>JANUYF010000004.1:207131024-208331024 GCA_026167975.1 Phrynosoma blainvillii
TTCTACAAAGTGATATCAAACAAGCACAATTTTCTCAACTTTCCCAAGATCAAAAATAAGCAGTAGAACTGCATCTGAAAAACATGATGATGAGGCATTTTAGTAATAGTACTAATAATCTGATGCTGAATAGTTACAATATAAGTCTATATCACATGGGATAGGGAAAGTGTAGCCTGTGAGCCACATATTATCTCCCCCTCCCAAGTTAGTTGAAATACTTATTTTATTAAAAATGTTCCTTGCATCCTCTAGATATTTTGCTCTGCTAAAAATCATATGTGAGATCTGATGACTTCCAGTTCAGGGGGGGAGGCTCTTTCTTGGGCAAAACCAGGGCAAAATTGCTGCTGTGCAAGTACAATCCAGAATGCTTATACCTATTACATATAATAGGTATACAAAATATATACAGACAGCTATCTTGAAATATTGGGATTTACTCTAGGACATTTCGGGTTGCTCAGAGAAACCTATATTTGTCTACAAATGCTCTAGGAACCTTAAAGATCATTTAGTACATAGTAAATGCATAGTTATGGGGGCTCAGCCAAATTTGATGTATGGAAAAACCAAGGGTAATTTCCCATGCTATAATTGCAGTGTATGCAGATACTGTGTAAAAACAACTGAATGTATAAACCCTATCAACAACAGAATTTATTCCCTGAATGAACTATACACCTGTGATACAAAGGGAGTCATTTATGCCATTAAATGTCCTTGCAACCTTCTTTACATCGGCATGACTACCAGAAAAATCAAGATGAGGATATCTGAACACAGGCACTGCATAAGGAACCAGAGGACTACTGCACCAATGGTACAGCATTTTGTACAATTCCAACATTCTGATATGGACATTAAATTCTGGATAAAGAACCCCCCCCCCCCCACATGTCGGGAGGGGCTCTCTGTTGTGCCGGCCAATTGAAGATTCTGGCACCGTGATTGGCTGGGTGGGCAGGAAGTCTCGCCCTTCCTAATCGCCTAGCCAATCAGAGGAGATCTCACGAGATCCCCAGCACATTGGTAATCTCGCGAGACCAAGAATCTCGCGAGATTACCAACGAGAACTGGAGGGCTATATAGCCATCTGCTGTCATGTGGTGGCAGCCATTTTTGTTGGAGCAGTCAAGCGACTCAACCCACCCACCCTCAATTAGCAGCTGTTGGTTATTTACTCTCAGGCTTCGGCTGGTCGCCTTCGGGGACTGGGAAGGAATTTTTCCCAGAGTTAATTGCAACCTGGGTTTTCACCCTCTCTGAGATTAACAACAATTAATAATAATGAATAATAATAGTTGGGGTTTTCATAAAGATATAGCGAATTTGGTCATTGTCACAGTAATTTAATCACGTGATGGTACAAATTATTGCTTATTGTCACAACTTATGGATCTGAGTCTTGACTGGTTAATTTTCATAAATATCTATTGTACGTTCTGGCAGGTAGGGACCCCCCCCCCCCAGAGGATAATTTAGTTAATTGAACTTACCAAATTGAATTTATTAATGTGGAAGAAGGGTATACGTCACTGGGTGAACGAAATTCTCTATGACGTCATTAACTAAGTTGATGATGTCATAACTTACTTACGTCATAGGTTTGATTATGACGTCATTTCCGGTGGGGGGGTGATTTGCTGAAATTGCTTAACTAATTTTAATAGGACGTTCTTGACACATGTTGCACTGGGCATGGTTTACTTCGGTAGATCAGTTAAGGGCATGGACACATGTGTCAAGAGCGAAAATATGGTTATTTGATATATTGTAATTGAAAGCTGTTTTAAGACCCTGTACAAATAAATAAAGTTGTGGCCAGTTTATAACCCAAGAAAAGGCATCTGGAATCTTTTTGCCGGTGCAATTGAGAAAGTATCTGGCACTGGGGTGAACTTGGAGAAGAAACTCCGAAGAAGAGAACTTTTTTGAATTTTTACTTTACAGACACAGAAACCCTTTGGTTTAAATGAGAACTGTAACTGGAGTGAAACGTAATTTTTTGGTATCTGTTCTGGGTCTGTATATTTGTATATTTGAACTCATATAATTGTATGTAACTGGTCTACAGTGTGTATAAATACTTACAGAATAGCACTCCCTGTTAAATGGTTTCAGGTTTTGCAACACAGGTGTCCTAGATTTATGATTGACAGAGTGATATAGAGCTCTCCATTTCTACACAACTAATTGAGCTTTATTTTGCTGTGGTACATCCAGATAATAGTTAGGGGGGGAAGCAGACGAGAGACTCTGGGATGCTGTGGGACGGTGCGCCGCGGGACCGAGGCATCCTCACCGCAGCGCACCGTCGGCGTCCCTGAAAGGAGCGCTAAATCAGCGCTCCTTTCACAAGTCAGTGAAAGTGCGCCCCAAAAGCGTGGGGCGCACTTTCACTGACTTAGCCGCCGCAGCGTGTGTGGACGCTGCGGCGGGAGGTTGCCCTCGGAGCACCGGCCGTGTGGAGGGCCGGCGGCTCCGAGGGCAACCTCAGGAGGAGGAAGGGGTGCCGAGCGTGCAGCTGCCCCTCCTCCTCCCTGCCTCGAAGACGGCACAATTAGCCGTCTGCCAAGGCCCATAAAGATATATCCTGAGTATCTCTTTTAATATTTCCTTGATTATAATCCAAATTGGTTTATATATTATTCTTCTATGTATTTCTTTAGGTGTATATTGGACAATCAAATACTTACTTTTACTGGATGTGCCTATATACATTGCTATTCCCTCTATGCTGTTACAACAGGTATACTTGCAATATGCTTTATTTAAAATATGGTCTACATATCCGTTTGATAAATCATTGATATTATTTATTTTTAAATCATTGATATTATTTACTTTTTCAGCATCTCTTCACCAATGAAGAAGACCTAGTGTTGAAACGCGTTTGGTCATTATTATCCATTTCCCATTTGTAAGGGGCTTGTACTGTTATCCCTCCCTTTTGTACTTTTGGAGCTGTTATATACTTACCTTATATGTATTTTACATGTAAAGCATCTCCCTTCACTTTGTTTATGGGTTGGGATGTATAGTATCGGAGCCTAGCACATATTGGTCATTACTATCCATTTCCCACTTGCAGTGGGCTTGTACTATTATCCCTCCCCTTTGTACTTTTGGAGCGGTTATATACTTACCTTATATGTATTTTACATGTAAAACATCTCCCTTTACTTTGTTTATGGGTTAGGATGTATAGTATCTGAGCCTAGCACGTATTGGTCATAACTAGCATTTTTAATGACTGGTTTGAATATTATTTTACCTTATATTTGGGTTCTGCACATAGAACCTTGGATTCATATTTGCCTAACCAATTGGCTACATTTTAACTTATTTTTTTATTTATATCTTTTCTTTTAAGTTTGAGCCAATTTTTGAAGCCTTTTCCCCTAGACTTTCTTGCTGTGGGGGGAAGCAGACGGGCGGCCCGGGGCTACCCCAGGAAGCTGTGCCACGGGGCCGAGGTATCCGCACACTTGGCCCCGCAGCGCAGCTTCGCCGCCCCTGGAAGGAGCGCTAAAATGGCGCTCCTTCCACAAGGCGCCGAAGGTGCGCCGCAAAAGGCTGCCGGTGCACCTTCGGTGGCTTTTCCGCTGCAGTGCATGCAGACGCTGCAGTGGGAGGTCATCCTCGGAGCGCCGGCCGTGCGGAGGGCCGGCTGCTCTGAGGACGTTTTGGGGAAGGGGTTGGGGCACCCACCGTGCGGCTGCCCCTCCCCTTCCTTGCCCCGAAAATGGTGCTTTGTGCCGTCTGCTTCCCCTCTTTGACAGTTTTCTTGAGCTTTAGGGTCACACCTCTCTGTTTTGTCAGCCATGTGGAATTCATACACACCAAAATTCAGAAAAATGCACTTTCGGTAACACATCTAGGATTATAATAGAAAAGACAGATATATCTGCAAACAGATCTCTCTCCTGCTACTCTCCTAACATGAGCCAGAGGACTGGAGATGTTCTCTTGTTCTTTGTAAGAATTTGTCCAAGATCAATGCCAAGAAAAGAATGTTGCATAAAACTAATTGAAACCAAAGCCTACATCTTAAATCTCAGGTGTTTCCTGTTTCAAAAATCCCTTGTCCAGCATTACATAACACTTCAGAAGACTAGAAATTCATTTTCAGAGCTTAAATCCAGACATTAGATATACACATTATGGAGAATGTTATCTGAATAGCTGGAGAATACTTGAAAAGAATGCCTGTTGACTTTCTTAAGCAATGGAATTCACTGCTCTTGTTCCTGACCCAGCTCATCCTATTCTCTGTTATGAAGTTTCTTCATCTCATTGTAGCTCACAGCCAAATCCAACCATCTCAACAACCCTTTTTTGAAGTTTCAGTTTCAAGACAGAAAAGTGTAAATTTGTAATTTTGTACATGCTTATGGCATTCACTGTATAGGAAATCCACTGCTGTTTTGATTTTTTTTTTAAAAAAAAATATATTTTAACTGGTGAGATTACTAGGAATTTATAATTGACCTTCTGCAGTGTCTTGGTACTCCATTCTAAACAAAACAATATTAGTGTCTAAACTGCAAGTTTATGAACAGAATAAATCTCACTATGTTTTCCAGCTGGAGTTATTAAATATCCTTTGGATCTGCTTCAAAATAATCAAAAAGGGATAGCATTGTCCTTGCAGATTTTTACTATAGAATACCCAGGTTGCTGGTACATCGTCTTCTTTCCACTGGGCAGCTCATGTTATAATTGGAGGTATTATTATCTTGTCCATCTATCTCTTTTACAATGCTGTCCTTGGAGTATTTCTGTAACTGCAATGTTTTAGAGGTGGTAGAACTCCATGCTTTAGTAGTACATGATTTCATTTGTACAGATTATGAGTTCAGACATAGAATGTCACTTTTATAGTTACTACTAGTTGTTGCAATTTACTTAATATAACTCACCAAGGGCCTTTGCAGACTGATAGAAAATTCCCATTATTCCGTAGCACTAACCCTAACCCTTAAAGTGGACTCAATTTGCACTATTTCTGGCAGTCTGCAAAGGCCCCAAGTTATTTGTTGTGCTTTCATTCTTCTTCTTAAAAACAAAAAAACAAAACTTAAAGAATGGTCTAAAACTATATGCCTTCCAAAAGTAATTTGTACAAGTAACAAATAAATGTTACTAGTTAGTTGCACATAGTAAATAACCATGTAACTAGTCATTACATATAATTCAAAAGGACCTCTGCTATGCCTTAATTATCCCCTTCTCCCAGTAACATGATACAGACAACTTTATTACTTGTAGCATGCTGCCTACTACCTCTGGGTAAGCTTCAGTGATTGCTCCAAGCCTTCCAAACAATCTGTTATCATACTGAGCCTGAAGTATTTACTTAATACAGTACAACTGCTATGGTTCGGTTGTCTATGACACAATTATCTCAACACACCCCAACTCTGTCTTTTCCTGCTCGCTCTTGCCAGCCCATTCTCATGTCTCTGCTGAACTCAAGAGTCAGTATCTTATGAATTTTGTAAGAGCAGCAACACCCTGTGCTGAAAGAGTTAATGCCTGAGAGTGGGCAGTAGTGATAGGGTTAGATAGTCTGAGTGACCTACAGTGACCTCCCTCTCAGTCTACCTGAGGTGACCCCTCTGTGATGTAAACTGATACTCAGGGAAATTTCTGCTTTTCTTCTCACCCTCTCTTTTCTCCCAGACCATGTTGGAAATGTAGCTAGTAAGCTTATCGCACGGCACTTAAGGAACGGGAACAAAAAGGAACGGAACGGGGCAAAAACGCATTTTACTGGACAGGAGAATGCCACCGATGCCGCCGGGAGTCCCCAAGGCATTCCCCAACCGTTCCTGTGAGGGGATGAGTTTAAATTTCTCCAGCTGGCACAGCTGATCCTTTGTCTTATTATATTGTTTTAATGTATTGAGTTTTTAACTCTTTTCTGATTTAATCTTGTTTTAAGGGGTGGGAGGGCAGATTATGGGAGGAGGGAATGTTTTAACTTGTCATGTTTTAAATGCTGTAACCCGCCTCGATTGCCATGCAGAGAGGCAGGCTATAAATAAAACTTATTATTATTATTATTATTATTATTATTATTATTATTATTCCTGGCAGCCGATTTTTGAAGGACCATTTTGAATTGTCCTTCAAAAATCAGCTGCCAGGAACAGCTGGGGAATGCCTTGAGGATTCCCAGCAGCATCGGTGGTGTTCTCCTGTCAGTGAAATGCATTTTTGCCCCATTCTGTTCCGTTCCTTTCCATTCCTGTTCTTGTAAGTGCTGTGCAATAAGCTTATAGATTAGAATTGCTCCCTCAGTAACTTTCCTATCTTAAGATGGAGTTCATATAATAAAGACTTAGGGCCTTTGCAGACTGCCATAAATAGTGCAAATTGAGTCCACTTTAACTGCCTGGCTCAGTGCTAGGGAATCATGGGAATTGTATTTTTTTCTGAAACATTGAGCCTTCTCTGTCAGAGAGCTCTGGTGCCACAATAAACTACAGTACCATGATTCCCTAGCACTGAGTCAGGGCAGTTAAAGTGGCCTCAATTTGCACTATTTCTGGCAGTCTGCAAAGGCCCTTAGTTTGTTCTCTGAGCCATTGGTGTCTTTGCTCCTTAGTCAGACCTTGTGTGCCACTGCATTGTACTAATGTCTAATAGTGAAGAAGTGAAAAACAGCTATAATTTTTCCTTCCTAGTTGTTCATTCACTTGAAAAAGCAGACAGGCAGGCAGTGAAAGCAAAGATGGCCCCTGATGCCAGTTTATGACATTGTTCTGAGCAGACACTAGTTGTCACTTCTTATCTATTATTTATGTGGGAATGTTGTCATAGATTATGTTCTCTCACCAACACAATACTGTAACATTCATACCAGGAAGATATATTTTCCCACAAAGGATTCATTAGCCAAGGAGAATAAGCCTGAGTCATGCACACAACTGAGTAGTATTTATTTCAGAGCCAGTTCCAGATGTAACAGATTAGTAGGCCTAGTGTCTTTCTAGTCATTCCCATCTCCAGTAGTGGGTCTAGTGGATTCACCCAGTGATAAAGGTGTGTTGCAACAGAGGTAGCAGTGTTCTGAAATATGATGGGTAGTTCAATCTAGCTTCCATTGTAATTTCACTCAATGCTTCATTGAGGGAAGGGATATAATGCAGTATTAAGATGGCTAGACTCAGTTCCCTGGTGCTGCTTGGAATCCTAGATTGTGTGTTACTGCATTTTAAGATGGGGTGGGTGGGTTCCAGAGCAAGTATCAAGAGTGGAAACTGCTGGAGTACTGGGACTCCAGCACTTGCCAAAGATACCAGTGCTTGCTTTAGCACTGATATATACAGTGGGCCAGTGCTTGCTTTAGCACTGATATATACAGAGGGAGGAAAAACAGCTGCTGGAGGCTTTAAAATCTGCCTTCCCACCCCTTCCACCAGCTCAGAGGGAGGAAAAACAGCTGCTGGAGGCTTTAAAATCTGCCTTTCCACCCCTTCCACCAGCTCAGAGGGAGGAAAAACAGCTGCTGGAGGCTTTAAAACCTGCCTCTCCATCCCTTCCACCAGTGCAGAGGGAGAAAATATAGCCAGTGGCGGCGTGTGCCCAGGATCATCCTTCCCGGCGCCGGCAGCACTCTTGGAGGATTCAGGCCCCTGAAGGACTCTTGCCCTTTATCATCACCTGGGGGTTGGGAGCAGCTGGGGATGGTGCGGAGCCAAGGAGAATGTCAGCGGGTTTTAATACTATTGTTTAATTGTTTATTGTTGAATTGTTTAATTGCTTAATTATTGTTATTTAATCCATTTAGTTTGGTTTGCTTTCAGGGGTTGGGTGGGTGTGGGAAGGAGGGATGGGATTTGAAGTGATTTTATTTGTTCTTATGTTTTGATATGTTGTACGCCGCCCCGATTGCTTGGCAGAGGGGCGGGATATAAATAAAAATTATTATTATTATTATTATTATTATTATTATTATTATTATTATACATGAGAGATCCGTTCCGGACCCCCTGGCATATGGAAAAAACCACAGGACCTCAAGTCCCATTTATTTCAATGGTGGCATGCTCCTGAGCACACCATGGGTGCACATGCCCTTTTGTTCCATCTGCATTAGCTCAAGCCCGCGTATGGCAAGCCCGCGTATGGGGCAGGTGGACTGTATTACATAATAAAGAAATAATCTTGAGGATGACAATTCCAGGACTCTTTCTTCCAGAATGCTCATAAATGAGTGAATCAAACCAATATGTATGTGTAGATAAAAGGTTTTAGCTACAGCCTAGGAAAATTACTTTTCCAAGTTATCATGGCTCCTGTAGAATTCTGGAAATTATAGTCCAGAAAACAACTTTTCAGAACTTTGGCTTTATCAGTCATTTTCCAAACGAACCTCAGTTGCTTCAGGTTTTGTTCTATATTCTCATTCTTCCTAATGAGTTGAAATGAAACACAACTGCTGTGCTGAACATCCTAAGTAATTTCCATACCATCTGTTTTGTAATAGTTGATAGTGCTTTTGAAGCTTGAGAATCAGATATTTGTTAAAACAGATCATAATTCTTCAGAGACAAATAGATATCCAGATCTGGACTAATATTGTTGGTTCATGGTTTCTCTTGACAAAGATTTGTGAAAAAAGAGGTTTTGAGTAAAAATGAAAAAGTTGTAGTCCAAAGCAGTAACTTTTCCAAGCTTTAGACAATTATAATATATAACCCTTTGACACAGTATTTCTAAAGTGTGACCCCAAGGAAAGTGAAAAATATACTAATTTGTGCGTCAATGTAGTTAGCATTTTAAACATATGCCTTAGCTGGACTATGCTTTCTGCCCAGATGGAATGGGTCAGAGTCATGGAGGGGGTCAAATCCCCCCAAATAATCTCATATGTTAAATTTTCAGAAATTTTGTCTTGGATGATCTAATATTACTGCCCATTGCAAGATTTCATTTATATCTGTTTGTGATGGAGTATGTATGGTACTAGCTGAGACTAACACAGGAAGATCTTTGCTAACTGCACAATAACCTAAAACTAATAGGGATATAGGGCATAAAAGATTGAGGGGCTAACCCAACAGATCACCTTGCAGCTTTGGGTGCCACTCCACAATCATACATGTTAGTGCTCAGGGTTATGCCAACAGTTTGGCAAATAGCTCAGCACAAAGTAGGGCTCTACTCCAGGTTTAGGCCAGGCTTATTGTTCAGGGTTTTGCCCCTCCTCTACATAATTAATTTTAATCTGTTTTGTTAATAAAGTTGTGGCATGTTCCTACTCCAATTCAGCATCTGGATTTTTCTAGCTGCAATTACTACAGAGGATTTTTTTTTAACCATGAAGGAATAGGGTAGAAAAGGAAAGTCTGGATTCTCTGGCTATTGGAACTTGTCTAAAATTTCAGATCAAATTGTGTCAAATGAGTTACTATGATCAACTCCTTCCCCTCCCCAGGTGACAGTGCTTGAAATACCACTGAGGTTAAATGAACTGTATGGTATTTTTCTGGAGACATTTATGAGCTATCACACTAAGGTGTTATCTGTTGGGTTTGGACAGCAGTCCCCTTAGGAGATGTAATGGGGTGCTAAATGCAACTGCTGATCTCTTCCAATGTTGGATCACCTGATCAGAGTGCCTGATCATGTAGAGGACCTGCCAGTGCACAGGACCCCTTTCACACTAACATTGAATGTGCTCCTATCACTGGGCATGACCAGAAAGGGTAAACATATTAATATCAAACATGGGTATATACAAGGGTAGTTTCACAGTATAACTGGGAGAAGTTATACTCAATAACTTTTCCATGGTCTGGGGAGGTTTCATGGGCATACACCAGGGATAGGCAACCTTTCCCCTTTAAGGGCCGGGGGACTTCAGCTCCCAGAAGCCTCAGCCATGTTGGCCAATAGTCCCATGTTGGCCAATAGCTCCTGGGATTCTGGGAGCTGAAGTCCCTCGGCCCTTAAAGGGGAAAGGTTGCCTACCCCTGGCATACACTGTAACAACCAGAGCTAATATTTCTTCATGAGAGTAGTATATACTAACATCTATGCTATGCCCTTTATATTTGAGGTTTATGCACAGAATTCAAGCAGCGCATCTCTTTTTGCAGGATGCTGTTTCCATTTTTGTCCCCACAAAGGAACACAAATATTTAAATTTATTTTAGGGTAGAAAGAGTGGGAAAGTGTATTTGCAGTTGTTAAAGATGTTGTAAGAACTGGAGTGACCTTGGTTCAAATCTCTGTGATGTTCACTGGATGACATTGGATAGCCACTAACTCTCAGCCTAATTTAACAAGTTGTGAAGATAAAAATTAGGAGGAGGACCATGTTTACCACCAGAGGAAAGGGTTAATATAATCATACAACCAAATATATACCTTTAAAAATCTTCCTTATCTTCCTTGCTTGCAGATAGAAGTGGGTTGGTTGGTTGGTTGGTTGATGGACAGCTGTGGAAGGAAATATAGTACAATACTATCCCTATGGCCTTACATGTAAAATGGCAGAAGCATTTGAAAAGCAAAGTACATGCCAAAATTGTCAAAGATAATTTGAGGTAAGTTTAAGGTACAATCAACCAAGCACAAAGCAGCTCACAAGTCTCTATATGAATTGGATTGTATAGAAAGGTCAGTCATATCCAGATGAAGGTCAAAAAGATATAACTACTTGCAGATTGCCATGGATTTTACTGTCCATGAAAACAGGAACATATGTAGTGGGAAATCAAGACAGTATGATGCAGCCCCTGGCAGATGGCAAGATCACTGGCTATGCCTTACCTCACATTGTGTAAGGAGTTAAAATAATGTGAAACAAAATCAGTCAGCATGGTTTCTTGATGTAATGTGCTCCACTCATGGTATGATCCATGCTCAGCAGCTGATTGTTTTCAGCTCCAGTGTTGCTGAATAGTGTTAATAGATGAGCTTGGCAAGTATGAGCAGACCAGCTACGTACAGCTTGCAGAATACTTCTGGGGATCTATGAGGGAAATAATATAAAAAGAGGTTTGTCAGTAAAAATGTCAAATATGACCAGTTAGGAATGGAGCAACTGATAAGGCCTAACAAGGGATTTTGATTTGATGCTAGCTACGAGTGTAGAAAGAGTTTAGGGAGGAGTGTGACTTGGTTTTAACTGAAGTGTTACATTGTGATCATACTGTTTACAGAGCCAGCATGAGTCTAGAGGCTTAACTTACTTATTATACAATAATTGTTTACTGTTGTTGGTATGATAGCAATAGCAACAGCAAGTACATTTCTATACCACTTATTAGTGCACTTAAGCACTCCCTAAGTGGTTTACATTGTGTAAGCTAATTTCCCCCAACAAGCTGGGTACTCATTTTAGCAACCTCAGAAGGATGCAAGCCTGAGTCGAGCTTGAGCCCTTGGCTGATATGGAACTTGCAACCTTGCGGTTTGTGAGTGAGTGGCTGCAGTACAGGCATTTAACCACTGCGCCACCAGGGCTCCTAATGATGATTGTTTAATTTTTGATATGAGCAGCTCGTGATCTGTTCCACAGTCAGTGCCCGGTCTAATTTTGGCCTCAAGAAAAGTGCTTCTCTATCTTTTGCTTCCAATTATATAGTCTATCTGGATTTTGTATGGCCATCTAGGGATGTCCATGTGTATAGCCTCTTGTGTGGTAGCATGAAGAAGGTATTTGCAATTAATCGATTGTTGGCCTCACAGAATTCTATTAGTCACTGTCCTCCTTCATTTCTTGCATCTAGTCCAAATCTTCCTATGTTTTTGGTTCTTTTTTTCTTCCTACTTTAGCATTCCAATTTCCTATGATTAGCTTGCAATCTTTTGTGTTGGTATGTTATCAATTCTTCCTGAATGCCTTCAGAGAATATCTCTTTTTTATTAGTTTATTTAGACACTTCATAACAATTAATCAATATATTACAAAAAAACATTTAGTATCTCCATACCAACATTTAATCCCCCTCCCTAGATGTGCCTACACTATAACTTAAAAAAACATACAAAAAATGTCCTTCCTGGTCTCTTCACTTCTTTTGTAATTCGGTTACATTCTTCTTACTCCAGAAATTAACATAGATGTTGCCTTGACACCATCGTTTTATCTCGTAATTCTTAAGATTTGTCTTCTTTTTGTTATTTTCTCTACACTTTATTCCACACCTATAACAAAGTCTGAGTCTCATTCCTTCTTTATATATTTTATCAAGATATTCATAGAATATCTCAATTTATTCTTCGTCTGCTTCTGTTGTTGTCAAATGTACTTGGATTATTGAGATATTTATAGGTTTTCCATGAAGCCTTATTGACATGATTCTGTCTGAGTTTGCATTGTGTCTTTTGACTGCTTTCACAAAGTCTCTGCTTAGTATAAATGCTACCCTGTTTCTTTGTGTCTTTTCATTTCCTGAGTAGAACACCAAGTAATTATCTGGGTCAAAGTGACCCATTCCTGTCCATTTTAGTTCACTCACATCTAGTATTACTATGTTTATGTGTTCACTTTCCTTTTTTACTATGTCTAGCTTCCCCTGGCTCATGTTTCTCACATTCCATGTTTCTATAAAATGTGCTGTGCTGCTTCAGATACTGTTTGCATTACTGATCATGTCTGCTGCTTGGCTTCCCATCTTTGGGTGCTATTATGCCCTTGATCAACCCTTTTTTTGTGTGATTTCCCACTCTAGGTCCTTTCTAGCTTTCTATCTGTCTGTGTTCTATTCCTGCCTTTGTTTTGCTTGGGGCCTCTTCACAGGGTTGTTTTTTTTATGAGAGGGTCTTGCAAAGAGGTCACTTTTGCTCATCTCTATGCAGGGTTAACAAGTGTTAGCTATGGTGTTTTCTCTCTTGGGACTCTACTTCAGTGTCACTCACCACCATTGCTGCTGCCCAATAGCTATTTATCACTATTTGATACTCTGTTGTGCATTCCCATTCATTCTTTTATTCTAGACTTTGTTCCTCCTCCATGACCTCCTTGACATGCCCTTTCCTTCCTTTACCTCCAGTCCTTCCCTCTATATGTTTACCCTTCAAGTCCTGTGGCATTACCACCAGTTTGTTGCTTTATCTGTGTGTCCTCCCCTCCACATATTTTCTGTCATCCCACAGTGTTACTCAATGGTGGTGGCAGCAATGATGGCAGTGCTGGTGACCTCCAATTCCGATCACACTGCTGCTCTCTGTGGAGGAAGCTACTATGGACATCCAGCAGCTGGGCTCCTTCTTTGGTGACCTCATGGGGAGGGGCTGCTGTGGATGCTCAGTGGCTATGCTCCCTCTTCAGCTGCCTCTTGGAAGCCCCTGTAAGGTACTTATATAGGAAATCAACAGAAGGATTTATGAGTTAGGATAAGTTAGGTGACAGGGTAAGTTCTATGTGATAAACCTGGAAAAGCATACTATTGCAACCATCAATTGTGCAAACATATATGGCCTATTCTACCACATGCTTCTTTTCTGGGAAAATCTTGCCCTCAACCAGACTACAGGAACTCTTCCATTCTAAGCAATAAAAAGGAACTTTTTATTTTTATTTTCAGCAGGAAAAAAATGGGAGAAAATTTGCTTTGCAAACACCATTACCACCATCCCAATTCAACCTGCTTTAGCCAAAAAAATTTTAGTTGTTTTTAGTTTAGCCCTCTCCACTTATCAGAGCTTCTGTCTTGCATTTTAGCACAGAGACAGGCAAGAAAATGTGATTATATACTCAGGTCCAAACTGTCTAAAGCAGGGAAGACAGAACATCTAAATGCAAAACATTCTGGATTAGTTCTGTTTTACTGTAGGTAGTTCATAATAGTTCAAAACCACAAAGTTCACTTTATAGTAAAATACTAAAAGCAGTTATTTTAGTAAATTACCAAAATTTAGAATAATGTTAACAGAAACCATCCATGCGACCATAGTTTCAGCCCCAAACATGCTTGTGGATATGTTTTCTAACCACATTGCCTCTCTAAGTAGAAGATTGTATTAAAACTGGTCCCAAACTACATTGCAAAGAAAACTCAGCCACTTGCCAAATGGCAATACTTCTATGGTGCTCATTCATCAGCAAGCTGCCAATCCCAGATTGAATTCATTTTGAATCTTTTTGAAAGCAAGTCCCAGAGAGATTTACACCTCCACCATCAAAAGAGTTTAAAAGCAACATGTACATCCAATCCTCCTTTAATTTCACTCCAAATTTTGAAATAGAGACTATTTTGTGCAGATTATGCCAGAAAGAAAAGATGATTTTGCAGTTGATGAATATCATTTACAGAAAGACATCCAAACATAGGGTAGGATAATATAACAGGGTTTGTTGCAGCAAATGGTGGGAAAGCAACAATTCTAATAAAATATATCCCATGTAAATGAAATCTGACTCTCTAAAAGATTTGAACACATATCCAATTGTTCATCTGAATTAAATCAGATGCATTGAATGAAAGAAACTTTAGATTTAGGCCTGCATGCATAGCCAAGTCATGCTCCATGACTCTATGTTCCTATTACATGCAGAGGTAGCTTCAGAGATAAATGATGCCCTTCCTCCGCTACAGCAAGTGCCCCTCCTGATGAATCAGATTTTGCCACAATCATTCAAGTCTTAGACCTTGTCTGTACAGACCAGAATACTCTGGGAGCAGACCAGAATTTTCTGGCCCCAAAGCTGCCCCAACATACCCACTTACCTGGGCACTTAAGAGCAACACTGGGCAGCTGTTCACAAGTACATCCTCCTCTGCTGGGTGTAATCTAGGAAGATCTTGACTATTGTCAAGGTGGTACACTGCAGGTTCAGTGTTGGTCACCAGGACAATGTGGGGAGAACATGTTATTTGGCATATGCAGACATGGCCCTAGGGACCTTCAAATTAGACTATTCCAATATATTTTACACAAAGCTGTCAGCAGCATGCAAAATGTCAAATGTCACTACAAGATTTCTGACAAGGACAAGGTGTTACAAATATATTAGAGGGCTCAGTCAAGGTGCTAGTTTTGACTTTTAAAGACCTAAATAGCTTAGAATATGGTTATTTTAAGGACTTATTTTGTCTGTATAGTGCTCCCATCCACGATTACTTGTCTTTAGGAGGAATGATAGACACTGGGAGAGATGTGATGGATATCTGTTAGGGACTTTCTTCTACTAGCTTCCACTTTCTTGACTGTTCTTTCTGCTGATGTCCAACAGGTTCCATTACTTAATTCCTTCTGTCCTTTGTTTAAAAATAGTTCTCCTTTAATTTGGCTGAATAGTGTTCCCTTTTGTTTTATAGTTTGTACCAAAAAGCTTTTCAAGGTCAGGCCCTCTTATTTGTATTAAAGACCAGTAGGGAATACAGAAATCTCTAAGCAGAAGAAGGAACCCTGCCTGGAGACCTTCTTCCATTAAGAATTGGCAATACTATGCTAGACAGGATGGTATAATTAACAAATGATTACCCAATGGTCTGACTCAGTATAGGGCTGTTTTCTGTGTTCCTATGATATGTTATTTATAATGTGATGATTTTAGTTTAATTTTGCTGTGTTTAGTAAGCTTGGTGAAAAGGGTACTGATATTTCTACGACAATTTCACTTGGTGAAAAAACATTCTAGATTAAATTGAACAAGTAATATGATCTGTAAATGCCAACATTTTACAGATATTTGTCTAAAGCAAGAATAGATGTGGTCTCCAAAGGCTATATTGAGGCCCTAGTGGCTATACCTCCATTTTTTATTGAAAAAAACAGGGGACGTTAACAAAAAATGTATTTCTTCCACCCAAGTAGAGGAGGGAGAAAATCATGTACCACCTTGAGATTGTTTTAGGCCCAGAAGAGACCTTTTTTTAAAACCAAGAAGTAAACTAGAGGATGTCTTCTAGTAAACTAGAAGTCAACTTCTATTTTCTTCCCTGTTAATGAACACCTCTTTGGGGCCTAGAACAGACTAGTGGCACAAAAATGTGGTGAAATTGATACACACACACACACCTTTATAGTGTTGGAATTTTATAAATTTTAAGCTATCCAATGAAAAGTTTTAAATTCCTTTGGAGGCTGTGCCCTCTTAGATTGCAAATTGTGCAAATGTGTCTCTGCAAGTCCAGCAGTTACCTGTCCCTGGTATACAGCAACTGGACTAATTTTTATGACTATTCCAAAATCCTGGCTCATATTCTACTGATTACAAACACTCTATGGCCACTCATTATGCCAATGTATGTATTTTAAAAATGTCATTGTGAAAAGAAATATCCAGTACCTCTTTACACAATGAACCCCCTGTGTGCAACCTCAGCTTGAAGCACTGGAGTGCTTTCTTCCAGCACAACAGTGAGCAAGGACAAAGGGACTCCTGGGCAACATCTGGCTGCTATTATGCACCCAGGACAAAAGGATAAGTCACTTCCACACCTCAACTTTCAGCATACTTGACAGAGGTACAGGCTCTTCTTTTTTTCCCTAGGTACCAAACTGCTGCTAGGTAATGCCTGACTACTACTGACTGGCCATAGGAATATGTTCTGGGATTTCAAGCTAAGATTGTACACAGGGATTAAAGGGGAAGCTGTAGGGTTTTCTCGCACACAATCCTACAGCTGCCACCTGTTATCCCACTGCTGTGGTCACCAAATATGGGGTTTTTCCAACCTTTAACCCATCAACTGTGGAGCTTAGACTTGGGCAGTCCCACCAATGTCACCAAATGTGAAGTTCTCCTCAGGCAGTCCCAACAAGTTGGGCAAATGTGAGGTTTCTACCCCTTAACCCACCAGCTGTGAAGACTTCTACAGTGTTCACTGCAATTACCAAGAGTGGGGCCTTTCCCTGATCCCCAGTACTGTGTCACTGATTCTGAGAACCATCTAAATGCCCACAAGATATACATGTGGATTTATGCACCTTTTATCCTCAATAGATACAACCCTTCTATATTCAATGCTGCCACCACAGGCACTTTGCCTGAATCCAGGACCTGTCTATATTACCTATATACCCTGAATCCCTCCCCACAACACCGGACTACCTGCATGTTGTTTACCATATGCAGCCTCAAAACCCTGAATCAGATCCAGGCTGTTTACAGAATTCTGGGACATAATTTGGGATTTGCACCCCTTGTCTCAGATTAAAAAGAAGTACCTTTTGCACATTTCCCAGAACCCAGAGGAAAAGGTAGTGGTGACTGTCTTCACACATGGCCCCTATCAAGTTGGTCTTCAGGTGCAAGTCACTCCAAAGTCAGAATGAGTCTGGGTGCCTCATTCTGACCTGAAATTGACTTGAACCTGCACTGGTTGCACCAGTGGCTCTCAGGGACAGTTTGGGAAGGTAGCCATCCATCATTGCTGTTTTGCTGCAACAGGTAAGAGGGGGTTGGATGGAATTTGGGGCCAGAATACTCCAAGGGCAACTCAGAGTATTCTGACAAATATAGCTAGCATTTCTGGAGGTCAAAAGTGTATAAAAACAAAAGAAAGCTTTATTTACAGATGTTAAGGATAACACAGAAGATTAATTATGTATTACATTTAAAACATCCAGCTGTCTCTTCCTGATTCCTCTTAAACTCAGACCCTTACTGTTCACTCAAAGACACCCCCCCCCCGGGAGGGGTTTTCTGTTGCATCAGCCCATATAAGGGCATCAATATGAGATTGGCTGGGTGGACCGGAAGTCCCGCCCTTGCCGGTCCGCTCAGCCAATCAGGGGGAGATCTCGCATGCTGATCTCACGAGAGTTTAAGTCTCGCAAGATTAGCAGCGAGATTTCAAGGCTAG
This sequence comes from Phrynosoma blainvillii, assembly GCA_026167975.1. NCBI lineage: Eukaryota > Metazoa > Chordata > Lepidosauria > Squamata > Phrynosomatidae > Phrynosoma > Phrynosoma blainvillii. Next base: position 207,148,805 of record JANUYF010000004.1, read on the forward strand.
ATAGCCCCAAGCTGCCTGGTGGTGGCAGCCATTTTGAGTTAGCAGTCGAGCAAGGCATTCGACTGCTGCATTGGCTCCAGAGTAGGCTTGGAAGCAGCCTAGCCCTTGGAACAGGAGGCAAAGAGGGTGGCGGAGCAGAGCGCGGCTTGGAGAATCCAAGCCGCGGCGTGCTGTTTCGCCATGAAGAGGAGGCGAGCGCGGCCTTGGGTTCCAGGCCGCGGCTCTTTTGGCTGCATTTCGCAGCCGGTTTGCGGCCTAGCCTTCCTCGGGGAAGCCTGAGGACGAGGGAAAGGGCCAGGAGTGAGGCGCGGCCTTGCCAAAGCAAGCCGCAGCTCCTTTTTTATGGGGTTTCGGTCCCGACGCGGCCTGGACGGCTGGCTCCCAGAGAACTGAGCAGCCGTTTGGGCCTTGGGTGTTGCATTGATAGGTCCGATAATTAGTCAGAAGGCTGGAGGGCCAGGCCTTGATGGTCCGGACAGGCCTGTGGGGAAGGGTCCACGCCCCCCCTCCCACAGGGCAGTCTGGGAGGCACGATTGTCAGGCCCTGGAGGTGTTGGGAGTGCCACCCCCCACCCCTCCGCACCCAAATATTGTTAAAGCCTCAGGGGAGGGCATTGACAAACCTCTGAACAAACCTTGCCAAGAAAACCCCTAAGGGACCCTGTAGTAAGATGTTCTTGGCAATTAATTTTAAAAAAAGCCACTGGTTAGAGAGCCAGTGTGGTGTAGTGGTTTAAGCGCTGTACTTTGGAGACCAGGGTTCGGTTCCCAACATGGCCATGAAACACACTGGGTGACCTTAGTCACACTCTCTCAGCCTCAGGGGAATGCAAAGGCAAACCTCCGCAGATCAAATTTTGATGTAATATAAAGCTAGTGGTTTCTGGTCCAGACTGGCTGTTTAGGCAAGGTCCATGCCCCCCACACACACTGTGTACAGTCGCAGAAGGCAGCTCGGAGCGCCACACACGCACACATACTGATGGCTTGAAGAGCTCGGCCTGAGTCTTGGCATTGCTGAGAAACACAGGTCAGCTACTTCAACACCGGCCTGATTGATCTTGTGGCTGGTTACTGGTGTTCCCCTTTTTGGGGGGGGACAGGAGTGGGGGGCCACTTTTGGCTTTGTGGCTAGCCTGTGCTTCAGGCGGCCTTTACGTTTGGGACACATGCCATTTGAGTGATTCCCATGTTTTGGGCTTTATCTGCATTTCCCCTTTTGAATGGAGGTCCCTAAATTTCAGGCCTGAAGGCCTCAGGGGGTGCCCCCCCCATTATTAAATCTGGTTTCTGGGCCTGGGGCTTGGCAGTTGCTGATGCGACGCAGGCCAGACCTGGTACTGGTGCTATAGGCCACAGGCCTTGTTTTGCTGTCCCTGATGGGGCGAAGTTGGGGCTCAATGTGGCCTGGTGTTCTGCCAGTGGTGCAAGACACATTGGTTGGTGGGGGCACGTGCCATGCATTTATATGCCCAGATTTGGGCTTCTCTTTTAAACCCCCCTCCCTCCCATACAAGAGTGGGAGTGGGTCCTGGTAAAAGTAAACAATAATAATATGAATAGTAAAATAATAATAATATCAATATTTATAATTCATCATTGTAGTTAATTGTGGGTGACCTGACGGGTAAGTGCCCATTTAGAGACAGGCTAACCTCAGCCTAATTAAAAAACTGAGCTTGACTATTTAATTGGATAATAAATAATAATAATAATAATAATAATAATAATAATAATAATAATAATGTAATTTATTTATATCCTGCCCCTTTGAGGTCAATATATGATTATTGTTTTCAAGGGTATAGCTTTAAAAAGAACACTATATCCTGTACACATTAGTTTGAGGTCTTAATATAATTCTTTTTGGACAATGCCACGCGGTGAGGCCCAGTTTAAACAGCGCACAGCATCTGCTGACCCTAAGAATGGCCAGTCTGTGCCTATGCAGGCTTCTAATTCTTAAAATAGGGATGATGTGATTGCTGCACATTTGGCACAGATTAGTCACACAATGCAGGCATGTGCAGCGGTCTCTGAGCAGTTAGCTCAACAGGAGCCATGGGGGGGGGGGCTAATTTGGGGTCACAGGCTAGTACTTCTTCAGTTGTGGATTGAGGTGTATGTGCACTGCTGATTCAGGTTCAACCAGCTACGGCACATACGACACCTCCGGTGGGCATGGCACATGGTTCCCCTACTTCCTCAGCTATGGAGGTTGGGCATCCAACTGTAGCTGATGTATAGGAACTTGTAAAGTAAGTTCCTGGTGTGGGACAACAGGGTGCAGCTGCCCCTGTGTTAGATCAACCCACTTTGGTGGATCTATTGAACTTGGTTCAAAAGGTGATTGTTTCAGGTAATGGCAATGGGCCGACTCCTGAGACTTTTGAGGTTTCCAGCAGAGATATGGCAAGTGCTTCTGTGAGGCAACATAACACACGAGCTGCTTCTGCGACGCTCGTGGGGGGAGCTCTGCAAGCCTCGGCTGATGCTTCATGTTAGGCAATGAGCTCAGGTTTGCTTTATAATTCTCATTTGCTGGCATCATGGCCCTCCTCAGTAGGGGCTTCAGGTGGGCAGAATGGGCTGAGCTACGGTATTGAGTACCCTACATCTGCAACAGTGGCAGCACCCTTGACAAATCCTGGGCTAGCTCAGGTTCTGGATTTGAGGGTGCAGGGTAACCAGAAAGTGGCTAATACGATAGGTGATGCAAGGGAAAAGGCACTGGTGGGAACATTGGGCATTTTGGGGGCAGACAGAGTGGTTGAATGTAATCCATATGCAGGTATGTCCACTCCCCTCAGATCACACTTTCCCCTTGCTAACAATGAGAGAATATGGAAAAGTGAGTGCATTGACTTAATTTCGCTCACTTTCTGGGATCCTGAAGAGGATCATGATTAAGGTTGGGGTGGTTTTTTACGCTACCAAAAGAATTTTAGTCTCACGAACGCCCTAAGCTGAATTGGATTATGGGCTTTACCATATACAGGAGTGTTACTGAGGAGAAAGAACCTGCTGGATATCTGGAATTATCCAAATATCAGGGGATAATGATTAAGGCATAATTGAATTGCCATTTTAATTCGATGGGGTCCACCTGGCAATATAATGAGCAGTTCAGGATGAGGGTGGCGTTAGACCACTCATTGTACTGGCATCATGTGCAGTCTGAGTTGTGGGCAGATGTTATAGTGGGGGCCTCCCCTTTGAGCCGATATGGCAAGGGGTTTGTGCCTATGGTCACACAGCTGAGAGCACAATATGTGAGTCCAAGCACGGGGGTGAGAAAACAAACCGGACTGTGCTGGGAATTTAATGCAAGTAAGTGTAGGAGGCTGCCCTTCAGGTTTGACCATAAATGTAATACCTGCAGAGGTAATCACCCAGGATCATCTGGTAGGGGTGTGTGAGGCTTCAGGTGAGGATGATGAGAAGCAAAACTAAAGCCACGCTACATGAATTTCAATCCATTACGAGTGCCTTAAACTTTGCTTGCAAGGTTATAGTGCCAGTGAGGGCATTTTGTGCACATTTATATAATGCCACTAGGGGTGTGATGGTCCCCACCCCCATCACCGCATCAGAATTACCTCTGGGATAAGGGAGGATTTGTGGATCTGGGAGTCAATTTTGGATCAATTTAGTGGTGTTTCTTTTTGGAGATCTGAAATTGCTCTTACGTGCAGACTTTCAAGTACACTCCAATGCTTTTGGGCCACACGGTTTTGGGTTAGATTGTAACGGTTAATAGGTGGTTGAAGGATGGCCTCAATACTGGTTGACAAAGGGTGGACACAGGAGCTCACTTTCTTAGAATTTTTTCCTATCGTGGTAGTGGTCCTATTGGGGCAGGAACAATTACAAACAAAAAATGGTGTCATTTTGGTGTGATAACCAAACTGTTGTCCACTTAGTGAACTCCCAGACCTCTAAATCTGCTAGAGTAATGACACTAGTTAGAAATATGGTGGCACAATGTTGGAAGTTTAATGTTTTGTTCCAAGCTCATCATGTTCTTGGTTGACTAAATCTTTTGGAGGACCCCCTTCACTTTTTCAGTTTTGCAGGTTCCGTCAACTGGCTCCCGAGGCAGCAGCCCAACCACGGGAGGTACCAACACATCTGAAGCCTTGGACAATAGAAATTGACAAGGCGACTCTCCAGTCTGTCGCCCCTTCGAAAAGCAAGTCATAGCAGCTCGTGTTAGGAGCATTTGGATGTTTTTTATCAAATGTCGGGGAGGTAGAGGGTTGGCCCTTGGAGGTGGAAGTTATCATACATTTTGCAATCCACCTTAGGCAATCAGGTTATCTCCAGTTCCATCAAGGGCCGGATGGCAGCGCTGTCATTTTATTTTAAAGCCAGAGGAATAGGCTAGGGAGTCCATACATTACGGGATAACGGTTTGCCAATAACAGGTACAATGCTGATTAAATTTGGCAATATCTCCTGTCAACATGTTTCACACCCAAAGATGTGACACTGTTTAGAACAGCAATTTTATTGGTCTTTTTTGCTGCCTTGGTAATTAGTGACATTGTCCCTAGTTCCTGTGCTGATGAATCTGGCCAGACTCTTTCATCTTCGGATGTCCATATTTCTGAACAAGGGATTCAGCTGACCATTAGGCAGTCACAGACTGATCAATGGGGGATAGGACAATCTGTATTTTGTCTAGGGCACCTGACGGCCATATTTGGTCAGTGTTGACAGTGTCTGATTGCCTCAGAATAAGGCCAAGAGTCACAGGATATTTATTTTCACATCTCTCTGGCCTTCCGTTAACACAGTTTCAATTTAGGGCAGGACGGCGGGAGGCTTTGAGACATGCCGGTTTGCCAGCGGCCCAATTTTCTTTCATTCTTTTAGGATTGGGGCAGCGGAGGCTGCAGCAGCACATGTTTAAGCAATACTCTAATTTGCAAACTTGGCCGCTGGCATTCTAGGCCTGTTAAGTCTTATGTTCACACTTGGTACAAATTTCAATATTATTTAACTGAATTGTTTGCTATTGTATTTAGCAGATTTGAATAGCGGAGACATGGATGCTTAGCAGAGTTGAATAGTGGAGATATATGGATGCTTGGCCGCAGCATAGTGTTTGGGGCTGAGCAGTACTTCATTGAAGATTCAGCCATGGGATGGAGAAACGTCGGAACTGTGAGCTGGTTTGCTCGTAGAGGAATGCTGCGGGGAGCTCTACTGCCCAGAATTATTGAACTGTTGATGTTTTTTACACATCCCAAGATCTTACCAGTTCCTTTAGGAGAAAATGATTTCCCAAAACTGACTTATTTACAATTAGCAAAAAGAATTGTTAAGGACATGCAAGAAGTTAAGCGAAGGATGCCAAGTATTGTGCTCATGTTGACAAAGTTGTTGCCTCAGCGATCTTGGTCGGGTGCTCGGAGTAATGCAGCCATCAACGGAAATAGACGTTGGCTGATTACAGTTGTGGGCAAGACCTTGGGGGAATGGGAGTTGTTATTTGTTGAGTGTGAGGGAATTCAGGTGTTATGCCACACTTGTACAGGGCGGATGGAGTACATCTCTCCCCGATGGGAAATGACGTATACTTGACTTCTCTGGAGTTATACATTAAAAGAGCGACCTTGGGGTGGGGGAGGGGATGCCAAGCTAGGCTGGCCCCTTCCTGTGGCGGGCAGGGACCTCCCCCCTTGGGGGATAATTAGGTTAATTGGAAAATACAAAATGGGTTAATAAAAAATTCAAAAATTGGTATACATCATTATGTTAACCAAATAGATATGATGTCATAAGGCTTTTATGGTTGCACTTAACTACACGAACACATGCGTCAAGAATAAAGTCTCACTTCAGAAAAATGTTTTTACTTGAATTATTTGAAGACCCTGTACTAAATATAAGTTGTGGCGAATTGATTACCCAAAGAATCGAGTTCGGTGTTCTTTGTGTCAACGCAAAGACACCCCCCCGACACCTCAGGAGGAGTTTTCTGTTGCGTCAGCCCATATATGGGCATTGACACGAGATTGGCTGGGTGGACCAGAAGTCCCACCCTTGCCAGTCTGCTCAGCCAATCAGGGGAAGATCTCGCATGCTGATCTCGCGAGAGTTTAAGTCTTGCGAGATTAGCGGCGAGATTTCGGAGCTAGATAGCCCCAAGCTGCCTCGTGGTGGCAGCCATTTTGAGTTGGCAGTCGAGCAACCCAACCCACCCACCCTTAAATGGTTGGTAAACATATTATTTACTCTCAGGCTTCGGCTGGTCGCCTTAGGGGGCCAGGAGAGAATTTTCCCAGAATTATAAGCTGGGTTTTTCGCCCTCTCTGAGAATAATAATGTTACCGATAATAATAGTAATAATGTGGATGTTAAGTGTTAATAAGTGTCGATGCACATAACATTGATGAATTGGTTTGTTGCTGTAAATTTCTCAGGTTATTAATGTCTCTTTTTAGTCGCAACTTGAGGTTCAGGGTCTATGTGGTTTACTGTTATAGTTATTTTCATGATGGCAGGCAGGGACCCCCTCCCTTGGGGGATAATTAGGTTAATTGGAAAATACAAATTGGGTTAATATAAAATTCAAAAATTGGTATACGTCATTATGTTAACCAACTAGGTATGATGTCATCAAACACTTGTTGATGTCATATTGTTATGACATCATAAGGCTTTTATGATGTCACTTCCAGTTGGGGGAGGGGTTAGATAAGTATCGTTTTATATGATGTTTAAACTAATGGACTTGATGCATGCTGTGATAGAGGTGGTTTAATTTAATTTAATAACGGTTGCACTTAACTACACGAACGCATGCGTCAAGAATAAAGTCTCACTTAAGAAAAATGTTTTTACTTGAATTGTTTGAAGACCCTGTACTAAATAAAAGTTGTGGCCAATTGATTACCCAAAGAATCGAGTTCGGTGTCCTTTGTGCTGACGCAACTCTAACTCCCTGCACTCCCACTCAAACTGAATTCCCAACTGTCACTGACCAACTGTCATTCACCAGCCTTATACAAATATCCTCAAATTATGCAAATTTCCTCAAATATTCCACCAATCAGCTTTTATGCCAATATTCCATTTTGTCCCCCAACCAAAAAAAACCCATCCCTACTTACTTCATACTTGTAATGCCCACAACTTATCCTGTTGTCAAGCACATGTGGTTTTGGATTAGAAGCTGAAGCAACAATCAGTCAGTTCTGGTCTTGGAAGGGCTGTTTATTCAGAAAGGAAATAAAGACATACGCTCACCATTCCACCCTCTAGTTTCCAACAAATAAGTATCCCAACAAATAAGTAACAAATAAGTACAAAGGCAAAGGAAAGAGAAAACAGAGAAGCAATCACACAATCTAGCTTCTGTCCGGATGAGGGAAACCAGACACAGGGCATCTGTGCCCATCTATAGGCAGAGACAGAGACCCTTCCCCACACAAACTCACACACTCACATATGCCTGCAAGGCAAGATACACAGCAGAATACTCTCTCACTCACACACATGCACATAGCATCCCTGCAGGCCTGCATGCTGGTCTGCAGGGCCCTGATCCTTTGTTGGCTCGCCTCTTATATAGTGTCCTACTCAACACAGATGATGTCATCCTGTTTCCCCAGATCTGCACCAGGAGGAATGGAGAATGAAGCATCTCATCCCCTTTTAACCACCTCCAGGTGCAGGGCTGGAACCTGCCTATCTTCCTGGACCTTGGAAGGTTCCTCCCTCCTCCCCTGCTCCATCACTGGACATAGAGAACTTTCATTAACCCATTCACAGCAAGACACATCATTCTAAGAACAAACTGCAGCCTGAACCAATATACCATTAAAACTATACAATACTTTAATATACACACAATATATCAAACAACATTTTCAAATACAAATCCAGGACATCACAGAAGCCTAAAGGACATACACTAGATTTATGTTCCATCAATACTGAACATAATGCCTTCTCCTAATATTGTGTTTTTTTGTTTTTTGAACAACCTACCTGACTAGGAGCAGTGTGTATTTCAGCATCCTCTAAAGTAGCCAAGACAATTAAGGGAAATTGTTCATCTTATCTCCCACTCCATGACTAGTCAATCCAATTAGCAAAAATGGCTGCTATGGGAAATCAAATGCGATAGAGATGAGGAAAAACCAATTATGAAAGCACTTTGGCCATTATTAGACCTCTGAAACCTAACAATTTTGAATCTAGATAAAAATCAAATACTTTCTACCACAGTACACTGCATAAAGCTTTCACAGTTTACATTATGTTATAATTATAAATAACTTACATTATATTGTTTCCCACAGTGGTACTGTTATTAGGTGAACCAAGGAGCAAACATTCATACTAACTATGAAGTGATGAGTAGCATTACTTTCACTTGTTCCTGTTAACTGTCCTTTATCAAAAGACTGTGCTGTTTGATGCAATTGTAACTTGTAAGCAAGGTGGTCTCTCTCTGCAAGACTAAAAAGCCTAGAAAGGTAGGGTTCTTCATCACCACAAGATAATATCTCACACACTGCTCAGTGAACCTGAATGGGGGAAGATTCAGGATGCATAAAAGGATTTTTTTTACAGTTAAACAAACATAGGGCCTTTATAGACTGCCACAAATAATGCAGCTTGAGACCACTTTAACTGTCCTGGCTCAGTGCTAAGGAATCATGGGAACTGTAGTTTATTGTGGCACCAGAGCTCTCTGACAGAGAAGGCTCAATGTCCCAGAAAAAAATAAAATTCCCATGATTCCTTAGCATTGAGCCAGGGCAGTTAAAGTGGCCTCAAGCTGCATTATTTCTGGTAGTCTGTAAAGGCTTAATTAAACTATGTAATTATGGGATGTAGTAATGGCCACCAATTCTGACCATTTTCAAAGTGAAAATAGACATCATCATGGAGGTGAAGGCTATCAATGGCTAGCGAGTTATGACTGGTATATATACCGTCAATATCACAAGGAGTATGTAAAGTTATATTCAGTGTTAGTTGTTAGGAGAAGGTATTATTGCTCTCACATATCCTGCTTGTCAGCTTCTGATATGTACATCCCATTTTGGAAGAAAGGTGGGATATAAATTTCATAAATAAATAAATAAATAAAATGCATGGTTGGCCACTCTGGAAACAAAATTCTGGACAAGATAGGTCTGTGATCATACCTACCATTGATCTTCTTATGTTCTCATTTAATTGATTTTAGTTGATCTTATTTAATTGATAATCTATTTGATATGTTTCAATCTTTAAACATTACTATCATTATTTATTTTAAAAATTATTTTATTATGAACTGGCCTGAGATCTTTGGCTATAAGGTGGGATATATACCTTTGGATATAAGGTGGGATATATATATATATATATATATATATATATATACTTTCTCTTACATGTGGTGTGTTGGTGGTGTGTGCCTCCAAGTCATTTAATGTAAGGTCTTCCTTTTTAGGAAGTATTTCAAAAATTATTATGCTTTTATTATGTTCTCGTTGAGTTTGTGTCCTTTTGACCCTGGTTTGGTAGTTTAGCATTACATTTTATTTTGCATTACATTTTATAATATTTTTCTAACTCCAATTACATATGGATAATGGATTTAATGTTGATGATCTCTTGAAATGCTCTAAGCTACTTGGAATGATTCCCCTCAGCCCAATAAATAGCATAGAAAACTAGTAAACTATAATTAACTGTCTTAACTTTGTGATGACAGAAGGCACAGCTGCCAAACCTATTTCTGCCACAAAGCTCTTAGGCCAGGAGTTAGTATAATATAACATGTTTATTGTCCAGTTCATGAACCTACAAACCTGTACATCACTATGTCCTGGTTTTGATTCTAATTCTTGGAGATTGCATAGCCATCCAGCACTCCTTTTTAGGTATCCTGCTTTGCTTGAAGAATGTTCTCAGTACATTCTCATACGTGGAGAAGCTAATGGGCAATTATCCATAAAGCCAACTTGCATTTCTTTAGGAAAAACATTTTTGAACTTTGTTTTAATGTCTGTTAAAGGTTCTCTGAACACAAAAGCTGGCAGCTGTGATGGTAAACAGTACTTCTGCACTATCTCTGGTGAAGCAAACCAGGCTGTGGTGCATCTGAGCTACAGTCTAGTCCGACAGCATGTTACTAAGTTTCTGCTGACAGACCACAGCCATTCTGCTGGCTGAAAACTTGTAGGGATGTAACACAGATAGATCGACCACAGACTGAATTCATTTAGCCCATATGCTCATTTCCTTACAACTGGACTATTGCAAAGCACTCTAAGCTCCATATACACTGCAGAAATAAGTCAGTTTGACAGCACTTTAATTGCCCTCACTCAATGGTATCAAAACAATGGGCCTTTACAGACTGCCAGAAATAATGCAGCTTGAGGTCACTTTAACTGTCCTGGCTCTGTGCTAGGGAATCATGGGAACTGTATTTTTTTTCTGGGACATTGAGCCTTCTCTGTCAGAGAGCTCTGGTGCCACAATAAACTACAGTTCCCATGATTCCTTAGCACTTAACCAGGACAATTAAAGTGGTCTCAAGCTGCATTATTTCTGGCAGTCTGTAAAGGCCCAATGATACCTTTATTGGACCAACCAAAATGCACAATTACATGTTACAAGCTTTCGAAGCCACACTGGCTTTTTCGTCAGGAACAAGAGGGGGAAAAAATTAACGCCTCTTCCCGTATGATCCCCCCCATGCCCTCCGTTCAACGGGGAAGAATCTGCTTCAACAGCCAAAGGTAAACCTTAGGCAGACTTCCCAGAGGGCATTTTCTGTTACTGCCCCTAAACTGTGGAATGGCCTGCCGGAGCAGATCTGTCTTAGTACATCTCTGACTGCTTTCAAGAAAGCAGTCAAGATGGACCTCTTCTGGCAGGCCTTCCCAGAATAACCTTCTCGCAGGGATAATACATGTGGATCTATTTTGCCCTCATCCCCCCTCTGAGTGGCCATTTGGTTATATGCAGTTGCTATTGTTGTTATTTTACTTAGTTATATGTTTAATTTTAAATTTAATTAGTTTAATTCTATTTTAAGGGGTGTGGGTTGTGGGTGGGGGTTTGTAGGAATTGGGAATGAAGTTTTAATTGCTGTATCTTAACCTGTTGTAAGCTGCCCCGATTGCTTTGCAGAGGGGCGGGTTATAAATAAAATTTTATTATTATATTATTATTATTAAGATGTTAGTCATAGGCCTGTATTCTGCTGTTTCTGGTCTTAGTTCAGATGGTAGGGAGGGCAATTTGCAGGCAGAATGGCACTTCCTCCTTTGGGCATGTGGTCAAAGAGATTCTCTTTGGAGATTCTCAAAGTCAAAGTCTACACCACCTAAAGTTTTCCTGCAAAACATGAAGGCTTCTTGAGAAATGCAGGGTTCTCTACCTACAGAGGAAGGAGACATGCTGGATTCCAAAGAAAGCATCTTCTTTGAGTAACAAATGGCATTAAATTTCCTTGACCTTGAGAATCCCCCAGTGACCACATGGCCAAAGGAGGAGGTGCCACCAATTCTGACCATTTTCAAAGTGATATCATTGTTTGGATGTTATTGGATTTGCTATATGGCCAACACAGCTACCCCTGGATGCTCAATGGTATGGAATTCTGGTTGTAATTTGTTGGGGCACCAGAGCTCTCTGACAGAGAAAACTAAATGTCTCACAAAGCTACAATTCCCAGAATTCCACAGCATTCAACCAATGCTGTTAAAGTGGTGTCAGACTAGTTTATTTCTGCAATTTGGATGCAGCCTACATGGGACATGCTTTCATTATAATCAGATGGTGTAGCTCATGCAGAGTGCTGTTTGCCTAGTGGTGATATGGGCAACAAGGACCTAATATATATTACACTTGTTGTAAAAATTTGCATTTCTCTTGCCAGTGAGCTGTCAGACTCAGTTCAGAGTGTTAGTATTGCCTGCAAAGCCTTAAACAGCTCAGGGTCCAGGCATTTAAATGGCCATCTAGCCAGTACTGATCCACTAAGGATTTAAGATCAACTTGAGAACATCTGCCTTTGGTTCCTCAGAGTAATGTCTCATAGGGATGACAGGGCTTTCTTTTTGGTAGTATTCTGGCTATAAAACTCCCTTCTGTCAAAGTACTGGTTCCAACCAACCAACCAACCACATTTTAAAGCACTACTTTAAAACATAAGTATTCTTATATACTTTTTGGGAATAAGCAACTGTATAACATGTCTCTTTTTTGGTGCTTCCTTGCATTACTTTATATCATATTTTAGCAGACATTTACATGTGTGTTTTTACATATTTATTTAATAATAATAATAATAATAATAATAATAATAATTTATATTTCCTGCTTCTCCCTGCGGATCAAGGCGGGAGGCACAATGATAAAATAAAAGAAAAATACAGCAAGGCTAAAACATAACAGTAAAACCACAGCATAATAAAAAGTGATAAAACAGTAAAAAAACAACAATGATAATTAATATAATTGAATTTTTAAATTACAATAAAAAAATTACAAAATTACAAATTACAAATTTATTAAAATATTTATCTACCACTCTTTCTCCAAAGATCTTAGGGCAGGTTACAATAAAATCAACTCAAAACAATACATAATTACAAAGTTTAAAAGATTAAAAATATATTAAATAGTTTTCCAATTTAAAAGAAGATAAAACCAGTTAAAATAATATCGAACGATATAACCATAAAATATGTACAACATGGATAAAATCAGTTTGGCTCAAATGTTTCAATTAAAAGCAAGGTTTTAACTTGTTTCTGAAATTATTCTAATGTTAGCGCTAATTTGGCCTACAGAAGGAGGAAATTCCACAATTGGGATGCTAATGCAAAAAAAAAAAAAAAAGCCCTCTCTGTGTCCTGCCACAATGTATTTGTCCTACTTATGGAATACAGAGGTGGGCCCCTCCAATAGATCTCAGTTCTGAGGTAGACAAATGTGTCTTTCCCTCAGAGTAGGTCATCAGTTAGAGAACCAAGACTGTCAACAGTACTGTATCCTGGCCTGAAACTAGATTGAAATGGGTCTATTCTTCAGAATCAGTTTCCTATAAAAACATCTGAAGCTGCCTAGCCATCACACATCCAAGCACCTTGGCCATAAATCAGATATTAGTGACAGGGCAGAAGAAGACAATAGTTAATAAATAAAATAGTTAGACAAAGGCATAATATTCATGTAACAGTTAGAAAGATTTTAGAAGAGAGATTTTTGCAAGGCAAAAACCAAAGAAGCTTTGAGCCTCAATGTGAAGATGAGAAAAAATCTACAAGCTCTGGGAAATTTTGTATGTTGTTAACTGCCCTCGAGTTGACCTTGATTCATGTGGACCCTATAGATGAGAAAACTCCCCCCTCCTCTTGCCATCCTCCCCTTCTCTGCTTGGGTCTTATAGATTCTGTGACTTCCTTAATTACCCATCTGGCATGTGGTCTTCCTCTCTTTCTACTACCCTCTACCTTTTCTAGCATTATTGTGTTTTTCCCCCTAACTAGTCATGTCTTCTCATGATATGGCCATGGCCAAAGTACAACGGTCTCAATTTGGCTTCCAGGGAGATTTCTGGCTTGATCTGTTCACGAACCCCATTTGTTTGTCTTTTGGGTTGTCCATGGTATCAGGACTCTTCTCCAGCAACACATCTCAAATTATTTGATTTTCTTCTTATCAGTTTTCTTCACTGTCCAGCTCTCACATCTATACATGGTGATGGGGAATACAATGGCTTGCCTTGGATGATTCTATCTGTAGTGCTCAGTTGTATATCTTTACTTTTTAGGATCTTGTTTAGTTCTTTCATAGCTTCCCATTCCTATTCTTCTTATTTCTTGATTGCAGTCTCCATTCTGATCAACGTTTAATCCAAGGTACGAGAAATCTTTAACTATTTTGATTTCCTCATTGTCTAGATTTAATTTCTGTAGGTTCTCTGTGGTCATTATTTTTGTTTTCTTTATGTTCAGAAGCAAACCTGCATTTGCACTTTCTTCTTTGACCTTTCTTAGGGCCTTTGCAGACTGCTAGAAATAATGCAAATTGAGTCCACTTTAACTGCCCTGGCTCAGTGCTAGGGACTGTATTTTCATGGGAATTGTATTTTTTTCTGAGACATTGAGCCTTCTCTGTCAAAGAGCTCTGGTGCCACTATAAAGTACAGTTCCCATGATTCCCTAGCACTGAGCCAGGGCAGTTAAAGTGGACTCAATTTGCACTGTTTCCAGCAGTCTGTAAAGGCCCTAAGTAATTGTTCCAAATCCATGATGTTTTCCATTAATAATATGGTGTAATCCACATATCATAGATTGTTGACATTTCTTCCTCCTATCTTCATTCCTCCTTTTTCAAAGGGGGGTTGCAGACTGCCAGAAATAGTGTGAATTCAGTCCACTTTTAGGGTTAGGGTTAGTGCTAGGGAATCATGGGAACTGTTATTTTTCTGAGACATTGAGCCTTCTCTGTCAGACAACTCTGATGCCACAATAAAATACAGTTCCCATGGTTCCCTAACTCTAACCCTAACCCTAAAAGTGGACTGAATTCACACTATTTCTGGCAGTCTGCAACCCCCCTAAGTCTGCCTTTTGTATGATACTTTCTACATAAAGATTGAACAAGTAGGGAGATAAAATGCAGAAAGGGCCGCATTCTGTATAGGAATGCATTGTATATGGCAAAGATTTGTTAATATGTTGATTGCACATATTGATGAGACCACAGAGGAACTTAGTGTTTCTTAAAGCTTACACCTCCTGATCCACTGCATGCTAAATAACAAGTTTTTCTTGATTGGTACTACAATATTTCCTGGAACCCTATGAACTCACATATCTAGAGGTGATTTCTTATGGTAATCTGAGGAAATTGAACTGCCTTCAATTTTATTTCTCTTTCTTATTGCTCACATGTCTGTACTGATGCAATATACCTAATGTCCTGTCATTCTAGGAGAGTCCACTTTGTATAGATTGCTCAGGATCTTCCTGATACTTTAGCAATATGTTTCATGGAAATATAAAACCATATTAAATTAAATGGGATTTCCTGGTTATTTCTGTTAAACCATCTTGCAAATATACATCTGTCTTTAATTTAAAAAATCTGTTCTGGCACAATTTGAATCATATAATGCCTATTAGCAACTGAAACCGTAAGGTTAGGCTTTTGATTAATTTTTAGATATCATTAAACAACTGACATTAATGGGTTTGCACAAGCATAGCTAAAAGCAAAAGTTAACTATCTTTTCTAAATATGGTTTAGCTAAATTGAGTAATCTATAGCTGGGACATGTCATTAGCAGCTATTTTTACTACGGATTCCAGGTTCCTGGATCAACCAACTCATTGTAGGGATCTAAAACAAATTTATTTTTCAAGATTCTGACAAGAATAAAACACACATTGGAAAGAAAACATAAATTTACTTTCCTTCATCATAAATAATTAATCAAACACCACAGTGTAAATTCAAATGTTAGTCCCAGCTAGAGTAGTTCCCCTGAACTAATAGAAACCTAAGTCAATGCTCCCATAAGTTCTATTAATCCAATTGATCTACTCTACTGGGGTCTATGCTTTCATTCACAGTATTTATACCCTGCTCTTCTGCCAGAATGCCTTATAAATGGTTAGACAATTCCCTGCATTCAGGCTTACAGTCTAAAAAAGACATGACACAAAAGGAGAAGGGAATGGCAGTGGCGAAGGGGATCAAATCCAGCAGACACTACCACTTCTGCTCTCCCTCCAAGGCCAAGGCAGTGATAGTTGGAATGGAGGAAGGACCTTTCATCTGTCTCTGGCTAGGATGCTTCAGCTTTTTATCATAGCAGTGACCTTTCTCTTGCTGTTGTGTGCCGTCATGTAGTTTCCTACCTATGGCAACCCTAAGGTGAACATATCACAGGGTTTTCTTGGCCAGATTCATTCAGAGGAGCTTTGCTTTTGCCTTTGCCTTCCTCTGGGACTGAGATAATTTGTGTTGCCCAAGGACATGCAGGGAGGTTCTGTGGCCAACCGGTGATTCCAACCCTGGTCTCCAGAGTGATAGAATAGCCAGGATAAACTAATCCCACTTCCAATTATAAAAAGGCAACAATATGAAGAAATAAAAGGATAACTAAACCCTGGAGCAGAAAATCTAATAAAATTAAATTTCTAAAAGGGTAAAAATACCCCACTGGAAAGTTTGCAAATGCTACAAATAAGTGTCTAATGATAATAAAAATACCAAAAATCAAGGCCAAAAAAACCCTGACCTCTGAAGTTGATAAGTCAGTAAAATTACTAAAAGGGAAATAATACCCAACTGAAAAGTATGCAAATGCTAAAAATAAAATAATATAATAATGGTAAATAATAAAAACTCAAGGCCAGACGCGTTTCGACAACTGTCTTCCTCAGTGGCCTACAAACATTCAAAAGGGATATATAATATAACAACTCCTCAGCTCACACAATGTGACTCTGCTCAATTCAAAAGCAACAATGTTCTTCGCCTGCTCACAGAGTCTCTTATATAACCAGCTGAACTGGTAATGGGAATGATCCTGCCAAGACTCAAGAAAAGATCCTAGGGAAAACTTAGGGTGTGGAAGGACAGTGAAAAACTCAAACCAACCACTTACAACCACATCTTTACCCACCAGGGGTTCAGTTTTACCAACCATGTGTCCATTTGAGTACCAATACTGGTAGTAGTTTTATGTATTTAGTATTAGATGTCCCATCAATGCACCAGAATTTTAATGAAATTCTTTTTTAACTAAGGGAAAATTTAAGGTGTGGAAGGACAGTAAAAGACTCAAACTAGCCAATTCACATTTTCATTTAAGCCCACCGGGGATTCAGATTTCAAACGATGAATCCATTTGAGTTCCAATATCTGTAATTGTTTTATGTTTTTAGTATTGGATATCCCATCTATGCACCAGAATTTGAATGAATCATAAGTATGATGTTTCTCAAGAAAATGTTTTACCAATGGAGCTTCTATTTTATGGTTTTTAATACAACTTCTGTGCTCCGTGATCCGAGTTCTTATTGCTCTGCTGGTCATCTCCACATAAATTAATTTGCAAGGGCATTCAATTATGTATATGACATTTTTACTCGCACATGTAAAAAGTTTGTATATTTCATAACTTCTACCATCAGCAGTATTCACAAAAAAATTCAAATTGCTGCTGTGTCTGCATACCAAACAATGTCCACAGATGTAATGTCCCTTGGCAATCAAACTATTTTCTACAACCGGAAACTCAAAATCTGCCCAAAAAAACTTAGCCAATCTAATTTTCCGAAACAATTGATGGACTTCCCGCATAGTATCAAAAGAATTATACCTAGGAGATTTTTCCTAGGAATGGGACAACCAGTGAATACCTAGGACCCCCAGATACGGATAGATATAAGAATTTTTAAAAAAAATCTAACTTTAACCCTAATATCGATGACCCATATATCAAGGTCTTTCAAGACAAAGTGTTAAAGGACATGCAGGATATCTTTACCTCCCAAACCAATAGCTGGCACAATCTATCCAAACTACATCAAGCTACTTTGGAGAACTTGCAAAAAAGGCAAGATATAATAATTAAACCAGCAGATAAAGGAGGTGCTATAGTCATATGGGGGAGGAAAGATTATGAAATAGAGGCATACAGCCAATTATCAAATGTAAAACACTACAAGGAATGTATGAAAGACCCGACAGAAGATATTTTGAAGTCAATTAAAATCACTCTGGAAGAGGCATTAAATATGGGGTATATAAAGACTAGTGTTTATGAGTATTTACTGGATTCCCCAGGTAGAATTCCTTTATTTTATTTACTTCCTAAGATACATAAGGACAAAATTCCTACTCCGGGTAGACCTATCATATCAGGCTGTGGCTCTATCCTGAAACCGTTGGCTACGTATATTTCATCTTTTCTGAAACCTCTAATTCCGGATATACCATCATATATAAAAGACACCAAGGAGTTTGTTAAATATATGGAACAACTAACACCACCTGTAGAGGAATTTTTCTTGGTGACATTGGATGTCATATCACTTTACACCAACATTCCCCAGAATGAGGCCTTGGAGATCTTAGGGCCTTTGCAGACTGCCAGAAATAGTGCAAATTGAGTCCACTTTAAATTGAGGCACTGACCTGGCTCAGTGCTAGGGAATCATGAGAATTGTATTTTTTTCTGAGACACTGAGCCTTCTCTGTCAGAGAGCTCTGGTGCCACAATAAATTACAGTTCCCATGATTCCCTAGCACTGAGCCAGGGCAGTGCCTCAATTTAAAGTGGACTCAATTTGCACTATTTCTGGCAGTCTGCAACCCCCCATAGAAGCAGTTATGTTGTCTAAACCTATGGGACTTCCCCCTATTCATTTTCTGTTACATCTTATTGAAATAACTTTGACTAAGAATTATTTTAAATTCGGTAACCAATTCTACTGGCAAACCTCTGGGGTGGCAATGGGTTGTAAGTTTGCCCCAGAGTTGGCAAACATATACATGGACCATTTTGAATGTTCCTATATATTAAGCAATGAGTTTTTTCCCCCATATATATACATGGAAAAGATTTTTAGATGATATTTTTTGTATATAGGTGGGATCTGAATATTCTCTCAAGGAGTTTCTGGTTTTTCTAAATGGTATCCATGAAAGCATCAAATTTGATATGGTATATAATTCCTGTACAGTAAATTTCTTAGATTTTAAACATTCAAACAAATAGGGGCTCATTTGAAACGAACTTATATAGAAAACCAAAGGATGTTAATTCATTTTTAAGATATGATAGCTATCATCCAACGCCTCTTAAAAACAACCTTCCATACTCACAATTCTTACGTATTAGACAAAATTGTAAAACACTGGAGGGGTTTGAAAGGGAATCGAATATTACATGCCTCCAATTTTTGGAGAAAGGGTATCCCTTAAAGGTTATAAAAGAGGCACAAGACAAAGTTCGTAAGTTAGATCGAAAGAAACTTCTGTTTGATTCCAGACCTAAGAGAGCACCCAACAGGGTGGTTATACCACTGACCTTTAACACACATTCACAGAGGGTTAAAGAAAGTATTATGAAACATTGGCACTTGCTGGAAAATATACCTGGATACAAAAATAAACCGATGTTTGCCTATAAACGTACTCAAAACATCAAGAATATACTAGTATGGGCAGATTTTGAGTTTCCGGTTATACAAAATAGTTTGATTGCCAAGGGACATTACATCTGTGGACATTGTTCGGTATGCAGACACAGCAGCAATTTGAAATGTTTTGTGAATACTGCTGATGGTAGAAGTTATGAAATACACAAACTTCTTACATGTGCGAGTAAAAATGTCATATACATAATTGAATGCCCTTGCAAATTAATTTATGTGGGGATGACCAGCAGAGCGATAAGAACTCGGATCACGGAGCACAGAAGTTATATTAAAAACCATAAAATAGAAGCTCCATTGGTAAAACATTTTCTTGAGAAACATCATACTTATGATTCATTCAAATTCTGGTGCATAGATGGGATATCCAATACTAAAAACATAAAACAATTACAGATATTGGAACTCAAATGGATTCATCGTTTGAAATCTGAATCCCCGGTGGGCTTAAATGAAAATGTGAATTGGCTAGTTTGAGTCTTTTACTGTCCTTCCACACCTTAAATTTTCCCTTAGTTAAAAAAGAATTTCATTAAAATTCTGGTGCATTGATGGGACATCTAATACTAAATACATAAAACTACTACCAGTATTGGTACTCAAATGGACACATGGTTGGTAAATCTGAACCCCTGGTGGGTAAAGATGTGGTTGTAAGTGGTTGGTTTGAGTTTTTCACTGTCCTTCCACACCCTAAGTTTTCCCTAGGATCTTTTCTTGAGTCTTGGCAGGATCGTTCCCATTACCAGTTCAGCTGGTTATATAAGAGACTCTGTGAGCAGGCGAAGAACATTGTTGCTTTTGAATTGAGCAGAGTCACATTGTGTGAGCTGAGGAGTTGTTATATTATATATCTCTTTTGAATGTTTGTAGGCCACTGAGGAAGACAGTTGTCGAAACGCGTCTGGCCTTGAATTTTTATTATTCACCATTATTATATTATTTTATTTTTAGCATTTGCATACTTTTCAGTTGGGTATTGTTACCCTTTTAGTAATTTTACTGACTTATCAACTTCAGAAGTCAGGGTTTTTTTGGCCTTGATTTTTGGTATTTTTATTATCATTAGATACTTATTTGTAGCATTTGCAAACTTTCCAGTGGGGTATTTTTACCCTTTTAGAAATTTAATTTTATTAGATTTTCTGCTCCAGGGTTTAGTTATCCTTTTATTTCTTCATATTGTTGCCTTTTTACAATTGGAAGTGGGATTAGTTTATCCTGGTTATTTTTTGGCAGAACCCTTCGGTTTGGTTTTTTGATCATATGTCTTCAGTTTTCTGGCTTTAGGGACTTTTGTTGGTTTGCTCCAGAGTCATAGACCAATGCACAAACCACTCCACCACACAGGCTCTTGACCTGCCTCTTACTTTATTTCTATTTTTAAATGGCAAAATTCCATTTTCTCATAGCTGAAACCAAGATGAGCAAATCTAGAAGAGCATAGATAGATTCCATCTTTTGAATTCCATCTATAGAATTTTTGAAATATGCATGTTGTCATTTTGAGTATTAAAAAAATGCTTTCAGCTGAATTCCCTGAACCTCATTTTAAAAAGAAAAGTTGGCGTATTTTACATCTGATCATCCAAGTATCATCCAGATACTGACTGGCCTTTGAATAGAGAAAAGCACATTTGAAAAAGAAATGTCATGCAAGCATTGTATCTTTGATTGCATTTTGGTGGTCTGCACCTCCCAAAAATTATTTTAGTGCTAGGCACTCTTTTACAGTAAATAATAATAAAAAGGAAAAAAAAGACATTTGACACACATGTCCCAAGAGGTTTTAACCTGACAAAAATAAAGCCATGGCAAGGTTTTTGGTGAAATGCCTAACAAAGAGCAGGGTTGGCACTAGGGACTTGCACACATTCATCTGTTAGTATAAATAAATGTACAAATCCAGTGATCTTTTAAAAATCCTCCTTCACTTGTCTATAATATATTGTATTTCTTTGCCTTTACCCAGCCTTCAACAGACACAAAGCAACATCCTTTGGCCATCACACACTATGTGATTGCCTACTGAAGATAGCACAATTGTTATAGCTAATTGCTTAAATTATGTCATTTCCCAAACCCTCAGTTTTTTACTTCAAGAAGTATGACAGTTACATGAAACAAGAAAAGTCAAGTCATTTGGCCCAGTTATGCTTCCTGCTGCATCTCCCTTTATAAAATAAAAAGCAGAAAGAAGAACTCAGTAGAAAACAACCTAACTATGGAGAATATCACACCCTTAAATCCCACTGGGAGAGACAAGGGATCTAAAAGACAAAAATGGATATTATCATACTTACCCGTGCCCGGGCTGTAGGCAGCCTATATCCTCCTGGCCATAGAGGTCTATCATTCATAGCGTAACCATAAATTGAAACTGCCTTCATGGGACATAAGAAATACAATTTATTTGAAGATGTTTTCTGGTGAAGTAAATGGACCCCGCTTTCCAACATTTTAGGAGATTATCACACCCTTAAACCCCACCGGGAGAGACATGGGATCTAAAAGACAAAAACGGATATTATCATACTTACCCATGCCCGGGCTGTAGGCAGCCTATATCCTCCTGGGCATAGAGGTCTATCATTCATAGGGTAACCATAAATTGAAACTGCCTTCATGGGACATAAGAAAAACAATTTATTTGAAGATGTTTTCTGGTGAAGTAAATGGACTCCGCTTTCCAACATTTTAGGAGATTATCACACCCTTAAACCCCACCGGGAGAGACATGGGATCTAAAGGACAAAAATGGGAATTATCATACTTATCCATGCCCAGGCTGTAGGCAGCCTATAATCCTCCTGGGCATAGAGGTCTATCATTCATAGGGTAACCATAAATTGAAACTGCCTTCATGGGACATAAGAAAAACAATTTATTTGAAGATGTTTTCTGGTGAAGTAAATGGAGCTTGCTTTCCAACATTTTAGGAGATTATCACACCCTTAAACCCCACCAGGAGAGACAAAAAGACAAAAATGGGTATTATCATACTTACCCATGCCCAGGCTGTTGGCAGCCCATATCCCCTCCAGATATTCCCATCTGGAACCCAGACTTCTGCCGTGGCTTTTTCAAGAATGAGATTTTCCCATTCTTAAAAAAAGCCACAGCGGATGTTCAAGTTGTACAGGCAAGGGTAAGTATGATAATACCCGCTTTTGTCTTTTAGATCCTGTGTCTCTCACGGTGGGATTTAAGGGTGTGATAATCTCCTAAAATGTTGGAAAGGGGGGCCTATTTACTTCAGCAGAAATCATTTTCAAATAAATTGTTTTTCTTATGTCCCAATGAGGCATTCTTTTTTTTTTAGACGTTTTATTATTAAAAACATTCACAAATTAGAGTCAGCTTGTATTATAGAGTTTTACAACTTTTAACATATGTCGTAGTTGCATTTAAACTTCCTTATTCTTTTTCTTGTAAATACAATTCACACTATCTGCTATCTTGTACCTTGCTAGTTGAATAACATAGTTTCTTAAAGGGAAAGTAAACTATCCTTCTTTACTTTTGTTTTAATTACTATGTAATGGTTATTACTTCTTTTATTGGTAATTTTCTACTAGCTTTATTAAAATAAAGTAGAGCCTTTTCTTTTGTGCGTGAAGGATCTCGTGTCATCTTCATTGTTTATTTCCCTCATGTTTAATTCTTACTTTATTTTAATAAAAAAAGAATGCCGTCATGTTTATTACTTATTTAAGCTGTTTCTCTCTTCCCATCTTATAATATATTCATGGGTATTTATTAATTATTATTTCTAATTTCTCTGCTTGTATTTATTCAATTCGTCTCCTCTTGAAGAATATTGTCAAGTAAACACCATTCTTTTTCTGGTTTTTTGTATTGATCTGTGATTAATCATTGATGTCATTTTATCCATATATTTCATTTCCTCTACATTGATTTTCTAGTCAGTTATATTTGGGCACTCTCCTGTCTTCCATCCTCTGGCAATAATTATTCTTGCAGCCGTAATTAAATAAAGAATTATTCTCCCATGATTTGTTACCACTTCTTTTTAAATTTTTGTTATCATGTTCAATAGAAATAATTCTGGTGTAAAGGGAATTTGGGTCTTCAATTTTGATTGTATGATTTTATGTATTTTCCACCAGTATTTTTGGATTCTTGGGCAAACCCACCACATATGGAATATTGTTCCAATTTCTTTTTGACATTTCCAACATCTGTCACTCAGTCTATTATTTATTTTCTTTAATTTATTTGGGGTAAAGTACCATCTGTTGGATATTTTCATGAAATTTTCCTTTAAATCTTGTGAAGCTGTGAATGAGTTTGTTCTTTTCCATGCATCTTCCCAGTCTTCTAAAGGGATTGGGTGCCCAATATCTCTTGCCCAGCTTATCATTGTGTTTTTGACATATTCTTGCTCTAACTCTCTTTTGAGTAATATTGCATAAAGACGGGAAATTTTTCCTTTATCTGGTAGTTGCAAAATTTTATCAATTTCATTTGCGTTTGGTTGAAATTCCTGATTTTTTATATCTTCTTTGTATCTGCTTTTTATTTGATTGTAACTGAACCATGATAGGTTAATGTTTGCCTTCTTCAACTCATCTCTTTCTAAAAGATAATAGTCTCCCTTATTGTTTTTTTTATTCAGTCTTCATGCCTTGTCCATGTTCCTTAACTGCACCTTTGGAAGAACTCCTCTTGAGGGGAGATCCACTGAGGAATTTTCTGATAGAATTTACTTTTTATATTTAACCATATTTTTAAGAGAGATTTTCTCAAAATATGATTGTTAAAGTCTCTGTTAACTTGGGTCTTATTATACCAAACATAAGCATGCCAGCCAAATCATTTTTTCACCCCTTCTAAATCTAGTAATTTTTGATTATCTAATTTTATCCAATTTTGTAACCATATCAGTCTGCATGCTTGGTGGTAGATTTTAAAGTTTGGTAATGTGTAACCTCCTCCCTTTTTATCATCTTGCAATGTGGACATTTTGATTCTTGGTTTGCTGCCTTTCCATAAGAATTTTTTAACCTTCTTGTTCCAGTCCGGGGGAAAAATTATTTTGTTATTATTGGAAGGTTCATTAACAAATACAATAATTTTGGGAGAACATTCATTTTTATTGTCACTATTCTTCCCAATAGTGACAATTTCATCTTGTTCCATCTAATCAGATCCTTTTTAATTTCTTCCCATAATCTTTTGTAATTATTTTCAAAGAGATCTGTATTTTTACTTGTGATCCAGATACCTAGGTATTTAGTTTTATTAGTTATAGTGCAACCTGTATCTCTCATCAATTTTTTTGTTCCATTTTTTATGTTCTTTGTCATTATCCTTGTCTTCTCTTTGATCATTTTAAAGCTGGAATATTTGCCAAAGGTTTTGATTTCCTTAAATAATTCTTGAATATTGTTTGAAGGATCTTGAAGAGTCACGACAATGTCATCTGTGTAAGCTTTTACTTTCAATTCATCGTTCTTGATTTTTGTGCCTTTTATTTTCTTATTTTCCTTTATTACCTTAATTAAGATTTCAACTGTTATAATAAATAACAGTGGTGAGATGGGACAACCTTGTCTTGTTCCTTTGTACAAATTGAATTCTTTACTTTTTTCTCCATTGATCAGGAGTTTTGCTCTTTGATCTTTGTAAATCTGTTGTATTCCCATTATAAATTGTCCTTCAAGGCCTATGTTCTTTAAACAAGAAATCATAAAATTCCATCTCACTTCATCAAAGGTACATTTTCTGCATCAATGTACACCATTCTTAATTTCCTTTCGTTGTTTATGTGGTAATATTCAATTGTATCCAGAATGTGTCTTATATTGTTTCTAACATATCTTCCTGGAAGGAAATCGTTTTGTATGTATTGTGTAATGACATTTTTTAATCTTCGAGCCAAAATGTTGGTGTATATTTTATAATCAATGTTCAAGAGTAATATTGGCCTGTAATTACTTATTTCCTTTATATTTTTTCCTTCTTTTGGTATTAATGTTATGCCTGAATATTTCCAAGATTCAGGTATCCCTGTAGGTATTAAATTTAAAGTTTTCTGTAACAGCGCTGTTATAATTTCCTCAAAGGTCTTATAATATATTGCTGGAAGATTTGTTAACTTTAAGATCTTTAATAACTTGACTTATTTCTTATTTTGAAATTGGTGCATTTAATTTTTCTTTTTGTTGCTCATTTAATTCTAAAAGGGATTTCTTGTCTAAATATTGTTGCATTCTTTTTTTGTGCTCTTCAGAAGTTTCTTCTTCTTTAAACAGTTCTGAGTAAAATTCAAAAAAAGAATTTTTGATCTCATTTTGTGATTTAGCAGATTTACCATTGTATATGATTTCAGTGACTTCCCCCCCCCCTTCTCTTGTTCAAGTGTTCTTGCCAGGTTTCTTCCTATTTTGTTAGCATGTTCAAAATAATGTTTATTTTTCTTTATATTTTTTGCTATCTCTTCTAAGTTTTCTAAGACACAGATAGGTTTACTTTCTTTTCAGATGTACATCAATCAAGTTCAAGGATTGATATGGGAATAATATCGAAACATCTTTTAGAACACATAAAAAATGGAAATCAAATCAAAAATAATATCTGATCACAATTTAATTAACATTGAAATGTCACCAAATAAAGAATGGTATTGGAAATTAAATCCAATCCTCCTAGAGGACGAAGTGTTTGTTTAAAAAATGAAAAAGGAACTAAAATTATATTTCAAAGAAAATTTATCTTGGAGGTAAAAACTAAAATTATTTGGGACACTAGCAAGGCAGTGGCAAGAGCATTGATAATAAAGCAAGGATCTGAGTTGAAGAAAAAGAAGCAAGACCTGATTTTGGATACAGTAAAACCAGGGGTTGGCAACCTACGACCTGTGGGCTGGGGTCGGCCCCCCGAGGCCTTTGGACTGGCCCCCACTGACCCTCGCTGCCGACCCCGCTGACCCCCGCCGCTGCCGCACGTGCCTCGGCTTCCATTTTCTTTTCCAAAATGGCGGCTGCGACTCGTTTGTGCATGCACAGGAGTACTGCGCATGTGCAAATGAGTCACAGCTGCCATTTTGGAAAACAAAATGGCGGCCACAACGCACACGGTGGCCCGCGGCACACCACAGGATCCCCAGACCGGCCACAGGTAAGGGGAACTTGCCGACCCCTGAGTAAAACAAATGACAACTGTAGAAAAGAAATTAAGCACGGCACCTCATAACAATAAATTAAAGATGGAATTGAGACAACTGCAAATAAAATTGGAACATCAAAACTTAGAAGAGAAGGCAGTTTCAATTTATGGTTACCCTATGAATGACAGACCTCTATGAATTATTAACAGCTCTGCTCAGATCTTGGAAACTCAGGGTTTTAGTTTCCCTTAATGACTTGATCCACATGTGCCAAATAAGTGTGCAAAAGATCAATGTGCAAATGACTTCACATTCCCACAATCGTGGTCCAGGATCCAGTTTGGTGCCCATATTGTAGAAGAACCTCCAAGAAAAAGCATATGAAGCACCTGCCACAAGATGTTCACCTTCTCTGTGTACACTCCCCTTCCCTCTACACCACCCAAAAAGTGGTTTTGGCAACTTTCCAGAGGGAAACTAGAGCCTAGATCTACTTCATAGATCCACTTTCTGCCAGCTGCAAGCACACATTGGATTACAGCCATAATATTTGCATGCACCATAGACGTGCAGATGTTTAGCAATTACTGGAAGAAGGTAGAACGAAATATAACGATTGTTTTTTAATCAATTGTAACATTAAGCTTTACATGTTCATCCCAGTTTTAAAAAGTTTAAATATCAGCTGAAATAGATAGTCAAATAGAGTGCCAATACAACTACATTGACTAATTAAAAATTAACAAATTAACAATACTTCAAATGTGAAGCTACTTGTCTTCTAACAAAAACCATCACTGAAATCGGGAATACATCCAACAAGATGTTTACTGTTTTAAAGAGATCCAGAGGAATCATCAAATTACAGTCAAGTAATAACCAGGAAAATGGCTATAGAGCAGAAAGATTAAGTTCCTGAAAGACAGGTCTGTCCAAGAAAGGAACAGCACGGTTTCTATAAGAGGAATCTCACTTCAGTTCTGTGAGTGTGTCTAGTAAATTCTATATGCTTCAATTTCCAAAAGCTGTTGGGCAAAGTCCCACACTGGAACCTCCTGAGTTGAACACAGAGCAAAAGGTTCTCATATGGATGAATAACTGGATATGGGGATTTTCCCTTAATATATAGTAATAAAGAAGTTGTCTGGAATATATCAAAAATTGTGTGTCAGAAATTGAGAGAACAAGTAACCTTGTCATGTTCCCAGCTGCATCATGGAGTTAGCAATCAGAACTGCAGCTTGGATGTCTTCCCAGTGGTGAAGCATTCCTATAATGGTTCCAAAAATGTCCCATGTTGTATTTCAGAAGAAACAGTTAAAATGTTTTTTAGCAATAAAGATCAAAATGAAATGTGTGTATACAGCAAATGTGTTCAGAAAAGTCAGAAAGAAGCAGCCATTAATGCCACATAAAAATAAGAGTCAAAAGAGATATTTCTTTTAGTCAATATTACAACTTTAAATGTTAAGATATTATATGGGCACTATTGCTGTAATATATAGCAAATCTATTTGTTTAATTTCAGTTAATTTAAGAAGTGTACAATAGTCATTTAACCTGTTTTTGACATTAACTGCTCAAAGTTAACAATAAAAATATTTACTCGTATATTTTGAATGAACTGAATGTGCATTATCTCTTCCTTGAAAGATGTATGTTATAATAAACTAGAGTGAAAATAGATGTTTGAAATATATTTGGGGACATACATTCCCTTAACCTGGGGCTACACGACTGTATGCCATTTTTTTAGACATTGTAAAAGGAGGTATTGAATAACTCCTTGTATAACACGACACACACACACACAGAGAAGGCAACTTTCAAATGCCAGAAAATGCTGCCATAGCCATTTACTATGGGGGGAGGGGGGGAGGAGGTTGTATGGTGCAGTTCTCCAGCCAGGAAAACAGAAGTGGTGTCACTATCAACATATCTAGGAGGCTGATGTCAGATTCTGGCTACAGAATTACATTCAAATGCAGCCTACATGCCTCCCAGCCCTCCAGTCCCCAGGCAATAAGGAAATGGTCATGGAAATGTGCTCTGACAATTGGAAGCTGCCTTTTGGAGCAAGAGGGAAACAAACTGCATTAAGCAGAATGTTACACTTCACCCACAGGATGTAGGAATCTGTGATTGGCAGACAATGAAACAAAGATAAAAACGAAACAATACTCATGGAAATTATTTCATCTTCACAGCAATACCTTTACGAATTTATCAGGCAACATTTCAATTTCCTTCCTGTTTTGATTGAAGAAAATCTACAATATGTTGGTGTAATGTTGAGTCCTGTATGGAATAAAATACAGATTACTATAGATTATGCTAAATATTGTATGGGAGAGTGGTAATTGGTTTTCCCAGAGTTTTGATTTTTCATAGAACCATACAGTTGGAAAAGACCTCAAGGGCTATCTAGTCCAGCCCCCTGCCATTTGGGAATGCACAATTAAAACATCCCCGACAGATGGCCATCCAGCCTCTGTTTAAAGACCTCCAGAGAAGGAGACTCCACCACACTTTTTTTACTTCACAGCAACCTTGGAGTTGGAGCAGAGATTAGTGATTAGCAACTTCATGCTTCCAGAACCTACTTTGCTTTTTCAGAGTTATGGATACCAATATTGGGCTCAGGCATAAGAACTTTTACACATACATTTATTCCTATTTCCACTCAGTATAACTGATTGCCATATTTGGGGGCTGGAAAGAATGTTATCTCAGTGTCGGAGTGGACAGTCTGGCTATCTTTGCATTTAGTACATGCCTCAACTTACTTATGTCTCTGAGTCATCTGAAGTTATCTGTTATTCAAGTAATGTGGCCTCCCTCACTTGTTTGCTGCTGCTCTCTGCCCATTATACATCTGTGGCCAAGGTCATGTGGATTGAAATGTTGGTATGTGGAATGCAGGGAGCCTTGAATTGAGGTAAGCAATCAGACTTGATAAGTTTCTGGTAATGTTCAGCACTAAGATTCCATTATTCTAATCCTTCATATGTGATAACCATTCTACAGCTTTGATAAATTACCACCATGAGACTGAATTACTGACTGCTGGCATATTTATAGGGCTTTAACAGTAAGAGGATGTATTTACACCACATTGGCTAAACTTATCAAAAAACTTTGTTGGACTAGCTTTCATGAAACAAAGTGATTTCACATGCACCAGAATTTTTATAAGTGCATTACAGCAGTGTTTTACATTGATTATCTAAAGTTTTATCTGAATTTGTTGATATTGACTCTTCTTCTTCTTCTTCACTGAATAATCTTCAAATTCCTCTTTTTATTCCTTCATTATAGTAGCCTACACTCTAACACTGTTATATCATATGACCTATATTTATCCAACATGATGGGAAACTGGTATTAATTGAGTCTACTGACAGGGATTGTTGAGTATTCTTTTGTAAGGGGCATGCCTTGATGCTAATAGTCTGCAATGGTTGGTTAATGTTTCATCAGCTGAGATTTCTCCCAAAGTAAAAACCCTTAGAGTTTGGAGAAAGTGGCATAATCCAACCCTAGCCCAGCAAAGTGGGGTGATCACGTTGGAAAAGACTCAGGTGGAAGAAGGAATTGTGTGATATACATTTGTGTGCCTTAATGAAGTTTGTTATTAATTTGGTCAGCTAAGGATTTCACCTGAAAGTTTTCAAAATAAGGAACACATTGTGAGAATGTAAGAAACATCTGCCGGTGTTATACTATTAGACTATGAACCACATTTTAAAGAAATTTTACTGTCTTTGTAATATATTAAACTGATGTTGTTTTGTAATTATTATGTATGTTTTCTTCATAATGAAAGCTGCATTTTAATAATAAATAAGGCCAGTTCCTTCAAATAAGGAGCAGGTGGAAAACCTAATCCCAGCTAAATTCTTATTTGCATAAAGGATGCTATTCTGTTAAGACCTGAGCACAGACTAACTAGGAGATCAGCTACATAAATATGCATGCAGTTATGTAAGCATTCATGTAATGGTGCCAGGGCTTGCAGCGTCAAAGCACAGGTATTTACAGATTGATGGGATGATGTTACAATCTATATCTCATCCAAATTAGAATTCCTTATTCCTCTGACCTCAGGTGACAGTTGGCATTTATAATATGGAATGGTAACTTCAGCTTCAGAGTAGCTTCACTTTCCTAGATTCCACATGTCTATTCAAGTAAGATTTTTATCCTCTACTCTGCTACTTAGAGCAATCTAGCTCCAAGGTAGTGGTGAAAGGATGTGGCCCTTAACAGCTCCAACAAAGTACCAGAGGACTCCACAGGCCAATGGCCAACTGAACAGGAGTCCTCCAGCACCACCTTCTGGACTTTCCTCTCCAGAAAAGAACAGAGCCACTATAAAACATCCCAACCAGGCAGAACAGAATGATACCATGGATGAAGGGATCAAAAGCCACTGAGCGATCCATCAGAACCAATAAGGACATACTTCCTCTATCTGTTTCACAACTGGTATTTATAATATGGAATAGTAACTTCAGCTGTATAGTAACTTCCATCAAATATCATCCATCAAAGTGATACAACCCAAAACTAGACCTGAAAGCAAATTGAAATGGATCAAATATGGCTATTAATCCCAAACTGAAATGGATCAAAGGCACACATACCTTCAAGTTGCCTGTCAATTTATAGTGACTCCATAAATTTTATAAGGTTTTCTTAGGTGAGGAATACTCAGAAGTGGCTTTGCCAGTTCCTTCCTCTAAAATATAGCGTACAGCACATCCAAGTGCTAACTAGGATATATATACATAAATGTATACTATTACTCCCAGATCTACTGACTAATCCTGTGGTGGCACCCACATCCTGAAACCCCTATTACACTCACTGAAAATTATGCAGCCATTAAAAGCCTCCAAAATAGAACATTCTAGTAGTGTGGCATGACTGGGATAGAGAATGCTTTGGATCCATAGGTATTTTGCTGCCTACTAACACTCCTACTGACACAACACCCTTCTATTGACAATAATGAGCAATATGTTTCAAAATAAATCATGACCAAAAAACAAACAAACCCCTACCACAAACCAACTTCTACCCTGGCTATGTATGTCTTCACACAATACCTGTAGTAACCAAGATCAGATTTCCTCATCAGGAAAATTTGGATTGCTTTGCTTGAGGTTTTTTAAAAAAAATAGACTTCAGATGGGGTGGAGATTCTCACAAAAATTCCAGTAATGTTCTTTTAAGATTAATTTGCATGGGAAAAGTCAAAGTGAAATCACTCTGATTTATTTCAGGTTATCTCTGTTTAAAAAATACGTTCCTCAGCTTTTGAACAGGCAAGGACCCAGGCATAACCTTTAGTCATTTATACCTAAATGAAGGAAGAAGAGTGGGTGGAAGCCTAAAATGGACAACACTGCCCATTCTGTGCTCTACTGCAACCACTACTGTTTTGTATCACCGTTTTGTATGCAAAAGAAGTCTTGGCTGATCCTTACACAATATTTAGTTACATATCACAATTTATTCTGTGTGCACTATTCAGAAGTTTGATTAGTGTCAGGGCATTGAAACTTATGCATCTGTGCAATTCTCATCCTTTGATATTACTGTCTCCAGTCAGGGGATGGAATTGATGTAGCCAACTAAAAACATCTGTCTTTCATTTGTTTTGGAGCCAGTTCTAACATTTTTCATCCTTGGGATGAATCCTGGATTGATTCCTTAAAGCAAATACAGATGAAACTCATTTACTGAAAATGAACACTTCACACATCTTATTCAAGATTATTTCCGATAGTTGTGGTTCACAAGATGATTCTACGTGAGCCGCCTTGATTGTCTTGGCAGAAAGGCAGGATATAAGAATAAAAATCATCATCATCATCATCATCTATGATCAAAATCTAGATCTGTCTGGATATCTCTCTCTTCTTGGACTAAGGAATTAAACAACTCTTCATTGTGATTATTTCATCAATTTCAGCTCTGGGCAGTTCACTGGTTCTGTGCACTGACTGAAAATTGTTGTTTAAAAATCACCTAAACCCTAGGTTGACAACACTTGTTTTATTATCATTATGTATGTTGATATCTTTGCTATCGGTATTTTAAAAGATTTTAAGAAATTGTAGATATTGTCATCTACAAAAATTAATAAATGTTAACTAATAATGTAAACATTTGAAGCCAAATCAAGTGTTAGTTCTACTAATGTTAAGCCCATTTGAAATCAATGAGATCTGTTTAATTGGCAAATAACAGCACCTATGTTAATGGCTCTAATCTAGTGGTGCAGTGGTTAAATGCCTGTACTGCCGCCACTCACTCATAAACCACAAGGTTGCGAGTTCAATACTAGCCAGGGCTCAGGCTTGACTCAGGCCTGCATTCTTCCGAGGTTGCTAACTGATGGGGGGCAATGAACTTACAGTTGTAAACCGCTTAGGCACTGCATAGCGCGGCATGAAGCAGTATATAAATGAAGCTGCTTTGTTTTGCTTTGTTTAATCTGGTTAGATTAGAATGGATGTTGCCGTTTCAGAGAGCCCAGGTCTGCCCATTCACAAGCAAATTAAGTAAGTCCTATTGGTTCCACTGCAAGGGACTTCCTGAGCTTGGATGGGACCTGTAGATATAAGATAAATGGGGGTTACTAGTGGAAGGCAGCTAGAAAGTAGTACCACCCTGCCATAAGTAAGACTACTGCTCCCCCTTGCTCAACAGTGCCTAAATTGTCTGTCAGAGGCTTTTCAGGTTTTGGGATGGATGCTCTCCCAGTACATATGCTGGGGATTGAATTTGAGATATTTTGCATGCAGGAAATGTGCTCTAGTGGTGGACTAAAACCCTTTACCTAGAGGAGAAACCAAAACCTTTCCATATTTAGTTTGAGGTCATCCTAATAGAAAACAGTTTGATAATTATTCTCTTTATTTTTAAGGACATTTTTTACCAATACATTTTTTTTTATAATGGTCCAAAACACACTGCAGAAATAATCTAGTTTGAGACCGCTTTAACTGCTCTGGACCTATGCTAGGGAATTCTGGGAACTGTGGTTTTGTGAGGCATTTAGTCTTCTCTATCAGAGAGCTCTGGTACCACAATACAATTCTCATTATTCCCTAGCACAGAGCCAGGGCCATTAAAGAGGTCTCAAACTGGATTACTTCTGCAGTGTGTTTTGGACCATTTTTTCCCCCTTGGGCTATACCAGGGGTAGGCAACCTTTCTCCTTTAAGGGCCGAGGGACTTCAGCTCCCAGAATCCCAGGAGCTATTGGCCAACATGGGACTATTGGCCAACATGGCTGAGGCTTCTGGGAGCTGAAGTCCCTCGCCCCTTAAAGGGGAAAGTTTGCCTACCCCTGGGCTATACTGTCAAATCCTAGTAACTTCCATTTTATTATTTCTATATAAAGTGCCTAGAATTTTGTGTCATGGATGATGAGTTGTAGCTCTTCACCTCTGGCTCTAACTCACCACCTTGTTATGCAGCAGAGCTGACCAGCTTTGATCAGTGGTTAATGCTTTTCTCCAAAGCAGCAGAGTTTCAGAGAATAGGCTGAAGACCCTGACAAACTCTCCAAGCCTTCTCACTCTTCTTCCCCAGATGTCTCCAAACTTTTCCAGGATTCTGCTGGCTCTTGTATCTTCACTCAAGACACCAGACAACTCAGTAGACTTATATAAAAGATCTACTTTATTCTACTATATACTATATGCCCAACAAATCACAATCTCTACTGAGAGGGTCAGTCTAACTGATCCAGAGAGGTCCCTGGAATAGAACAGCATCCCGCTTAGCACTTAGCTCAGGGCAGCGGAAAGTTACAGAAAAGGAGCCTGAGTGAAAAGTGTAGGGGGGTGAATAACAGGATGTGTGTAAGTTATGAACAAGGCCGGGGCATGGAGACCTGGTATAGATAAGGATGCCTTGGCAACCGCTGATAAGGAAAATGCCTGTGCAAGTAGGAAACAGAAAACAGGAAAAGGGGCTGAACTGCTAGAATTGTTGTGCTGGCTAACAAAAAAATAGTATAAATGTATGCTGAAAATATCTGAGGGTGTGACAGTTTCTTGCCGCGAGGCACCTGTCATCCCAGCTGGTTAATAAACCTACTTGGTTGGAATCAACTGTTGGTCGTCCTCTTCTTTGTCCTCCAATCCCCGGGATATGTTTGGGAAAGCTAAATTCCCTTACATTTCATGGTGCGTTGGCCGGGAATAATTGGAGGGCTAGTGGAGGACTTGATGTGCCATTGACCACGCCAGAGAATCACCGCGGTCGGAGAACAACAACTGCGAGTTCGGTGAGAGGGGCCCCGCCAAAAAGAACCATCGGCTTTCCTTTGCTGTGTCCGGCGACGGTCGTTCCTGGTGCCAACGGCGTTTGATCCAACCAACGGGGTGAAGGACGTCCTGGGAGTGTGTGTGAGGCAAGTATAAGGGGTTGTGTGTGTGTTATAGAGGGAGGTGTGTGAAGTTTGTATGTGCCGCATCTCGTGTTTGCTGACCATTGTTTTAGCAAGCGAGTGGGCGTGTGTAGGCTTTGCCGCAGTTTTCGTATTTGACCATTTGTGCATCTGGGGAATACGAGTCGGCAAACCCAATGTGTCAAGTGATCATCATCCGCTCCTAAGGTGATCACGAATCCCTGTCTATCCTGAGTGAATGGTGTGTGACTTTTGTGGGGAAGGGTTTAGATAAAAATAAGTTGTAAGAAGGAACCTAGGTGAAAGGCTAGTGAGGTGCCCAAGATCTAGCCAACAGGAGTTAGGAACCTAGGAAGGAGGCTGGTGAGGTGCCCAAGATTCCAGCCTAAAGGAAAATGGGAGGAAACAGTGGATCCAAGAGGGTGACTCCCTTGGACTGTATGTTAAATAATTGGTCAGAATTTAAGAAACACATTTCTTCAGGATCCCGAAAACCGGGAAAGCTGAAAACTTTTTGTGAACTAGAATGGCCAACTTTTCCAATAGATCCACAGTGGCCAGCTATAGGAACCTTAAACAAGAAGATAGTAAATCAGGTAGTAAATTTTTGTGCAAACCATCATCCAGATCAGTTTTATTACATTTCTGCATGGCAGACGGTGATAAGCATGTCCCCACCACCCAAATGGCTACAGGACTGTAAATGCATGCCTGTCAGGCCGGCCCCAACGGCCCCAATTCCGTTGCCGCCCTCGGGAACTCCCGAGGAAGATGAAGTCAGACCACCACCTTACCGACCCATATATCCACCGATTTTGCCCAAGTCCACTGGGGAGGAAGTGGATGGTCCGGAGGAAATGCCCCCCCTAGGTGGGGAGGAGGAGGAGATGACCAAAGAGGAGAGGGAACTCCTAGAAATGATAGAAAAAGAGGAGAAAAAGAGGAAAATAGAGGAATATAGACAAAAGTTAAGAAAACCACCTACGGAGGATAAAATATGCCCATTGCGGGAGGTTCCACAATTGGTGCCTGATGAAGAGAGAGGAGGGCTCCGCACTATGACTGTATTTCAGCATGTGCCCTTCACAAGCAGTGACCTCCTGAATTGGAAGGTTTCTACCAAAGGATGGAGTGAGGACCCTACCCAGATGGCCCAGTTGGTAGAGGGGATATTTAACACTCATAATCCCACCTGGCAGGACATCCAACAGCTGCTGAATGCTTTATTCACAGCAGAACAGAAGGGCCAAATACTCAGAATGGCAAGAGAGGAAGTGGAAAAGGATACTGGGCTGTCAGGAGAAGAGTTAGTGAAGCAGCAAGAAGTCCGGGTTCCCACTTACAATCCCAATTGGAACCCTAATATTGATAGGGCTAGAGACACCCTGAAGGGATACCAGCAGTATATCCATAGAGCCATCAGGAAAGGGCCACCTAGACCTGTGAACTTAAAGAAGATTTATGATATCCAACAAGGGCAAGACGAAACGCCAGGTGCATTCCTAGAGAGACTCAAGGCTGCCTATAGACAGTATAGCCCATATGATATGGAGGATGAAAGTGATACTTCACAGGGCACACAAGCCTTAAAGCAAAGTTTCATAAGTCAGTGTGCTCCTGATATTCGGCGCAAGTTGCAAAAGCAGGCTGGATTAGCCCACATGAATTTACCCCGACTTTTAGAAGTGGCATCACAAGTGTATGTGGGAAGAGAAGGAGAGGAAGAGAAATTTAAGAAGAAAGCAAATGTCATTGCAGCGGCTATGGGAGTTGGAGAAACCAGCCGAGGGAAAAGCGAAGGTAGAGGGATGGCGAGAGGAAGAGGAAGAGGGGCATTAGGAAGAAACCAGTGTGCGATATGTAAACAAGAAGGCCACTGGAAGAATGAATGCCCCAGGAAATCAGGTGGAGTGTCGGGAAGAGGAAGAGGAGAGAGAAATGGAGAAGAAAGAGGCAGAGGTCGTGGAAGGAGAGGAGGAGGAAATTGGCAAGGAAATGCTTCGTGGGAGGCGCGTGCTGCAGCCGCCACAGTAGCCATGGTAGGCGACTCTGAGTCGGAGGACTTTATTGGATTGGCAGGACAGGAAGGCTGGCCGCCGAATTACCAAGAATAGGACAGACCGGCTCCAGTGTTAACAGAACCAACAACTGTAATTATCCCTGGTGGCCAGGAGCCGGTGGTCAATGTAAAATTGGGCCACCATAACACCCCAGTCCTCTTAGATTCCGGAGCCACAATTTCCGTAACAAATATTCCAATTGGACCTTTAACCAAAGATGAATCACGTGTAGTGGGGCTTAGAGGAAAATCGGAGACATATAAATTTGTTTCAGAAAGACTGTGTAATTTGGGTCCCCATACTGTAACTCACAAGTTCCTGTATGTACCCGAATGCCCCATCCCTTTAATGGGAAGAGATCTTCTTTGCAAATTAAGAGCAAATCTAATGTTTGAGGATGATGGGTCCATTGAAGCAACTTTTAGAGGACCTAGGCAAGCTCATAAGATCATGCTGACATGCCCTATAGAAGAAGAATGGAGACTCTTTACCGTCCTAGAGGAAAGGACTGATTGGCAGACTTTCAATATTCCAACAGTATGGGCAGAAGATAATCCCCCAGGAATGGCAAGGGATATAGTTCCTGTGATAATAGATCTAAAACCATTTGCAGAACCTGTAGCTATTCCACAATATCCAATACCTCGAAAAGCCATAGAAGGAGTACATAAACATTTGTCCAGACTATATGAGTGGGGAATAATTACAGAATGCCAGTCCCCATGGAATACGCCCTTGCTACCAGTGGAGAAGCCGGATGGGTCTTACCGCCCAGTCCAAGACCTAAGAGCAGTAAATAAACGAGTAGTGCCCCTGCACCCAACTGTTCCCAATCCCTACACATTGCTAAGTATGTTGTCCCCTCTTTTGCATTGGTATTCAGTCCTGGACTTAAAGGATGCTTTCTTTTGCATAAGGGTTCATGAAAAGAGCCAACCCATTTTTGCTTTCCAATGGGAGAATCCAGAAACTGGCCAAAGAAAACAAATGACCATGTGTCGTCTATCCCAGGGATTTTGCAACTCGCCCACCATCTTTGGGCAAGCTCTGGCCCAAGATTTGGTCCCCATTACCCAGGGAGGGAATCCTTGGAATCTGTTGCAGTATGTGGATGACATTTTAATAGCAACAAAAACTAGAGAAGAGTGCCTTGAGGCTACAGAGAAATTACTACAATTTTTGGACAAAAAGGGATACAAAGTGTCCCGAAAGAAAGCACAGTTGGTGTTGCAGGAAGTAAAATATTTGGGATTTGAGTTAAAGATGGGACAGAGGCGTTTGGGCCAAGAGAGAAAAGAAACAGTATGTGCCTTGCAAACCCCAACCAGCAGAAAACAAGTGAGAGAATTTCTAGGGTCTGCAGGGTTCTGCCGAATTTGGATTCCAAATTTTGCCATCATGGCCAAACCCCTCTATGAGGCTACTAAAGGAAACAAAAAGGACCCCTTTATATGGACAGAAGAGCAGCAGACAGCATTCCAACAGATCAAGGAAGCCCTAATGGCTGCGCCAGCCCTAGGACTCCCTGATATGACCAAAGAGTTTGTTCTGTATGTTGGAGAAAGAGGTGGAATAGCTGTAGGAGTACTCACTCAACAATTTGGATCATGGCCCAGACCAATAGCATATCTATCAAAGCAAATGGGACCAGTAGTGAAGGGATGGCCGCCTTGCCTGCGAGCTGTAGCCGCCACGGCACTACTGGTAGAGGAGGCCAGTAAACTGACAATGGGATCTCCAATGATCCTGAAGACCCCTCATGCAGTAACTACTTTAATGGAACATAGAGGGGGACACTGGATGTCAAATGAAAGACTGTTAAAATATGAAAGCATTTTGGTAGACAATCCCAATATTAAAATCCAGACATGTACCACTTTGAACCCTGCAACTTTACTCCCTGTGTCAGAGGAAGACCTTTTGCAGCATGACTGCATACAAACAATGGATGAAATCTATTCCAGTAGACCAGACCTTAAGGATATGCCCCTATCAGATGCTGAATTGACTTTATACACAGATGGGAGCAGTTTTGTTAAAAATGGACAGAGAAAATCAGGCTATGCAGTAGTCACAGAACAAGGAGAGGTGTTAGAGAAACAATCCCTAGGATCAAATACGTCTGCCCAAAGAGCTGAACTCATTGCACTAGATAGGGCTTTGAGATTAGCAGAAGGAAAGAAAGTAAACATCTATACAGACTCTAAATATGCCTTTTTAACTGTTCAAGCCCATGGAGCAATGTATAAGGAGAGAGGATTGCTAAATGCAGGAGGAAAGTTACTCAGAAATGTTGAGGAGATTAAAAACTTACTTGACAGTGTGTGGAAACCAGAAAAGGTAGCTGTGATGCATTGCAAAGGACACCAAACGGGAGAAGACAATGTAGCAAGAGGAAATAGGCTAGCAGATCAAATGGCTAGACAAGCAGCAGAGGAAGGAGGTGACAATGAGGTGTTACAAATGGCTTTACAGTTGACTGATTACATCCCTAAACAGATACAATACACTAGGGAAGAGGTACAGTGGGCACAAGGAGAAGGAGCTGAATGGGTGAAGGGATTATTGATGTTCCCAAATGGGAAAGTGTATATTCCAAAGGTATTGGCATGGCATTTGGTGCAAGAGTTGCACAAACAGTACCATCAGGGGGGAACAGCCATGCAACAATTGTTGGAAAGACAAGTATATTTTGAAGGGTTAACAGCTATCATCAGACAGGTAGCCAGAAGGTGTGAAATATGTGCAAAATCTAACCCTAGGGTGGGCCCCTTGCAACCTCCGGGGGTTCAGAGGGTTGGGTTTTCCCCATGGGAAACACTGGTTGTGGACTTCACTGAAATGCCAAAGTGCAGGAAGTTTCATTATTTGCTTGTGTTTGTATGTACCTTCTCGGGATGGGTTGATGCTTTTCCAACAACTAATGAAAAAGCTGAACAGGTTGTAAAAGCTTTGTTAAGAGACATTGTACCTCGCGCAGGTATCCCCTTATACTTATCTAGCGACAACGGATCGAGCTTCGTGCACCAG
This sequence comes from Phrynosoma blainvillii, assembly GCA_026167975.1. Lineage (NCBI taxonomy): Eukaryota > Metazoa > Chordata > Lepidosauria > Squamata > Phrynosomatidae > Phrynosoma > Phrynosoma blainvillii. The sequence continues at coordinate 207,188,663 of JANUYF010000004.1, forward strand.
GTTGTTCAAAAGTTAGCCCAAGCCTTGGGGATAACCTGGAAGTTACATTGTGCTTACCATCCCCAAAGTTCAGCTAGAGTGGAACGAATGAACAGAACTCTTAAAGGGACAATTTCTAAAATGTGCCAAGAGACTGGACTTGATTGGGTGACTGTGTTGCCTATGGCACTTTTTAAAGTTCGCTGTACACCAACAAGATTTTTGGGACTTTCTCCTTATGAAGTTGTTTTTGGAAGACCACCACTGAATATACATAGAGTTGAGGGAGATGTAGAGCAGATAGGGAAAGTGGAGTTAGTAAAGGAAATACAACTATTGGGCAAGACTGTGACAAAACTACAACAATATGTGCAAACTATCAGGTATCCTTTCCCCGTTACTGCTCTCCACCCTTTCTCTCCAGGTGATCGAGTGTGGCTGAAGGATTGGAAGAGTAATCCCGTGGGACCAAAATATAAAGGGCCCTATGACGTCCTGTTGACAACGCCTACCGCAGCCAAACTGAGGGGAGTGAAACCCTGGATTCACTATACCAGGCTAAAGAAGGATCAGACCAGAGAGTGGCGAGCTGAGAGTGATCCAAACAACCCATTGAGTCTTCGGATCAAGCGGTCCAGGGAAGACAGGGCAGCGTCGCAATGTGAGCCCCCTGTCTGAGGTCAGGTGAACCAAGCACCGCCTCGAAGTTAAGGAGCCTGGCTACCGGAGAGCCATGGCCAAAGAAAAGAAGGGACAGTTGTTAAAATCAGATACAAAAGTACACCTTGAATCATATGATCCAGCCCCCATGTGCCCCCCAAGTGCCAATTTACCATGTCTTAAACCCCATCATTTGGTAATAATGCTCCTGCTGGGAATTATAGTAATGTTGCTCTTATATCCCCCAAACTGTGAAGGGAATTCATTCCTAAAGTTATATGATTTGACCCATGGGAAGCCCATAGATGGAAAACAGGTGGCGTGCTTCCCTTGGGGAGCAAAGTTAAGTGTGCGAAGTCTGTGGCAAGCGGTCCCCACATCACTGATGAATTATACAATCCTAAATCAGACAGAGTGGGACAAGGAGAGGCCAGTGACGGGATGGTATGGGTATGGATATCCAGGATCATGTATAGGAAATGAGCCTGGGTATGAAGGGTGTCCCCGATACACAGGTTGGGGATTTATAGTGAAAACCGAAGGGAGGCCCTCCTATTGTCCAAACACCACCTTTTGCCAACAGTGGGGAACCAGACTAGTCCACAGAAGGAGTCATCCTGAATGGGGATATAAAGAAGTATGGTGCAAACATGAGAGTGAGGTTGTAAATCTTTGTGATGAATTTCCAGAGTTAGAATATACTAAGAGTTCTCAGACTTGGAGCTATGCAATTATAAACATGAGTGGATACCCGTGGGAAGACCCTTATGGCCTCACCCAACCCCAGGAATGGGTACAATATAGGAGCCAAGCTCATATATGCCCCTGCAAGATAGGGTGTAGGGCACATAAAGGGTTTTTCTTTTTGAAAAAGGATGGCAAGTTCTCCAATGTGCATAAGGGATGCAAGGAGGTTGGTTTGGGACAGATAAGGTTGGGATCTGTTCCTTGTACTGAAACATATGCTAAGCCCAGCCAAAGAAGATATGCACGTAACATCCCACAGGTATCTAAAGAGTTCTGTGAAGATAAGTCAATTGTGGTCCCAACAATGGGAGAATCGGTAGGCTGGGGAATAATTTCTTTTGGCATATATAATCATGTGCAAGATGGACATTTTCAAGCAGGAGTGGCATGCGCTCTGGCTTATTTATCAAATGCTACCATACATGCCTTACATAAGTTAAATGTAGAAATGGAGAGCATGCGTCTTTTCACTCAACAAAATCGTGTAGCACTTGATTATATATTAGCTGCAAAAGGGGGGGCCTGTGCTGTAATTGGAGATAAGTGTATGACTGGAATAAATGCTAGTAGTATAGAGGAAGACATTGATGAAATAAGAGGGGTTTTGGATCATATCAAAATAAGTGATGGATCATCTCTAGATTGGCTAACCTCATGGTTGCCCAACCTAAGAGGTATAAAAGAAATATTCTTGATGGTAATATTAATCTTGCTTATTGGAATTATTATATGTACTTGTCTACCCTGCTTGCTTAAGTTTTTGCAAAATAGAGTGAGAGCTATGCTTCATGTAGAGAGAAAAATAATGTTGGCTTATAGAACTTGTCCAGCCTTACCAAAAGTGAACAACATCTATGCCTCGTATCATAACTTACAAGAAAAAGGGAGAAATGAGAGGGTCAGTCTAACTGATCCAGAGAGGTCCCTGGAATAGAACAGCATCCCGCTTAGCACTTAGCTCAGGGCAGCGGAAAGTTACAGAAAAGGAGCCTGAGTGAAAAGTGTAGGGGGGTGAATAACAGGATGTGTGTAAGTTATGAACAAGGCCGGGGCATGGAGACCTGGTATAGATAAGGATGCCTTGGCAACCGCTGATAAGGAAAATGCCTGTGCAAGTAGGAAACAGAAAACAGGAAAAGGGGCTGAACTGCTAGAATTGTTGTGCTGGCTAACAAAAAAATAGTATAAATGTATGCTGAAAATATCTGAGGGTGTGACAGTTTCTTGCCGCGAGGCACCTGTCATCCCAGCTGGTTAATAAACCTACTTGGTTGGAATCAACTGTTGGTCGTCCTCTTCTTTGTCCTCCAATCCCCGGGATATGTTTGGGAAATCTCCTCAACTACCCACAATATCTCCAAAACTACTCCACAAAAATACATTGGCAAACATTGCAATTATTATAGCCATTGTTAATCACCACCCACTAGTTAGTTTCCACCCAGTGGGTGTGTATATTTATTTTGATTGGTTCACATAGTTCAACCCATACTTAAGACCAACCCAAGTATTTCATCATTTTACCTTGTACACTTAATGAATCTCAGGTGTTTCCAATATGCATTCTATAACTCTGTCCTTGGCTCTCAAGACTTCTAAATTACATTAGCTTTTGCACCTGTGTAGCTTCATAATTGCTCTTGCTTAGTCATTGTGACTTTCACATACATATTTTATTTCTATCACTGTATGTCCCATGTTGCATTTTCCTTAACATTTTGTAGGCACTGTACGACAAACAAAGCAGCACTTTGGACACTAATAAGCTATTTTAGTATAAGGAAATTTCCAATGTTCTGATCATTATTTTAAAAGCCTAAAATTATTTAGAGGCTACCAAGTACAATGTTGTCAGGTTTAAAAGTCCATCATGACAGAAATGGTAGGCCATGTGATTTTTTTTCACTTACCTAATCAAGCTAACAGAACTCTAGCAGAGCTTTATGTGGGTTTGGTGGCTGATGCTGGGAATCTCCCGGAAACATCAGGTATCTCCTTCTGCTCTTTAGCTGATGATTCTCTTTTTAAAGCTCATGACTGGCACAGTGCAGGAATCCCCACTACTTGTATCATGCTTATGGTAGTCACTTATCCTGAAGTCCAAAACTAGTCAATATTCATATTATCATATGTGACAACCAGAAATTAAGTACATTCAAGTTGAACTATGTTTAGGAATGCCTATAAGGAAAGCATCCCAAAGAGTCCCACACACTATGCACTTTAAATCTACATTGGTAATGCTTTCTGGACTCCAGACATTATAACTGAACTACATAAAGTGCAAAAGATGTCAGAAAATGCTAAATACATTTTTTCACCCTTCCAGCCCACCTGAGACCTCATCACCATTTGAAACTAAGCATTATGAGGGGAAAAGGATGGGTTGAAATGTGCCACAATGGAGATACCAGGAAAAAAACATGACACATAAACCCTTATTAATAAATGAAAGAACTACAATTAATTTTAGAACTGAGGGTCATTTCCCCCACAAACTGCACTAATAATGTCACCAAGGTCTGCTATGTAACTGATAAGAACATTCTTAAAGCTTTAAAACTGAATCACTAACAAAATGAATTTCAACAGGGAGCAATGCAAGGTACTTCACTTGAGCAGTAAAATAATGAAATACACAGATATAGGATGGGTGACACTTGGCTTGACAACAGTATATATGAAAGGAAGCTAGGAGTTTTAGCAGACCACAAGTTGATTAAGAATCAACAGTTTGATGTGGAAACTTAAAAAGCCATTGTGATTCTAGGCTGCATCAATAGCTGTATAGTGTCTAGATCGAAAGAAGTTAATACAGTCAGGCCTCTATACCCACGGATTCTTCCAAAAATATATAAATATTCCAAAAATACATAAATTCCCAAAATCAAACCATTGTTTTGCCATTTTATACAAGGGACACCATTTTATTATGTCATTTGTATATAAGGGGACATGAGCATCAACCAATTCTGTATCTACAGGGGTCCTGGAACCAAACTCTAGCAGATACCAAGGGCACAGTGTAGTCTCACTATATTCTGCTTTGGTCTGAACTCACCTGGAGTACTGCATCATCAAGTTCTAGGCACCACAATTCAAGAATGATATTGACTAGCCGTAATGTGTCCAGAGGAGGGTGACCAAAATGGTAAAAGGTCTGAAAACTCTACCCCATGAGGAGTGGCTTAGGGAGCTGGGTATGTTTAGCCAGGAGAATAGAAAGTTAAGAAGTTGCATAACAGCCATATTTAAGTATTTGAAAGGTTTTGATTTTGAGGATGGAGCAAGCTTGTTTTCTACTGCTTTAGAGACTAGGGGCCTTTACAGACTGCCAGAAATAATGCAACTTGAGTGCACTTTAACTGTCCTGGTTCAGTGCTAGGGAATCATGGGAATTGTAGTTTTTTTCTGGGACATTGAGCCTTCTCTGTCAGAGCTATGGTGCCACAATAAACTACAGTTCCCATGATTCCCTAGCACTGAGCCAAGGCAGTTTAAGTGGACTCAAGTTGCATTATTTCTGGCAGTTTGTAAAGGCCCTAGGACATGGAACAATGGAAGTAAACTAGAGGAAAAGAGATTCTACCTTAACTTTAGGAAGAACTTCCTGATGGTAAGAGCTGTTTGACAGTGGAATGTCAAACAGTGTAATACTGCCCCAGAGTGTATTTTTGGAGTTTTTTAAACAGGGACTGGATGGCCACCTTTTGAGAGTGCCTTGATTGACTATTCTTGCATGTCAAGGGGTTGGACTTGATGGTTTTTGTAGTCTCTTCTAATTCTATTATTCTATGAAAATCCAGTTAATCAGTAAATTGAATTGTCAGTGCCAGCAAGAGTTTAAGCTGTAAACTTTAAGTATTTTTTTAATTCTAATGTTTGCCAGATATCCGACTGTCTTTCCTGACACCAAGTTCTTCTGCATTTCTCATGCTTCCAGGCAAAGAAGACTAATAGCTGCACAGCGTTAATCTTTGAGAGACTGTCTGTAATCCAGTTAAAAATAATGATGTGGGAGTCACATGCAAATCAATTGACCTAAGTTCTATTTATTTCATTTGGATTGTGTGACCAATGGTCTTCATATTAGGTCAGTGAGAGTTCACTTTCATTCTACATGCTGGATCCTGTGCTTGACCTTGACCTTGTTGTTGATGTTAACTTTATTGATATTCTGGATTTTCTTCAAGATGGGGACTCAAGGCAGTTTACACATTTAAAATATTATAATTAAAAACATTCAGCTTTAAAACTGAATCAAACCATATTAACCATATTAAAACATGCACATTAAAATATTTTTAAAGCTAAACAATATAATTTAAATTAATATAGCTTTTACAGCACTCTCCTTCAAAGCTTTCAATTGTAAAAGCCTGTCTGAATAATAATAAAAAGGTATTTGCATGCTGAAAGAAGAACAGCAAGGAGAGGGGCATTCTAGCTTTCCTTGGGAGGCAGTTCCAAATTCTATGGGCAGCCACTGAGAAGGACCTCCCTTGTGTTCCCACCAACCATACCTGTGAAGGTGGTGGGAATGAAAGAAAAGGCTTCTTGTTTGGATCCCAGGTCCAGACAGGCTCATATGGAAAATTAGCTCTGTCAAATAGCCTGGACTTACTGTATATACTCATGTATAGGTCTAGAAATGTTAGTCAAAAAATTGACCCCCAAAACCTGGTCAATTTATTGATGGGTCAATGTAAGTACTGTACTTCAACTCTTATTTTTAAAAAAGAACCATCCCCTGGTGAAAGGCAAGAGCACAATCTGTCCTGGAAGTACAGACCCCCATCTATTCTCTCATCCATCCAGCTTTTAGTATAAGCACAAACAGTTATACCTGTTGGAATTTTAAAAAAGTTCTTTGGCCTTGTTTTCCTTAGCTTCATCTTTTAGATCTTTTGCTCCATGCCCCTAGGTTTTACCCTCGACTTATCGAGTCATATCAAAATTCACAATTTTGGCACCAAAACCTGCTCTCAATTTATACATGAAGGTGACTTGTAATCAAGTATATATGGTAAGCTATATAGGACTTAAATAATATTTCCCCATAATTTGACTCTCATCACTAACACAAACTACACAAAGAAAACTTTTGGCCCAACTCTCTAATCTGTTAAAATCATTTTGAATTAAATTTTGTCCTAATTCAGATAATACATATTACAATTAGCTAACAGATTTAATGTCTTCAAGGGCAAGTCAGCATAATTGGTCTCTGGTACTGGAACCAATAAAGTGTTCTTTTTTTAATCCATGAAGAATATTACCATTGGCTCTCTCTACATCCTCCCATCTGTTCTCCCTATACCAGGGGTAGGCAACCTTTCCCCTTTAAGGGCCGAGGGACTTCAGCTCCCAGAATCCCAGGAGCTATTGGCCAACATGGGACTATTGGCCAACATGGCTGAAGCTTCTGGGAGCTGAAGTCCCTTGGCCCTTAAAGGGGAAAGGTTGCCTACCCCTGCCCTATACAGTCCTTTCAGAATATATGTTGACCAGGGGTTTCTGGGTTAAAATGATGCTATGTAGTTGAATCTTGTTCAAGCTCTGCTAAGGGGACCAATGCTGGATGTGGTGTGTGCTGGTTTGCGAAATTTAAACTGGCATAATTTGCTTCCTAGATATGGGATACTCAAAGGAGTAACTGCACAGGTCTATTGCCTATTTCCAGCTATCAAAGCAACATAATTACTGTTGCCCTATCACAGACAGAACAGAAGAGACTGGCAGTCCATCACTTTCTGAGGCCCGGTGCGGTCGAGGCGGCCCAGGGGGCATTGGGGGACAGGGGGACCGGCCCCACCCCAAAAAAGATTGCTGACCCCTGCACTACAGCATCATTCAGTACACCCCTACCCTCCCTCCCCCTCCTCGTTTCTCCATTCCAAAATTAAAATCTTTCATTCTTCTCTCTTCCAACTCAAGCATTCATCACTTCCTTTTTTCCACCTTCAGTGTTTGTCAACATAATATATTATAAATAAATAAATTAATAATCCATTTTTAAATGACTATCTGCTTTTCCTTCACTTACTGACCACTTTACATCTCTTATGGTATCTTCTTTCTCCTTTACAACTTATCAGAGCTTGATTTTCCTTTTTTTTTTCTTTTTCTTTTTTTTGGGGTCCCCTTCTCATAATTTATACAATTTAAATATAGTTACAGTAACATCATAATTTTTCTTTCTATTACTTATTTACAAATATCATTTATACATATTTTCCAACATGTATTTTGTCACTTTGTCCCATATTTCTTCCTTTTCGCTTCTCGTTTTATCATTTATTGCATTTGATAATACATCCATTTCTTTCATATCTAATAATTTAAAAATCCATTCTTCCACTTGGGGACATAGTTCCGATTTCCAATATTAACCTTGCAGCTGTAAGCATATAAAAATTATAAAATAAATATTGCAAATAAATACTGGAAACAAATTAACCAAAAACAATAAGATATATTAAGGAATTAGAATGGAAACTAGAAATCATGCTACTAAATCATATAGATAATAAAATTGAAAAAAGAAGGGAAAATAAACGTTGTGAAGTCTTTAAAAATTTGCCAGTGAATGGGAATACCTCATCTCTGAAAAAGAAACAGTTTAGGATACAGTAGAACATATCATTAAGTAAAAGTGTGATTGTTGGATATTATTAACATAAACATGTAGTCTTTTATTATGAATTTGAGGGAGTAGGAATAAGAGATAATAATAACCATAAACTTGTAAGCTGGAAGTCACATGTGTTCCTTTGTATGTGGTTTTTTGAGGGAGGTTGTGTTTTAGAGTGTTTGTGTTGGGGAGGTAAGAGGTTATGTATTTGTTACCCTTGTAACAATGTTATCCATGTTGTTTTAGGTCAAAAATTGTTATATATGAATAAATATCTTTTTTTTTAAAAAAAATGTTACTAGATGTGTCTGAGAGAAGAGTTTACTCTATTGCCCAATTTTCATTGAATGCAGATTTTCTTCCAGATATTTTATGATGCTGGTTTCAACAACATCCCTCAGATTCTGTTTTATCATCTGAGCCAGACATGCTGGGTTATACCTGTCAAGTTATATGAATGTAAAAAAACCTAACTAATGCCAGTGGCTCAAGGCCAGTAATAAAGCACTGAGGTAAACCATTAAGTTGACAGGCAAGTTAAGCAAGAGGGCATGGAGGCCAGGGCAATCAAACATACCACCCTTTATTTTCATATCTTAACTTTTCCACATAAGCAAACCCAATAAACAAAAGCAGTTTTGAACTTGAAAGCTAGCAGAGCTATGAGGGCTATCTAGTATCATATTTATGACTATCTGCCAACAAAGAAGTTCTGGTTACTTTTGTCTGATGCTAAGTTACTGCACTGGAGAAGCTGATGGAGGCAGAAAAGTTTGTGAATAAACTGTTTAGAAGCATGGTGTACAGTCCCAGTCCAGACATTTAGACGTACTGGCTCTTGGAATTGTAGGTTTCTGAAATAACTCTAGAAGTTATTCCAAAAAGTTAGTTGTTCAAGTTCTTCTTAGGGGAATGACAACTTAAACTCATTATATTCAGAAACTTATAGTGAGGGAGGAATAGGGGAAAACTGGTGGAGGCAGCATACACCATTACCCATATCTCAGAACATTCCCAAGAGCCTTCTGATCTCTGAGAAGTTTTGGAGAAGCTGCAAAGAAGGCTGGGGTTCAATTAAGATAAGCTGGTGGGGAATTCTATTTGTGCAAAAATGCTTGTACTCATACAGCTCTCAGGATAACTTAATTAATTTCAATGGCATCAGCTTACACACTCAGCTGAGAGTAATCAAAGAGAGTAATGTTCATACATATATAGAATTAAATGAATAGGAATGGGGAAATAGCACTGCACCAGCAGCAATTTCAGTTCTCTCGGTGCAATCAGAAGCACAATGAAACTGGGTGGTGGAAAAATAAGATACTATCATCTTTATTTTCAAAAACATGTTCAGTACTTACATTTAAAAATGAATGTGGCACTAAGGAAGAAAATACAGTGCACTATAAAAATGAAAATTAAGATCAAAGAGAAAATAATATGGGGATTGTTTGTTATGGTAGATAGGAATTTCCTTTATATGCTCGTATATGCATTTTATGAGAACTATATAAAGCTAGAAGCCAAAATATGTCTGTTTTCTGTATTTTTAAAAGTGAGTTCTGTTTGTCATGAGGCAATCTGCAGGTCAAATTCCATTCTACAACATATTCTTTGCTGGATCATACAAAGGATCCAACTAGTCCAACACTGCAAGGAGAAAATATATGTTGCTTTCAAGGCTTGGCTAGCAACAGCATCTTTTTGTTTTATTTTGAAATAATTGGATGAGATGCTAATGTGGAGTGGAGGTGAGGGGATTAGCTGACCCTCTTCTTTGTAATTTCAGTACCTGCAATTTTAATGTAAGTTGCCAAAAAGAGATCCATTAGTTTCCCTTATCAGTTTCTCTGAAGTCTCATACAATTAATTCACTCAGAAGGCACTACCAAGCCTGCAAATGTCTTCCATTTATAAAGAAAAGGATATATATTATAGCCATTTGTTGATTTTTCCATGGTAGTTGGTTAGAGATGGAATTTTAGGATTCAGACCCAAGCTAAAGCAGGTGTTCTCCAGAGCAGTCCAAGTCAAATTAACCTTCTTTCCAAAATGGATCTGAACCAAATCTTGCCTCTTCTGCCTATTTGAACAGTTTTATGTTTAGCATATACCAAAGTTGTGCACTAAATTAGTTAGTCAACTAGTCAATTAGTTGTCAAGCCATGTCCGACCATAGGGGCGATGTCCACCTCCTTTACTAAGCCAAAGAGCCAGTTGCATACTTTAGAACCATTAGGTTGCCAGAAGCTGGGTCTAGTGATGGGAGCTCACCCCTTTACACAGCACCTGGGTCTAGAACTGCCAACCTGCCGATCTTGCAATCAACAGAATCAGTGTCTTAACCACTTCAGCCATTCTGTCTAGTCTATCTAGTCTCAATATAGCAAAATTAAAAAAAAACACTGCAATGATGCATTGTGGGAGTTTTCAATGTTGCTTTATTTTGCTGCATGACATACACAGCTTCGTTGTTGTTAACTGTCACCAGGTCAACTTTGACTTATGGTAACCCTATGAATGAAAGTTCTCCAAGTCACCCTACCTTCAACAGCTCTGCTCAGGTCTTGTAGATTCAGGGCTGTGGCTTCCTTGACTGTGTCTATCTATTTGAAATGTAGTCTTCCTCTTTTATTACCATCTTCTACCTTACCAAGCATTATTGTTTTTTTCTAGTGAGTATTCCCATAATATGGCCAAAACATGACAGTCTCTGAGGGGTTGCAGACTGCCAGAAATAGTGCAAATTGAGTCCACTTTAAAGGTTAGGGTTAGTGCTAGGGAATCATGGCAATTGGTTTTTTTCTGAGACATGGAGCCTTCTCTGTCAGAGAGCTCTGGTGCCACAATAAAATACAGTTCCCATGATTCCCTAACCCTAACCCTAACCCTTAAAAGTGGACTCAATTTGCACTATTTCTGGCAGTCTGAAACCCCCCTCTGTTTAGTCGCCCTATAGGAATACTTAAGGATTGGTTTGCTCTAGAACCCATTTATTTGCCTTTCTAGCAATCCACAGTATCCATATAACTCTTCCACCAGCTTCCTTTACTGTTCAGCTTTCACAACCATACAAAGAAATTGGATGGTTGTACAATGGCATGGATAATCCTACTCTTAGGGGGGTTGCAGACTGTCAAAAATAGTGTGAATTCAGTCCACTTTTAGGGTTAGGGTTAGTGCTAGGGAATCATGGGAATTGTTATTTTTCTGAGACATTGAACCTTCTTTGTCAGAGAACTCTAGTGCCACAATAAAATACAGTCCCCATGATTCCCTAACCTTAACCCTAACCCTAAAAGTGGACTGAATTCACACTATTTCTGACAGTCTGCAACCCCCCTTAGTATTCAACATATATCTTCAATATATATGTTCAGTAACATATCATACCAACACAGCTACCCTTAGACTATCTATTCTTAAACTTCCCTTCACACCTGGTCAAATTATGTCAAGACTGGCTCTCAAGAAACTTGACTGAATGGCAAAGGATAGATGAAGAACTGGGGGGCTATTCAGAGCTCTGATTGCTCATAACAGTTCATTCTGATGCCTGTGTAAAGGTGAAATGATTCTTTCTTGAGACCTACAGACATATCTCTGGATGTAGGCATAAATTTAGCAGGGATGCCAAGTGCCAAATGTTCTCAGATATAACAAAAACCAAACAAACCTAGATGACTTCTGTTTTTATATTGTAAGTAATGGGTCACATTTCTAAAAGAAAGTCCCTGCACTTATGAATAAATGTGCATGTTCTCTTATTACATGCACATGCACAGCTTAACCTATACTGATAGAACTAAATATATGTATCATAAGCAAAATATATTCTACATATATTTTAAGGGTGACAGTTTTATGTTTAGCATATACCATTAAATTATAGTTCCATAATATTAAAACACTGTGAGTATCAAATATTCAAACATCATGTCATAAATGTTCAGAGTAGACAACCAAAATGGTGAAGGGTCTAGAAACCATGCCTTATGAGGAGAGACTTAGGAGCTGGGGATGTTTAGCTTGGAGAAGAGAAAGCTAAGAGATTATATGATAGCCTTGTTTAAATATTTGAAGGGATGTCATATTGAGGATGGAGCAAGCTTGTTTTCTGCTGCTCCAGAGAATAGGACATGGAACAGAGGATGCAATCTACAAGAAAAGAGATTCCATCTCAACATTAGGAGGAACTTGGAACACACTCCCTCAAAGAGTGGTGGAGTCTCCTTCTTTGGAGGTCTTTAAACAGAGGCTGGATGGCCATCTTTCAAGGATGCTTTGATTGTGAGTTCCTGCATGGCAGGGGGTTGGACTGCAAATTCCAATTTGCCAGAGGGTTTGAGAAGCTGCATTTATTAGCCCATGAATAACACTGCATTTATTAGCCCGTGAATAACAGTGTCTTATTCTGATTCAGATCATTGGTCCATCTACTCAGAAATGCCTACAATGACTATCAATAAGTCTCCAAGCTTTTCCACAAGTGCCCTTCCCAAACCTAGTAGGGATTGAACCTGGGGCTTTGGCATGAAAAGCACTACAGAGCCAAATTTCCTACATACAGCTGGAATAGCCTATAGCGCAGTATGTCTTAAACCTGGCTTTTTTTCTACGTGCCAGGGACCAGTACCATATTTGTGCCATATTATTACTATAGTTGCATAGTTTCCAATGGCTTATGTCCCGAACTGATTGCAGACCACCGCTTTAAGTAACACTGATACAGACAAATATGGAGGACATTCCCTGAGTGGACCTCCAAAGTTCCCAAGAGTCTAAAATAGGAGAGGAAAAACAAAAGCAGTTCAGTTGAGACTCAGCATGCTCAGTAGGCAGAATGGAAATTGACTATTGGTGAGGAAACAGATGAGGAAATTGAAGGAGGAAGTATACTTGAAAAGGCAAATCACACTTGTTCTTAGTAGTCATGACAAAACATTCATCTGTGTAAAAGATACACACTCACACATTGGCTTTGGCCCTTAAATAAAATGAGGGAGGCTGTACCTAGTTTTCATATGAGGTCATAAAATAATTCTCCTTATTAAATAAATATATGCATTCTAATTTTCTGTAAGGCAGAAGATAGATAGATAAATAGACAGATAGGAAGAAATTGATCATTTCTTTCAATATGGTACTTTTCCACATGCAGTTGTTTTGATGTTTGTTGATAACTTGGGTCATTTTAATGGTTTTGCTTGCTGTGATAATAGTTTTATTGCCTATTTTAACTTGTTTTAAATGTTGTCTGTTGGCAATGTTGTTCTTCTTTTATTTAGTGAAAATGTGGGATGAAAGTATAACTAAAAATCCTTTTTCTCTCATGTGCTTGTTTCCAGTACGTAGAAAACTGCTTTAATAAATAACCTAAAAGAGTACACTCCAGAGACAAACTCCAGACACAAGATTTCTTGTCAACATCCAGGAAGTCCCAATATTTTCAGAACACAAGTTTATATTACTTAAAGACAATGTAAAGGAAAGGTATCTATCTGTACTAGGAAGATACAGAAACTGAATTCATTGAAGATAAGCAATGATTCTACTCAGCTGCAATGGGATACATATGAAAAAGGTGCTTGTGTCATGTTCTGTTTGTTCTACTATGTTTTCTAAAAAGAAAGCTGAAAAGGAGCAGATTTTGAACAACTTTATTTGCAAGCACATAAAGTGAGCAAAGAGTCAACATTAAACCTCCAGACCATTCAGCTGCCAAAAATGTTCCTAATGTTTATGACATCTCTGTGGTTTTTCTAATATGGCAATCATCTTTTAGAATCCCTTGACACTAAAAACATCACTACTCAAGAGACACATTGTAATAGGTTTAATGAGGCACTGCATTTTACATTACTCTGTATCAATAGACACAATACAAGAAAAGAAATATACATGGGGGGATTCAGTCATAATTAATATATATATATATATATATATATATAGTATGTCTACACACACATAATATTTAGTCACATAACAAAAAGAGGGGAAAAACACATGCTCTTTTCACTAGTCAAGCATTTCCACAATTATATAATTCAACATCAATCTGCAGTTGCTAAAGCATACTTCTCACCCAAAAGGATGAAAAAAACTGAGGCCTGTTATTAGTGCACTGATATTTTGTACAATGAAAAGTCCAATTCCAGCAATCACTCACCAGATTATTTCATTGGTGCCATACCATAATAGTATAATTAATTAATTTTATATGAAAGGGCTATTATAGCGAGCTTAAGCTTACCTGGAGATTCTAGGGATTGGAGCTGAGACCTTCTGCATGGAGAGAAATTGATTTAGCCATAAATATGGACTTAACACAAAATAAACCTAGTATATGCTAGGGCCAGATTTATAGTTCAATGCTCACTTCCTCGTTATCTGTATGAGTATTGAATCATGTTACTATATGCTAAATCCTTCACTCTGCTCATCATTAATGCACTGTCAATCTGTGTTTGCAGGTCTGTACAACTGGTGAGCTAGTAGTTGTACACCCATAGGCAGCAAAAGCAGGAATTGTGAGGTCCTAGTGAAGACCACTAAGAGTTCAAAGTTTCTGTAATCTCAGAAGGTAGGAATCATGAGAATTACAAAAACAGGAAAGTGCCAGAAGGTTACAATATGTGGCTACTGGAATGGGCTGTATGTGATGGGTCATAAGTGATATAGACCTGAACTTTGAAAATTATAAAGGAAATTCCCTTTTACTCCTGTATGGTTCTCATCTAATATAAAGTGCATGATATATTTCTGTGTTCTGTACCACAAATTTTTAGTGCCAAAAAAAAATCTTTAGGGAGGAGTAATAGTAATAGGAGCTGGTATAATTAGATTATTTCATACATTTATTTCATGTATTTACTAATTTATTTTTAAGCAGGTCAGAGCTTGGCTTATGACTTTATGTTCACACATTTAACCTGCTTTACTTTTACTTGTAAACAAACTACGAGGTAAAGTTTAATATCTCCTCTTCACTCAACATCACTCTTTTTCAATTAAAAAAACAAACAGTACTAGCATATACAAGGCAGGGAAAAAATCCTAGGCACTTAGTTGCTTGAGAGCTTTTAATGTTACAGGATTTGAAATATTTATGCAGAACTGCAAGAGGCTTGTATAGAACTATATGGTAATCGCTTCCAAAAAATTAAGGCTGGTGAACTACTAAGCTAGACATTAATAAATACTTCTTAAAGGCTTTCCCAGCTTTCCCTCTGTAACTTCCTTACAGAATGGCAACAAGTTTCTTTTCATTAAACCACTTTGTTTTTCCCTTTTTTCTGAAATAATTCCTCCAGCACCAAAATTACTTTTAAGATTCAATGTAAAATATCACATTTAAGGCTGCCTGAAGACCAGGGATAGTATAGGGCAGGGGTAGGCAACCTTTCCCCTTTAAGGGCCGAGGGACTTCAGCTCCCAGAATCCCAGGAGCTATTGGCCAACATGGGACTATTGGCCAACATGGCTGAGGCTTCTGGGAGCTGAAGTCCCTCGGCCCTTAAAGGGGAAAGGTTGCCTACCCCTGGTATAGGGATTCTGTTAGTATCCCGTCCACCCCGTTGCTTAACAGATTCCCTATCCAAGCTAATGCAGCTGGTCTTAGAGTTGCTGTTGGAGTCATCCAGACTTTTAGTTCTGGGTGACTTCAACATCCCACTCGAGATCAGTTTAACAGGTGTGACTTGGCAGTTCATGGATTCCATGACAGGCATGGACCTATCCCAATTGGTTTCCGGACCAACGCACTGTGCGGGTCATACTCTCAATGCGGTCTTTGGTACAGAGCAGGCATATCTATGGACGGAAATAATAAATACCACCGCACTGTCATGGACAGGTCATTTCCAGGTCAGGGTTGGATTGAGAACCGCTGTCCGCCCCACCTGGGATTGAAGGACCCATTAGAATGGTCCACCCTAGGAGGCTAAAGGAGCCAATGAGTTTCCAGAAAGCCTTGGAGGGTTCCTTGGTTAGTAATGCCGGTGATTCTGTCAAAGCCTTGGTTAATACATCGATCTCACCAGGGCTATCGACACAATCGCTCCCAAGCGTCCTTTCCAACTCACTCCAAATGGGCAACCATGGTATACAGAAGAACTTAGGAAGATGAAGTGGGTTAGACAATGACTAGAGTGTGCCTGGCAAAAATCTTGACTCTTATCTGACAGGACTTGGCATACGAAGTTTCTTTGGTCCTATAAAGAGGCAATAAGTGCAGCACAGAATGCCTTCTCCTCTGCATGTATTGCGTCTGCAGAGTCATGTCCGGCAGAACTGTTTAGGGTGGTAAGGGAACTGACACAGGTTCCACCTGTGCAGAACCCTCTACTTAACCCAACAACAGCCTGCTGTGACACTTTTAACAACTACTTTGTAGATAAAATCTCTCAGATAAGAGCCAACTTGGATGCCAGGATTACAGCAGAATTGAGTTGGTGAGTACTGATGACATGGACAAGATCCTTGGAAAAGTAAAGAAGACGACATGCCCCCTCGATCCCTGCCCATCACAGCTGGCCATCCAGAAAGGTGATGCCTTGATGACTTTTCTTAAAGATGTCATCAATGCATCTGTTAGGGAAGGCTATGTTCCAACATGTCTAAAGGAAGCGGTCATTGAACCGCTCCTAAAGAAGCTTTTCTAGGACACCCTAGATTTGAAAAACTATAGACCTGTATCACATCTGCCATTCTTGAGCAAGGTGATCGAGTGGGCCATCACCTTTCAACTCCAAATGATCTTGGATGAAACCGATTACCTAGATCCATTTCAAACCGGCTTCAGGATGGGATATGGGGTGGAGACTGCCATGGTTGCTCTGGCTGATGCCCTTCGTCTAGGCATTGACAGGGGAAGCGTGACCCAATTGGTGCTTCTAGACCTCTCAGCATCTTTTGATACAATAGTTCATAACATCCTCTTGGAACACTTGGGAGAGTTAGAAATAGGAGGCACTGCATTGCAATGGTTCTGTTCCTTCCTCTCAGGTAGATTCCAGAGGGTGATACTTGGGGACAGTTGCTCCTCAAAAACGTAGCTTAATTGTGGTATCCCTTAGGGCGCCATCCTGTCCCCGATGCTATTCAATATGTATATGAAGCCGCTGGGAGAAATTATCTGCAGACATGGGGCAAGATGTTATCAGAATGCTGATGACACACAAATATATTTCTCCATGTCTCGGTCAGCAGCCATGATGATAGATGGCATTTCTCCCCTCAGTCAATGTCTTGAGGCAGTAATGGACTGGATGAGGAAAAACCAACTCAAGCTGAATCCAGACAAAACGGAGGTACTTACAGTGGGGGGCCCCAAACCAGGTATTGGGTTGCAACCTCCAGTCCTGGATGGGGTCACACTCTCCTCTAAGGACTGTGTTCATAGTCTGAGGGTGGTCCTAGACCCGTCGCTTCACATGATAGATCAGGTGAATGCGACAGTCAGGAGCACCTGTTATCAGCTTCAACTGATATGCCAGTTGCATCCTTTCCTGGAAGTAAGAGATCTAGGAACTGTAGTGCATGCGCTGGCAAGCTCATGACTCAATTTCTGCAAAGCATTCTACATGGGGTTACCCTTAAACCTAGTCCGGAAACTACAATTAGTACAAAATATGGCAGCCAGGTTGATCACTGGTAAATCTAGGAGTATTCATATTACACCTATTCTGAAATCTCTTCACTGGCTGCCTATTGGTTTCCGAACACAGTATAAGGTGTTGGTGGTTACTTTTAAAGCCCTAAATCACTTGGGTCCAACCTATCTAAGAGATCGTCTCCTTCCATACAATCCACCCCACACCCTCAGGTCCTCTGGGAGGAACTTACTGCAACCTGTAAAAACAAGATTAACAACAACCTCCCAGAGGAGGTTTTCCGCTGCCGCTCCCAGACTATGGAACACCTTGCCAGAAGAGATCCATCAAATAACCAGCTTAGACAGCTCTAAAAAAAGCTGTCAAGATGGATCTCTTCCGGCAGGCCTTCCCCAAATAGAGCAATCCAACCTACCCTGTGCTCTCCCCATTTTATGCAACCACTGTCGTTACCAGAAAAATCGCTATTTTAATATCATGTTGCTGTTTTAATAGGGTGATTTTTTTAATAGTATTGTATTCTTTTTAAGGGGGGGTTAATTATTATTATTGTTGTTGTTGTTATTAATATTATTATTATTATTTTAATTTAGGCTATGTTTTATTTAAATCTATTTTACTCTATGTAAGCCGCCTTGATTGTTGTGGCAGAAAGAATAAAATTATTATTATTATGAACCTACTGCCTTAAATTAAATGTATTATATGTTATAGTTACTTCCTTTTATATAGATCAAAACAAGTGTGATGCAATTTCTCTTTTTTATGAGTGGTATTTCATCTCTTTTTTTCTTTTCTTTTGGTAGTCCTATTGCTACACACTAGACCTCAATAACATTGGATTTTCATGTTTATGGTAATAAGTTGAAACATTAAAAGTACATATCAATGACTTGTCAAGCATCTGAATTAAAACCTGGCACCTTATATTTCACAACAAGATTACTGCGCATAAGTGTGATTTCTAAATGCCAAAGTAGTGTAACATCTAACCAATTACTAGTCAATGAGGCAATGGCATAACACATATAGGTCACCATTCTTAATCAGTTACCTTTTACTGGCTTCTGGAATTGTGTTTTGAATTCTTTTTCTGAGTGCACTTGTTTTAAATTGTGATGGTGAGGAGCCTAATTTCCAAAGTGCTGAATCCCTTCTGCTACTACCACAATTTTTGGAACTCACACTTTCCAGGTTTGGGTGCTACATTTGTAAGAAAAAGTGAACACATACTGTACTAGCAACATGGAACATATCTCCAGAAGAGAACACAAATTCATTGCCACTTTTAACAGACGTTTCACCCACAAGACATATCATCATTTGCATCTTCCTTTTAACACAGATGTCTACCAGGATTCATCTAAACCAAGCTAAACAAATTGTCCTGCTACAAAAGAACATAAGAAGAGCCCTGTTGGATCAAACTAAAAGACTACCTAGCCCAATGTTTTGCCCACACATCTGCCTACGGGAAGTGTCCAAGGAGGAAGTAACTTCCCAGCTCCGAGCAACTAATATATGGAGGCATTCTGCCTGAAGTCTGTATTAAACTAATCAAGTATCTTTCTCAGGAGCTGATGATGTTTGGAACTCAGTATTGTTATGACACATGTATATACATACTATAACTGAATCCAATCATTTTTGAAAAAAACACAGCTTAATACTTTAACTTATTTTAATTGTTGTATTTAATACTTGCTTAAATACATCCCACTGAAAACAATGGGTAGATTTTCTCTTGCTTTTATTATTTTACTCTACTGAGCATCATTACTTCAAAAGTTTTTTGAGAGCTGCCAACATTGCCATATGTGATTACCATACTGTTTTAAATATTGATTTTACACATAATATTAGCAATTTATTAATACATTTGTTTTTATTCTGTTATACAGAATCCTGATCTCTTTGGCACTAGATTTGTTGTGTTGGTTACATAAAGACCATTCTTGAAAACATAATCAGAAGGTGACCATCTGGAATAGCAGCTCTGGATTGATAGATGTCCACAAATGGAGCCAGGTTTCATATTTTAAATATCCAGAAAATACCAGCCCACACTTATTCTACAAAACATTGAGATGCCTGATCAGTACACCTTCATTTCGTCATTCTCTTGTTGCACTTTATTGTACTGGTGAATTCAGTAGTTGCTGGTTTGTTTGCTTGGAACTAACTGGAGAATCAGAAACTGCTGCCACTTTTAAAGAATTTTTAATGGAGCTGAGTTCCCATGCATGAAAATTAATGAGACGCACTCCACAAAATCTTCTAGCAATCTGGAACAGTTTTTTAAGTACAGCTTTTCTCAGAAGAATGTATACCCATGGATCTAAAATTTGATTCCATGTTGCCATTCGAAGAGCAAAAAGTATTGTTTCACATGATTTCCAGGAATGCTTTTCATTTATTCCAATATTAGCCATGGTCACCTGCAAAATAAAATGAAATCAGAAAACAATATAATTGTCTGCAAAAACAATTTGAAAATTATTTCTAATATTTCTAATGAAGACTCACAATAGCTGAATATTTGGAAACTGAGTATTTGGATCATAATGTAGCATAAAAACAGACTTCTGATCCTGGTTTAGTACCAACAGAGAAAAAAATACAGAAACTTCCTAGATCAACCTGCAAATTAGTGTAGTTACAGTAAAGGAATGTGTAGCAATGTTTTTTTCCCCTACAAAGAGATCAGAAAATAAAGCAATTTGGAGAAAGGTCATCTGAGAACTGGCATGACATAGAGACAAGCCAGTATAATATGCTGGTATCAACATTGCTTTTATAGCTCTGCACTCACTGCATACATTTCTAAACTTAATCTACCTTAACATGAGTAGCTCTTTTTTACAATGCATACAGGGCTGAAAGGCCAAAGAAAAAAAGACATAGGGTTGCATCCAGATATACTGTATATATTCAATATATTCAAAGCAAAAAGCAGCTTCATTTATATACCGCTTCATGCCACGCTATGCAGTGTCTAAGCAGTTTACATCTGTATGCTCATTGCCCTCCAACAGCTGGGTAATCATATTAGCGACCTTGGAAATGTGCTACAATGACCCCAGGTAAGTACTGTACTTTAACTCTCATCAAAAAAGGAACCATCCCCTTCTTTGATTAGAGTGATGAAAACTGAGAGCTTAGTCCATCCTGGGAGAACCTAAGAGAAGCACCAACACCCTCTACTCTCTCTTCTGAGACACCACTTCTAGGTTTTTAATGCCTGGGTGGAAAAATAGTGGCAATAGTGGCTCTGGCACTTCCTCTCAAAGGGGTGCCAAAACAGTAGAGGGGGTTGGTGCTTCTTTTAGCTTCACCGGAAGGAAACTTTCACCTTCTGCCACTCTACCCAGAGGAGGGGATGATTCCCTTTTTTTATATATAAGAGTTAATACTGTTATCTTAATTCTTGCCTTTACATTCTTTGTGTGTGCATTTTCTTTATAAATAATATAAATATATATTTTGTGGAAAGATGTTAACAGAAATTTGCAAAAAAAGAAAATTCACATCTGGAAGCATCATAACTGAATAGTAACTGAAATGACACATTTCTATAAACATTTCACCAAACAAATAATGCTATAATATGGATAATTATGAAAAGTAGTAATATTTCTAAGTCCTTTTCTACATATTAACCAACCCATATATAAATATCCTAGGTTAGAACTGAAACTATGTTTCTTCAGAGACATACCTAAATGCAATTCATATAAATATGTGTCCAAGTTTCATATCACACTTCTGACATAAACAATGTATAGCTCATATTTCTTCAACCTGGATCTCACTTCCTGGCCATAACAAAAATTATGACAGTAATGTCACATTTCTACTGGTCAGCCATGTAGCAAATTTGACATGATAAATGGTCAGATGTTAGCAAATGCATTACTGCAAAGTAACATGTGCTAGTTTTGAAATCTTCCTTTCTTGTAATTACATCTCTTGATTACTTATCTATAATACTCAACAAAAAGCATCTATTGCTATATAGCTAAAATGTAGTCAGCATTTTAAACACTGCATTTTAAAAAATCATAGTTAAACATTCCTATCTCCTGAACTAAGATTCTATAAAACATCCAAAATACAGTTCTTATCTCTTTAAGTTTAACAAGCCAATTGAATATTTAATTGCTGGAACTTTATGGTCTGAAAAATGAGTTGTCTATCCATGTGGGATCTAATTTATTTGATTCATTTAATGTCATATTTATTTTAATTCTTGCTGACAAATGAATTCTAACTGGGCAGTAAAACTTATGGCAACAACACAGTTTCAGATTTATTCCTAAATAACTTCTACTGTGTTCAACAGCATGTCTTTCTTTGCATATAAGGCTACACTAAACACACTTACCAAGTTGGGTATGTGCATATGTACCTTCAAACCACTTGTCAATTTATGGTGATGCATAAATTGTATAGGATTTTCTTAGGCAAGGAATATTCACAGGTGGTTTTGCCAATTCCTTTATCTGAAATATAGCCTACAGCACCTGGAATTCATTGGCAGCCTCCCATCCAAATACTAACCAGGGCTGACTCTGCTTAGCTTCCAAGATCAGATGGGATCTGGTGCTTTTAGGGTTAATCTCACTAAATACATTGGGGCATACTTCTCAGTAGATATGAATAAGGTTGCATTTCCAACATACATAGAGCACAAGCCTGAACAATACTAGGCATAATTTCTAGGTACGTCAATGGTAGGAATCTTGTAGCTTTCTAGATGTTAGACTGGAAGTTCCAGCAACCCAAGCCAATGGTGATGAATTTTGGGAATTGCAATTCAAGAGCATCAGGAAGGCTGCATTATTCCTACTCTTGAGACAGTTCCATCCTGGACACCCTACATGGCCAAATAGGCATGGGAAATCAGCCTTAGTAAAACATGGGTTGGCATTAGTAACATGTCCTGGATTATATGCAGGCCATGCTAAAATACTAGAATATAATTCTAACATTATAACATTGTTCAGAATGGAGACTGTGGTCAAGAGATAAGGAGAAGACTAGGAATAGAAAGGGCAGCCATGAAAGAGCTAGAAAAGATCCTAAAGAGTAAAGATATACAACTGAGCACTAAAGTTAGAATCATCCAAGCCATAATATTCCCCATCACTTTGTATGGCTGTGAGTGCTGGACAGTGAAACAAGTGGATAAAATGAAAACCAATTCATTTGAGATGTGGTGCTAGGGAAGATTTCTGAGGATACCATGAACAGCCAAAAAGACAAAATTGGTCCTTGAACAGATAAAGCCTGAAATATCCCTGGAAGTCAAGATGATTGTGTTGAGGCTGTCATACTTTGACCACATCATGAGAAGGCAGGACTTATTAGAAAAAACAATAATTCCGGGAAATGTTGAGCGTAGCAGAAAGAGAAGAAGACCACATGTCAGATGGCTAGACTCAGAGAGATCATGTGCATGAGATCATGTGCAGTATGACTGTAAAATGTTGCTAAATTCAATTGACCATTGATAAAACATTGCGAGGTGCGATGCAGGGAGTGTGAAAGAAAGAAATGTCTGCAGAAGGCACAAATGATGATGAAGAACCCCTAAATATAAAGATGAAAAGACCTTGCATCCCTATAGAAATCTATTTAAATCTATCCCTTGCTAAATTTTATCCTGATGTCCATTTCTAGTCTACAGTTGATCTTCCATATTTGCAGCTTTAACATTTGCAGATTTCATTATTTGCAGTTTTGATTAAAATGTCCTCTATAGGAATCCCTAGATCCTCCAGAGAAATTTTGCTAGAAATTGACCATAGAGTTGCACTAACAGATCTAGAGATTATTAGAGAAAACACTTCTCTAGGCCTCCAGCATGATTCTATTATCAACTTCTGGCAGATGTTGACTACAGAGTTGCACTGGAGAACCTGGAGATTCCTAGAGAGGTGTTTCTCAGGTAAAAAGAATAGTGCTTTTTTTATTTGCAGTTTTCTCACATTCACGGGAGGGGGGGGTCCTTCGCCCCTAACCCCAGCAAGTATGTAGGGACCACTGTAGGATGACAGAAAGCTTTTCCTTCAGTTTTTTCCTCTAGCACATATGGTCAGTCTGTTTAAAAGTCCTATTCCGCCATCTCATTATGGTACAGGAATGGTCTTTGGCTCTGAAAGATTCCCGCAACAGAGCACAGGTTCTACCAAAAAAGAAAATTGAGTACAACTCTGATGGAAGACTGAATATCTGTCATCCTTACTTTTATGGAGTGGCTTGTCACCAGAATCTTGGTAACCAGATGACATTTGGGTCCAGCTACTATGAGACCAATAATTGTGTGAAATAGTTATAATGAGACTACACAGATTTATGAATTCATAGTTCCTCAGGATACTCAACGTGTGTGATCTGTTAATATCTGATAGATCACAACACATGCAGAATACAGTTAAAGTAATTATGCTGGACTATACTGAAAGGTGAAAAATGTCACTGGAATGCAGAATACTTGAATGAGATAACCTGGTCTCATAAAACACCAGATGTCTTTTGACTTTGTTAGATGGTGCAGATGGCAAGACTCAACATGGGACTCCTGGCAAGCAAAACTTTTGCACTAGCAATGGTCTCCGCAGACCACATTTTTTGATTCTAAGTAATTGGGAAGATAGAGAATACAGTCATCAATGCTGCAAATAAATGTTCTAGAGATGTTCAGTCTCTTAAAATACTTCTAATTGAATATTCTCCACCCCTTGATTCATTTATGTAGCCACTTATCAATACACTGAGCTTGGAAAGCTACTTTTTAGAAGAAATAATGTAATGACACACTGAAGACACAGGCCATGATAGGATGGTGCTCTAGGTCTCAAAGCATTAGTCTGCCACTACTCAGGGATAGGTGCCTTCAATATACAACTGTAGTTTCATGATTTCAGCAAATAATTATATTTACTTATCTGAAAAGTAACTTTCCAAGCCTTTTAAACCTTGTTTTACAAAGAAATATATTTACAAGTTTTTCTACAACATCACAGTGTTTCTAATCTGCAGATGTAAGTCTTGTATAAAGGTCACATGTGAGGGTTTATTATGTCAATGTGTGTTTTTTCAATGCTTAAAATTATTGACCTTTGAAAACACTTCAAATTACTGTTTGTAGAAAGCTGTACAATAAATGAAATTGCAGACTAGTGAATCATTATTGCAACACCAAGATGGAGTACATAAATTTTTCATTTGAAATTGCTGAAAAGACAATTAATATGACCATAAATTCTGAACAACTCACAGTGGAAATATTTTACTCTGCAGTCTGAAAGTAAGAGGGGGACCTATTTTGATAATGATTTAATTTTCTCCCATTTGCAAGTTCACAGCATTACTATTAGTGTAGGTGACCAATGATGATGATGATGATGATGATGATGATGATTCTAGACTATCCTGTAAGTTCTAAGTATCTTAAGTTCTTTTTCTAAATGCTAGTAGTTCTGGCACTATGCAACTCACAGTCTAAGAAAAATCATATGTTTGCGTAGATAAAGGTAGCCAAATGAAGTAAATATATATATATATATATATATATATATATATATATATATATATATGGTAAAAGTAAAGGTATTGACAAGCTGTCAAGCTGTGTCCGACCGTAGGGCTCATCTCCGTTACTAAGTCAAAGAGACAGTGTTGCCAGAGACTACTCTGTGACCATGTGGCCAGCATGACTGCATAGAACACGGTTTACCTTCTCACTGAAATGGTACCTATTTACTCGAATTGCTAGGTTAGCAGAAACTGGGACTAGTCACAGGAGCTCACCCCAAAATGCAGCACCCATGCCTCGAACTGCCAACCTGCTGATCTTGCAATCAACAGAGTCAGTGTCTGAGTTGTATATTATTATATCATTCCTGGCATAGGAGACACTTTTTTGTTTGCAGAAGCCACAAGTGGCCAATGGATTCTTCCTATTAGTAGATCATAGATGGATAGAAAGATAAAAATTTTGTCACTAGTTCTCATGCCACATGCACAACTGTTCCAGTTGTGCTCCATATCCATAACCCTAAAGCAGCACAGGGGTATGCAAAGAGAGTTGGAATTTCCCTTCTCCTTCAAGGCTCTTGTTCTGCTATTATATATTCATTCATTCATTCATTCATTTGATTGTTACCCTGTCTTTCTCCCCCACCCCATCCCCCAAAAGTGGGATTCAAGACAGGAAACAATAAAATGGATAAAATAAGTACAGGTTAAAAACATAGAACAGAATAATGGAAAACAAATGTTTTTTTAAAAAAAATTAAAAACAAATAAATTGAGGACAGATGCAACAACTCCTGCCTTTTGATTTTTTATGTGCGTATATATATATATATATATATATATATAAAATTCCTTTTACACCAGCCAATTCAATGACCTATAAAGTCTTTGAATGTAAATAAGGAAGCACAACAGAAAGGAAGTTTACCTAGCTTCCCTTGTTAGGAGCTGGAGAGTAGTTACCGAGAAATCCCTCTCATGTAGTGTTGCCATATTGCAGTCCCTCTTATCCAGGCATCCAATTTGCATATTATAAAAATTATTATAATTATGGTTGTTAATTTGCATTTTGATTATGCAAATTCACCACATTAAGCATTGCACTTTTTCTAATTATGTTTCAACTTCAGTATGTATTTTGTTTGTTATTGTACTTTACTTTATGGCCAATACAGCTACCCCCAAATCAATTCAGACTAAACTAAGAGTCTAAAATGCACAAAATACATGTTTTCCCCCTTTTTCCCCCCCTACTGGTGTGAAGAGAGGGAGACTTCCAAGCAGCCCTATGGGAATACAGGGATTCCCTTTACTCTCTCAAGGGTGTTTGGAGGTGAAGTTCTACCCTACTTCCCTAGACTCATGCCACCAACACAATCACCACAAACACAAGACAATCTCTTCTTGCCTCCTTTCATTTTCTGCCTTCTGGGCCTGTTCGGGGAAGCAGGGAGAAAATAAAAGAATAAGGTGGCAATGCTACACCTGCAGTAGCAACTGGAGCCTGCAGGGCAGGTGAGGCTCCTGCCAGTGCCAGTACTGCATGATTTTCTGCTTCATTTCCATTGCCATCTACCCATCACCCTGTGATGAAGGAGAAATCTGGAATTTACTGCTTCAATTGGCCCCAGCTGACTTCAATTTTTAGTCCCTTCAATCTGGGATTTTCCAGGTTTTCCAGGACAAATGGCATCCCTACCCTCATGTTCCCACCAAACATGCTTCTGAAGGTTTGGGACTATCAGAAACTCCCTCAAAGATCTCAGAACCAGGGCAGACTCAGAACTTGGAAACAAGTAGACAATTTTAACTAGTTCTGTGCTAATTAATTACTCCTCTCACTTAACAAGTTATATTTGTTGATTAGCAATACTAGCAGAGATGGAAATAATTAATTAAATTTAACAAGTTATATGCTATCTTGTTTCCTGTAGCTTCCAACAAGACATACCAAATAAGTCTGCTAGTTAACAGTACTCACTGTTCCTCTGTGCAATGAATGAGAGGATTAATTAGTAATCTATTGTAGGGTCCCAAGGGAAGAATGGTTGAAGACACTGGGTTTGTTAGGCACTGCAGATGGCAGGATTGAACATGGGATCCTTTGCTCCTGCAAGCAAAACTTGTGCACTAGTGTTGTCTTCACATATCATATCTCTTGATTCAAAGTAATTGGGGAGACAAAGGATACAGTCATGAACAGTGCAAAGAAATGTTCTACAGACTTTTAAAATGCTTCTTATTAAACATTATCCATCCTTGATTCATCTACTGTTCTTTGTAGCCGCTTATCACTACACTCAGTATTGCAGTAGTATAATGTCCTTCAATTGGAAGGAACACAACACTTCCTATTCACCTTTTCCAATCCATATAAAGAACCCATGACATTTGAAGAATGGGTAGCACATATTAGTGTGTTTGTATAGAGCAGGGGTAGGCAACCTAAGGCCCGGGGGCCGGATGCGCCCCCCCAAGGCCTTTGGACCGGCCCCAGGCCAGTCCTGCCGCCGCTGCCACTGCCCACCATGATGATATTGATTATTGTTGTTATTACTTGTTCTTGGGGTTTTCTTGGCAAAATCTCCACAGGGGTTTTGCCACGGCTTTTCTGGGGCTGAGAGAGTGTGCATGCATATTTATTTAATTTTTAATTTTTAAAAAAAAATATTTTTATTTTTTTATTTATTTATTTATTTATTTATGGTGCTTCGGCCCCCCAATTGTCTGAAGGACAGCAACCCGGCCCCCGGCTCAAAAAGGTTGCCTACCCCTGGTACAGAGGCTGAAAGAGAGAAACAAATCAGTGACCAAAAGAAAATTAACCGAACAGTGTGTTCGATCCCTTGCTTCAGGATAGCTTTTTCTAACCTAGCAGTTTCCAATTGAATTGAACTACAAATTCTATCATCCACAGCCATCAATAAGACTGTAGAATCTGCAGTCCAATACATTTGAAAAGTACCAGGATGCAGAAGGCAATTAGAATCTAGAGCAGATTTGAAGGTACCAATGACAAAAAATGTCACTAGGGAACAGTGACAGTAACCAAATATGCCTTTCTTTGTGAATCCCATTATTTCTTTTAAAATGTTTAAATATACAACCAAGTTATTAAATTCTATCACTCCCAACATTAATAACAATTTCTCTACTTTGAGTTTTTCTAAAAAAAAAAAAATTGAAATCTTAACATTCCAAACTCCAGGCAGAATCTTAAGGGAAAATACAGTTCTTTAGCTGTCTAGGCAGAGAAAACAAGATACAAGGACTGGATAGATTATTGGTTTATTCAAGTAACAGCAAAGGTCCTTTTATTCAAGAGTATATGATACATTATTAATCTTTCTCCGCAAATATACATTGCTGTTGTTGCTGTTGTTGTAATTTTGTAATGTAGCTTGATGCCATGAATAGAAAGGTTACTCTGAACATAAAGAGGCTAGGTAAGAAATTGTTTATTATTCATAGAACAAATTATGAAACATAATAGAATATGAGGTCCCTGTTTAGGATAATACAAAACATTTATAAAGAGATTCAATTAATTTGTTCATTTTAACACACTTTTCCCAAGAGAAATTATAAGCACGACAAATCTGAGTTTTATTTGTCTCATTTACAATATTGAGGATAAACTTAACCATGTACACAAACATACAGATGTATATGTTAGCAGACTGCATATAGACCTGAAGCAGATGGGGCAAAAGGATCACACTGTGACCATGGTGGCCCTAAATGTGCCAGGAATGCAGTGACTGCACAGGCCTGCTTCTGAAGCAGGCTGCAACCAGAGTCCTGAACCTGGCCGCTGGCAAGAATGACTTTTCACCACTTCTTTTTGTACTGGCTTTTCCAGGGTTAATGTAGGCCCAGTGCCCTCTCCACGTGACTTCCGGCCACTTTGGGGGCATCTGTTGTCTGCACGCCCTGCCCTGTATGCAGCTGGAAGCCTCTCTTTCCTACCCATCTGTTTTGGGCCATAGAGGCCAAACTGAAGCTCACTGAAACGAAGTATTAATTCCTGATGTTTCCTTAAGATAAACAGTATGACCGGGTATGGGTAAAAGGGAATATTAATCCATAAAAAATTAACATATAGATGAAAAATAAATGAGAAATTTCATCTATTCTCTAAGCAACAGAAAAAGAATTCCATTGAAGAATTCCATCTATTTTCTGCCAGTGAGGTCCCCACCCCTAGTGTCACCTGGTCCAGGGGGATGGGGATGCCTGGGACATGCCCAAAAAGCCACACTCAATCCTTCTCCTCTACAGCCACCCAGAGCAGCCCAGGATGGGAGGAGAAAAGCTGGGTGGGCGGGTGGGTGTTCTGGGAGGGTGTCCTGCCTTCCTCCTTATGCGTAGACTGGGACCCTTGCTGACCAAGAGAAGGCCAGAGGAACCAGCCTCCCAACAGTCCTGAGGAAGAGATCCAGGCCCAAGCCAGGGCCCATGGGGAGAACCTGCTTCCCAGCATTTGCAGTATGGCAGTCCCCAAGGAAGCAGCCTTTCCTTCTGGCAGGAACCCTCCCTGGGGGAAGGAGGACTCATCCAGCAGTGGCAGGGAAAAGATAAAGGAAGCCCTGCCTCTTCCAGCTAAGCATGGAGCCAAGGGCTGTGGGGTTTGGCCAGGAAAGGCCCCAACCTCCTGAAGGAGAGGGCAGTGAGTTGTATCCAATGGGTGCTGTTGTCCCCAAGTAGCCCTTTGCATCAGGCCAATGGTGGAGGAGGAGGAGGAGGGGGCTTTTGGTGGACATCATAGCCTCCTCCTCCTCCTTCCTCCCCCACTGCCACTGCCACCATCACCACCACCACTTCTCTGAGCCAGAGATGGGTGGGGAAAAGATGGGCGGCCGGGTAGCCCTGGGGAGGCTATAGGGGCTGCTGGTGCTGCTCCTTACAGGGAGATCACTGCCACCACAGAGAGGCAAGGCCAGCCACAGTCACTCTCCCTCCTGCAGGAGGATGGTCCAATTGGGTGTCACCCCTCTTCTGGGATGTCACCCGGTGTGGGCTGCTCCATCACACCCCCTCAATTGATGACACTGTTTTCTGCAGGACTCACAAAGCTCCTGTGTCATCAACCAGGGGCACAGTGTGTTTCAGTTACAAAATGAAATGCTAGGTACAGTAGAATAGCAGACACAGTGCAGTGCAAATAGATACCATATAACACAAGTTTTCATTTGAAGAGGAAAACCTTGTTCATTGGACAAAAGGATTTTGTGAACTACTGAACCAGAGAAATAATGAACTTGAATTCCAATTTTTTTCTAGAAAATAAGGGCACAATCCTGCCAATGCTAGGCACTTTAGAATCCTATAAATTTCAATGGAAGATATTGTACCCATGTATTACTGTTTCAAATATTAGCAAAAATCCATCAGTGATACCTTTATTGGCCAACCAAAATGCACAATATACTTGTTGCAAGTTTTCAAAGCTCCATGGGCTTCTTCATTAGGCAACATGTTACAAACCAAACAGTAGAAAAACAATTGGAGATGTTAGACAGATGCCTACGTGTTGTTTCAGTGTTTAGTTAAGATTGTATATGGTGGGGAGCTTGCCACTGGCTACCATGTGACCAACTTCTAGGGATGCACAAATCTGTTTGTTTTACTTTCTTCCATTTGAATTTAGCAAACTATTCTAAGTTCTGATCAAACCTAAACTGAAAAGAAAATGCTCATCCATCCCTACCATTGATAAGTCTGAACCAACACAGCAAAGTAATTTATCATAACAGTGGAGAAGGAGGAGGAGGGCAAATCTTCTTTCATTAGAGCATTGATAATATATCTGTTCAAGTGCAATTTGTCATCCTCTACTTAATTTCGAATGAAGGTGGTAATTATTACTCCTGCAGCCATTTCTTTTTCTTCCTTTTCCTCCTTAATAAATTGGAAAGGAGATGTGAAAAAGTAATAAGGATGCATGAACAATGGTGATTTTTCAAAAGAATAAAAAAGAAAATTGTCAATCCTGTAAAGTATTGACAGAAATGATTGTCTCTTCACAAAAAATAAAGGAAAAATGATTTCCTACATGTAGCATCTAATTAGATTCTTTTGGGAATTAATCTTAACCATACAGTAGAAAAGATCAGAACAGTGACTACTTGGGAAGTACTTTGATCCTTTCAAATAAATGAGATTTTTTTTTCTTTTTTAAAAAGATCATCTTACCGATGAGCTACCTTGAATAGATGGAATAAGATCTTTCATGAAATACATTCTCCCTACTACCACCATATTATTCTGCCTTTCTGTCTTTCTCTGAGCCATCCAGACTAAACAACTGCTGGTGAACAAGAGCTCTCAGGCCACTTCAGAATAACAAAGTAAGAACAGGCTATAATGAGAAAGGTATTTTTCCTACTGATTATATTTTCTACTCAGGATTTTAAGTAGTAGAAATTTTCATGATTCATGGCTGCAGGGCATTTTCTTCCTCTTAATTTTGTAACTGGAATATTTCCCATGTAAAGAGAGAGGGGGGGGAGAATATTTTTCCAAAAATACACTAATCTCCCAACAAAATAGAAGTCTTGGCTACCCAAAGAATAAGTTAGAAGGAGTGAGAGAGATTGTGAAATAAAATTGCTTTAACAGATTGGGGAGCCAAGAGAGAGAGAGAGGGAGAGAGAGATGGCATTCTTTGGAGAAAAGTTTGCTGTTGTTTGCTATTGTATACATAATAGTATTCTGTATGCATTTGTTTTAAACGTATAAGAACATCATAACCAAATTGCACATAACTATGTTACTGTTTTAAGGGGGGGGGGATTTGCTGTCTTATTGTAACTGTTTTATGCTGTAAACCGCCCGGATTGGGCAACCATTGGGCGGTATATAAATAAATTTTATTATTATTGTTATTTTAAAAAATGCTTCAAGTGCTGTAAAAGGAAATGTGGCAGAATATTTCCAAAACAATGTCAAGATTTAAAACCAGATATCTCAAGTTTGCCCATCAAAATGGTTCCTTTTTTCTAGAAACTGAATTCCTTACATGTGCAGGTCACCCTATTTCTTCCAACCCATGGACTGATTCTATGGCTATCCTTTTTCTATGTAAAAAATCGCTCTTTAAAGTGAAAAAAAAAAAGCAGAAGCTTTTAATGAATAAGATTTCTCCCATTCTGCCCTGTGTGCAATGTGAAAGCGCTGTTAACAAGGAGGTTAATCCAAATGAAAACTCCTCATTTTTACTTTCGGGTTTTTCCAAAAGTAAAAAGAAGCATCAATGAGGGATTTTCGTTTGGATTAACCTCCTTTTAACATCAATTTAACAGCGACGTCATGTGAAATCATAATGGCTTTTGAGGGGTTTTTTTCTAATTTAAAGCCCCGTTTTCACACAGGATTTCCCCTGTGTGATAAAGCCATACCTTAGCCTCTTTTTATTAAGGAGATTCAAGTGTGCCTGAAGCCTATTCAGTTATGAAAGATTATTTGATTGTGGTACAAAACTAAAATTAAACATGCCCAAGCTACAAAGAACCAAATATATCTTCACAATAAATAAATTTTAGCCATCTTGTATCCCTTTTAGGTAGAAAGATGGGATATAAGTGCTATAAATACATTTTAAAAATTATGGATGTGTTTATAGCTACATAAAGGGAAAAGATACTGCATAAGTCACCATGCCCACAGAGTCTTAGAAGTTTTGTTGTTGCTGTTAACTGGCAATGAGTTGATCTCGACTCATGGCGACCCTATGGATGAGACCTCCAAGACTCTTCGTCCTCCACTGCTCTGCTTAAATCCTGCAACCTCTTAATATCCGTGACTTCCTTAATAGAGTCCATCCATCTGGCCTTCCTCTCTTCCTACTTCCCTCCACCTTCCCCAGCTTTATTGTTTTTTTCAAAGAGTCCCTTCTTCTCATGATATGTCCAAAGTACGACAGTCTCAGTTTAGTCATCTTGGTTTCCAGGGAGGTTTCCAGCTTGATCTGCTCTAGGACCCATTTGTCCCTTTGGATATCCATGGGGTCCTCAGCAATCTTTTCCAGCATCACATCTCAAATGAATTGATTTTCTTCCTATCATCTTTCTTGTCCAGCTCTCACATCCATACATGGTAATAGGGGAAAAAAAGGCTTGTATGATTCTAACTTTTGTGCTGAGTTATATATCTTTGCATTTAAGAATCTTTTTCTTTAGTTTTTTGTGGGTTTTTTGGGCTGTATGGCCATGTTCTAGAAGAGTTTCTTTCTGACTTTTCGGCAGCATCTGTGGCTGGCATCTTCAGAGAATGTTGGAATGGAACAGAGTGGGTATATATATATATCTTTTTCTTTCATAGCCACCCTCCCCATTCTTAATCTTCTTCTGATTTCCTGTCTGCAGTCCCCATTTCTATCAATGTTTGATCACAGGTATGGGAATTATTTTACTATTTTTATTTCTTCATTGTCTAGGTTGAACTTTTGAAGATCCTTGGTGGTCATTATTTTTGTTTTCTTTATGTTCAACATTAAGCCTGCCTTTGCACTTTCCTCTTTGATCTTCCTTAGTAGGTGTTCCAGGTCTGCTAGTATTATGGTGTCATTAGCATATCTCAGATTGTTGATATTCCTTCCTCCTATTTTCACTTCTCCTTCTTCTATGTTCAAGCCTGCATTTCTTATAATATGTTCTGCATACAACTTGAGTTTTCTACCCTTTTTAGAAATAATATCTTAAAATCTGACACCACAATGCAAACATATCTTCATCCATATTAGGAAGTGGTCATATATGCAACAGCACCCAGTTCCTTTATTACTTTATGAACAGATAGGGTGATAGGATGCAGCCTTGTCTAACCCTCTTGCCAATTGGGAACCATTCTGTTTCTCCGTGTTTTGTTCTGACAGTAGCCTCTTTTCCTGAGTACAAATTCCTCATCAGGACTATCAGATGTGCTGGCCCTCCCATGTATTTAAGAGCATTCCATAGCCTTTCATGATCTATATGCAGTCAAAGACTTTGCTGTAGTCTATAAAGCACATGCTGATTTTCTTTTGGAATTTCCTGGTGCGCTCCATTAGCCATCGTATGTTTGCAATGTGATCACTAATGCCTCTTCCTGTCCTGAGTCCTTGGAAACCTGGACCACTGGGATCTCTTTTTCCCTGTATGGTTGGAGTCTATGTTGCAGAATTTTGAACATGATTTTGCTTGCATGGGAGATCAGTGCTATGGTCCTATAGTTGCTCAGTCTCTTGTATCTTCCTTTTTGTGGATGGGGATGTATTGATCGCGTCCAATCTGTTGTCTATAATTTTATTTTCCATATCTGTTGACATATGTTGGTTAGTACTAGAGTTGACTCTATCAATGTGGATTGCAGCAGTTCAATCGGAATATCATCTGTTCCTAGTGATTTGTTTTTCACTATTTCTCTTATTGCAGTTTCCACCTCATTTTTAGGATTTGGGGTTCATCTTCATATGGCTCTTCATTCCATGTGTCTTTCATTTTGGCATCTCTTTTGTATAATTCTTCTGTGTATTGCATCCAATGTCTTTTTATTCCTTCCTGGTCTTGAATTACGTTATTTTTATTGTCATAGATTGTCTCAGTCCTTGGTTTGAATTTTCCTTTGATTTCATAGATCTTGTGAAATAGTAAAACTTGGAAGTTTTACCTCAAGATAAATTAAAAAATGGAGCAGTAAACATTACTTGCAAAGCCAGGAGTACAGGAGTGTGAATCATATGGCTGCCCATGTAACCCTTTCCCTTCCCCAACAATCCACACAAACCTCCTCAACCCTTCCTCCACCCCCCCACCCCTCCCAATACTTATGGGGAAACCATATAGCCTTCTAAAACTAAAACACCGTAAATTATCTCCAAATAATCCAGGAAGAAATTCTACTTCTCATTTTAAGGAACATGGTAGTGATGTGGTCCACTCAAAGTCAAAATGAAGCAAGAGTGTTGGGAGTATAGTCCTGAAGCAGAATGTGGGAACTGTGTGCATGCTGCATTTGCAGTGCAATATAATATTGTGAAAGCACCTATTTCTATATGATCCTGCAAGCTAAGCAGGGTTGGCCTGTTCAAATCATGATTTAAAACTTGGTTTAAACCAAATGATTTGGGCCGGGGAGAAACACTCCTGACTTTTTAATTGATTATTCGGGGGGGGGGGGGGCTATTTTACTATTTTCCAACCCTCTTACTGGAACAACCATGGCTGTTTGAATGTAAACATTTTAACTTTGGGGTTGTCTGCAAAGGCCAAAAAGCCTGGCTTTACCCCAATCTCATGTCATTTAGTTCAGACAGCAAAACCTTGGGCCCAGCCCAATCCTGCCAGGCTAGACATGGATCTGGAGAATCTGGCCAAAATCCCAGGGTAAACAGCCTTTACTCTGGGGTAAAACACTCCTGATTTTACACAGGGTTTCCTAGTTTCTGCTGCAAACCCTGGCTGTTTTGCACCACCACTACCACCACATGCTGCTCACCTTGCCATGCTGTTGCTTTTACTCAGAAACCCTCCCATTGCCACATCTGATGTGGCTATGTAGCATCTGGCTGCACTCATGTGGTCCAGTGCCCCATTTCTGTATCAGATGTGGTGACAGGGGGGGCTTCTGAGTGAAAGCAATGGTACAGCAAGACAAGGCGTCAGCACAAGGTCATGGGTCAGCACAAAGACAGGTGAGTGAATACTCCCCCCCTTCTCACACTGAACCAGGGACCAAACCAGGTGAGCACCAGAGCCAGGATAGCACAAGCTGAGACCGTGCTATCCTGGCCCATCTGCTCAGCTCCTTTAACAGTTTATTGTCAGTTATTCACAGAATTCAGATGCTTCTTTTTAATCATTTCATTTTATAGTGCATGAAATGCCATTCAGTAACAAATTCTTCAATTAACATAAGTTCAGCCAAAACAATTTCCTTTAAAAATATCACTTTTTAAAAGAACAATTATTTAAGCTGGTGGCCATAACATCTGAATTTAGTCCTATATTGGTGTAGTGCTATACTCCTATACATAGGCTTCTATGTTGGCTATGTGCAGTAATAAATCTATTCATTCATTCAAACATAGACTTCCAACTTGTCAATATGATTCACAAAGTTTTATTGAATGATGTAAATCATATCAAAACCTAATAATTTTGGATTGTTAATTTAGAAAGCGTTAAAACATGGTTGACCAAGCTTTCTACCATAAAATAATGTTTTATAGTAGCAATATAATAAGCAGGATTCAATTTTTTTCATTAACACATTAACAAAATAAAAACTGGTTTAAACAAAAAGATTGGGTTTGGTTGTTGTTTTTAAAATGTATTTTTTTCCAACCCTGAAACTGGCCAGGTCAGGCCTGGTTCATACTTGGATGGAGGACTGTCAAGGAATACCAGGTACTTCAGACCTCACTTCAGAGGAAGACAATGGCAAACCACTTGAGTATTCCTTGCCTAAGAAAATCCTATGCATTTCATGAGGTTACCATGAGTCAATAGGCAACTTGAAGGCACATACACATACATACACATTCACAAACATGTGCATGCCCACACATGCTAAAGCAGTTTCTCACACACAGCCTGTTATTTTGCAAAAGGTTTCCACAGCACTGCCAGGGTGTATCATTAATGATATGGAAACTCAATATACTGTCATAGGAATTATCAGTCTGTTGATCTGGAGGAGCCATTACAAGTAACTGTTTTACCTTTTACATAGCTAATGTGAGGCAAGCATAGTGGGCACACGTGGCATGTATTTCTCTATTTCATACTACAAGAAGTGAACAAGTGAATATTAAAAGAGAAAATGCAAAATAACAATATAAAAATTATTGTTTCATTTTTCAATATATGTCAGACTTATTTATTTTACCTTTCTTAATATAGATAATTTTTATTAATAAACAATAGCTCACTTATGGTGCATCCACACTACAGAAATAATCTAGTTTGACATTATTTTAACTGCCATGATTCTATGCTATATAATTCTGGGAACCGTAGTTTGTTGTAGCACCAGAGCTTTCTGACAGAGAAGGCTCAATGGAGTTTATCACATGGGAGGCAAGCAGCCTCCTCCTGTCATTAAATTGCCATTAAATACTGTTAATAGCATGATTGAGGGGAAGATTATCACACCCCCGCATGCTTCTCCCATTCCTGTCCCATCTGTAAAGAATAATGGAGGCATCACTTGGTATTAACGGAAACGCCCGTTTACAGATGGGACAAGAATGGGAGAAGCACATGGGGGTGTGACAATCTTCCTCCTAATCACATGATTAGGACGATTTAATGAGGAGGGTGCTTGTCTCTTCCATGTGATACAGCTCAGAAAATCACAGTTCCCAGAATTCCATAGCATTGAGTCATGACAGTTAAAGTCGTGTCAAACTGGATTATTTCTGTAGTGTGGATACAACCTTTTACACACATTTGTCCAATATCCAACAACTCAAAGGAATTATGTATTTTACATAATACTAATAATAAACAATCCTTCCCTCCTTCCCACTCATATCCTTCCACATCATCATAACATAATATCATCCATTATCATGACATCATGATACAATTCCATCTGTCATTCATCATCTTCATTCACCTTCTGTTCTACATCTTCTACCTTTGCCCTACATCTTCAACCACTTTGTCTCTCTGCCTTCTTATTCACTTACTCACACCTTCTCAAATACCTCTCAATTCATACAAACGTCCTCCTTGTCAATACTGTCCATATACCTGTCAATTTTGACTATCTTGTTATATACTTGTTGTTTGTACTTTATCCATATTTCCGTTTTTATTTAAGGACATGTACACTTGTTAATCTATTCTAAGCTATTATTATAGTTTCTCATTTTCCTATTTTTTGTTATTGGATCCAAAGCATTCTTAATTATCAACCTGCTTATCTTTTTTCCCAAAGTTGCCACTTTATGTTATGTCACATTTCTGAAATGAGATCGCACTTTAGTCTCTTACATATTAGTGTGCATACACTCCGAGGAAAGCAGCTGATGGCATTGTGGTTCCACAGTGGAATATGTCATTCACAGGTGCTACAAATCCATAACTGGAAAGTGTTGCATTAATCAGCATGTAAAGTCCACTGGTACAACATGTCCTTAGAGGCTACATTGATTTTTCACAGAACATCTGAATACATTTGTTCCATTTAAGGATTTGAACTGTACATTCAAATTCACTCTTGGTGAACTGTTTTACTGTAACGCTACCTAAATACAGAAATTATCCCATCATTGCCAGTGAACACAATAAAAATCAAAAATAACAGAATATGTTTGAATCATAATTGTAAATAATGTCCCAAGTGCAACTGTTAGCCATGACTGGAATAAACTTAATTGATTAATGGGATTTACCTGCTTGTTGACTCACCATTAAACTATTGAATGAATGGGTCTACTGTTAGTAAGACTAACCAATAGGATGCCACTCAATTGTCTAATAACATCAACATTTAAATGTTAATAGTGACAGATGATAATTGGTTCACAGAACATCATTTGGAAGTCCATTTGTTTTGTTTTAAAATGCAGACCATCAGATTTTACATTACATAATGGCCTGCAAAGCATTTTTATTTTAGGTATATTAAATCTGTTCATTGTTCTTAGTCAGAACTCAGGTTTCATTTGAAAATCACAGTGAATATCTAGCACCCTTATGGTTATAGTAAAAGTATAACAGTTGCCCCTCCATTTTTGCAGACTTTAAATCCGTGTCCCTTGCCCATTCACAGGGCGCAAACAGAGGGGGATAAAATGGGGTGTGCCCTCCCATTCAAGCATATGGGGCTTGGATATTTGTGGCTTTCCATTTTGGTGGGTGGCTCCGAAAATGGAGGGGCAACTGTAAAAACTTTCTGTAGTGTGGATACAGCTTTATATACACATTTGTCCAATATCCAACAACTCCAAAGCAAAACACAGCAGCAAAAGCCTCCTGTTGTTTACAAGAACAGCTTAACTGTGCACTCCTCATAAACTGATCCATGTTAAAAAGATTCCAGAATGATACAATTTGTCCTTTCAATCTATATTTATCCCACTCCAAAAGTTAAATTTATCAATATTAAAAGAAAGAAAAAAACATCTGGCTTCTCTGATATTTCAATGCATGAGTTCTACCCAGATTTCATTTCTTACATGTTTTGTTTCATCATTTACTATAGACTATAATAAGCCAGTTCCTCACAGCCTTCAATCCATTAGAGATTCATTTGACCAACTGCCACCCTTTGTTTAAAAAATATTGCCAAATTATGTGCAGAAGGGCAGAACAGAATGCTACAGAATTGCCATTCCAACCCACCATTCAAGGGCTGCAAAAGAGCTATATTTGAGTTCATGGCATGGGTTCATGAGAAGAAGACATTATTAGCCAAAAAAGAAAAAAGAAAGAAAAGGTACAACAGAGCTGGCAGATTAACTGCAAGTGGGTAAATCCTAAAATGTAAGTCTGCACACACGTTCAGTCTTCTTGGCTTGCCTAATGAAAGCTATTATCACCATACAGAATTTGGCATTTGTTTTACAGATACTATAGCATCTCATAGCTCCCAGAGTTTTTTGTATGATTCGCAACCTACCAAAGTTACTTGTTAGCAGTGGGAAACTACACTAAAGAAAGAGGGTTTTTATTTAACTTGAAAATGCAACTTTATTCTCTCAGTACTTAACTCTTCCAGCCACAAGATAAAGCTACACAGTTTTGCTTCTATTGATATTATGGAGATTATCACACAAGCATAAAAATGAGACTTACCTCTCCCGAATTCAAGTAAAATTTGGGCTGCATCCGGGTCCTATCACATGGCTTTTGTTGCCAAATCTGCCATCTGAATGCAGCCTGCGTGTAGCCCAGTTCACTTAACTTGCTTCGTGGTCATTTTTCAAAAGTCTGAAGCTTCATATTTCGGAAGCTACCAAATTTTGAAAAATGGCCACAAAGCAAGTTAAGTGAGCCGGGCTGCACTCAGGCTGCATTCAGATGGCAGATTTGGCAACAAAAGCCATGTGATAGAACCCAGATTTTACTTGAATTCAGGAGAGGTAAGTCGTATTTTTATGTTTGTGTGATAATCTCCTATCTCTAGCGTTGTCAAAAGTAAAATTGCCTAATTACTCTGGGGTTTCAGTAGCAAATGAGCTTGTGAATATCATGCAGAACAAGACACTTTTGGGTTTACTAAGGAATTCTGTATTTTCAAAATTGAGAATTTAATTTTACAGCCTTTTCTGATCCAAATCCTAGGGATAAGGAATGAAACATAATTCAAGCAGTTTTCCAGCTAACCTGGACCCTGATTTGTGTACCTGCAAGGTCACAAAACAAGGTGGAACTACTCACTAGTTTCCTTTTGCAGAAGCACCAGCAGAAAGAGATGGCACACTCTGTGTCCAGCTCTTCCTGCTTCCTGACTGGGCAGAAAATCTGAGGGGCTCCTGGTGGGAGGCAGGTCTTCTCCAGCCTATTAGAGAAACAGAAAACGGTTCCTTGTGCCACAGGTACATTCAGCCTGAAGCAAATTTGCCCAGCCCCCCTCCTTTTATATTTTGTTGTTTTCACAGAAATGTTTTAGATTTTCTGGACATGATTGTTTCTGCTTTTTTCTTAACTTTTTAAATCTTGACTTTTTCTATAGTTGAGGCATTAGGTCAGCTCCATTTTAGTGGAGAACACAGCCTGCAGTCTCATCTTACCCAAAATTTGGAA
This sequence comes from Phrynosoma blainvillii, assembly GCA_026167975.1. Taxonomy (NCBI): domain Eukaryota; kingdom Metazoa; phylum Chordata; class Lepidosauria; order Squamata; family Phrynosomatidae; genus Phrynosoma; species Phrynosoma blainvillii. The sequence goes on from JANUYF010000004.1 coordinate 207,229,576, forward strand.
ATCTTAAAATAGGGGTGAAGTAGATTGGGCAAATGGAGTGGCTAGAAGCCACTCCAGCCACCATCAGCCCAGGACCACAGGGATCACATGCCCCACTCTCAAAGCAGTCTGCCACTGCAGTTGCAAATGGGCAGCTGACAGGAGTGGATTTAATCTGTTCCTGAAAAGGCCGGCTTTTGCTGCCTTCACATACCCTTAGCACAGCTTCTGGCTGCAGACCGCAGTGACTGGATGGCCCACTCTTAACGCAGGCCACCATCGCCAAATGGGCTGCCAGCAAGGAGTGGACTGTTGCCTCTCTTTTTGCCAGCAGCTTCAGGCCACCTTAGGCAGAGCACCTTCCAGCTGCTTTGGGGCCATGCATCATCTGCACACCACGCCACTAAAGTGACTGGAAGTCACACCTTTTGGCCCATCTCTTTTGGGCCCAGTGACAGGTTCTGTACTGGGCCTAGTGCTGTTCAACATCTTTATAAGTGAATTGGATGAAGGAATAGAGGGCATGCTTAGGACAGGTTGCTAATACCCCAGAGGACCTCAGAGGACAGGATCAAAATTCAAAATGATCTTAACAGATTAGAAAGCTGGGCCAAAACTAACAAAATGAATTTCAGTATGGAAAAATGTAAGGTACTACATGGGGGGGGGGAGGCAATGCAGAGATATAGGATGGGGGACACCTTGCTTGAGAACAGTACAAGTGAAGAAATGTAGAAGTCCTAGTAGACCGCAAGTTACACATGATTCAGCAGTGTGTCACAGCAGCTAAATAAGACAATGCAATTGTAGGCTGCATCAATAGAATTTTATTGTCTAGATTGAGGGAAGTAATAGTACCACTCCCCTGCTTTGGTCAGACCTCACCTGCAATACTGTGTCCAGTTCTGGGCACCACAATTCAAAAAGGATGTTGACAAGCTGGAGCGTGTCCAGAGGAGGGCAACTAAAATAGTGAAAGGTCTGGAAACCATGCCCCATGAGGAGAGCCTTAGGGAATTGGGTGTGTTTAGCCTGAAGAAGGGAAAGTTAAGAGGTGATATGATAGCCCTGTTTAAATATTTGAAAGGATGTCATTTTGAGGATGAAGCAAACTTGTTTTCTGCAGCTCCAGAGAACAGGACCTGGAGTTTTGTAAAATTATGCAGGTCTGTAAAGCAGCTGTTCTCTTGGTTTTGAGGTATGAAGCAATATATTCTGCTTGCTGAAAGTCAGTTCCCTTGAAGTAAGAGGTTCCCTGAGAATTCTTTTATTACATGTGCACTTCAGAGGACTCATATATTAGTATATGCAGTCTACATATATTATGGACTGGAATTTGTCAATATATCCCAAATCAGCTTTTCCTCTTTTGAATTGTCCTTTGAAAAAATTAAAATGTTCTGCCACTGATTTGGTGGTATTACTATTTCTAAAATGAAATTTGAGTCAATTTATCCTCTTGCACAGAGACTGTCCTGTTTATACAATAGAGTCCAAGAGGGCATTGCTTACAGAGCAAGGTACTGGAGAATAAACAACCAAATGCATTTCATGTTATGGGTGACATTGTTAGCATTTGTAATGTTGCTGCCAGACACCTACACCACATCATCTCCAGTAGCAATATAACAGGTCCTGCAGTTTGCTCTTTATAGAATTCACTGTCCTGGGATGAAGAAATATTTCAGTTATTTGTAGGTTTTAGCCATAAGCAGTAGTAGATAGGTATAAACAGACTTAGCTATTGCCAAAATGTTTAGCATTAAGCAGCAAATAATAAAACAGTTTAGGTATAGCTACATCTCTTAAGAGAGTGCTATACTTATTTAATTGTACTGCTTTTTATCATTTTTAATTGGATGCTGTAAATTATTTTTAGCACTCTTGATAGTTTAATTCATTTTAACGTTGATCATTTGCTTCTTTTAACTATGCTGTAGTTGTTTTAATTTGTAAACCATCTTGGAGAAAGTTGCTATTTTCTATTATTATTATTGATGACATCACCATCAAAACTAATACTACTGATCATTTCAGTACACTGAAATTAGGACTAGTTCACCTAATACATATTGCAAACTAAAAGGTCATTATTTTACACATAGCAAATGTAATGTGGAATAGATAAATACATCTTATCAAAGCTACAGCCTTCATTGGATTTCTAATATTTAAAGATCCATCTGCAAACTAGGTATGACAAATTTTCTTATCAAAAAAGAAAATACTGAAATATAGGAAGGGCTGTCTTAAGAAAACAGTATGTCAAAAGAGTCCTAGAGCAAGTGCTTAAATTATACAGTTTTCTGGGCCTAAACTCTAATTCACATGAACCACAGAGAATGAAATTAGTAGTGTGATAATCTTCTTGGCTTAACATCTATTAAAGGAAAGAGGTGAAAACTCTTACTTCAATCATGTTTTGGACCAGAAGAAGGAAAAAAATATTAAGCTATATACAAATAAGTTGCATAACATTTGGTTGTCAAACTCGTGCTTTGAAGTCCTGTTACCATGTAACGGAACTTATTTAACAATGTACCAGCTATTTAAAGCAGACAATAAACTAATCAAAGAACACTGAACACATTCAATTTGTAAAAATAAATTAACAAGCCACAGTTAAATAATGTTGTAATGGTCTAGCATGCCAAAATCTCTCTTTATACAATTGTGTCTAAATTGAACAATGTCATAAATTTTAATTCTTGAGCTTGTCTTTTCAAACAAAAGTATTTTGTTTCAAAATTTCTCACTCTGTAAAGTCCTACTGGTTACTAGCATGTAATAAAAAGTGTGTTGCTATAAATATTCTATTCAACAAATAGCATTTCCATATTAAACATTTTCACTCATATATTTAACTGTATATATTTATCTACAAATGGGGAAGTATGTTTGTCCCAATTAGGGACAATGACTGCATTACAATACTGAGCTGCGCCAAGACACCAGTTTGTATGCTATCTCCTTCTTTCCCTTGATCTGGTGTGGTTGTGAGAAGATAGGAAGCCAGTATGATCAAGTTGTCTTGTTTCAACAAAACTGTAATTAATGTTAGCAGTTTGTCTGGGTTCAGACAGACCTCACTGCAAGCTGCAATCTAAAATAAACTAAAAGCTTCTGAACTCCTCTTACAGGAGAAAGATGGAGCACATTAGTCTCAAGTTCACTGTGGGTTGTTCTTGAAGCAATAAACCATACTTTTTGGCACTACATCTGAACAAGATCAGTGTAATCCTCTTATTGTCAGTGCATTCAGTGCTATCTTGATAAATCATAAATTGTGAATGACACAAAGAAATTTGAACTAGGGCTGCCAACATTTCTCTTCTCTGATAGCCCTCCTTTGCTTTGGGAACGGCACAAAAGCAAAAACTGATCAGGCAAAAACTCTTCCAGTTTGGTGATGGGGAAATGTAAAGGTGTCCTGTCAAGGAAAAATGTTTTCAGTCTTAATTTAATTAAGAAACCTGGATCCAAATATGACTGAAATATATAACATAATATAACATCTTACATTCTTAAATCACTGGATACTTTCGTCAACTAACCCTATGAGTCATGTCCAGAACAGTCACAGAATTTGCTGTTGAGACACTTCAGATTCTTGGCTCTGGATGTTAATTATCTCACATCCTCACTACCAGAGACACTCTGCTTCTTTAAAGCTTGCATAACAGTCTTCCGAAAAGTACAAAATAGTTGACACCAAGTCAGAGCACTTGTCTATTTAGATCAGTCCACATCAGTCCATTTGATAGCAGCTCTATTGGGTTTCAAGCAGCAGTCATCAGTATTACCTAAATATACCTGGAATTCAAATTGGTATTTTCTGCATGCAAGGAAGCTACAGTTTTTCCCCAGAGATTAATCTAAGGAATTAATAGTTCTGTTCAAACATATCATGACAAACCCATACCATAGCTTCCAAACATAAAAGTTTCTAAACATGTTATAAACTATAATGATAGAAATGCTTTCTGCTTTTTATCCCATCTGCTAAGAAGCCATTTTTAAGTTCATTAGTTTGTTCCTCTTTTCATCCTGAAAGGGGCTCTTGAAATGGACCAATTTCTGTATCCAACATGCATCATCTCTACCTCTGAAGAGCAGAAATATTGGAGTCTTGCATTGTGACTCTGATTAATGTTCAGTGGCTAGGATTTGTTGTTTGTCTTTTACAGCCCACTCTCTGCATTGTTTTGAACAGAATCCTCCATGGAAGCAATTCAGTATGATGTAGCAATATTCCTGGATACATTTTTGCTCAAAATAAGAAAGGGAAAGCAACTAAGCCACCACCTAAAATATCAAATATTTTTTAAAATATTTTTAAAAGCCTTCAGCCACCTTGCCTTTAAAAGCAAGTCTAACTGGATTTACTGAAATTAGCAGAATGTTTATGCTTCAAATTAGAATAAGATCAAACTTCATTCTGGCGGATACCCTTTTAATCCTAATTTTAATTTTAGGAATAATGAGGAGCCTTCTAGCAGTACTTCATTCACAATACTCAGTCTGAATATCCCTTAGTTATATTAACTACTCTTACCTTGCTCTTTCTAAATCTCTAAAAAGCATAATCAAATGTGATATGAATTCCAGAACCAAGCTATGTAACACCTCTATTCATTTCAATGAGGTCCACATGTACATAAATAGGTATGGAATTTTAAACAGAAGGGGAAACTGCTTTTTAATTTAGAAAAATTAGGTTACAATTTTCAAATATATGAAAAAGAAATAAAAGAAACTTAAATAAAATGTAAGCTATACATAAAATTTAAATTACAAAAGGAGGGTGCATGATAATATGTATGCACTACAGATTTAAGAAGTATGAACTCCCAAAAGAAAAAACAGAAAACTTCAGGGTTCAGGACACTGTACATTTTTTTTTATTTTGAAGTCTATTTTCCACAGGAAAATGGTATATATTTCTTTGGAAGTATAAATAGCATGTTTAACAAAAAGTATTCTTAATGTGTTGTTGTGTGCCTTCAAGACATTTTTTACTTATGGCAATCCTAAGGTGAATCTATCATGGGTTGTGTTTTTGGGTTTTTTTGGTTTTGTTTTTCAATATAGGTTCAGAGCCTTCCTCTGAGGCTGAGAGCATGTGACTTGTCCAAGGTCACCCAGTGGGTTTCATGGCCAAGCGGGGTATCGAACCCTGGTCTCCAGAGTTGTAATCCAACACTCAAACCACTACACCATGCTGTCTCTCATATTTTCATATATTTATTCCTTCAAAATTATTTCTTAAAACTCTGTAACAGGTAATGTTTTATGGCATGAGATAATTGCAATTCCAGGGAACAAGTATTCTATAGACACTGAAGGACTTCAGAGACATAGCCATGTTAGTCTGGAATATCAGTATGTGAAGGGATCTCGTAGCACCGTTGAGATTAACTATGAAGGAAGTTATAGCATAAGCTTTTGTAGATTTGGTCAACTTCCTGAAATGCATGCACTAAATGTACAAAAACTAATGCTATAATTTATTTCCCTCAGTTTAGTCTCAAAGGTTCTACAAGATCCCATTGCATACTATAGGGGACTAGAAAAGACAAAATAAATTTCTTTCTTTTGCTAAAGCTCATGGATTCTTCTGTTTTTATTGTTTTTTACCTGCTTCTGATAAATTGGCAAGGCCAAACAGCTTCCTTACACTTCAGGTGCTCCTTACAATTCAGGATATTGTAGCCCCATTTGTAGCAAAAAATAAACACTTTTAAAAATACATTCCAGTTGTCATTATAAACTGAATAAACTGTACTTTTATTATTCAAAGCAGTATAATTTTATGCCAAACTAAATTAGACATAATACATTTTAGGCTCCTGATGTTAAAAAAAAAATTCTTTCTTTCTTTCTGTAAACAATACTAATACCACATTTTCCCTGTTTTTCTGAAAATTTCCCCATACAATTCATCCCACATAAGTCCCAAACAAACTCATATAAATCCCAGGATTCCTTGGAATAGATTAATAACAATTACAGTAGTGTGAACCTGACATAATTGTGCAGATGCACCCAGTGACTACACTCCCAATTCCAGTCTTGCCCTATGTGTATTCACTTACCACAGATAGCACACCTGGAAAAATCTATTGAATTTAAGTGTGTTGTTTATAGACAGCTTTGGTAGCACTTGAATTATTGAAACTATAATATCAAAGCATCAAATTTTCCTGTCCAATGTGGGAAGTTTTTTTAATGGCTAAAAGGGGAGAAAGTCCATATGAAAGCACACATTAAGAAAATGGTAAAATCATTTAAGTTCTTACCAGGAACGGGCTCCAGCAAATGCATGAGACACACATTATAGCCAGGAGCTGAATGATCATTTCAAAATGATGAGATCTGCCTTGTCTATGTTGACTTTTAAATTTGACTCTTAAAAGTGTAATTCCCGTCACAGCATTGCACAAGAATGAAATACCAAGGGCCAATAAACCCAAGCATGAAAAAAGTAAGAGGTAAAATCTGTCTTCCCAGTCTTCAAAATGTTCTGTTTTATAAAAGCACCAAGTTCTTGATGCCTGAATTTGATAGGCTCTTAATCTAAGTATAGGAAGCAAAGCTATGAAAATGGCAAAAAGACATACCATAGTCAATATAATTTTTACATGTTTAGAAGTCATCTTTGTTGAATGAAATATAGGCTTAGTAACTCCAATGCAGCGTTCAACAGCCATCACACTGCCCAGAAAAAGAGGGCATAGTCCAAAGAACACCATACAGATGCCAAAAACACTGCAGAGAACATTTGATTGATTAAATCGAATCCAGTCTTTATCAGACGCATATACAAACACTGCAATGGTTCCAGCAATTAGATGGCCCAGCAGATCTGTGATAACCAAGCCACTGGCAAAAAGCAAAAAGGATGCTTTTGACTTTTGTCTAAACCTCTGGTAGGCCTTCATAAGAATTGCTATTGCAAGACTGTTGGATAAAATCCCCACTGTCATGAAGATAATGGAAAAAAACACAGAGATCCTATTTTCTGTGTGACAGGTAGCATTGGGAAATATATCAATTCCAGCCAACGACAGTGGTTTTGAATTGTTCATTGTCAGAGGAGAAAGTTCAGCATTCAGAATATTTCAAAAGTCAGGAAATCATCAGGCATCTGTAACATATTAAAAAGAGTCTGTTTAAAATACAAGGAATGGCAGCATATCGCTCATCTACCTGATGTGTGCAGCAAGAACTGCAGTATTTCTGTGACAGTCATTCAGCCAACTCTTTCAAAGTGTGACATAGAATAATACTTCATATTGACAAACACTCCTATGTAGCAATAACTACTTAGGTTTACAATTGCAACTCCCATCCACTCTTATTTTGAAGTAAAACTCACCCCAGCAGTATTAAGCTCTGTCCAGGCATTTCACCAGAATGCAAGGAAAGAGAAAGCAGGCTCCTCTCTATTATTACATACAATTTATATCTTAGGCCCAGAACAGATGGGCCAAATGAAGCAGCTTCCAGTCACTTTGGAGCCACACCAAAACAAAGAAAAGAGCCAGGATAATCTGACTCCTGGCAGTGTGGGTTCGGTGCCGCGGCCACAGCCCACTTTGGCAACGGGGCATACAGTTGGTGTGGTCCCAACCCACTTGCAGCCAGAGCAGACTCGGGCCGCTCTTTCGCATCCATCTGTTCTAGCCCTTAGAATTACAAAGCTGACACAAAGAAGACATGTGCAATAAAGAAGACAGGTGAGGTGACAGGTGGAGCCATGACAGTTAAGAAGACAGGTGAGGTGACAGGTGGAGCCATGACATATACAAACAAGGCTGGAATTCCGTTGGTCAATTATGATGGCATAGTTGACTTACAACATCAGAACCCAGTTTTCTGGTCTCTGCAGAGATTTCTTTACCAATTCCACTTGAACAAATCCCCTCACCTAACCCATATGTTAAGCCAGGGTTAGGCAACCTTTCCCCTTTAAGGGCCAAGGGACTTCAGCTCCCAGAATCTCAGGAGCTATTGGCCAACATGGAACTATTGGCCAACATGGCTGAGGCTTCTGGGAGCTGAAATCCCTCAGCCCTTAAAGGGGAAAGGTTGCCTACCCCTGTGTTAAGCAATGCAGCACCTGCAACATGCCTATTTCCTTATCATTGGAAAGCAAAGGATTAAACAGTGTCTGGCTATTTTCCTACATCTGGGCATGCTACAACAGGTGCACAGATGCATCTCAACTGATTCTCCCCATTCTCCACACTGCAAGTAGCTGCAGCACTTAAAAGGTGGGTTCCTGGGCAGGGGGGTAGCATTGAAAGGCATAGCAATGGAGACATACCTATGCACTGTACATATATTTGCCAATTCCTGCCAGAGTTCAAAAATACATAGGAAATAACTCTGTTTAAATTTTATCACCAATTATTTCTTTTCCAAAAGGGATACAAAAGTGTTTATGAAATACTAATCATCTTTCAATGATATACTGTATATTAAGCCAATATTACAGACCTCCATGCACCAAGCTTTTCTAGTAATAATTACATTATGATTTTGTTATATTTTGCTTTTGCAAAGCCCACACTTCCAAAATGTTTCCATTTACTAAGCTTTTATCCAGAATGTTTTTTTATTCATTTACACCCCACCTCTTCCCAATACTGGCATACAATGCAGTCAGTAAGTTATTTGTTGTGTGCCTTCAAGTTGTTTCCAACTTATGATGACTCTAATATGAATCTATCATGGGGGTTTGGGGGCAGATTTGTTCAGAAGAGGTTTGCCTTTGAAAAACTATACAAAAACATTATACAACAACATATAAATATAGATATAATTTTAAAAGAATTTGTAAAGTTAATACCATTAAACTTCATTAAAAGACTATACAGTGATCCCACCCCATTTGCTGGGGTTTGGGGTGAAGTACCCCCATGAATGTGGAAAAACTGCAAATAAAAAACACTATTTTTTTTTTTATCTAAGAGAACGCCTCTCTAGGAATTTCCAGGTCCTCCAGTGCAACTTTATAGTCAACATCTGCCAGAAGCTGATCATAGAATCATAGTGGAGGATGTACAAATGCCTAGAGAAGTGTTTTCTCTAGGAACTTCCAGGTTACCCATCAAAACTCAATGCTCAGCTTCTGGCAGAGGTGTGCTGGAGAACCTAGATATTCCTAGAGAGAACATATTAATCAAAACCACAAATAATCAAGTCAAAAATGCAAATGTGGAGGGCCAACTGTATAAAGGTAAAGGTTTCCCCTTTACCAAGGTTGTCAAGTCATGTCTGACAGTAGGGGGGCAGTGTTCATCTCCATTACTAAGTCGAAGAGCCAGAGTTGTCAAAGATGACTCTGTGATCATGTGGCCAGCATGACTGCACAGAACACTGCTGCCCTCCCACCAAAGTGGTACCTATTTATCTACTTGCACTTTTACATGCTTTTGAACTGCCAGGTTGGCAGAAGCTGGGACTATTGATGGGAGCTCACTCCATCCTGCAGCGCTTGGATCTCAATCTGCTGACTTGCCTGCCTTGTGGTCATTAGAGTTGGTATCTTAACTGCTGAGCCACCACTTCCATCACAAAAAAAGACTATATACAAAGTAACAGAACATCACAGCACAACATTAAAAACCATCACAGTGAATTTCTAAAAGTCTGATGGAATAATAATGTTTATACTTCATCACAGAAGGAGAGCAAGGAGACAGCCAACCTACCTTCCTATAGCAGGGAAATGCAGTCTGGAAGAAGCACCCAAAAAATTTCTCTTCCTACTTCCTACCAAACAATTCTGAGAAAATATGAGACAGAGAGATAGGCCTCTCTTGAAGATCTTACAGCTCTAGTGGGCTCTTTATAGTAAGATATCATCAAATCACCTGGATCCGAGCAGTATAGGCACCCTGAATTGTGCCTGGGAGTTGACTTGCAGCCAACAGAGCTGTTGCAACAAGGGAGTTGTGTGTTCTCTGTGGCCAACACCTGTTAACAATCTGGCTGTAGCTCTTTGGGCCAACTGACATTTCTGAGCCCTTTTCAAAGGCAGCCCACATAGAGCACATTGCAGTAACCTAAACAGGATGTAACCAAGGCATGTGTTACCATGGCCAGATAAGACTTCACCTAGAACAGACACCATTTGTGAACTAGCTTTAACTGTGCAACTGTGTTCCTAGTCACCACTGATACCTGGGCCTCCAGGCTTAGGACTGAATCCAGGAATACAGCCAAACAGCGAACCTCCATCTTCAGGTACAGTGTAACCCCATCTAGCATATGCTAAATATCTATTCCCAGATTTGTCTTTCAAGTGATCAGGAGCACTGTTGTATTATTTGGATTAAGTCTCAGTTTGTTCACCCTGTCCATTACAGATGTCAGGCACACTGTTTAGCATAGAAACAGCTTTCTTGGAAACAGCTTAGAAACTAGGCATAACTTAATCTGGGAAATACTCAAAATGCTATTAAAATGAGCAATCAGACAAGAGAAAACAAAGCCAAGATCATATTGAGAAATATTTGATGGGATCCTGTCAGTGGCTGAAAGTACTGGGTTTATTTACTGCTTTGTGGGTTGTTAGGGAAGGAAAAATTTATCAACTTTCTCATGTAGGACTCACCTGACTCCTCCTTGAGCTGCCCTCCCTGTGGCCATGTAGTGGTCAGTGAACACTGGAAAGGGTATGTTTTTATTACCAGACACAGAATGACAGAGGCGTCTCCTGGGGGTCCTCCAGAGGTCCCAAGTGATATCCTAATTGTGTATCTGGTTATAGTGCCACAGCCAGATGCTTCTCCAAACCACTCCCACCCACCCTTTCTCCACCAGTCACAAAATGAGTGTAGGGGTGCAGAAGGAAGGCAAGTCCTGTAGGACAGGAAAGTGTTCATAGTTCCACCTAGGTTGAATCTCCCAATGCAGGATCTCATCTGTCTCAGCAGGATACACGGTAGTTTTTTCCTGACAAACTTGGTTTGTGATCAAGAAACCCAAAATAATTCTATTAAACTCTGAATGTCAAAAAATCTCTCTCCCAACTTGGAATGTGACATTCTTCACACCTTGAAAGGAGGAAATTGAAACAAGTCTTTGCAATATGATTTTGAACAAAATAGAAGAGTTGTAAAGGTTTTTTTAGATGTCAGTTTAGCTTTAGTTGGGAGAGATGTCAGGGAATGGTTAAAACACTTGCTTTGGGAATCTTTAGTTCAACACATTTCAAACAGGGAATATTATCATAATTGTTGACTTTGTCACCACACTTTGTCATCACAAACGGTCTGAAAATGGATCTTTGGGACTGAATATCACCATCACAATGAATCAAACAAACCTCAAAATTTCACTTGTTAAGGATGTAGCAGCCTTTGTACATAACTTTACTAAGGAAAAATTTTCTGAGTTCAGCATTCCCAGTACATGTCTTGAATAGCTAAGGGTCCCTTGGTTTTGTTGTTGTTGTGTGACTTCAAGAAATTTCCAACTTATGATGACCCTAAGGCAAACTTATCACAAGGGTTTGGGGTTTTTTAGCATGATTTGTTCAGAAGGAGTTTGCCAATGCTTTCTTCTAAGGGTGAGAGAGTGTGATTTGCCCAAAGTCCCTCAGTGGGTTCAAAATGGGGATTCAAAGCCTTGTCTCCAGAGTCATAGTCCAACGCACAAACCTCTACACCATGCAGACTTTCTTTGCTTCAGCCTTAAAGCATTTGATTTCGTGTGCATATTTTTGTGACTCTACTTTTTATAGACCTACTCTTTGTGAGTCCACTTTTCTTGTCCAAGCAATCGTATATTTTAATATATGTATATATCCCCTATCTGTTCCCTTTTTAGATATGTAAAACTGGGGATCTTAACATTGCAGTGTTTTAATTACCCATATGTAGACCTAATTATTGGCTGCTACAAATAAAATATATACTACAGCCACACACACAGATGTATGAGTGTGTGCTTGTGTATTTCACAGACTTAAAAATTCAGCTTATCATGCCATGTCTTTGACAATAAATGCCATCATTTCACATTCTTCAAAACGTCTTTTAAAAAGCATTAAAGTACTTTCCTACTTTCCTATTACATAAACCTATAAATTGTGCAAAGTCATTGATTATGAACCTTCAATTACAGAGTATTATTTTTATGACCGAGTATAGTACATCACATGTAGACAGACCAGGTTGTTTTATACAGTCCTTGAAAACTATATATTTTAGTTCTGTTTCACTGTACAAGAAATATCCCCACACAGCATGACATGAGAGCTGGAGGGGATGAAGGAGTAGAATTAGACTAACCTCAACAGCAAAAGAGCATACTTAGGTATCAACACTGCATCCAACGCTACAGCTTCCTCATGATAATGCCTCAGGAAAACTTGTGAGAATCATGGAGTTAAGCAGAGCAAAGCAAACAAAAATGCTTTCACTTATTCAAAGTTCTAATTAAAGCTTAAATTTGGTAGTACAGCTGGCACTCCATATCCACAGATTCTTTATCCATGGATTCAACCATCCACTGTTTGAACATATTCAGAAAAATATATATTCCAAAAAGCAAACCTTGATTTTGCCATTTTGTATAAGAGACACCATTTTACTGTGCCATTGTATATAATGAGACCACTGATTTTGGTATCCACAGGGAATCCTGGAACCAAACCACAGCGGATAACAAAGACCCGCTATATGACTTTTATCCCATTTAAATGTTTACTGCATTTTTCTTTAGTGAACCAGCACACAAATAATCGCTAGAAATCCTATCTTGTCATCCATTGTCCTATATAGTGGTCAGCTACTCAGTAAAGAATGGATAGGGATTGGGCAGCCTTCCAGCTGTGATTGGACTCCAACTTCCAGCGTTCCTTAACAAGGTCATACTGGTTATTGCTGATAGGAGTTGCAGTCCAACAACATCTGAAGGGGCACACAGTTTCCATCCCTGCATTAAACTATTAGTGTTGAGCTGGTTGGCCTTTTGCACAGTCATCTCTGTGTCACTTCTCAGCCCACATACTCAGTACACTCCCTGATGTTTTCCCCTTGTTTCTTGCCAAATACTCTTCTAGTCTCAAACTGTCTGCTCAACATAAAATGTTCACAGAAGTTCTATTGTCAGCATGGCATCATTTAGGCAACTAAGCCAAGAAAAAGCAAATAAAGCATTTCTAGGATGAAGGCTGAAATTCCTTAGTGCCTTAAACCAACAAATCCACTGAAGGCCAGTTGTACTGATTTCACTGACTCGGGTTCTACTCTGATTCTTCAACAGAAGGTCCTGATAAAAAATATACTTAAATACACTTAACCTTTATATAGAGCTAAGAAAATACTTGACTCTGTATTGAACAAAAGTGCTGGAGTTCTTAGCACAAAGAACTAACTGTTTACAATAGATTGACAAGAAAGGGTTTTCTGTTATTAATACTAAATCTGCTATAAGCCTAAACTGTGTTCTTAGAGACCTACATGATCATGAAGAACATATAATAAGTACTAAAGCAAATGATACTAAATTTGCTTCTCTATTAAATGACACTTGTAAAAATTGGAAATAGCCATTTAAAAAGCAAATAAATCTCTCTCTCTTTTTTTCATTTGACTGGTACAAGTGAGAAATTCAAATGTTGTTTCTACAATCATTTACAAAAACATTTGGTTTTGTCTCACAGTGTCACAGCCATATACAAACAGGCTGCAAGACCGGATGTAATTTTAAGAGGCTCCACAACATACCACTCACCCTTATTTTCAGAAACTACAGCACCACTGAATTGCACAGATCATCATATACTAACTGAATTGTAAGAGGGAGCCCCAAAGCTGCTATTCCACCAAGCGGGTTTCTTAGATTTAGATGAAATGCTCCAATGTTAGCTTGGGCATTGAGATCCGGAACTAAAGCAAGAAATTTGATGCAGCTTGATAGCGTGTTCCCCTGCAAACTCAGATGGAATAACATAAACTAGTACATATTGTGAGAATACAACCATAGCTGGAGGCTTAAAAGGGAAAGAGGAAAGGGGTCTGAAGACAGGAAGGGAAAGTATCGGAAAAATGGGAAGATTCAAAATGAATGCATGAGGCAATCTGTAAATATTGGCTAAGACTGTCAAGAGGAGAAACTTGAGAATTCAGGGTTTTCAATGTGTTTGTGATGTGTCTTTCAGAAAAGGAGAAATCTGGAAGACAGACAAGGCTAAGCGGAAATGAGTGAGGGATTTGGAAATGCAGCTGTTATGGGGCAAGAATTGATGGAAGTAATGGAAGAAATTGGATGAATGGTGAGATAGGGACAGCCATGTGACATAAAAGTCCTAATGAAGAAGGAGAAACTTATGGACATGGGGAAGATAAATAATGAGAAGAAAGGTAAGAAAGGGCAAAAAAAAAAAGGAGGTGTGAGTTATGAGAAGCTGAAGGGGCTGTAAGAGATGGGGCTGGATCTTCTTCAGTGGGTGACAATACAATTGAATAGGTTTGGGACAGAGTAACGAGGCGTCCTCCTTTTCCCGGACATGACCTCCATTTTCAACCTTCTGCCCAGAAGGAATGTCAAAATGTCCTTCATTTTGAGCATGGCGAAGAAGCATGGGTTGACATTTCTATGAGTGTTCGGGACTTTTGTTTGGTCATGTCCTCCATTTTTCTTGAAGGTCCTCCCTTTTGCGGTGAGGACCCTATCACTCCTTGAATCGAAATAGAGAAGTTGGAAATAAATATCCCTACTTCCAAGAATGCCTCGCATATCGGACTTATCCTGGGTTTAAGGGGGGCGATGGGGAGGGAGATAAATGGTTGGAGTTGAAAATGGGACGAGTTGAGGAAAAGGACAACAATGTGAGCAGCATTCTGCATCTTCGTTGTTGTTGTGTGCCTTCAAGTCATTTCCGACACTTATGGCGACCCTTAGGTGTTTGAGGTTTTCTTGGCAAGCGTTGTTCCGAGGAGGTTTGCCATTGACTTCCCTGAGGCTGAGAGTGTGTGACTGTCAGTCTCCCCTTCAGCGAAAGGATCCCCTTCCTCTGCTTAGGAGCAAGTCTCACTGAGTTCCGCGGGGCTTTACTCCCAGCAAACGGAGAAACAAACAAACACTGACCACTGTAATGGGGGGGAAAAGCTTTGGCCACAGTGGACGCCAACCCTCGCGTAAAGTTGGTGTGTTTAGGCAGAGGACCTTTAAGACAAATGGAGGCCAGCATACAGCCCTGAAGCCCTACAAGAGGGGGGTCTCCCATGGCTGGCAAGGGGAAGGATACCCAGACTAAAAACTCAAAGACTAAAAGCGGGAGTCGTCTCTGAGGAGTCTTGTGCCCCCTTGAACAACTCTATGCCCAACTCTATGGGGGTCCTGCTCCACCATTTGAGAACCACCGGGTTATACAATTATGCTATTGAATTATGGCATTCATAATTTGGGTATTCAGACCCAAAGTGACCAGGTGCGTCCTCACCGCCAAGGAGGACAAGGCACCGCCAAATGGAGGACCTGCCAGCAGAGGGGAGGGTATGACCAAAGAAAAGCTCCAACTCTCCTAGAAACACAAATGCATGCTTCTCAGTCATGCTCGAAGTGGAGGACGTTTTGACATTCCTCCGGGGCAGAAGGTTGAAATGGAGGAGAAGTCCTGGAAAAGGAGGACAGGTCTGGCCTGACCCAAGACCGGCTCCTGTTTTGTCCTTCTCTAAGGCTGCAGAGGTAATCCAGCTTGACACCACTTGTGACACCACAATTCTGGGAATTGCCGCTTGTTGTGGCACCGGTGCTCTCTGACAGAGAAGGCTAAATGACTGACATTCCCAGAAGTTCCCTAGCGCTGTGCCAGTATCAAACTGGATTACTTCTGCAGTGCGGACGCAGCTCAAATCCGCCTGGCAAAGCGCGGGAAAGGAAGGTGGCTTACCTGGGCTCCTCGGCTGCCCGGCTCTTGGCCCATTGCCGCCTCCGTCGGCTCTGCAGTGCAGACGAGCCTCTGCCGCCTCTTGCCGGGTTCATCCCGCTCCTGCTTCGGTGGCTCTGAGCCCAGGACTCGGCCCCCTTCCCGCCCCTTTGGGCTGACGCTTCTTCTTGTCAGCTCCTTCTTAAGACTCTCTGAACTGAACAGCTCCCTACAACTCTCCTCTGAGAGAAAAAGGAGGATTCCTCGCCGGGCTGCAAACAGTCCTCCTCCTCCTCCTCTTCAGGCTCAGCCAGAGGCCAAAGACACCACACACCTGGGGAGGAAGGAAAGCAGAAACAGCTGTTTTCCCTCATTAACAGGGAAACAGCTCCAGTCCCCTTCTCCAGAGAGAGGTTTCAGTCTTAGCTGCAGAGCACACATGCCTTTTTAAGAAAGGAAGAAAAAAAGTCCAAACCTTAGCTGTCCTCCAGTTGAAGACGTTGACTGTTTTCTTATAGTCTGGCATCTGCTCTGAGGTTTCCACATAAAAATGCTTAGCCCCTGACATCTTTCAAAATGCCGTACAAACAAGACCCGGTTGCGTCAAATGCACTTTTAATGAGACACTAGTAGTGTTCACCTTCAGAGTGGTTTGGGTGAAAGAGGGGCACACAAGGGTTGTCCCAAAAGAGGCTCCCTAACTCATGGGGGTTGCAGACAGCCAGAAATAGTGCAAATTGAGTCCACTTTAAGGGTTAGGGTTAGGGTTAGTGCTAGGGAATCATGGGGATTGTTGTTGTTGTTTTTCTGAGACATTGAGCCTTCTCTGTCAGAGAGCTCTGGTGCCACAATAAAATACAGTTCCCATGATTCCCTAGCCCTAACCCTAAAAGTGGACTCAATTTGCATTATTTCTGGCAGTCTGCAACCCCCCTCAGTTGGTCCATGGCTGGAAAGGCCAGCCATGCTTTACAAGGGTAAACAAGCTCATGGAACTGGCTCAGACGGCTTTCTATTTGGCCCACACTTTTGTGTGTGTGTGCCTTCAAGACACTTCTGATTTATGGTGACCCTATCGTAAGTTTTTCTTGGCAAGATTTGTTCAGAGGAGGTTTGCTATTGCCTTCTGCTGGGGTTGAGAGTATGTGCCTTGCCCACAGTGGCTTTCACAGCCAAGCCAGAATTCAAACTCTGGTCTCCATAGTCCAACACTCAAACCACTATACCATGCTGCCTCTCCTGAGAGCCACACTGACTCATGCTGGTCCCATAAAAATACTGCCATATTTGCTTTGGCTAGGCACATGAATTCATAACCCATTTAATATAATACAAGACTGAGGTGCAGCTCTGTTGAATGTAATTTTTCAAAACCTTTCCAAACAAGCTTTTGCATATGTTAAACAGGATTGGGTGAGCGGGAGAAACAGAGAGAAAATCCATACACATTCAGCAGAAATGTAGTAGATCTGTTTCTGCCAGGAAATGTTTTTTGATGTTGACAAGGAGGGATTTTTAATTTATGGTTCCAGTTTCAAAGATATGTGACTGATAAAAATAGGGCTCATCACAAGGGCCTCTGTGATGTAGTGTTTTGTTTAATATAAGCTGGTTCCAGCTTTAACTTTAAAATTTTGTCATTACACTAAGATCCAACTCTGGCTGATGTTGCAATGATAATTGGAATGGTACAAAAAAAATGGGATTTCATTTAGGCTGAGGTGCCAATTTTTCAACTGGGCACCAAAGATGTATCTTTAACAGAAGTTTTGTGTACACATGGTTTTAATGTGACCTTGATGTAGAAGGGATAGCATTTATCCCCATATTGTGAAAAGATGCCTGATGTTTTATTTATTTCAGTGGATCTACTCTAAGTATGATGGATCCAACCCTATGTTTTGTCTGGATTTCTTTTCCTTTGTTTTGGCTTTTACTTTTACTTATACTTATTTGTCTTTCAGCTTTATATGTATTGTAAACCAGCTATGGAAAAGCTACTTACAAGCTGTCTTGTTTTTAGAGAAATATAGGGTTATAAAGTTGGGTGTGCTGCTTTTCTTTATAAGGATCATTCAACATTTTGCATTTGTCCTCCCATTTTATATTAACTCTCCTTTCTATATATTCACAGATGCATTTCTTTTACTAGCATATAAAATATATGTACTGAATGAATAAATAGCTGGGAACAGATGATATCCCAATTGAACTGTTACAGTGACTACAGACAGATGCAATGTTAGTGCTAACTGAAATATGCCAACAAATATGGAAAACAAAATGTTGTCCAACAGACTGGAAATGCTTGATATACATACCAATCCACAAGAAAAGAGATACAAAAGACTGCAGCAACTATAGGACAATAAAGCTAATCTCACATGCAAGCAAAATAATACTCAAAATGCAGCATAGACTCCAACCATACATGGAGAGAGAAATTCCAGAGGTGCAAACAGGATTCAGAAAAGGAAGGGGCACTAGGGACCACACTGCAAACATACGCTGGCTAATGGAGCTCACCAAAGAATTCCAAAAATGAATCAGCATTTGTTTCATAGACTACAGCAAAGCATTTGATTGTATAGATCACAAAAAGCTATGGAATGCACAAAGACATGTGGGTGCCATTACATCTGATAATCCTGATGAGGAATCTGTACCAAGGACAAGAGGCTACCGTCAGAACAGAATTTGGGGAAACAAGAGTGGTTCCCAATAGGCAAAGGGGTCAGGCAAGGCTGCATCCTATCACCCTAATTGTTTAACTTATATGCTGAAAACATCATAAGAAAAGCAGAATTAGAAACAGAAAAGGGGGGAGTTAAGATAGGAGGCAGCAACATTAACAACCTAAGACATGCGGATAACACCATAATATTAGCAGAAGACATTCAGGAATTGGAACAGTTAATAAGGAAGGTCAAAGATGAAATTGCAAAGGCAGGTCTAATGCTGAATATAAAAAAAACAAAAATAATGACCACAGAAGAAATACACAAATTCAATCTAGACAATGAGGACATTGAAATAGTTAAAGAATTTCCATATCTATGATCAAACATTGACCAGAATGGAGACTGCAGTAAAGAAGTAACAAGACTAGGAATGGGAAGGGCAGCTATGAAAGAACAGGAAAAGATACTGAAAAGCAAAGACATACAACTGAGCACTAAAGTCAGAATCGTTCAGGCCATTGTATTCTCAATTACCATGTATGGATGTGAAAGCTGGACAGTGAAGGAAGCAGACAGAAAGAAAATCAACTCATTTGAAATGTAGCGCTGGAGAAGAGTTCTTAGGGCACCATGGACAGCTAAGAAGATAAACAAATGGGTTCTTAAACAGATCAGACCAGGGCTTTCCTTGGAAGCAGATTATCAAGTTGAGACTATCGTACTTTGGCCACATAATGAGAAGGCACAGATCACTAGAAAAAACAATAATGCTAGGAAAGGTAGAGGGCAGAAGGAAGAGAGAAAGAGCATAAACCAGATGGATAGACTCAATCAAGGGAGTTATGGGCAAGGGCTTGCAGGATTTGGGCAAGGCAGTGGAAGGTAGGGATTCTTGGAGATGTCTCATCCACAGGGTCACCATGTTGGAACCAACTCGAGGGCAGCTAACTACATACAACAACAACAACTGGATGTGACTTTTGTGAACAATGGTTGGATTCATCTGACCAACCTCAAAGTGTGTTGTGAGCCCCAAAATTTCTCACAACTGCTTATACTCCTTTATGCCCTTCAGTCCCTTTGGAGCACACAATATGTACCTTCGTCTTACCTTTTCCTCTTCAGCTGGAGCTCATATTTTATTGCCTCTGGCTCCTCAGTTTAGCCTGTTTGGGTGGAAATAGACAAACCAGACAAAGGAAGCCCGTGGGATGCCAGACAGACCATAATTTATTCCATTTTTAAAAGCACTTCACCAAAGGCTTGGAGAAAATAACAACTTCCCATTTATATTTTTCATATTGTAAAACACATAAAATAAAGAAACTCATACTTATAGACATTCATGACACAATAAATGTGATAATCATTAAAGTGCCATAGGAATCTCTGTTAGTTTTACAACAACAAATTGACAGTGTTGTTCTTTGGGAAACTGTACTATAGTGAAATAATATAAATTTTCTTTTTTTTTTTTTTTTTTTTTTTTATAAACTTTATTAGAAAATTTAAAACAAACAAACATAAACTGTACAAACTCTACAAAAACTACAAAACTACAGACATATCGATCAACAATCAAACAACAAATACAAATATAAAACATACTAACATACTAAGAAACTAACATAAACCCACTTTACCTCCATGACTTTGATAAGGATCATTTGACCTAATCTTATCTAGACCTCTTAATATATATAATTCAATCTTTGTATCATAGTCTATTTTCACTCTTCAGTGCTTTATGTACTTCTTTCCTTATATCCCACTGGCAGAAGCCACATCACTATCCTCTATTACCTATAATTATTTTTAACATTTTTAACTTCTTAACTCTGTGTACTTTACCTTCACCATTGGCTCTAGTCTAATCCATTCTAGAGCAATCAACTAAGAGTACAAATTATAATGATTATAGTAAATATAGTAATAATGATTATAGTAAATATAGTAATAGTTATCGCAAAATAATGGACTTAAATTGGCTACTTTATCTATATTACATACGTTACATACATTTCTATAATTTACTATTTTCCTAGTCTATAATAATCTGTATTATCTAAGTTATCATGTAGCTCAATTCTCTATATTAAAAAATATGAATATATATATATATATATATATATATCAGACAAATATAATTCCTATATAATCCTTTAATCTATTTGAAATTGCCTCGCATCCGTCATCTTTTTTCTCTCATAGCTATACCATGGTTTCCAAATGGCATGAAATTCATTTAATGATTTATTTTGTACTAACCAGGTCAATTTTTCCAACTCATATGTTTCATATATTCTGCTTCTCCATTCCTCCAACCTTGGTATCTCTCTCTTTCTCCAATATTTAGCAAATAGGATTCTTGCCGTAGTTATTAGTAGAAAAAGGAGGCGTCCTCCTTCTTTCTCAATTTTTTTGTCCCAAATGTTTAATAAGTATATTTTTGGATCTAACCGCATATTTATTTTAAATATTGCCATAATTTCTTTGTTAATCATACTCCAGAATTTTTGAGAAATTCTACATTTCCACCAAGCGTGGAAATAGAAACCTATCTCTTCACCACATTTCCAACAAATAGGATTACATCCTTTGTACAATTTAGATAGTTTGTAAGGAGTGAGATACCATCTGCTCATTACTTTATATGCATTTTCTCTTTGATCCATACTCGTCGCCCATTTTTTAACATTTTCCCAACTTTTTACCCAATTTTCCAAATTCACATTCTGATTCAAATCTTTCGCCCAATTCACCATATAAGTTTTAACTGTGTTCTCTTCCGTTTCCCAATTTCTAATTAAATTATAGTATTTTGAAATTATCTTCTTATTTTCTCCGAATATCACATTCTCAAAACTTTTATATGCTGAGCCAATTTTATATGTTTTTATATCCAATTTGAATTGTTCATATAATTGCATATATGTAAACCAGTTGGTATCCCATCCCTTTTGTCTTAATTCTTCCCTTGTTTTAAACCTAATTTCTGTATTTTCAACCTCAAGTAGGTCTTTATATCGAAGCCATTTAGTATCGTTATAAACTGTTTTCATCAGAATAGATTCTGCGGGTGAGGCCCAAAATGGTATCTTTAAACACCATTTTGCTTTATATTTCATCCAAATTTTTAAACATGATTTACGTATAAAATGATCCTTAAACCTTGCATCTCCCTTATGCCTATCATAGAACAAATAGGAGTGGAAGCCATAAAATAAGTCTCCTCCTTCTAGTTCAAGGGTTCTTGGATTTTTCAATAATAGCCATTCCTGAAGCCAGTCTAAAACGCACGCTTCATAGTACCAAAGACAGTTTGGTACTGCCAAACCTCCTTTATTTACTGTGTCTTGTAAGTCTATGGCTTTTATTCTATGTCCCTTATTTTTCCAAATAAAATTCAATATATCCTTATTCCATAATTTTAGAATTTTCTCATTATCAATTATAGGGATGTTCTGGAAATAGTACATTAATTTTGGTAAAATTGCCATTTTAACCACTGCTATTCTTCCCATCCAAGTTAAATTTAATTGTTCCCATCTTCTCATGTTGTCTTTGATTTCACCCCATACCTTTTGGTAATTATTTTTATAAAGGTCAGAATTTTTAGTGCTGATGCATATTCCTAAATATTTACATTTATCCTCAAATTTGAACTCAGTTATTTCCTTTAATTTTTCAATCTCCTTCTTAAAAATATTTATAGTCATCACAATCGATTTGCTTTTATTTATTTTATATCCAGAAACCTTCCCAAACTGTTTTAAAACTTCCATTACTAACAAAATGCATTCCACCGGGTTCGCTATTGTTAAGACTAGATCATCTGCAAAAGCACGGAGCTTATACTTTTGCTTTCCGATTTCTATTCCATGGATTTCTTTATTACTCCTAATTTGAGTAAGTAGGACCTCTAAAGTTAATATAAATAACAATGGAGCCAGCGGGCATCCTTGCCTCACTCCTTTCTGAATTTCAAATTTGGTAGTCGCCTCTCCATTTATTAATATAACAGCATCTTGTTCCGTATATATTTTTTTGATCCATTTGATAAACAATCCTCCGGCATCAATTTTTTGTAAAACCCCAATCATGAAACTCCAATTCACATTATCAAAAGCCTTCTCCGCGTCCAGGAAGATTAGTGCCAATTTTCTTTGAATATTTTTTTGATGTAAATCAATTATATTCAATAAATTTCTAAAATTTTGTTTTGTCCCCCTGGACGGGAGAAAACCACTCTGATCCTCATGTATCCAATTAGCCAAGATATCTTTCAACCGATTTGCTAGAATCATTGCGAAAAGTTTATAATCCGTATTCAATAACGATATCGGTCTATAATTATTAGGGTCTAATCTCTCTTTGTCATGCTTTAATATTAATGAAATATTTGCGGAATTCCATGATTGGGGTATATTCCCTAACACTATATTATTCATGGTGGCAAGTAAAGGTGATATTAGCTCCGGTGCAAATGACTTGTAATATTCATTTGGGAAACCATCTGGTCCTGGAGATTTGGAGAATTTAGTTTGCCCAATTGCCTGTTCCAACTCTTTATATGTAATGGGATGGTTAAGTACCTCTTGTTGCTCCTTGGTTATTTTAAAAAATTCGATATTGTCTAAATATTTCTTAACTTCTACCTCTGAAATTGGAAGGGCTTTATATAGGTTTCCAAAAAAATCTGTAAAGATTTTTTTGATCTTTGCTTGTGTTGAAAAAATTTCAGAACCTTTCCTGATTTTTGTGATGGTTCTTTTAGCTCTTTCTTTTCTGACCATATATGACAATAATCTCCCTGGTTTGTTCCCTGATTCATAATATTTTTGTTTAATAAATTTAATTTTCTTTTCAATTTGCTCCATATTTAGAATTGATAATTGTTTCTGGGTATTTTTAATTTTATCATTTATCTCAACTAAACTTGGATCCTCTTTCAATTTTGCTTCTAGTTCACTCAGTTCTTTAATAAGGTTTTCTTCCTTCTGCTGTCTTTGCCTTTTCCACTCTACTGTTTTCTGTATAATAATTCCCCTTACTACGGCTTTATGAGCATCCCAAACTGTATGTATTGGTACTTCTTTGTCCAAATTCTCTTTAAAATAATAAATAATTTGTTTTTTAATTTCTTCACGAATTGTATTATTCTTTAGTATATTCAAATTTAATTTCCAATGAAAAGTAGAATGCCCAAATTTTAATTCTGTTATTATTGGGTTATGATCCGACCAGATTTTAGGTAACGTCTTAATTTTTGTTACTTTGTGCAATAGATGTTCTGACATCCAAATCATATCTAATCTGGAAAAGGTTTGATGCCTATTAGAGTAGAAAGTATAATCCTTTTCCTTACCTTTCTTTGTTCTGAACACATCCCTCAAAATAAACATTTCCGTTAAGTTGAAAAACTCTTTTGGTAGACGCCCCTGGGTCTTCCTACTTAATTTTTTAACAGTTCGATCAATCATTGGGTCAACAACCCCATTGAAATCGCCTAACATTATGATATTTTCCTGAACCAAATCAAACATCTTTTCTTTCAAATTTTTATAAAACTTACTCTTATTTTCTAATGGACCATACACTCCTATTATCAAAAAATGTTTGCCCTCCAGCGAGATATCAACCATTAGACAATATCCTTCAGGATCACTATACACCAGTCTGGGATCGAATACTGAATTTATATATAAAACCACACCTCTTTTCTTAAATGGACAAGCTGCCACAAATTCTAATCCTAATTTTGGATTCCTCAAGTATTTCACATCTTTCTTTTTGATCCTGCACTCCTGCAGGCAGCAGATGTCCAGTTTCAATTTATATAAATAGTGAAAAAAATTTTTCCGTTTTTGGGGTGTATTTAGTCCTTGTACATTTAAAGATAAGACTCTAAGTTGCCTAAACTGTGACATATCTTACACTTAATCAAAAATCAATATATAAATACCACCACTTAACCACACTAGTCATCAAAATATTCCTCAACTCCAATTGGTGATGGTAAAGACAAACAATAATTATCAGTTTTTCCAAATTCTTCTATGCCACCTCTGAAATCTTCAATTCCAGCCACACTCTGTAGAGTCTCCTCATTTTCTTCTTCCTCATCCACACCCTCTTCTTCTTCATCATCATCGTCGTCATCGCCATCCTCATTGTCCTCTTCCCCCCGTGGCAGGTCACCCCGGTCACCATGACCTTCAAACTCCTTGGGAACAGTGCCAATCGCACTTGACGTCACTTTCAGCCTGTATTTTTGAATGTCTTTCTGTTTTTCTACAATTCCATTGTCGTCGTTAACTTCCTCATCGATGTCCTCATCCTCAGGTTTTTGATCTTTCTTTTTGTCTTTATTTCGCCTCATCTTATTGCCAAAAACTTGTTTCAAAAAATCAGTCGCTTGATCTACCGTTGAAATTCTAACTCTTTTCCTTCCCCACCAAAATGTCAGTCCTTCTGGAGTCTCCCATCGATATTGGATTTTTTCTCTCCTCAGGAAAGCAGTCAAATTAGAGTAGTTTCTGCGCTTTTTCAATAATCGTCCCGGTACATCTTTTAAAATTCTCAACGATTGCCCTTCAATAATAAACGGATCTTGGTTGTGTTTCGCCAAAAAAGAATCTCTGACATTTTTCCTGACAAAGTTGACCACCACATCTCTTGGCAGCCCTCTTTGTTTTGCCACCACTGAGTTAACGCGAAACAAAGTATCAATTTCCGCGTACATCTCCTGAGTGGTTTTTTCCAAGAATTCTGACATTTTTGGTAATAATCTTTGTGATAAATTTTCATTTCTCTCTTCTGTCAGACCTCTGATTTTAATTGCTTTCTCTCTAATTTTTTGTTCAATAGCTGCCATCTCATCTAAATCTTGCTCTCTATTATTTTCCATTTTAATTATCTGGCGCTCTGATCTCTCCGACGTGTATTCTAGTATTTCTACCCTCTTTTTTATATTTTTCATTTCTCCAAGCAAAACATCCACCTTCTGGTTTATTTCCTTTAGGTCAGACCTAATCTCGTGTCGCACCTCTTTTTTAAAGTCAATAAACTGTGTAGTAAATTTATTAGACAAGGAGTCTATTTTATCCAAGATCAACTGGCTCATGTCCACATGTTTTGACTTATCCACCGATGATCTCCTTTGGGATTGTGAAGCTTGAGAGGCCATTTTTTGGGCTTGGGATCTTGTTGTCATTATGTCCTTGTTCTTTTCTCAATTCTCTGACAGGTGTGTTCAAGGCCAGAGATTGTTTATATTGAGCTCTTGTTGTTTAGGCTCACTCTCAGCTCAAGGTCAAAAGGCAAAATCAATTATTGCATTCCAACAGAAAGAGAAGTAAGTATTTTCCCAACTTCAACTTCACTTTCAAAAGTCTTCAGGAGTCTCAAAAATAGACAAAAGGGAAGCAAAGGACTAGAACTGCATCAAACAGTGACAATCCTCTTTAAAAGGGAGACTTTCCAAAACAAAAGTCCTATTCCACAACAATAGTAATAGCCCAATGTCAAATTATGAAAAGATAACTACTGAGTCTTGAAGGAATTTAAAAGTTCCTCATATACTATTAACAGGAGCCCGATCTGAAAAGGCTCTTTCAACTCGAAAGCCTAGGAAGGAGTTAAATAGACTCTGTTGCCAAAATTGTTTTTACAGCTTACAGCTTACAGCTCCGGATAGTGATCTCATTCAGTTTCACTTTCTTCTCTCTCTTTCTCCTTCTGCCGTTCGTGCACCCAAGCAGATTTACTACAAGACTAGATATAGTCACAATCCAGGTCTTCAATTCAATCCACCACCAAAGTCATCGTCGTTACTAACTTTATGTCTTTAAAATTATTAAAATTGGTGGCTCCTCTGCAGCTTTCTAACAGCAAAGCCGAATTGCTGCGGATCCGTGGCTTGCTCTTGAATCCCTCTGACTCTACTTCGTGCCGGGTGAAGAGAGAAGGGTTCGTAAACTCTCCCTTTCTTCCTGATTCGAGTCAGTATGACTTGCTCCGAGCCCCCTCTGAGCTCTCTATTGCGAGAGAGCAATTTCTGGACCTCAAAATGGATAGTTTAAGATCCAGGGACCCCCGCAGCACAGAACGAGCACAGGAGAACTATCTATGCACGTCCTATCGAGGAGCCATAACCAACCGGAGTCATAAATTTTCAAGGTTAGATGAGCCAATTCAACCCACAGACACCCTAGAATGGATGCATTCATCAAAAAACAACCCAGCACAACAGTATCATCTATATACGCTAGAGTTCCATAATAAATTATCTGGATTTAGGGACACTTTTACCATCAAGCACTCTTCCACAAGATTGGAAATAGCTCTTCTGTGGAAAAATGAGACTTTCTGCTTGCGGAAGGTCAGCTTTGGACACAATCCATTATTCAGTATCACATTGTTTGCAATTTATTTATTTATTTATTAGAATATTTTCCTATTCTTGGTTTAGGTAGGCGAAAATAATAAAACCCAACTACAAAACAGCTTTTTCAATGACTAAAACACCTGGCATGAATGCAGTCTAGCAACATCTGGAGGACTTCATGTTCCTCAGCTCTGGAACAGAGGTTGTCTATTTGCTTAATGGATTTCACCTTTTCTTCTCACAAGCAAAAGGCAAAGAGCTGTAATTTTGACTGTTCGAGCCAAATCCTATGAAGCAACTATTCAGTGGATCAGAAACTTAAGTAGAACTCTTCATCATACATCTATAGCATCTGAGAGATAAATAAGTGTGCAAAGCCAGATATGCACACTTTATGCAATGAGACATTTTAATCTCATCAAAATTTGTTAGTCTGGTGTGTAGGGGTGGTGATTGCTGTTGAACATAGCATAGATTGGTTGGCTATGTATTAATTTTCAGTCACAATTGCACAAATTCCTACTTCCAAGGATATAGCCTGAAGCAATCAAAGGCCAGATTCATGTCTGCTGGATCCCATGGCTTCTGCCAGAATGAGCTCTTTCCATATATAGCTACTATCTCTCCTAAAAGCCTGCTTGAGAGAGCCAGGGAGTCCTCTGTGGGTTGTGTGTGTGTGTGTGCGCACGCGCCATGGAAAACTGCAGTGAGAGAGCAAAGAAAGTCCAGTTTCCACTGGTATTGCATACAGGAGTAAACCACTGGATCTTGATCTATGGTATTAGACAAAACATCTCTCTCTTTTGTTGTCACATTCAAATGGCAAGGGTAAACTATTCAAGAATAAAGAGAGATGCCCATTTGTTTCCTACCTGGGGCTAATAAATTTTAGAGGCAGAAAACCCACAGATTTGCTGCAGGCATGACACAATGCTTTGTCAAACACAAACAACACAGCACAGCCTTGCCCCTTCAATACCATAATTCAATGGCATAATTGTATAACCTGGTGGTTCTCAAATGGTGGAGCAGGGCCCCCAGCGGGGGCATAGAGTTGCTCAAGCGACACAAGACTTGGAGACTCTGATCCCTCCCCCTCCTCCTCTTTCCAAACTTTTTAATGTGTAAAATTTACACATGTGTTGAGTTAAATATTGAATTTACTTAAATAAAACTGTTCTATTTTGAACAATGTTATTTCCTTATAAAATGTTAAAATATGACTATACATGAATATATGAATATATATGAATGAAAATATGCACACTAAATAAAGATAATATTTTTACTCATATACTATGTTGAGTGAAGGGTGTGCAACATCTACATGTACAAGTAAAGGCGGGTTCCAAGGGTAAAACGTTTGAGTACCACTGGTATAATCAAAGGGCATAAACCCTATGCCTGAGACAGGTTCAATACCTTGGATAGCTTCAAATTCAGCTTGCAAGAAAGGACACCAAAGGGTGCCTGCAGTCCAGAGGTAGTACTTTCCCCACTCCTGCTTTAATCTCAATCAAAACATAAAGTTGAACCACTGCTCCAATGTCATTGGAGTCACCAACCACCACTATATTTAGACACATTTATTAATTTCTCTACTTTCCTCTATTGACACATAAAAAATGGAATGGCCACAGCAGACACAGCTGGAACATTCATTTACTATCACTGCTGAGATCACCCGGTTAGGCTTACATACTCTACGAAAACTCCACTGGATCACAGTCAGATCATTAACTGATGTAGTAATGCATAATGAATAAGTGAGCTTCCAATGTCTTTTAGAGTATCTTTTAGACCAGGGGTAGGCAACCTTTTTGAGCCGGGGGCCGGGTTGCTGTCCCTCAGCCAATTGGTGGGGGGGGAGCACCAAAAATAAATAAATAAATAAATAAATAAATAAAAATTAAAAATTGATATTTTTTTTTAAGATTTAAAAAAAATGCATGCACACTCTCTCAGCCCCAGAAAAGCCATGGCAAAACCCCTGTGGAGATTTTGCCAAGAAAACCCCAAGAACATGGAGGATAGGAATTATATAGATCAGAATTAGATATACCAGAGATAGTCAGTGAGGACAAAAGAAAGGTTTAATGATAATGGGAAAATGTAAATAAGAATTTGTTCTACTTTTTTATGGATAGAAAAAAGAATTTTGGTTTAGATGAAATAAGAAGGAATAAGCAAGATTTATTAGATACTTTAAGTATCAATTCACTTATTGAGAGAAAACTTTAATATAATCAATGTACTAATCAGTAGAAGTTAAAGGAAGTCAAATGTGTTGGATTGTTTGTGATTGATGACAGAAAGAATGGATAATGTATGGGGTATGGGTGGTGCGGGTGATATGGTATGGGGTGAGAGGTGGGGTTGTATCTTGTTCGCTTTGTGTGTCATGTGTGTTTTTATTGATTATAATTTTAAAAAAATTAAAAAAAGAAAAGAAACCCCCAAGAACAAGTAATAATAACAATAATCAATATCATCATGGCGGGCAGCGGTGGCGGCAGGGGGCGGTGGGGGGCGGCGGTGGTGGAAGGACTGGCCTGGGGCCTTAGGTTGCCTACCCCTGTTTTAGACAATGTATATTTCTCATAAATCAAGAGGAGAGTGGTTTATTTGTTTGCTATACTCTAATACAGGGGTAGGCAACCTTTCCCCTTTAAGGGCCGAGGGAGTTCAGCTCCCAGAAGCCTCAGCCATGTTGGCCAATAGTCCCATGTTGGCCCATAGCTCCTGGGATTCTGGGAGCTGAAGTCCCTCGGCCCTTAAAGGGGAAAGGTTGCCTACCCCTGCTCTAATATAAAATGTCCCAGTACTAATGCTCCTAATTGCTTTTAATTTCAGGATCTGTTAGTGTCTTCTCTTTTTGAGTTATCTCTCTATACTACAGCTCTGAATGTGCTTCATTGCATACTGACTGATTATCACAGTTGTTAGAATGTTTCCTATATTAGTTGGTTGTCCCTGATGTCATCTCTCATTGGTTCTTCAAGCCTTATCCAGTTCTTTACGTTTCCCATAGTAATTAATCAGTAACAAAATTTTAAACTGCCTTTAACTCCAGTGCCCTGTCTGCACAGGCCAGAATACTTTGGGGCAACCCAGAGTATTCTGGCCCTGGAGCTGCTTTGATGTCCTTCCATTACAACGTCCTCCATTGCACAGGGTAACCAGACATCTTCCTTTTCCAGGACGTGTCCTACATTTCAACCTTCTATCCAGGAGGAATTTCAAAAGGTTCTCTATTTTGAGCATGACTAAGAAGGATTGATTTATATTTATATTAGTGTTTTTAACTTTTATTTTGTAATGTCCTACATTTTTCTTTAATGTCCTACATGTTGTGGTGCCTTGTCCTCCTTTGCAGTTATGACATCTGTTCACCCTGTCCATTGCAGAGCTGGGTAGCTGTTTGCATGCACATCCTACTGTGATGCCCAGCTACTGTGCCTACTGTGGTAGTGGCAAGTCACTCACCCTGAGTCAGAACAAAGTGCCCAGTGTCAGTCACATGGCTGGGTGCCTCTTCTAACCTCAGAGCAAGTGATTTGCCACTGCAACAGCTGCACTGGGCAGCCCTGGGACCTGCATGAGAACAGCTGCCCAGCATCACAACAGAGGGCTCCAAATCTTCTGGGAAGATGTGGTGCAAAATGTAAGTTTTTAAAATACGTTGGGGGGGGGGGGTATACCCTGCTTCCAATGCTGAACTGATCAGACATAATCTGGATTCCCCACTGAGAGGACAGGAGAAAGATGTTTTATTTGGCCTATGCAGACATGGTCCAGGATGTAGCATTTGCTTTTGTTTTTGTTTTTTATTGTTCTCTCTTATTTCATTTAAGCC
The DNA here is from genome assembly GCA_026167975.1 of Phrynosoma blainvillii. Taxonomy (NCBI): domain Eukaryota; kingdom Metazoa; phylum Chordata; class Lepidosauria; order Squamata; family Phrynosomatidae; genus Phrynosoma; species Phrynosoma blainvillii. The sequence goes on from JANUYF010000004.1 coordinate 207,260,370, forward strand.
CCATTGCTTGCATTAGCTGGAAGGAAAGGTGGTGTTTCAAGCACTTCTTAGGATATTCACTCAGATTTTGCCAAACTTGCATGGGTAAAGTCAGAGGCACATAAACAGGTAAAATGCTTACAACCCAGTAGTCTGTTTAGCATTAATGTGCTCTGCTAACCCCAAGATTCAATTGGTCTTTTTCCACTCAAAAAGTGGCCTGCTTCTACTAAGATTGGTTCAGAGTCAGTCTGCTCTGAATGTGAGCTGAGAATCTAAAATCCAAAGGTTCATGCTTCCCATTGACTTTCGTTGTAAAGCCCAAAGTGCTTATAACTATCAACTTCTTTATAACAATTTGATTAAATTATCAGACCTGGCAATTAGATATTATTCCTGTCAAATTAAAGATTAATAAATGCTAAGGATTTTGTGTGTGCATGTATGTGTGTGCATGTGCACACATTTAATTTTTGTTAAAAGAATTATCAATCTGTAGTGGAATTCCCCTTCAACTGGATCACACAGGCATTCTAGTTGAATTTTCAGTTTGGTTTTATGGTATCTTCAATTTGGTTTTATGAAATGTATCACCAATGTATGTATCTATACATAGGCATACACACACTCACATATATATACACACACCATACACATACACACATATATATGTATATGAGAAATGTGTTTGTGTGTGTATCATATATGTACTTGTGTATATGTTTTTTTTTAGAAAGACAAAAAATTGACCCAAAAAACCTGGGTTCACTTCTACATGGGCCAATGTGAAAGCAGTTGCACAAGAGCCAGAGGCAAGAAGCCTCTCTTGCTGTGGTGTATATGGAAGCAATGCTCCCACCCCATTACCCCTCCTTTGCCCAAACCAGAGAAAGAAAGGTAGGCTTCCCTCCTTCCTCACCTTCTTTGTCAGCTGGAACAGAGTTCAACAGCAACATGGGAGAGCCCAAAGAGAGAGAGAGTGGTGGCCATTTTTAATAGAAGCTTATACAGTAGGCCTCTTTAAAGAGATACTACAGGTACCATTTTTAATAGGGACTTACTGTGTAAGCCAGGGGTAGGCAACCCTTCCCCTTTAAGGGCCGAGGGACTTCAGCTCCCAGACGCCTTAGTCATGTTGGCCAATAGTCTCATGTTGGCCAATAGCTCCTGGGATTCTGGGAGCTGAAGTCCCTCGGCCCTTAAAGGGGAAAGGTTGCCTACTCCTGGTGTAAGCCTTGTGAGGCTTGAAGGTCTTTCAAAAAAGAGGCTTATATTATAAGCCTTTATTTAAAATGGCCACTGTAATCCTTCTTTGGGCTCCTCTACTTTGCTACTGAATATCACTCCTGCCAAAACAAAAAGAAGGTGAGGAAGGAGGGAGAGCTACCTTTCCTTCTCTGGTTTGGGCCAGAGAGGAGTAATGAGGTGGGAGCTTGTCACTGCTTTCATGTTAGGTCCCTAATAGAGGGAGGTTGTTTTGCTTGCTTTTCTTGCTCCCTCCTCTTTTTTCTTTTCTTTTTTAGGATGCAGTATCATTCTTTTTCCTCATTTATATTCCTTTCTCTATCTGTATTTGTATAGATGTTGACATTTTAATATCAGCAATCCCATATACATACCCTCTCCTTCTCTTTAGCTATTCCTAAGTACGGTATGTTCCTTCTACGCATTTGGAAAAGGAGAGGAAAAGATTTGTTTGCTATGCACCCCTAAATTTTGCCTTTGACTTATTCATAGGTCATAACAAAATCCATAATTTTGACCCCCCCAAGCCTTACCTCAATTCATATATGAGGTCAACTTATACAGAAGTATATATGGTAGATACATGTGTTAACAATCTACTGTTTCCCTTGAGGAAGGGAAAGGGAAAGAGGGGTCAGTAGAACTTGGACCATTTTTCCTTCTTTGAGTTAATATTATTCATTTTCTTAATACTTTTCTAGGGGTGGGTGGGTTTTGGGGTTGGTTGGGATGGGACGGGGATTGTATTTATGTAAATTTTAATTGTTGTAAGCCATCCCAGTTGCTCTGCAGAGGGGCGGGGTAAAAATAAATTTTATTATTATTTATTATTAATATCCCATCTTTCTCCAGGTATGGAGATTAAGCAAATTAAGCATTTGTTTAATCAATGTATATACCACTTACCATTCCTGAAATGACTTTCATTTAATATGAACACATGTTGCTTATTCTGTTGAGTTTATTTGAGTAATGAACTGGAGAAACACATGGGAAAATCTGCTTTGTCCCTTCTTTCAGATAAAGTGTTACTTAATCAGAACCTACTCAAGAGATACCTTATCAGGAAGAATCAGTCCTTAATTGCTTACAAAGCAAAGTCTGGTGTGAAAAACAGATCAAATCAGCATTTTTTCCTGCAAAATATCCTTCTTTGGATATCAGTTAGCATAAGGTTTATTGATAAACAGAATGTAAAAGATTCAAATTTGCTTCTAGCACAAGAACATTGTGGCCAAAATGTTACAGGTTTTCAGAGTCCTAATGCAAATTACACTAGTTGTTTTTTCAATTACTTATCTCTGAAAACAATCTGTAGAAAGACAAATAAAACAACCTTAATTGGGCCATTATATTAGCAAACATTGATTTGGGCTCAGGTAAATAAACATGGATTAAAAGTGAAGGGTGGAGAGCAAACAATACATTTCATGTTGGTGTGGGTTTTAGTGATAATTATGCACAGGTGATTTCTTAAGGAGCTGCAGCTTGGAAACTAAATTCATTCTGTTATTTCCTTAGCTAGTATTTTTGACCTCTCCCCTCCACCACCACCCCCAAAAAATCAATTCCCCCCAACTCTGCTATAGAAAACATGAGATATTTCATCCTTGCTACAGAAACGCTGCAAAATAAATTAATTACTGATGATGGAAATCATTAAATTAGAACTAACATTAAATTACAATTAACATTAAATAATAAAATGTGTATCTTTAAAAGCAATTAGGTTTTCATTAACCTAAATTATATTATTGGTCCTAACTAGAGTAGACTCATTGAATCAGTGCAGCTGTTGTAAGTCAAGACTTGTGTGAATTCCATTGACACCATGGGTCTACTCCACCTAGGAAGTCTTACTAGTGACCCATGCATGTCCATAAAATGGATCACCACAATAAGGAGTTATATCCTTTTTACTATGTTGTAAGGAATATATGGATGTTGTTATGCACCTTCAAGTCATTTCTGACTTGAGGCAATGCTAAAGTGAAACTTTCAGTCTTTTCTTGGGAAGATTTCTTCAGAGTGGATTTTCCATTGCCTTCCTCTTTTTTTTTTTTTAAATACTTTTATTAGTTAAAATTACGAAATTACAAAACAATACATGTACAATCTTTCAAACATAAACATACACACATACATATACATACTTAATTTGCTTCATTGATAATTTCTATAGTTCAAACAATCTTATTGCTTCTCTCTTTAACTCTTCTAAAAATATATATCTATGTATATATATAATTTCCCCCACTACTTCTCACTCTCAACACCCTTTCATACATTTCCTTTACATTCCTTTACCATTCATCCTATAATTTCTCTTTCCTTTATTCCTTCTTGACTTCTTTAATCTCTATCCTCTCTCCTCTCTCAAATCACCTATCACTATACTACTTACTCTTACCTTCTTCAACTTACTTAGCCTTCATATCTCATCTCTTATTCATCTTGTTCTTTCCCTTTCAATCATACTTTCAACCTTTCACTCCCTTTCTGACTTCCTACTTGTCGTCTTTGGATTATTGGAGAAATATTAATCGTCCTTCTTTATCCTAACATTCTCTTTTATATAATGTTCGTTATGTTGTAGACCTTCTAATTTTGAACCATTTGTGAATCACTCCATTGCCTTCCTCTGAGGCTGAGAGAATGTGACTTGAATGTGGATTTCAATGGCCAAATGAGAATTCAAGCCCTGGTTCCCATAGCCCTAATTCAATGTTCAGAGCAGTACACGATGCCGGCTCTCTTAAGGAATGCGTAAACCTTCACACATTTTGGATCTACACCTCTTTTCAACCTTCACCACTAGCTATGGTAACTAGGACTGATGAAAGTCTCATTCCAACAACATTGTTGGGGGGGGGATTTATCTGCCCTTATTTTCAAATTATCATCAGAATATCAGTAGAGTTACAGTTACAGCACATAATCTGACATGTAGTGAGCCAGCAGAGTTGTCAGAATCTGTATGCTACACTCATTTCAGTGGAAAATTAAAAAGCTGATGTCACAAAACCAATAGGGTATTTTAAAATGCTTCTAAATTTTCACTACCTTTTATTATGAACAAGAAGAGCAATACAGTAATTTCTGAGAAATGATACTTTGTGGTCCTTGGAATATTTAAAGCTTACTGTTAATAAGAGATAAATACATGATTAATGGAGTTGGTATTTAGTGAGTAATTGTGCCTTCTGCCTTTAACACACATATTATTTTATGGAGCTTGTTTTGGCTTTTTAATTTGTTGTTGTAAATTCTCCTCTGATACATGTCTGTGGTTTATAAAAACAGTGGTATATAAATGTCTTAAATTAGTAAATGCATAGATAAATATTGCACATATTAAGAAGCATAGAAAAGAAGGTGATGGCCCTTGATTTTTGGAAATCAGATTTACCCTCTGGATGCAAAAATGATGTAAATATAGAAAAAGAGCTCTGGCAACCCACCAAACTGCAAATTTCAAGATTCCATAGCACTGAGTGATAGAAGTTAAAGTGGTGTCAAATTGTTTTATTTCTGAAGTGTGGCAGCCGCATGAGAGAGATGTTAACAGCCATATTTAAATAATCTGAATGGCTGTTGAGTAGAAGATGGCATGGACTGGCTTTCTAATGCTCCAGAGAATAGAACCTGCACCAAGGGATGCAACTTGTATAAAAGAAGGTCCTGATGAAACAGTAAAAGAACATCCTGATTCTAATACAAGACAATATGGAAAGGGTGCTTTATGACATTTCCACTAGGTAAACCCAGAGAGATGGCAACACTGAAGATTGCTGAAACCTAAACTTTTATTTTAAGCCTGTTAGAGCTGGGGAGGAGAAACCCTTTTCTTTTGTTCTTCAAATTAAATTTCCCCTTTTTGGACTTTACATTCAGTATTAGAGCCTTTTTGGGTAAAAGAGTTTGATCTCACCAGGGTACCGGCGTTGCACACCCATATTTGCCACCACCTTTAGTTGGGTGTGTCTTCACAACAAGCCTGTCACAAGTTATTAAGAATGCTCCAAATATTTCTAGATTTTATTAGATAGTCATAAGCAGAATAAAATAACTTATTTTGCTACTAAATTACCTAAAGAGTTTTTAAACATTCTAATTCACTAAGAAAGGGTACATAATAGCTGTAACATGTCAAATATGAACAGAATAAACATAGACATAGCTCAAAGATCAGTCATATCACTAGGGCTGTACAACCAATTTAGCCGAATCCTGAGGCAAACTGGCAAAAAGGCCAATTTGTTCTGATTTATACCAGCATTGGGTCAAATTAGATTCATCTATTTCCTTTTCAACGTGGAACAGCACAGTCTGAAGTGATGTGGACTAAACTGGAAACTCAGATGTCAAAAATTTAGGAAGGGAGGGAGTGCCAGACAATGTGTCTCAAGCATTCCATGTAAAGAAGATGTGAAGGTAGTCTCAAGGTGGTCAGTTGGTCTTGGATTGTTGACAGTTCAGTTATGTTAGCATACTCTATCACCTTTCCAGCTGAATATGGGGTGTTCATATTTAATATCTAGTGTGGAGCAGGACTGAAAGTCACAATGACCTGATACATGTTTTCAAGATCACAATGACCCAAGGAAGTGTTGGGATCATTTAACCTTGGGCATGCCTCATTTAGATAAAACAAAAGACAAGCACCATGGGTTCTACTAAACATGACACATTCCTCCTACCTGCCTATTTTGCATTTCCCACAGAAGAAGCAAAGGAAAACATTTGTCAAACTGATGGAGACCATATCCTCTTTGAAGTCCTTACATTTTCCCTATCTGCCTGATCATCAAGGTTTGTTTCAGATCACATCAATCCATTTTTCACAGTGCACTCTCAGATGCTGTCTGAGTCTTCAGTGATCACCCTTGGATGATGTCCCAAGTCTCCAGCAGACCTCTCTCTCCTAGGTTGTTAAATATACCTCCTCCTTAACCCTCCATCTCCCTTGCACATTTCTAAATAAAACCTCATTATTTACTCAGAACTGGGGCTTTTAGTGGTTAGTACTGGTATAAATAGATGTAAAAAGATCCCAGAAGTTACCCATTTCCTGCATGCCTCTTTTTGAGCTACTTAATTTCCTAGTGTTCAAAGGAGATACTGATACTGCTGATGGGACCCCACATCTCCCCTCCTTTTGGGCTAATGCCTTGCTTATGAGAAGGAATTTTATTAAGGGTCAGTTATATCTGGCATTTCTTTGTTCATTTGTTAAATTTAACTGTTAGTAGCAGATTGTTGAAAAGAGCTGTGGTAAGAGTTTGGATGGTTGTCATCTGAACATGTTCTGTCTTTCACTTTAATTTTCCAGACTTCCATCTTGCTGTTGCCTAGCCTAATACTCTGCTTTTTGCTTTTTGCTTTTTTGTTAAGTTGTTAATTTGAGCTCTAGTTCTGTCAGAAAGTTCTGGTGCCACAACAAGCTATAAATCTGAGGATTTCATAGCATTGAGCCATGGCAGTTAAAGTGGTGTCAAACTGCATTATTTCGGCAGTGCAAATGCAGCCTAACACACAGAGAGAGAGAGAGAGGCTTAAACTAGAGCTCAAATTAACAAGTTGCCTAGGCTAATACTCTTTTTTTTTTTTTGTAAAGTTGTTAATTTGAGCTCTAGTTTAAGCCCCCCTCTCTCTCTCACTGTGTGTGTGTGTGTGTGTTAGGCTGCATTTGCACTGCTGAAATAATGCAGTTTGACACCACTTTAACTGCCATGCCCCAATGCTATGAAATCCTCAGATTTATAGTTTGTTGTGGCACCAGAACTCTCTGACAGAGACGACTAAATGTCTCACAAAATTACAGTTCCCAGAATCCCAGAGCATTGAGCCATGGTGGTGTCAAATTGCATTATTTCAGCAGTGCAGATGCAGCCCTAGGTGGTGAAATTTATTGTCTCGCTGCCAGTGCCCCAATTGCTGTAATTGTTGTTACAGGTCTGGTTTGATTTCCTATTGTGACTCATTCTTTAAAATGATCTCCAGTCTTGTCTCTTTGTATGATTTCATCATGACAAAAGGCATGTTTCTTTAATTCAGTGTAGGGTTCACTAGTTAAATATATATAACACTTACAGTTTTAGCAATTATTATATTATTGTGTTATTTAATGTTATATTAATGTTATATTATTGTTATATTATTGTGTTATTTAATGTTTTACACAGAGGTATATATCCTCTTTTATATGTTGTTTTAATTTGCTTGGATTAAATAACTTTTTAAGGGGGGAGGGGGGGTAATAGTTCTTAATTGTTGTATGATGATTTTATTATGTAAGCCGCCCCGATTGACCTCAGAGGGGCGGGATATTAAATAAAAAGTATTATTATTTAAAAAAAGTATTATTATCATTTCTATTACATCTCAATCTATTATGAGGTATCTATACAGCAGTATTATAAATCCACATGATGCCCCTAGGAACAGAGCTAAGTAGTCTTTACCCAGTAAGACATGTGAGGGCTCAGGATAGTACAAGTGGGAACAAATCTGCTTTCATAGTCAGGGTGGTTCTATTTGACTGACCATCAGAGGCAGGTAGGAAGCAGCAACAGTGCAAATTGAGTCCACTTTAAGGGTTAGGGTTAGGGTTAGGGAATCATGGGAACTGTATTTTATTGTGGCACCAGAGCTCTCTGACAGAGAAGGCTCAATGTCTCAGAAAAAAACAATTCCCATGATTCCCTAGCACTAACCCTAACCCTTAAAGTGGACTCAATTTGCACTATTTCTGGCAGTCTGCAAAGACCCAGAAACACCATGACAGAGGCAGCTCATGGACTGAAAGTGGGCAGTCAGAAGCATCATAGAAATGTTCAAGCACTTCAGGTGGCAGTACTAAGTGGTCTTGCTCAGGACAGCAGGAGCAGGGGGGAGACCCATATGACTGCTGGTGGTGGCGGCAGCCTCTCCTCCTCACCAAGAGGCTTTGTCAAACAGCTATGAAAGTATTGTGGAGGATATATGGGACTATGAGGTAGAAATTTCTAATGCCAGCCCAGTTCACCACATGCCTTAATCAGAATCAGAATCAATTCTCTGGCAGATCTTATTGCTTGGTCTACTACTAATACATTTTCTCATCATCCTCTAGTTCTTTCTGATGTGTCACAGAATCTCATCACTTGGAGTGCTTAAAATAAGTATCTCTCTTCAAGTAAGGTGCTATTTCATTATCACTATCAACATTATATTATCATGATCACATATAATAGAATTAGCTGGCTGTATACTTGTAATCTTGAATCAAGACTTGAAAACTATATGAAAACTAATGCTATTATAATTAATTCAATGACATGCTTGACACCCTGCTTGTTTAAATACCCACATTCATCAAGTATAGCTGCCTGCCTAACTGGGCTCCTATTGTCTTTGTTTTCCATTGGTACATTTCTTCAACTATAGAAAGGATTGCTAATACTGAGATCTATACCAGGACAAAAAAGAAGCTTGATTAGTTAAGATTGAGCAGGTTTTGCTGTTCTGAAAAACAGCAAAATGTATTGATACCTAGAAACCCACTGGTGCTACAATCTGTAAAATTTGTCTTGAGTTAATCCCCAATTTAACATCTAATATGTGATTCCAGCTCAGCCACATAAAACCACTAGGTGACCTTGGGCAAGTCACATTCTGTCAGCCTCAGAGAATGGCAATGGCAAACCCACTCTGAAGAATCTTGCCCCCAAAAAACCATGATAGGGTTGCCTTGGGGTCACTGTAAGTTGGCAGCAACTTGAAGGCACACAACAACAGCAACATATGGTCAAATTATAGTAATTTTTGGTTTCTTAGTATCTGGGAATCTAGATTTCAGAATCATGATTTGGATTTGGAATGCAGATTGGATCACTTTGGGTCTAGATCAATTTTTTAAAAACTCAACATTCTCACGTATTCTCGTTCTAGCAGTGGGGAAGGCAAAGCACAGCCCTCTAGATGATGATAGAATGAAACACTGGCTATGTTGGCTACAGTTGATGGAGCACACTTTGCCTGTTCTTGGTCTATCACCATGCTCACATGCTGTACACTACCTGAACCCAGAATGAATCTAACAGTTATTCAACCCCCTCCCTCACTCTTACATAAAAGGGACATTAAAGGCAGATGAAGACTGGCACAAAGGGCTGGCCTGGGGATGGAGTTGGGGTGGGGCAGCTGCATGCCAGCTGCCCCGACTCCACCCCAATGCCATCCTGATGCCACACGCCCGTCCACATGGCACGCAGTGTCAGGATGCCCTCTTGGCTCAAAAAAGCCACAGCAGCGGCTGAAAGGGCGGCCTTTTGCCATGGCCCTTAGTCTCCTCTAATGTGTAGGTGTTGCTTCTCTCTGTTAGTGTCTGGGTACAGGATGAGCTGGGTAGGGACCAACTTTTCTTGCAGAAGAGGGGAATGTATGACTCTCAAGATACTGTTTGACTACACATCCTTCCCTGATAATTGCCTATGTTCATGGGTGCTGCAGTCCAACAACATCTGGAAGGCCATATTTTCTTCTTCTCTGTTCAATTGGCACTGGGTATGGCTTTCTCTTTGGAAAATAGGCAGGTGGAGGCTCTGAGTAATACCCTCAAGTCTGTCCTGCTAAGTTACTAGCAGTGGCAGAGATAAAACATGAGCGTGAATCTCATTCGGTCTGGAGTGCATTACATAGCACACAAACATAGTGCTCTTTTGCAAGGTTCCAATTATAATGAAAAGGTCCAGGAAGAGAAAGAACTGTGTGCAACAACCATATGCAGATCGATGCTCCACAGAAACATCCACAAAAACTTTGAGTTTCCCCATCTAATATGCATGCATTTATGCCACATACTCTGTTGCTGTTCCTAGCTTGTTAACAAGTAGAACAACAAGGCTCTTTTCCTATTCCCTGATACCTTTGATCTAATCTCCTTCCTTATAGTTTACTGTTCTTCCAGCCCCTTTGTCTAGAAATTGAAGCCCAACGTAATAATTTCCTACCATAAACACGAAAATCCTGTTGCTAGTCCAGCTCCCAAAAGTCTGTTCCAATCATTTTGCCAGATCCAAATAGATTTCTACAGTATGGGTTAGCTTTTTGATTGAAGGCCAAAAGTTATCAAAAATGATTTAAAGTTAGAATTTGACACAACAAAACAATGCAAGCCTTAAATGTACAGCTCCACCTTAAAATGTGGCAATTATTAAATGCTGAAAGTGACCATACTAATATAATTTTCCTTAACAAACTTTTCTTCCACATTTACACTACAATGCAACCCATTTCTCAGTTATGCTATACAGATCCACATGCTTGATCACAAAGCCATCAAGCTTTCTGTGTTATCTAACAGAACCAAACTAGAGATAACAGTAAGGATCTGGACAGAATCTATCAGACTACTTTGGTATTTCCTGAATAAATGCTTCAGATATTTATTTATTTATAGCCCACTTCTCCCTACAGATTGAGGCAGGTTACAACAGATACCGGTAGATAGATATTGCTCTACAATGCAAATTTATATTCAGAGTCAGATTGACATCTTGAACATTTTCACAAAAGTTTAAGGTCAGTTGACTATTTTTGCCCTTTTGGGAAGGGGTTGCTGTGGGGTATTTGAATGGTTCATACTACTAGTCAAATTTGTGGTTCATTCAGATTATAAGTGAAAATATCACCATCAATTCAAGCAATGCTAGTAGTTTTATAAATGCTTGGCATTAAAACAATAATCACTTAGTGATTTATATCACCTGAACCTGCAAATAAGGATGGCTAAGGAATCTCAATTTACACTTTTAAAACTAATGAGAGGGATCAGAACTTATTAACCCAGCAAATTCCACACTTGTCAAATGTTGTAACACAGTTCTTAGCTTTAAAAAAATGTGTTTAAGATGTGTACAGTGAGAGAATTTGTTTTTGAAATGCTGTTTGCTTTTTCTTTTCTTTTTTTCTTTTTAATGGAAACTTATTTAAAGAGCAGTCCTGGGGATAATTCTCTGAATCCCTAAGACTGATTGGGGGCAAACCCTCTGAAGTTAAATCTTGGATGTGAATCATGTGATCCACAAGACACATGCAGTCCAGGCCTATATTGTGGCGCATGGGCCCCACCCAGACCTCCTTGTCCCTCTCAAAAACATTTTGTACAAATGTGATGAATAGAGACCTACATTCATCTGAGGACTTCAGAGGGTTAAAGGTTGGGGGAGGTCCTTGCTAATGAGGGATTACATCACATTCTAATGAGGTTACATCACAGCTGATGAAAAGCCAACTGACCAATCAGTTGGGCAGAAGTGGGAACTTCAAGAATCTTCTCAATATAGGATTTAAAAAGGTTCTTTGGACTATGCAGTCCTGAGACCTTTCTTTGTCTGCCTTGGAGGTACATGACCCAGATGCTGGTCAGAGCTGGACAATGGAGTCTAGGCGCCCAACATCCAGAAACATGAAGGACTACAAAGTCCATTTAAGATTCTGATTAGTTAGAAATATACTGGCTAGTGGTGATTAGGTCTTTTTTATTTATTTTATTTGGCTTGGCTGAAATGACTATATTTTATAACTCACATTCTGTGCCTACAAGACAAGGAGGTCTTGTATGAGTGATATCCTTTGCTCTAGAATTCCTTAGTTAGAATAAAACTTTTCTTTTTGCTCTAGAATTCCTTAGTTAGAATAAAACTTTTCTTTTAAAAGTACCTGGCTTCTTCTTACACTCCTTCTACACATGTCTTGACTTGGCTAGGGCTACTGCTTGCTTAAGTTAGCAAGAGAAGGAACTATAACTCACTTAACAAACCCTGGTGTGTTCTAAGGGAATTCATTTGAATTCACCAGGTGGTGGAAGCTTGGAGATATGGTCTCAAAAAGTCCCATTCAGCTCTACAGGAGTGGAAAGGGGGATCCAGGAGACTGAGGACTAATGATTTTCTGTGTGCAAAGAGCCAGAACTGAGTTGTAGGTTTGGCCCTGAGCCACAAAGATAATCACAACAGAAATGAGAATTTCCATACATTTCCCGTAAACACAAGGTACAAGACCAATACTTGTTTGCATCCAAGATGTCCCAAGAGGGAGGATTTCAACCACTTTCACTTTTGTTTTTTTGTATCTATGAGTCATGTTTTCCATGGTGGGTCTGGAGGATAAAAACTTAGCTCCCCCTCCCCGAGAGTTTGCCCATATCATCTTAGATAGTTCAGATGCTCAGAGTGGTAGATCCAACTTCAGAGATCACTCATGGGCTCATCCATCTGCTGTAGGGTCTCTCTGTATAATAGGGGTGTACTACTGCAGCAGAGTTATGGGGGAGCAAATACTGAGAAGAATATTTTTGGCAAAAGCATGTTGAATCTGTTCAAGAGGGTTTAAACTAAATCTTTGGGACTTCCAGTTGCATGGCATTGCAGCTGGTCACATGTCCATTTCTGGGACTGTGCAGCCTCTTTGTCTGGTGGTTTTCTTAAGAGGTTCATTACTCCCAAAAGGTGGTGATTCCCTCCCCCAAAGTAAGAAGAACCCATGAGGCTCAAAGGGGATATGTTTCCAATGTTTCTAGTTTCTGGGGAAAGATTCCTTACCAGGGACAGGTGGAAACTGAGGGGATCACAGAGCCAAAGTCAAAGCCATGCCAAGATACCAACCATTGAGTGACACAGCGATCAATTTTAGCTTAAATTGCAGAAGTGCAACACATGAACCCAAGGAAAGTAATCTAGTGGAAATTAGAACAATCTGTCTTCAAATCTATGTAATTCTACAAATGAATAAAACAAAATGAAAAAAGAAATGGATGGACGAAGATTAGGACATGGAGCCTGAGAAGAAAGCAGAGATGTGGGGGAGAAGCAGAGAAAGCAGAGACAGAAGAGAAGTGAGAGATGAAATTGTGCTGAAAGAAGCAAGGTGATAAGGATGACAAGTGAAAGCAGACTAAATTTAGATGGAAGAAGAAAGTACTATAATATTGTAGAAAGTTGGTATGGAATAGACTGAACATACTATTTTTGAGTTAATTGAAGGAAGCATTAAACTATGTTAAAGGAAATCACTTGCATTACTGAATGATTGAAAAGAACTTCTAGGACTAGTGGACTATTTTTCATCAAGAAAATGAACTGATATAGGTCTGAAACAGATGGGCCAAAAATGCTGTCTTTGGGCTCATTCAGGGGCAGGGTGTTCAGATGACACACAACCTCGGATGGGGCCAAAGTTGCCCAGTGGCCACCTAAGGCAGCCCAAACCTGGCACAAAAAGGAGTGCAAAAAAGTGGTTCTTGCTGGCAGTCTGTTGCAAACCACAGCAGCAGTCGGCCTCAGGACCATAGCATCTGGTCACCACAGTCCTGTGCTGAACAGAGAGTGATTGGGGCTCAAGACCATAATTATAGAAAGTACTCATGTGAATCATTTGGAAAAGGAATTAATTTGACTATTGGTGAACTTATTCATGAATTCAAAGTAGATTATTTGATTAAAATTGAACTATGAATATAAAGGACTAAGTTTTTCAGAAGCAGCTGTATTAGAGAAGTATCAGCATAAGAACAGTAAAGCAACAATTAGTAATGAAATAAGGAAAAGGTGAAAAGGGGGGATGATTATTGATTAACTGACATTAATTAATAATTTTAATTGACATATATATGATTGATTAAACTGATATACATACACAAACATAGAATTTGATATAAAATATAATTTCGATATAAATTTGATATAGATTTAATATAGATTTTGAATTAAGCCTGAGATAGGAAAGGTCTGGTAGAAATTGAAATATTGGTTGGGGAGAAAAATTGGAAGTGGAAGTGTGAAATAGAGAAAGCATACCTACAAATATAGAAATACAGAAAACTACTAAGGAAATACAAGAAAAGAGATTGAATTGTGTTAAGAAAAATCTTTTTCTTTTAATTTGTTTTGTTTCCTTTAGATATATAAAAATATAGTGGTATTGTTAAGGGGAGAAAGATTAAAAGGAAGTTGAGAAGGTATGAATGTAAGTGGGAAGTGGGATAATGTAGAAGGGAAGTTAAAACTTCCCTTCTTACATTATCCCACTTCCCACTTAATGTTAATTAAAATATAGAAAAGAAATACACTTTATCAAATAACTATTTGATAAAGTGTAAACATCAGCTGAAAGAAGAAAAGGAAGATATATGAAGAATTTGAAAGGAGATAGAAAAGAAAGGATAAAAGTGATATAAAAGTAAGAGAATGCATGGTCCAAATAAAGTGGCTTCTGGCCACTTTGGGACATGGCATTTAGATGACACATGAATCCAAACCAACCAGAAGCCATGCCGAGGCCACACTAGCGGGCTAAAAGCCAGCGCAAAAAGGAGCAGAGATATTCTGGCTCCTGGGAGTGGCCAGTTTGGAAGTGTGATGGTGGCCTGCTTTGGAAGTGGACTGTGCAATTGCTGCGACCCTGGCACAATCATGGTCATCTGCTTTGCACCTAAGACACCAATGTCTGTTTTCATATTGTATCTGCCAAACCAGAGAGCACTCAAGGTCATAAGTTGAAGCAGTGAGATACACACACACACACCTTGAAAAAAATCACAGACATATAAATTTATAACACAACTGCTACCAAAGAAAAATAGTGTTTATAGGTGGGAACGTACTGAAGGAATATCATTCATGCATAAACAAAAAATTATAAAATCAACACAATACTGAAAGTGAAAGAATTTTGGATGAGGCTGAATAAAGAAACAGAAGAAAGAATGCTGCTAAAAAGTCAAGCAACCAAAGATGAAATAAGAGCAAAAGAATAAAAGGAACAGGAAAATTCAGGAGGAGGAGGAGGAGATAGTTCATTTTTTAAATAAATTTTATTGAACAATTTAAAGATAAATCAAACATTCAACAGTTATTCTAAAACTATCCCACCACCACCACCAATCAACTCCTACTAATTTTCCCTTCCACTACAACCCATTAACTACATCATTAACTACTATGTGTCGATTAATATAACTAATCTACCCCATCTAAAATCTAAATATCTAAATATACTTCCTTTATCTATTCCTACCTTCTTTGCCTAAATATTCCATCTCTCTTCAATCTACTACACTCAGTACTTCCGCATTATTCACCCTATTCTCATCTTTCATCATTAACTACATCATTATACTCATCCTATTCATCCTTTCTATCCATCCCTCATTCTACCTTCTCTTACCTCTACCATTCCACCTACATTCTCTTACTTCGTCCTTATCTCCATCACCTCTCTTCATAATCCCATCTCTCATCTCCATCTACACTTATATCCACCTTCCTCTGCTTATTTTATCTTCTTCCAAAAACAGACTTTCATTATTACATTCTTAACTCTGCTTCATCTTACTGCAATCATTCATTCAATAACTTCCTCCCATTGCCTAAAACTATATATAGTCCTTTCGTAAATTTCTATTAATAATCTATTGGCTTTGCTACTTCCCTTGTCAACCTATTCTCTACATTGTTCTCTAGTTCTTACTCATAATTTCACTATTCTCTTCTAAGTTTATTTTATATCAGTGCACCTTATCTAAATTATTAATTTCTATTGACATTCATGTTCTTATATCATTGTATCACCCCATTGCTCCTTTATATAAGCAAATACTAAAGCCCAGTCTTTGTTAAATTTTTCTAGAGATTCATTCCTTAACATTTGTGTCAGCTTATCCATCTCTATTATATCTAGTAAAAACGTTCCTTCTTTTTCTCCACATTTCCAGCATTTGTTGCTTTGGTATCTATAAATTTTAGCTATCTTATCCGGGGTAAGGTACCACCTATGAAACATTTTATACCTATTTTTTTTTTTCAAATTCTGAGATGCTGCTGGATGGCCTAAATAATTTGCCCATTTCTCTCTCCCTCTCTCTCTTGAATGAGAAAGTTAATTTTTAAAGTTATCACATATTTGAATTTAAATTTTTAAAAATAGAAATTAAGATAATATTGTGAAACATAAAACATCTAAATTCAAAATATAAAAGAAGCCAATTTTCCATCTTCTTGAAAAATCTAAAACTGACATATTTTGCTGGCAGGGAACAAGAATAAAGGAGGAAGGCTTGAAATATTTAAGAAACCCCAAATTGGGACAAAACTACATTACAACAACTGATTAGACAAAACGAAGGGTTATGATGTACATAAATACAAGATTTGAAGTAGATTTTTTTTTTAAGATTTAGAAGGAACATATACTGGCGATGAAGTTAAGCTGGCAGATCTTAAACAGATAGTTATGCAGATGTACTCCTCTTTAGAGAAAAAAGAAAAATTATTTAGGAAAAAAAATGGAAAAAAGATCAAACTATTTTGATCCTGGGAGACAAGAGGAGGGTTATTAACTCAAAACTAGACAGAAGTTCACAAAAGAAGATAAAGAAGAGCCAGGGAAAACTACCTAAGCTTTTCTTTGAATTATTGAAATACATAGCTTTAGAACATGTATGAAGCCACAAATACAGTGATGCAAAATGTTTTACACTTTACTGATGTACACATGTCTACGTCAAGGATAGACATGTTTATGCTATCTAAGGGAATGTGTAGAAGAGTCAAAATTTGAATATTCTTGCAAAAATAACATCAGATCATAATCCCATCCTGTTAACTATATAAAACAAAAAGGAGTTTGGATGGAGATTAAACAGAAATCTACTGAAAAATGAACAATTAGACTATACTTTAAAGAAAATATGACGGAGTTTGAATGAGTCCAGTAAAGCCATCCTGAAAGGTCATTGCTTAAAATAAGAACTCCAATGACTCCAGTGATTGGAATATAAAAATTGAGGGATATAATCTGTTTGAAAACAGTAGATGGGAAAGAAAAAAAGGGGGAGTAGCATTATATGTCAAAGACAAATTCACTTGTACAGAAATCCATATGAATGATCAATCTGAACCAGTGAGAACATTTATATAAAAAAATAAATGGAGAGAGAGATAAAAACAACATTGTGGTAGGAATTTACTACAGTTTACTACAGAACCCCAAACCAAGATGAAGTGGTGGATGGTGCTTTCCTGAAACAAATCTCAGAAGTCGTCTTGAACCAAGAACTGGTAGTTATGGGGATTTCAGTTATCTTGACATCTGCTGGGTGACTAGACTCTGCTAAGCATAGGCTCTCCAACAAATTTCTGATCTATCTTGGAGATAATTTCCTCTTTCAAAAGGTAGAGGAATGAACAAGGAGATTGGAAATTCTGGATTTGATCTTAACCAATAGGGACAAATTGGTTACTGGAAGGTAAATTTCAATTTGAACATTAGAAGTAATTTCTTGACAGTCAGACAGGTTCAGCAATGGAACCAATTGCCTAGAGTGGGTGGTATCTCCTTTTCTGGATATCTTCAAAAAAGGTTGGATAGCTACCTATTGGGGATTTTTTAGCTGGAGATCCTGCACTGAACAGGGGGTTGATGGCCTATAAGACCCCTTCAAATTCCATGATTCTGTCCTGGGACCCTCTGATGGACATGCAGACTGCCAAAAAATGCCCCAAAACCAAAATAAAAAATCCAGAAGTAGCTGTATGTCCACTTCTGAATTTGAAAAAAAAGGTATATTTTAATCTTAAACTGTATAACAAGTTTACATGCAACCTATTTAAAAGGTGAATTGCTGTTTATGGAGGCTTTTAAGAGAGGCAGTCCATCATTTTGGGGTGGGGTGTAGAAAAAGGGCAGCCAAGGCAGGCATTTTGGAGGGGTTAAGGGCCACAAAAATAGTTTGAAGGTGTTATGTGGCCCCAGGCATTTACTTGACTACCCTGATTTTTAAAATGTCTATGCAGAACAATGGAAACACCAGCAAAAATGCTCCAACAGCAGAGCTCCAGGCAACAGAGGTTAGGCCTTGATAGAATTATATTCAGGCTGCAATCCAATATATATTTATTTGGCAGAAGCCTACTGAATTCAAAAGGGCTTATTTGTGAGTAGACATGTATAGGATTGGTCAGAAAAAGCAGAGTTCTGTGCATGTCAGCTGCACACAGGTCTCACAGAGTTTAACAAGGCATCCTCCTAGGTAAATCTCCAGGATTTAAATAAGCTTAACATGTTTATTACACATTTTTTAAAAAATTAAAAATGCCCATTTAAATATGAGTTTTCAAGAGGACTTTAAAAAAAAGATTAATGCAGAAATTTGGGAAAGTGAATGGATTCAGAAGTTGGTATGTGTCATGCCCAGGCCAGCTGAGGACATCCAGACAGAATGGCTTGGAAACAAAGTAGATCACCCATCCAAAACTGCAACATTGTATCTTTTCACATTTTAATCTAAACTGGCTTTGAAACAGGATTTTCACTGGCATTTTGAGTTTCTTTAGCAAAGAATGGCAGTTATAATCACTGTTCTTCTGTAATTCTCCCATGATTTCATAGGAGATAAATAAAGTACATGGATTGAGAGGGTTGTCTTGGGTTTGTTTTTTAATCTTAGCTCTTCATATAGCTTTTTGCTTTTATCACAGTTACTCTCTTCTTTCATGTCTCCTCTGAATTCCATTCCACAGATACCATTTTAATGTTAACATGTGATGTAGTCCAGATTTCTGAGATGGAAATTATCAGCAGGTTAACAAGCTCCAAGTTATTTGATCCTGAAAGAAAAGTTTGGCAAATTTTAAATAATATCTTTGCTCATAAAAAATACGTAAATGGAATATATTCTCAAATAATTTGGGCCCATGCCTTGTTTCCTCCCATGATGCAAACTATAATAAATCTGTTGATCTTAAAAGTGCTACATAACTTAGATGGGTGTTGGATCCTGGCAAGGTTAGTCACTTGTTTTTTCCACTGAAATCAATGTGTTTCAAGTTAAGCATCAATTTTTCACATTAGTTTCAATGAAACGTAAGTGCAACCTAATGCTGGAAGAACATATGATCCTTCTGCACATGTTCATGTTCCTCCTTAGATTAGAATTCTACATTATAAAGATTCCAAACTATGATGAGATTATGGCTACAACACTGGCAAAAATACAGCCGTAATACATTTGCAGGCAATTTCTGTTGAAAAGAGACCAAAAATAGCTGCATCCCCATCTGCATCTGCACTGCAGAAATAAGCTGTTTCACATCATTTTAACCACCACGCCTCAACAGTGTGGAAATCTGGGAATTGTAGTTTTGTGAGACATTTAGGCTTTTCTCTCAAAGACCTCTGGTGCCACAGTTTATAATTCCAAGCATTACATAGCACTGAGCTATGGCAAGTGTCAAATTAGATTATTTCTGCAGTGCGGATGCAGCATTACTTCTAAGTAGGCATTTATTAATTTTTCTGCTAGTCATACAGTGGTTCCCAGTCCTTGGTCCTCCTTCAGCTCCCAGAAGCCTCAGCCAACCATAGGGAATTATGGGAGCTGAAGTTCATCTGGAAGACCACAAGTTGGAAACCATTTAGAACAGAATTCTCCAGACCTTTACATGCATAAAAGAGGAACAGAGCTGGCGAGATCAGCCTCACTCATGTAGTCCATGTAACAAGAATCTAGAAATGTAAAAGAAACTTGCATGAATTGATTATTTTATTAATTTCAAATCCATTAATTATCCAATTAATGAAAGTAAAAAATTATATTATTTTTTAAAAGAGAAAATAAAAATAATTGGATGTCTATGGTGTCCTCCCAGTGACAGAAAATTGAAAGTTTCAACCATTTCAGTTTCCTGTCACTAGAAGGACACATCAGAATATTTTTTCCTTCTCCTTTAAAAAATGTTATATAGAAATAAATGCACTTAACTAAAAATGTATATCATTGACAAATTCAGATAAATACACTTTAGTCAGTGAGGAAAATGTGGGAACATTATCTTTAGATAAAGAAAACACTATAAAATCAGTATACAAAAATAGATATGAATTTCCATGCAAAAATGCAGGCAATGATTTACAGCCAAATAAAGCACCGAACACACCATAGCTTTATTCAATCTTCGAACACTTTTTCCTCCCACTGTTCCCAAATGTTTTTCACTTCTACAGTCTTTCAGAAGACCTTGGAGAACAAAACAATACATGAAAGAATAGGATGATATATCTTATTTCAGGGCTAGATATCTATTGAAGTTCACATCATTCATCTTGTGATCACGTATGCAACATGCTCTTTAAATATAACACTGATACGGGAAAGGGCTTTCATGCACTGAATCCTTTTAGGGAAGCTAAGTTTCATACTGCTATTCTGGAAAAGCATGGTGCTTTTTTTCCATCAAATCCATCATTCTACTTAGGGGGAGATGCAAACAGTTAGAAGTGTATATGTTTCGAAAATCTACAAATTACTTTCCATAAAATTAGCGCACCAATTTCTGATATCTTCAGAATTTTTAAAGTAAAGAGTCAACGCTGAAAACCACATTTTACAGTTATCTGCCTATTGCACACATGGTTATGAGGTAATTGCTTGAATTATATCAGTCATCCAGTTCCATTGTTTCCTGCTTTCCACTCCTGGCTGGTGTAACTGTATACAGGTTTTCTACAGTTCCAGACCTATCCACTTCTCAGTAGTTAATTAAACTAATTATATCAAACTCATTCAATCAAGCTGTTAAATATATTTTCTTCTCTTCTTACTTGAGGTCTAGTTCATTGTATAGTGAAATATAGATGTAAAATTAAGCAGGCATCCAGTAAGAGAAGGAAACATATTTAACAGGCTGACTAGAAAGTAACAGCACCCAGGTCTGCTATAAAGCTATCTTGTAAATATGTATGGTTCATGGAACATTACTGGCCATGCTTTGCTCCCAATTTTAGTTGTTGGTGAAAATGTTTTGGGAGTACAAGGTAAAAATGGCCTTGGGACCACATGCAGCCCACATCCTATTTTTTTGCCCTGGGTATGGAAAGATTATTTATTTGCTGTTCAGTCCCCAGCCATGAAAAGGGCGTTTCCTGATGCTCATGAAACCCCATTGGAAGAGCAAGGGCAGTCACAAGGCTGCTGTAAGTATCTTTGCACTTCAAGATATGTTAGAAAAAATACACATGCTCTTTTTTTTTCTTTTTTTTTTTGCAGGTATAAGTTTTTGAGCAGAAAAAAACATCTGTTTTTGCAGAGCATATACATTTCTGCACTTGATGTATTTCTGCAGTGTAAAACTACTTGCATTTCTGTGCAGAAAAGAAATCACAGAAAAAACATGTATTTCTATGCAGAAAATGTATTTCCTCAAGTATATTTCTGTATGGTTTTTATTTTTAGTGATGTGCAATTTATAATAAAGGAACCAAAATAGTGTAGTGGTTTGAGCATTAGACTGTGACTCTTAAAGACTAGGGTCTAAATCCCCTCTTAGCCATAGAAACCCACTGAGTGACCTTGAGCAAGTCATATTTAGTCTCAGAGGAAGGCAAAGGTAACCCCCTCTGAACAAATCTTTCAGGAAACTTCCATGATAGAGTCACCTTAGGGTCACCATAAGTCAGAAATTATTTGAAGACACATAGCAACACATTTTATAATGCATTGTTATAAAATATTTAACACTGAGAAACTATTATAAGACAGAATTACAAAGATTCTATAAACACATTTTCTGCTTAGAAAAAATGAATAGTGCTGAACAGAAGATGTATTTTCTGCATGGAAAAAATATTTATATTTCTGTAATAAAAGTCATATCTATTTCTGCACTGAAAAAATCAAATATATTTCTGTGCAGAAAACATTCATTCTGCACAGAATTTGTGTTTCCTATGCAGAAAAGACTTAGTATTTCTGCTCAGAAAACATGTTTTCTGTGCAGGAAGGCATCTTAGTTTTTCCTAGATGACTACTTCCCATGAACAGTGATCAGGAAGTGCAATATTCATGTTCTCACCCAGTGAAGACAATCCTGCAGAAATGATTGATTATTGCCTGTAAATATGAAGAATGTGAAGATTTATATTATTTTGCAAGTTACTTAATTGTGTGTAGTTTTATGAGGGACTTAGACATCCCTGTGTAGAGATCCCTACTGGAAAGCACTATTTTCAGCCTGGACTGGTGCACATCAATATCCTGGGACCTCCTGGAAGATAACATCATTGTTCTACACTGGCTATTGGAACACAGCTACCAATGGTCCTTGGCTGCCCTCTTCCTTTCCGCACCACCACCACTAAAAAAAGGGGGGGAGCCAGGTCTGGGTTTGGTGGGCAGAGTAGTCCTTGGGGGAGAAAACAAAAAAGATGCTTTGGAAGGATTCTCATTGGTGTGGTTTCTTAACACTTGGGAAGTCCTTTTCTCATCCCCACCCCCAAGTCTTTCCATCCTTAATTTGTTGTTGTCTAGAATATTATGATTTGCCCTGAACCCACTTGTCCCTCTGCCCACCTTAAAACAGGAGCTGACAAAAAAAAAAATAAGCAAGAAATAAACCAGAAATGGTGAAACTTAGCCACAAATTTATTTGCTCATTTGCAAAGTAAATTCCAAGCAATTTCTGGCTTAGGAGCTTATCGCACAGCTTTTTAAATTAGCTTATCTCTTCCAATTTAAATTTTAATTCGGGTGGCATCCTGGTATTATCGCAGTGATATTGCCTCTGAATCTGCCACCTGGGTCCACCCCAGGTCCATTCCTGCTCCCAGGAGCGTTCCAGTGGCCATTTAAGCTGGGAAACTCCCAGTTTCAAAAAGAGGTGCGCTGAGCACCCCTAGCAGCAGGGATGGACCCGGGATGAATCCAAGCAGCAGATTTGGTGGCAAAATTATTGTTATTATTATTATTATTATTATTATTATTATTATTATTATTATTATTTATACCCCACCCCTCTGAGATCAATCAGGGTGGCTAACAAGGTTAAAAAATACAATACATCCCAACCCTATCCCTACCCCCCCTTAAAAAATTATTAAATCAAACAGAAGTTAAAAACCAAACACAATAAAACTGCAGCAATTAGCTGCAACAATGACAGTATTGATGGTAATAGATTAAAAAGAGAAGAAAACAAGAAAAAAGAAAACAAGAAGAAAACGACGGCATTATATCACGTTAGGGGAGATTCTAAGAAGACTCTCCCAAAAGAGTTCCTGAGGCTGGGATTATCTATCCTGGAAAGGCCTGCCAAAAGAGGTCCATCTTGACAGCTTTTTTAAAGCTGTCTAAAGATGTCAATTGGTGGATCTCGTCCAGCATGCCGTTCCATAATCTGGGGGCGACAACAGAAAAAGCCCTCTAGGAGGTAGCCGAGAGCCTAGATCTTTGTGGCTGCAGCAAATTCCTCCCAAAGGACCAGAGGATTATAAGGGAGAAGGCAGTCCCTGAGATAGTTTGGACCCAAGCCATTTAGGGCTTTAAAGGTGATAACCAACACCTTGTACTGGGCCCGGAAACTAATAGGTAGCCAGTGGAGGGACCTTAGTACCGGAGTAATATGGTCCCTCCTAGATGTTCCTGACACTATTCTGGCCGCCATATTCTGAACTAGCTGCAGTTTCCGAACCAAGCACAAGGGTAGCCCCATGTAGAGTGTGTTGCAGAAATCTAGACGTGAGGTTACCAGCGCGTGCACAACAGTCTCGAGATCCCTTACTTCCAGAAAGGGCGCAGCTGGCGTATCAGCCGAAGCTGATAACAGGCGCTCCTGACTGTCGCATTCACCTGATTCATCATCAGGAGCGACGAGTCAAAGAGCACCCCCAAGCTGCGAACACAGTCACTGAAGGAGAGTGTGACTCCATCCAGGACTGGAGGTTGGAGTCCGATTCTTGGTTTCGGGGCCGCTACCGTGAGCACCTCCGTCTTTTCCGGATTCAGCTTCAATCTGTTTTTCCTCATCCAGCCCATTACTGCCTGAAGTCATTCATTGAGAGAAGAGATGCCATCAGAATTTGAGACCGACGAATGAGACATGGAGAAATAGATCTGGGTGTCATCAGCATACTGATAACACCCAGCTCCATAACTCTGTATAATCTCACCCAGCGGCTTCATATAGATGTTAAATAACATCGGGGACAGAATGGCACCTTGTGGAACACCACAGGTGAGCTGTCTTTTAGCGAAGCAGCTGTCCCCGAGCTGTCCATCTCTGCAGTAATATCAGGATGCTGCCCAAATTAAAATGTAAATCGGAAGAGGTAAGCCGATTTAAAAAGCTGCATGATAAGCTCCTTAAGCAGTATAAATCAGAGTTAAAACACACTATGATTCACCATGATGAGTAAATATATCTTGGGGGGGGGGGGTTAATGATGTAGTATGAATTTTCCCTACTACTAGCTGAAAATTCTTGGTCATTTTTTCCAACAAAAGCCTTCTGCTGCATCACTTCTTAGCATCCTATGGCTGGCATTGTGTCAATGCAATATGTAGGTATAAATCAACATTGAACTTGCATATGTCTTTCTCTCTCTTTTCTTTTTCTTGTCATTGTGCAGGTAGACATTCCCTTCCTCCCTCCCAAACACCTTGAACATAATATAGAAGTTTTCCCCACCAATGTATTCCATGCCTTGTGGAGAGCAGAGGGGATTGGAGAAACATCTGGCCATGCTCCCTATCCAGATATGAAATAATTATATATCCAATGAGATCTCCTGAGCACCATTGTCCTCAGAATATTTTTGAATAGTCTTTCCACTCCTATACTACAGAATCATAGAGCTACAAGAAACTATATTTTGGAACACCGATTTTACATTTATCATGTCCTATGTTTGTGACATATACAAGAGACTGCAGCAACTATAGGACCATAGCACTAATCTCCCATGCAACCAAAATTATGCTCAAAATACTGCAACATACACTCCAACCACACATGGAGAGAGAAATCCCAGAGATCCAATCAGGGTTCAGGAAAGGAAGAGGCACTAGGGATCACACTGCAAATATACAATAGCTAATGAAGTGCAGTAGGGAGTTCCAAAAGAAAATCAGCATGTGCTTTATAGACTATAGAAAAGCCTTTGACTGCATAGATCATGAAAGGCTATGGAATGCCCTTAAAGACATGGGAGTTCCAACATATCTGATATTCCTAATCAGGAATCTGTACTCAGGACAAGAGACTACTGTCAGAACAGAACACGGAGAAACAGAATGGTTGCCAATTGGCAAAGGAGCCAGACAAAGCTGAATCCTATCACCCTACCTATTCAACTTATATGCAGAACATATTGTAAGGAAAGCAAGCCTGGACATGGAAGGGGAAGGAGTGAAAATAGGAGGAAGAAATATCAACAATCTGAAATATGCTGATGACACCATAATACTAGCAGAAAACCTCACAGACCCAAAACAACTACTCAGGAAAATCAAAGTGCAAATGCAGGCTTACTGTTGAATATAAAGAAAACAAAAATAATGACCACAGAAAACTTACACACATTCAAATTAGACAATGAGGAAATAGAAAGAATAAAAGAGTTCCCATATCTGGGATCAAACATTGATCGGAACGGGGACTGCAGCCAGGAAATCAGGAGAAGATTAAGAATGTGGGGGGTGGCCATGAAAGAACTAGAAAAGATCCTAAAATGCAAAGACATACAACTCAGCGCAAAAGTCAGAATCATACAAGTCATCGTATTCCCTATTACCATGTGTGGATGTGAGAGCTGGACAATCAAGAAAGAAGATAGGAGGAAAATCAACTCATTTGAGATAATGTGGTGCTGGAGAAGAGTGCTGAGGATTCCATGAACAGTCAAAAGGACAAACAAATGGGTCCTAGAACAGATCAAGCCAGAGATATCCCTAGAAGCCAAGATAACAAGACTTAGACTGTTGTATTTTGGACACATCATAGAGAAGGCATGAATCATTGGAAATGTTAGGAAAGGTGAAGGGAAGCAGAAAGAGAGTAAGGGCACATGCTAGATGGATGGACTTTATTAAAGAGACCACAAATATGAGTTTGCAGGAGCTGGGAAGAGCAGTAGAGGACAGGGGGACCTGGAGATGTCTCATCCATAGGGTCGCCATGGGTCAAGACTGACATGAAGGCAGTTAACAACAACAAAACAACGTTTGTGCAGTTTTAGTTGTTTGTTCCCATCCTGAAGCTGCACACATCCAGTACACAAAGCTAGAAAAAAGGCTGTTAAAATGATTGGTACTTAAAGGTAAAGGTAGTCCCTTGACATGAAGGGCTAGTTGTAACCGATTGTAGGGGCGGTGCTCATCTCCATTACTAAGCCGAAGAGCGAGTGTTGTCCGAAGACAAACGTGGTTACGTGGCCAGCATGACTGCACCGAACCCTGTTACCTTCCCACTGAAGTGGCACCTATTTATCTACTTGCATTTGCATGCTTTTGAACTGCAGAAGCTGGGACTAGTGATGGGAGCTCACCCCTTCATGCAGCACTCGGGCCTCAAACTGCCAACCTTCCAATCTTACAATCATCAGAATTGGCATCTTAGCCACTAAGCCACCACGTGGTACTTACTAATCAGTAAATTCTGTTATACTCTGTGTCTCTTTAGTACATTTCTAAATATTTAAACAAGGAGACTGAAATAGTGCAAATTCTTATTTTGTATATATATTGCTGTGCTTCATACACTGTTGAATTGAATCCCATTGTGGGAGAAAGGCAGGATATAAATCCTTGAAATAAATCAATAAAATTTACCAGAAATAATTAATTTTGATTATTGTTATTACTCTTCTTTCTTGACAAGATCTTGAATTTGAATTATGAATATGCTGATTCATAGTAAACAAAACATCTAGAATCCTAACAAATTGTCTTATTGCTGTAAGCATTGTGTTAGTAACTGTGTATTCAGTCTTACAGGAACCGACAAACACCAAGAATACATTGTTCAAGTCTGCAAAAGGTTCCTTAGACTCCGGAATGACAGTATTAGAAAAACTCTGGAACAGAACATGCAGTTCCACAGCTGACAACCGGCAATCAAGAAGCCTGGATAGAGATTTTAATTTCTGCATTTTTAATTCAGTTATTGTGTGTCATGCCATTCTGGATCTTCCTTAATTTAGCTCTCCATTACACCTTCTGTTATTTATTAGCCCTGGCACCCACTAATGATTCCTTCTTCTGCTTTTTAAAGAGGATATTAACACTGCACCAACTCCAGGATTTCTACTGATTTCTAGTGACTTTGGCTGCATCTACACTGCAGAATTAATGCAATTTGACACCTCTTTAACTGCCATGGCTCAATTCTGTGATTTGAAGTTTCATGAGATATTCAGCTTTCTCTATCAGAGAGCTCTGGAGCCACAATAAACTACAAAGGTAGTCCTTTTGTATTTTGTACAAATCCTTTGTCCCAGGATTTCATCGGATGGAGCCATGGCAGTTAAACCAGTGTCAAATTGCATTAATTCTACAGTGGGGCAGCAGCCTTTCAGATTCTATTGGTTTATACTCTTTTTGGAAATATCTTTCCATCTCCATCTTTGTTGATGATAGAGATGGTGGTGGTGGGTGACTGCTGTGGTAACAAACATATGCATTTACCTAATCTGGGTGTTTGTGTGGGAGGGGTAATTGAAAAGAGATCAATAACAGTAATTTTTTAAAATTTCTGTGTGAATTTTCAATGATCCTGAACCTGTGAAAGGGTAAAAATATGTCTTTTTTTCTTTCATATTCATATTCATTCATATTCATATTTATTCAACAGCACTTCCAGCCATAACTATCATCTCAATTGTGAGACACTATATTTCACAAAAGGAAATTGGTCACCTCTGATTGAATTGTTTTGTGTTTGTGTAGTGATGAATCAAGAAATATAAATGTGGGCAGGGTGACAATAGCAGTTGGTGACTTCCATGTCAGTGGAGCAGTGAAACTGTTCTGGGTTTGAGTCTAAACTTTAAAACAACTATCCAGAGTTGTGACAGAGTCATTGGTCACACTGGGTTTCCTGACAGCCAATCACGGTTCAGGTTGACTGTGAGGGAGGGACTGCAGGGGGAGGACTAGATATAAAAGGCAGGAGTGAGTGACTGATAGCTGTTGCAGACCAGCCCAAAGGGCTGACCTGGGGGTAGAGTTGGGGCAGGGCAGCTGCATGCCAACTGCCTCAACCCCACCCCGATACCGTGCACCATTATGCATGGTGTCCGGTGTCAGGACGCCCTTCCAGCGCATCGTTTAAACATGCTGCACCAAAAGGGTGCGGAAGAGCTGTGGTGCCAACTCTTAGGCAGCATTTTGCCATCCCTGAAAGGAGGGGCATTTTGCCGCTCTTTTAGGGGCAGCAAAAGGAAGGATCAGGGCTGCGGTATGGGTTTGCCACAGCCCCGCTCCACTGCTCCACAGGGCGGCTCTCTGTCACCCCAAACGGGCCATGTGCATCGGCCCTGAGTTGAGTTGAAGGGGAGTTTAAGAGAAAGAGAGGAGCTGGGTTGATGGAAGGTTAGAGTTCAGGGGAGGTTTCTGAGTGAGTTCTAGGGAGAGGGTCAGATAGGGAATCTGACTGGGCCTAGAGGAAGTGAGGAAAGCATTATGAGAAGACAGTAGAGTAACTGGAGAAAGAGACAAAGGGCCTTTACAGACTGCCAGAAATAATGCAACTTGACTCCACTTTAACTGCCCTGTGCTAGGGAATAATGGGAATTGTATTTTTTTCTGAGACATTGAGCCTTCTCTGTCAGAGAGCTCTGGTGCCACAATAAACTACAGTTTCCATGATTCCCTAGCACTGAACCAGGGCAGTTAAAATGGACTCAATTTGCATTATTTCTGGTAGTATGTAAAGGCCCAAAGAGTCTCAATATGGTCAGATAAGGATATTGACTGGGGATATTGACTGGGAGAGAAAGTGTATTGGAGATTGTAAAGAGGAAACTGTGAAATGCCTGCAACTGTTATATTAATGTAACTATACCATGTTTGAATTATTCTAGCTAAGCTACTTTCTTCTTAATTTTATTCAATAAAGTTAATGTTTATCAGATATAACAGAAGCATCTGCCTGAGTGAATTCTAAACCATATAGGCACAGACAAACATGCTACCTAAGATATTAAACTTATAAGAGGAAGACACTTGGGACCCTAGCCCTGATACATTTAAGGAAAGTATATAAAGGGTGGCAGGTTTCACTGACGAGGGGCCTTTTATAAGTGAGAGGTAAAAGGTAGCCTCAAGGCATAACAAGGAGGTTGTGTCACAAGGGTGCTGTAACCCATCCCCCAAATAGATTCAAACCCAGAGTAACATTGAAACTACCAGCCATGACCAGATTGCAGATGCCTGTGCTTCCCATGCTCACACCTTTATTTGAAACAAAAAACAGGATATGGATGCATACAAGAACTTTATAGTGAGAGCTTACAAGCATACAATTTTATCACAAGTTATTTATAAATATTTATTGGAAATATGGCTTCAGGTACATGGAGGGCAATCTCACAGGCAGCTTTATTGAACCAGAGAAGACCGTTATTTGAAGCACCTGTGAGGAATACAAAATGGAATGGACTGATATTGGAAGAAATTAGGAAGGAAGATCTAAGAGGTTTAAGAGATGAGATTAAACAAGATTTAAAATCTGAACTAGGAGTAATCAGGCAAATGGGGGGGTGAAAAAAGATATGAAGAGAATTAGTGATAAAGTAGATAAATTAGAATCCACCTCAGAATAATTGGAAGGAAAAATAGAAGAAGTAACAAAAGAGCAATAAGAAGAAGGTGAGATGGCAATAAAGCTTTAGTTAAAAACAAAGGCAGAATTGTTTAAAGCTCAAGGGGTTACCAGAACAGATAAATGATAATCTGTACAAATGCCTCACATCTACAGACTACATAGATAAGCCCATGCAACACATCTAAATATCAAGGAAAAAGCAAATAAAACAATCTAACTTTTCTTCAAAGAGAATATAACCCATTACATGAATATGTCTAGTGTATGCGATATAAGTAAAGCTGTGCTTTAGTCCTTTTTTTGTTCTACAAAATATAGATTTACATAGAAAAAAGAAGAAAAGATGTCAACCTTTAACAGACTATGGGAGGATGCAAACAGGCAGCCATGGGCCGCCCTGGGAAACGGCGGATTGGGGCCAAGGCTGTCCCACGCCTCGGCCCTGATCCTCCCTTTCACCGCCTGGGAAAAGAGTGCTAAAATAGCGCTCCTTCCACAAGCTGCGAAAGGGGTGCCTGAAGAGCCGCCATGTAGCTCTTCTGCGGCTCTTCCGGCTCAGCATCTCTGGACGCTGATCCAGAAGGACGTCGTTGGAGCGCCCGTCATGTGGAAGGGTGGGCGCTCTGATGACATCCTCAGGAAGGGGATGGGGCAACCAGCGTCTGGCTGCCCCTCCCCTTCCTTGGCTTGAAGACGGCACAAAGCACTGTCTGCAAAGCCCCTACTTAAAGTTAAAGAGGAAGGACTACAAAAAGAATCCAATGGGGGGAAAGTGACTGATGAAATTAAAATTTTGCAAAAATAGATATTAGTATAAACAGTAATTGAATTAGGAGGGAAAACTGAAGAAAGTGAGGCAAATGGATTTTGGATGTTTCAACAAGCCTGGAAAATGACTCACTTTTAAACTAAGAAAACAAAAGGGAAAGAAACAAAAGGGTATTGCAAAGATTAATCAAAGAAAAGATATATATGCATGACAAGAGAAGATTAAAGAAGTTTTTTACAATTCTTATTTGTTATTATATACAAAACAACCAATTGAATTTAAAAAAAGAAATGGGGGAGGGTTACCCCAGAGCCAAATGAGACAGAACCTAAGATATATCTTGGGCAAATTAGAATATTATGAATGCTACAATGAAAAGAAATTGAGCCTAATGTTTATAGTTTTAGAAAAAGCCTTTGATACAGTAAATTGGCAGACAATGTTGGAAATTCTCAAAAGAATTAATATTGGCCATGATTTTATCAAGTCGATAAAAAAATTACAATAACCAAAGAGCTCAGATCTTTATAAATGGAGAAAAAAATAGAAAGTTTGCAAATACAAAGAGGTACTAGACAGGGAGGTCAGTGTCACATTTATTTTAATATTACTCTAATGGAAATGCTAATTAAAAACATTAAAAAAGACAAATCTATACACGAAGGTCCAAAACACACTGCAGAAATAATCCAGTTTGAGACCACTTTAACTGCCCTGACTCAATACTAGGGAATTCTGGGAACTGTAGTTTTATGAGACATTTAGCCTTCTCTGTCAGAGAGCTCTTGTGTGACAATAAACTACAATTCCCAGGATTCCCTAGCACTGACCCAGGGCAGTTAAAGTGGTCTCAAACTGGATTATTTCTGCATTGAGTTTTGGACCAGAGTGAAGATTTAGAAATATAATTATAAACTCAGCACATTTGCAGATGATTTGGGGAAATTACAGGATGCAAAATTAATAAAGAAAAAATGGTGATTATTATGAAAAATCTATTAAAGAAAAAAGAACAAAAACTCTACAAAACAATGGGAATCAAGACTGAAAAAGAGTCAAATATCTGGCAGTGACAATTACAAAGAAGATATCTGAATTATTTGAAAACAATCATAAGAGAATTTAAAAGGATTTGATAAACCAGAACAAATTTCAACTCTCCCTCCTGGGCAGAATAACAGAAACCCTTTTTAAGATCTGACACAAAAATATATCAGCATTCATATGAAAACAAAAAGCCAAGAGTAATGCTAAAAATATTACAGGTTATGAGAGAAAGGGGAGTGTTAGGAGTTCCTAATATGAAGCTATCTTTTGAAGCATGCTGTTTTACCTGGATGAAATAATGGATAACCTTGGAGAATAAAAGATTACTAGATGTGGAGGGAGAAGATTTGAGATTTGGCTGGCATACATAACTTGGATATGGAAAAGACAAGACAAATAAGGACTTCAACAATCACTGTGTAAAGAAATTGCTGCTACAAATATGAAAGAAATATAAAAATAGAATAACTTCAAAATATTGGAAAACAAGAAATGACACTGTTAGCAATATTTGAATATTAAAATTCAACAATACCCAGAATTTTATCTGTTAGGTATGTTTGATGAAAAACTAGAAAAAATAAATTGGTAAAATCTTGTTATATTTGATTACAAGAGCAAGAATTGCATTCGCACAAAAATAGAAAACAAAATATTTCTCAAGCAAGAAGATTGGCTGATGACATTATATGATGCTATGGAAATTGATAAATTAGCACAATTACTAAGATATAATTCAACAGAAAAATTTTTAAAAGAAAAGTGGGCTGAAATAGCAACACTGAGCTTGTAAGTTGTCATATACTCAGACTAATGAAAAGAGAACCTTTCATTTTGTATTTATAGATGTAAGCAGTAATAAGTAATAATTTGGTACAAAGGAAATAGAAAGAAATGTAGATTTTGTTTATTTGTGATATTGTGAGAAAGTTGTCAAAATAACTAAAATTGGTAGTACTGACAGGGAGGAAGTGTGGAAGAATGTTTGAAAACAGTAAGAGTGAAGGTTTGAGTAAGTGAATAGAAGGATTAGAGGAGGAGGGAGAAGAAGGAAGAAGAGAAGGGTGGGGTTTATGGAAGGCAAGAAAAATGAAAGGCTTGTGGTGAGATTGGTAGGGTTGAAAGGGAGAAAAGAAATTAGGGAATGAAAGGAAGGTTTTAAAATGGGAGTAAGAAGAAAGAAGTTTAAATGTATATGACTGAGAATTGAAAGAAGAAGCATTGTTAATGGATATATTTAGATTGGAAATTGATTTACTATAAGTATTGGTATGTAAGTATGTATGTATAAGTGTATGTGTGTGTATAGATGTAATAAAAATATTTAAAAAAAAAAGGGGGGGGGGAGAAGTGTCCTAGTTTGCATTTTAGTCATGTAGCACTCTTGAAACCAATGTTGTTAATTACCCATCAAGACAGCTTTGACTGTAACTCTTTGAATGACAGATTCCCATGAGACTCAGTCATCAACTGTCCTGCTTGGGTCTTGCAATCTCAGGCTTTCTTTATTGAAATGATCAATCTATAATGTGGTCTTCTGTTTTTCCTAATAACTTCCCCTTTACCAAGCATTATCACTTTTTTCCAATATGTCATCTCATGACGTATCCAATGTATCATATGTAGCCTTGATTTAGTTGTTTTGGCTTCTGGGGGAAGTTAAGGCTTAATTCAGCTTTTATCTGTCTTTCTACATCCATAATACTATCCTCCAGAACCAGATTTCAAATGTGTTGATCTTCTCCCTATCTTCACTATGCATAGAAACTAGAAATACTATGGCATTAATAACTCAACGTTGTATTTTATGATATAGCATTACACTTTCTGAGGATCTTATCTAGTTTCACAATTTTTAACTTTCCTGATTCATTTTTAAAGATTTTATTAAGCAAAAGTAAAATTCACAGCATATAATACATTCATCAATAATAAAGGATCGGCAATGCATGTTATACAATATACAGTCGTTCCTTCCAATTCACGAAGGATCCATTCCCGACCCCCGACCCCTGCATGAATCATTTTAATATATATCCTAGCTCCATTGTTTTTAATGGCCGCATGCTCCTGGGTGCACACGCCATTTTATCCCTCCTGGCTTCCTTTCTGGGAAATAGGGGGGATGTGAATGGGAAGTCTGTGAAATAGGAGGTACAACTGTAATTGTTCTTTGTCTTAATTTCTTTAAAACTCCTACTAAAATTACATTAATTCTAATATTATTCTATATCATATATAACATTATAATATTATAATTATCATAACTAATAAGTATAAATCATCCCTCCATCCTATCTATTTATCTTGCTTCCTACCTTTCCTTTTTTCTCTTCCACTACTTTTACTTTCCTCACCTTCATTCCTAATACCTTCTACTAATTTCTCTTCCAAATTCCTTTACTTACTTCACTCCTCCTTTTCCATTCTCTCTCTCCTATACTTTCTTTCATCTCTTCTCATCCTACCTCCTTCTCCTACCTTTCTCTTTCTCCTACCTTCACATATCTACTCCACATTCTCTCTTCTTTCTAATTCAAATATTCTAACCTTCCTACACTTTCTTTTACTCTCATTCTACCTGATTCATGTTTCTCCTATTCCATGTTTCAATTATATGCACTGTGTAGCTTCATCATTTCCTCTCTGAGCACGTCAGCAGGTGAATATAACATTGGCATGAGTTCAGTTGTATCATTGTGCTCTGCTCTTCCCTGGTAACTGATTGAGTGCCTCTGACCTGGGAGTGTCTTCCAAACTGAACATAGCATTATTGGCTCAGTGTTGATGTTACTGCTGAGTTGCCAGTTTCAGTTTCATTATGTATGTATGTTGTTGTTGTTGTTGTTGTTGTTGTTACCTTATATCCTGCTTTTCTCTCAATATAGGGACTCAAGGCGGTGAACAGCAAATTTAGAACAGTACAATTTAAAAACAAAACAAAGACATTAAAAAGTGTAAATATATTTTTTTAAAGTTGTTAATTTAAAAAGTTAAAACAATTAGTCCTTAAAATAGTAAAATGTATTTTAAAACTATGTACAAACTTACTCTGACTTGCACAGCATCTAAAAGCCCACTCCTCATCAATTTAAAAAGCCTAATGGCACAGAAATGTTTTGTTCTGCCACTGAAAGGAGAGCAGGGATGGGGACATCCTGGACTCTCTAGGGAGGGAGTTCGAGAGCCTGGGGGTAGCCAACAAGAAGACTGTCTTCCTTGTTCTGGTGGTGGGATGGAAAGAAGGGCCTCTCCCAGACAATCCAGACATAAGCACTGAATAAGTATGTACATAATAAATATAACACCCAGAATATTTATTCTGCTCCCAAATGTTGTAGAGAATTCATGCCATATTACTAAACTGCAGTATTGTTGTTCGTTTGCTATATATGTCCTCTTCTCTCATTTGTTGGATCAGCTTCAAACTTATAGAAGCTCTAAAATTTAACTTTTCCCTCTCCAGCACCCTTCCCTAACAACAAAAAACATTCCCTCTCTTGCATGTAACTAGAATGCTCTGGGGAAAGTCCTGTTGTGGAAATGTTGTGGACATTAAAGAAAATGGAAATGTTGTGGACATTAAAGAAAATGGTTTTAGGTTCATGTGTCACCTCCAAGTGAGGATCCTCATCCCACTTGCCTATTATTAGTAAAACTAAAGGCGATATAGCTACACATTAGGTATTTTTTTAAATGTGCAATTTGGTTCTCAGAAAATTTTAAATTAGATTTCAGAGCTCACCATTAGGAAGCAATACCAAATCCCAACAGAGTTAATCTGTTTGAACTGCAATAATGATCTCATTCCATCTGGACCCATTATTTTCCTACTTGTAATGCTCTTGGAGCAGCTACTGATGTTTATAATGCCAGATGCACTTCCCAAATATGAATCAGAGCCCTATCAGGAAAGCATTCTCTGGTCTATTGCTAGCTAGTAGATACAGCAAGATCTTAGGACTGAACTGAGCCACTTATGGAATCATTTCAGGAAGACTTATGGAATCATTTCTGGTTTTCAAGACTGTTAACTCTGTAAAAGTCTGCATTTGGCTTTCTCTCATCAGGGCTGAATGAATTAGCAGAGCCAAGAGAAAGACATTCATTCTAATTTGTCTGTTACTGTAGTTTGAGAGAGGAGTACCCCCACACAAGTATATCTGTTTTCTGAGTATCTTAGTGCCTGCTGGGAAAGGGTCACAGAAATATCACCTATCAGCTTGAAGAAACAGCAGCTCTCTCAGTATGAAGAATGACTTGGAGTTTGTAAAGTCTGCCTATTGTTTCAAATATAAAAAGGCAAGGAAATCACATTTCTGAGCTCTGTATTGGTTTCCCCCCCCCCAAGGCTAAGATCCTGCTCTCCTGCTCTTATTGCCTTCCTGTCTCCTGCTCTTATTGCCAGTCTCTCCCAAATATTGTCTCTGTCAAAACCAACAGCTTATCATATGTCTGATTATTCTCCCATCGATCATTACAGATGAATTTGTTTCCATGCTCCATTCTACAGTAAGTAAAAGGTAAAGATTGTCCCTTGATATGAATGTCTAGTCATAACCAACTGTAGGGGGTGGTGCTTATCTCCTTTACTAAGCCAAAGAGCCAGCATTGTCTGAAGACAACTCTGGTGGTCATGTGGCCAGCATGACTGCATTGAACACTGTTACCTTCCCACAAAAGTTGTATCGACTTGTATTTGCATGCTTTCAAACTGCTAGGTTGGCAGAAGCTGGTCTAGTAACAGGAGCTCACCACATCATGCAGCACTCAGGCCTCGAATTGTCAACCTTCAGATCTTCCGATCACCAGAACTGGCATCTTAAACACTAAGC
Organism: Phrynosoma blainvillii; assembly: GCA_026167975.1. Taxonomy (NCBI): domain Eukaryota; kingdom Metazoa; phylum Chordata; class Lepidosauria; order Squamata; family Phrynosomatidae; genus Phrynosoma; species Phrynosoma blainvillii. The sequence continues at coordinate 207,296,882 of JANUYF010000004.1, forward strand.
CACCTCATTCCTTCTACAATAAGAGTTTAACAATAATATGATTGTCATCCTTAAACATCTACCAGAAATGCATTGACATCCCTGCTATGCATAAGGCTAGTTCCTATCATTAGGCAGAGCGAAGCAACCACCCCAGATGCTGTGGGGCAGGAATGGATAATCACAACTCTTAAACCACTCCCTTTCCCTGGAAGACCAAACTGTGAGTATTCCACATCCAGCCCCACACCTCTTAAGCTGCTATCAGGAGCATCACCAGCACTGAAGTAAAGCTCCCCAGCTAGACAGCTGCTATATTTTGAACCGAAACAATCTCCATTTTATCCTTTGACTCAAGAGAAAAGTGTCTTGGAATGGCCATGCCTTTGGATATCTGTTTGTGATCATAGTGGGAGTACTACTTGTACACAAGCTGCAGACAACAGCTGTGTGAAGCTTACCTGAAACTCTGAGCATTATTACATGACAGAAAAAATCTAACCCACAGTGAGAGAGAAGCCTCCTTATCTACCATATTCTATTGAAGCACTTTCATTCTATAGTTTTTTGTCAGTTTTTTTTGGGCTGTGTGGCCATGTTCTAGAAGAGTTTCTTTCTGATGTTTCGCCAGCATCTGTGGCTGGCATCTTCAGAGAAAACTGGAGTGGAAGAGAATGGGTCTATATATACTGTGAGACCCTGGGTAGGGAGGAGTGGTTTCCAGGTGAACTGTGTGTTGTTCTGTGTTGAATAGGTATTGTTCTGTTGTTAATGGCATGGCTTCCAGGTGAGGATATGCAATCAAGGAGATTCTCTGCTATTGTCTGCTGGGAAAGCCCCTGATCCTGGTTGGTTTCCCATTTGCATTTGCTAAGTGCTGATTTTCTTATTTTGTAGGACTGGTAGCCATATCTTGTTTACTTTAAGGGTTTCTTCTTTCCTGTTGAAGTTATTCAAGTGTTTGTAGATTTCGATGGCTTCCCTGTGCATTCTGACCTGATAGTTGTTGGCATGGTCCAGAATTTCAGTGTTTTCAAACAGCATTTTATGCCCAGGATGGTTTATAATGTGTTCTGCTACTGCTGATTTTTCTGGCTGGCCCAGTCTGCAGTGTCTCTCATGTTCCTTGACTCATGTTTGTACACTGCGTTTGGTGGTCCCTATGTAGACTTGTCCGCAGCTGCATGGTATGCGGTAAACTCCTGTGGCTGTGAGAGGGTCTCTCCTGTCCTTCTCTGAGCGCAGCATTTGTTGGATTTTCTTGGTTGGTTTGTAAACCATTTAGAGGTTGCGTTTCCTCACTACTTTCCCTATTCTGTCTGTGACTCCTTTGATATATGGTAAAAATACCTTCCCTATGGGTGGCTGCTTGTCTTCAGTGCTCTGGGTTTTTCTGGGTCTGGCAGCCCTTCTGATGTCTGAGCTGGAGTAACCATTTGCCTGTAGAGCCTGGCCTAGGTGCTTCAATTCCTCTTCCAAGAAGTGGGGTTCACAGATGCGTTTTGCCCGGTCTACCAGTGTTTTTATTGTGCTTCTTTTTTCTCCTGGGTGATGGTTAGAGTTCTTGTGCAGGTATCTGTCTGTATGTGTGGGTTTTCTATATACTGTGTGTCCCAGACGTTGGTTTGGTTTGCGGATGACTAGCACATCTAGGAATGGCAGTGTTCCTTCCTTTTCTTTTTCCATAGTGAATTGGATATTAAGGTGGATGTTGTTCAGGTGATTCAGGAACCCAGCCAGATCTTCTTCTCCATGGCTCCAAATGGTGAAAGTGTCATCCACGTATCGGAACCAAGTTGTGGGCTTTTTCGGTGCTGTTTCCAGGGCTTGTTTTTCGAAGTGTTCCATGGGATTAGCAGACAATAACCTTGAGTGCATTTCCTCCCACCCTGTAGCCATGCCATTAACAGCAGAACAATACCTATTCAACACAGAACAACACACAGTTCACCTGGGAACCACTCCTCCCTACCCAGGGTCTCACAGTATATATAGACCCATTCTCTTCCATTCCAGTTTTCTCTGAAGATGCCGGCCACAGATGCTGGCAAAATGTCAGAAAGAAACTCTTCTAGAATATGGCCACACAGCCTGAAAAACCCACAAAAAACTATGGATGCCAGCCATGAAAGCCTGTGACTTCACACTTTCATTCTCTTCCCAAACAAAAGGTAATAAAAGCATGTCTTTTGTCACACTGGGAAAATCTGTTTGATAAAAGGTATGCTTTTATGATGCTGTCCCTGTGGAAGGAGAACAGAAGTGCTATGATGTCATGCGGAGAAGTAAGGAAAAAGCTACTTCTTTCTTGCTGCGTATGGGATTTCTTTTGTCACGCAATAAGGCTCAGAGTCTCTCCATTTAACTTCCCCAATAAAAAGCAATCTCAAATGTTTCTGATTTGGAAGAATTGGCTTAGCTTTTCACCCAGTACTCATGCTCATGCCCAATTGCAGGGCTACTGGAGGTAACCATTGATAATATGGGCTCACATTACCAGCTGAGGGAGAGGAGATGTGGGGCAATATACATATGGTTCACTTAAAGGAGGGATGGGGAGACTTTTCTCTACATAAAGTCATTGACCCAGAGGAAAAGTAAATTAGATGCCTCAGATTATAGTAGGTGAAGCCAGATACATTGCTGGACATTGCCAAAATCAAAAGTGGAAACAGTCCATCAAAAGTGGAAACTGAAAAAGTGCAGATAGTGACACACGAGCAACTTCTTCTTTCTGTACTATCCTACAATTCAGGCAATGGATGAATTAAATTGGGCTGCAAACCTTATGTGGCCCAAGAATGAATAAATGTCTCTCAGAAACAAGTTAACATGGCAGGAATATGTGGTCTGAAGTTCTGGACTTGGACTCAAATGAATAAAATTTGAGATGGATATGAAGCTACCAGGGAAGAATTAATCAAGAGGAGCTCTCTAGGAAGAGCTTCACACATCTTAATCTAGCCCTGTACACCACTGGAATGTCAGAAGGAATATAAACTACACTTTTAGTAAAGTATGATGGGTTCTTTTCATTCCCATACTTTCATATATTAAGTAAAGTGTTCATGCTACAAATACCTCTTTAAATCCACGTAAAACATATATGACATGTTCACTTACATTTGCCTACAATCTGAACTAAACTTTATTTCATTTGTAAATGGAGGGAGCCTAAGGAGCATGGGAGAATGAGAAAAGGGAATTTCATCTCTCTCTTCCTGCCACAAGTCTGTCAAAAATAATTTCTCCCCAGTGCTATTTGCTTTTCAAGGGAAGCCTCCATTGGCATGAGCTTCCCTTGAAATGCAAATGGTGCTTCACAGAACAATTTTTTGAGAAGCCTGGCAATGCAGATATCATTAAACCCTCTCATCACTGGTAGCTGGAGTCTTTCATATCAGTGGAATGGTGAAGTCACCCTGGGTTTTAATCTGAATTTTAAAGGATCCACCCCAGGTGCTGACTCTATTTGGAGGTAAGGTTTAAAACTTTGGATAGTACCTTTAAAATTTGGACTGAAGCCACAATAAATTCATTGCCTCTACTAACATGGAAGCTTCCACTGCTCTCATCTCTCCATTCTGAAATCACTCAGGCTTCCTCATGGCTATGTACACAACAATAGACATCGAATCTATTTTAGTCATAGCTCTTGCCTGGAGACCCATCAGCTGAAATATAAAAGGGGAGACTTATCCAGATATCTTGTCTTCTGTTCTTCCTGCAAACAATGAAGAGTCCTTTGCCAAATTTCAGACTTCATCAAGAAGTGAAATTTCTATTAAAAATTGAGTAACAAGATTTAGATAAATATTGTTGCGTCATGAACCGAAGTCCTCTGTTGTTCTTTTGGTCCAGAGAAAAAAATAGCTACCCTAGACTATAGGATTTTCAATATAGACACGTGGGTAACCAGATCTGGGTTTAGACACTATGCATGTAACATTTATTAAGACATAACAAATAAGGCAATGAGACAATAAGAAATAACAATTAAGAAAATCATTTTAAGTATCAAGAGAGCTCTTTAATTCAAACCATTCACTCATATACTCACGCACACAAAGTGGCACCCCATTGAAGATGTTGATCAAACAGTCTTCCTGGAGGCCATGGGAGTCCTGTTTTCCACAGATCAGGAACACACTGCCGGTTGGGAAAATCTCATATTTTAAGGTTCTTGCAAAGTATTGGGCAACCTTCACCCTTTTGGCTTCTGTCCACAAACTTTCAAACCAGCCCTTTCTGGTTCTTTTCCATTGATGTAGAAAACACTCTTATCAGTCTTAGCACAAACATCTGAATGACCTGCTCTTCCATCTGCATCTCTTGTCCTTGCTTAGGGACAACACCAACATTAGCAGTTTTAAAATCCTTGCTCTGCTTACCAGGAACGCTATCATATCATGCATTGCGATTCTCCATCTTCTTTTGCTCATATTCTTATTTAGTCCATTAGTGCCACTAAAACAAGATCCATCCAAGGTTGTTGAAGTGGCAGATCTAATAATACCTCCACTTGTCTGTTCATCACCTTTAAAAAAAAAATCTATTATATAAAAAAAATTAGCATTTTTAGTCCCATTTGGGAGAAAAGCAATAAAAGTCAGCTACTATAAAAAAAATAATTTATTTTTCAGTCTCAAGATAATAAAAAATTTATTATTTTAGCTTTAGCATACTACAAGATGAAAATTGTTTGTTTCTGATAGAATCACAAATCAATGCAAAAGTACATGGACAGCTTATAGTACAGCATCAATTAGTTCTGCAGCTATTAAAATAGGGTATATATCACAACAAAATAGTAAAACTTGTGATGAGATATACTTGATTAAGGATTACAAGATACATTAAACTGATAATCTGCTATAGTTGGTTTTATTTTTATTTCTTTTTCAAGATGAACTGAATCATACTCATTAAGCAGATGGAGCATCTATGAATTCAGTGTTACTTTTAGAAAATCCTCCATCAAAGAGAGCACTTAGGAAGTGAAGAGAGTTGGAAAGGACTAGTGCTTTTCTAACTTAGCCCAAGAGTCTTACCACACACAGGTAGGTCTATTTTGGTTTCCAGTGCCTGTAGCATAATCAGCTAATATATTGGGGAGGGGAGGGAATATAGAAGGAAGCACTACTTTATTTAACAGCAGTTTTAAATACCGTCATCATTTATCTTTGTGTAATGACAACTTATTTATTTTGTGATTATAATAAGCATATAATGCACTTGAATGCCCAGTCAAGTGCAGTTAATGGATCCATTTTATTCAGAGTTTACATATCAAAATCCAACTAGTTTGCCTTCACTAAGAGAAAGTGGATTAGAGAAGGATGTAATTTTCCATGATTCCCCATCTGCTGCACTCCCCTCCATACCTCTTCAGCAGTTTGAAGGGAGACAGGAAACTACAGTAAGAAGTGTGGGTCACTGAAATCCACACCCTTTCCCATTCTGCTGATATGAGTAGCAGAAGAAATGTAATTTGGATTCTGCCATGTTATATCTTTCTCTTTCAGTCACTCCGCTTCCAGGGCCATGCCTCTCCATACTGAAATTTTCCTTTTGAAAGCTGTCATTACACAAATACAAATCCTAATGTATCACTAAAAAAGCTCAAATGGGTTTTTACTTTTGCATTCATAAGCAATTTCTGGATGAGCTACTAAGATCAACAAAAATGCAAATTCTTTCACCTTCAACAGGCTTACATACCTGCAAGACTTTGGGAGGGGACAGACAGTAACAATCCCAGAACACTGGATGTTGATTTCATCCCAACATGCTTTGAACTTTTAGCAAAGCTGAAAATTCAATTATTTCAAGCAGCACAGAAGCAAGAAGGTGGGCAGGGCCTGATAAGCTGCTGAATATAAAACAATAAATGGCTAAGTAATCACAATCAGTCAATCACACACAACTTTTCTACTTCAATTTCTGACATAGATAGATAGATAGATATAGATATAGATATAGATAGTATAATTTTAACTGAACTATTAAGAGCTTTTTATCTTTTTTAAAATTGCATTTTATTCTTTTACTGAAATGTGAAATTATTTTAATACTTAAAAGAGATTATTATATTTTAAACTTTTATGCATATTTTTACATATATTGATCTTTTCTCAGATTTGGGGGGAAAGCAGGATATGGCAGGAGTAAATAATGAAAGAAATGCCCCTTTGCTCTTTCCAGCCTGGGCCTGTATAGCTCAATCTTCTGCTGCTATAATTCCATATGCTGAAATAACTGCTAAAAATGACACTTCACTAAATTACTATTATGCATTCTTTTTAAAATCATTTTTCTTTTTCTGCACCCCCTAACTTTCTCCTTCTTCTGCATTATTACTGGGTTTATTTCTTGCATCTTCTCTTTGCTTTCGCCCTTAAACAGCTCAAAGCAGCATTTCCTGACATTGTACTTAGCAATGGTTGCCCTTGTCTCACTTCCATGAAGCTGTAAATCAGTCTGCTCATTAATATAAGCATTTTTAACTTCAGTTACCACAAGCCAGTCCTTTTACAGTACCACTGTGCAGTGTTGTGTTATTTCATGATCATCTGGAAGTATGCTTGGGAAAGATTAAAATAATGATACCAAAAGCATAAATCCCACTGGAACCAATGGACATTTGACACTCCCAATTTGAACTATGGTGCTCTTTCAAAAGTATCTTTTGCACCCAGAAGAGCCAGAAAATTCCTACCCTGAGATGTGTCCATTGTTTCATGAGTCACTATTTCCAGTAAGGTAACATATATTTTGCAGACTTTAGATTAGGATGGTGCTTTTCTGAATATGTGGAGCAAGACTGTCTTTTCAATCAAACCTGAAGCCTTGCCAAGCCTAACTTTTTGCTATGATATTCTTTAATAGCTGAGCAGACAGAACAAACAGTGTGAATAGCAAGCTCTCCATGTCATTGTTTTTGTCAAATGAATCAACATACCAAACACTCATAAATTATTGCATCAAAGCAAAAATAAAAGATGATGTTGTGCATGCATCTCCTCTGATGTAAATCCAATAAAAATCTGCTGTGGATTTGAGTGGATGGGGAATATCCAGAGATAGTAAATTAGCATTCACCACAGGCATATAAAATTATTTTATATCACCTATTAAAGGCATTTGGACACACACAATACAGAGAAAATCATAGCTCTAAATACAACCTTTATTTTTTATTTGAATGCACGCACCTGAAGAAAGTTTCAGATGTAATTAGGCCTAATTAACACCATTATGTGCACTAGTTGGCCCAGTAAAAGTATATCCTCATTTTTGTAAAAGTAAAAGTATATCTGTGCCATATTTTTACCCTCCACAAGATGCAACCAATTGTCACTTTGTGTAGAAAAATCTTTTGGGTATAGCTCTTCCTAACTGTACCACAGCCAAGGAAGCATCAAATATCTGAATTTGCCTTCTCATCAAATGTGGTTTGGCCACCTACAGTGTAAATTGGTCCAGGAATTTTGTTCTGCCACTATTATCTACAAGTACGGAATGATTCATATTCTGTGCTTCATTGCACATTTTTAAAGACATTAATTGAAGGCCCCTATAAAGAGTGCTGTCAATGATCGGCCTTATTACAAGCCCACAACCAGGAATGTATTTCTCTAGCTGCTGAATGTTAAAGTGTATAATGTAAAATTCCTTCTCTTGTTGTGCTTCAGATTTCATATTCCTGAGATCTACGTATCAATCAGAAGTCACAAATGCACACTGCTTGACACTAGGATTTTATTTCACATGATGATTTCTGCTGTGAGGCTTCAGATAATCTATTTGGACTGAAGGACCAAAGCAAAGTTTTGTTGTTGTTGTTGTTGTTGTTGTTTTAATATCATTTTTATTTTATTTTCAAACTTACATCTTATATACATTCCCACAATAGCAGAGTAACAAAATATTATTTTATCATTAATATGTATCTTACATTGTTACCTTATTTATAGCCCTCTATCGTCCATATTATTTTATTCAAGCATATTACCTTATATGCTCCATTATTATTACAATAATTAATTCCTCTTGTAGAGTGCAATCTTTATTGCCATAATTCATATACTTTTTCTCATTTTGTTGAATACTGTTGTAGTGTTTTCCCACTAATCATCATGGTTAGCTTATCCATTATCATTAAATCGTATACTTTCCCAATCCATTGTTCTATCAAATGATTATTAACTTCTTTCCAATGTTTGGCGTATATGTTTTGTTTTATTGGAAAATTACCTATACGCTTCCTAGAGTGGAAAATGGCTTTATTTTGCCTATATATATACACACACACACACACACACACACACACACACACACGGGAAGTGCAGCATTACAAAATACATATACATGCACATATGTATTTTGCTGGATTGTATGTCTAAAGGTAAAAACTTGGATTCAGCTTCTGTTACAAAGGTGAGAACATTCCCTCAGTGGAGTTTGTCTTGGAATTCTCATACCAATGGAAAGGAAGGAAGTGTTGTTGTTTTTCAATTCTCGTTCCTTCTTCAGCCACCCAAACTTCTTCCCACACTGTTCTTGAGGGTTCCTAAACTTTCAGAAAAGATTAGTAGGGCTATATCAAACTACAGAAGAAAAAGAAATGAACTACAATTGACTAGCCCTCCTGCCATTGTGAGATTTTTCTGCTGGTCAAGAACTCTTCCACGAATGGAGAGTGTTTTCATTCTCAGAAGATAGACTGGTATCCAATCCTAGAAGTATAACTCCACTCAAGTAAAATTTCAAAAAGAAAGCAGACATGGTGTAGTAATTTGAGCACTGGACCATAACTCTGGAGATCAGGAATCGAATCCTTGTTCAGCCATGGAAATTACCTTGGGCAAGTCATACTCTCTCAGTCTCAGAGAAAGATAGATTGGCAAGCCTCTTTTGAACATATCTTGCCAAGAAAACCCCTTAATAGATTCTCCTTGGGGTCACCATAAATAAAAAATGACTTGAAGGTAACTACAAGAAACAGTTTGAAAAAATACTCATACACAATATCTGCTTAAGCATTTGATTTTTTTTCCCTAACAAAAAGACAACTCATGGGTCAGAAGCTGACATAATGTGATTGCAGTTTGGTTCTAATTCTTCTTGTCTGAAAGAACAAACTAAAATTATATTCAGAACACCAGTACACTGGGCCCTTGGTATCCATTGAGTTCCAGGACCCCCTGTGGATACCAAAATCTGTGGGTGCTCAAGTCCCATTAAATATAATGGCATAGTAAACTTGTGTCCCTTGTATGAAAGAGTAAAGTCAAGATTTGCTTTTGGGAATGTATTTTTTTAATATTGTCAAGCTGTGGATAGTTGAATCTGTGGATGAAGAATCTGTGAGATGGAGGACAAAGTGTACATTCAACATCTGATTTGCTAAAGTTTTTGACATTTTACAAAACATTGTTTTTGTTCATTTTTAACAAAATATATACAGTCAGCCCTCCACATTTGCAGGGTTAGGTGCACAATGTGAATGTGAAAAAAACACGAACACCCCCATCAGAAGCCAGTTAAAGGGAGGGGTGGGCAGGGGAAGAGGAGCAAGAGCACACACTCCTTTTTCCCAATAGCATCCTGCCCACAATAAATAACCAAGAAATTTTCTTTCTCATGAAACCTGAGATTTTGATCTCCCTCCATATCAGAAGATATGCTGAGTCTCTGACAATAGGATGTCCAAATAGAAGAGCCTCACACCCTTTCCATACTCAGAAATAAGTTAAAGGATTCGCCCTGTTGTAGAGCTGCAGGGATCTTCTACATGATTTCTATCTCCTTTTATTCCACACTAGTTTTCTTTTCTTTCCATAAATCAGGGCTGTAGGAAGTGCTTCTGGCTTCTCCTGGGCTTAGACAGTCTAATAAACTTTCTTTCCTAATTGAAGAAGTTCACAGTAGAGTATCTCATAATAAAGTCACCAGTAAATACCACAGTAACATTCTATAACAGCCTCTTTTTCTGGAAAGAAGCTTCTCTTAAATTTCCCATAATACAAAGGGAACTGTGCAACACACAAGGGAAAATAACCAAGCTATTGCTTTCAAAGAAAGAAAAGACATTGGTGCCAATTGGGTAGGATTTTGTCTACAATACATTTATGGCTTTACAGAAAATATAGTTAGTCATTTGATTTTTTTTTTCCTTCCAGTAAGTAAACAGTCATGGAATTGGTATGTGGTTTCTTTCCACAAAATGCAAGTATTTCTGCATTTCAGAATTTGGAACATATGTATATACAGACAAATTAACAGTGACAGAACTGGTAGCAAAATTTGCAATCTTCTATAGTGCTATTGTTAGGGTTGCCATATTGCTTGGTTGTTCAAGTTTCATCCATATTCTAGCCATGCCACCTGGTGCCCATTTAAACTGTTGCTTCCTACTTGATGGCAGGACTGGTTATAGATCACAGGAGATGTCAGGAATCAGGTCATGGCCAGATACCACACCATGTCCAACATCAGCTGAGGCACAGGAGATGCTTCAGCTGCAATAAGGACTGACAGGCTGCAGCAGGTAGAGAAGGAAGAGAGCAAGGAATTAAAATGAAAGGTGGCAAAGAAGAAGAAAATGGAGGAGGAGACCAGGGGATTAAGGTGAAAAGAGGCAAACAGAAACAAAAGGAAGAGGAGGAGATCAGGGGATTTAAGGTGAAAAGAGGCAATGAGGAAGAGAATGGAAGGTAAGCAGAACTGCAGGGAGAGGAACAGGGTGGAGAGAATCATGACAGAAGACAGGGCAGGAGGTAAAATGGTGGCAAAGGGAGAATATAGAGGAAAGAAAGAGTCAAGCGTTGGGAAAGATTGCCCCTGTGAGTGGGGAAAAGGAACTGGAACCTGAGGACGTTATCACACGTGGGCCAGTTTCATTGTTAAAGAGATAATAAAGTGGAAATGAAGCATCCCAACAAGAAAGCGAAAAAAGAGCTTAATTGCGCAAAAGCTTTTCACACGTAATTACAGTAATAACAGAATTAAGTTAAAAGCGAAAAAAATATGTTTTTAACTTTCCTACACAAGTGAAAAGAACCCGTACATGTACTAGAAATTGGTGTATTTTGTGACCAGACTCCTTCTTTTTCCAGGGCGGGTCCTGCATTTCCCAGGAGGAAGTGTCAGACTGTCCTACATTTGGGGTCATGTCCTCCTGCACAGATCCTAATTCCCTTCCATTGGGGTTAGGACCTCTCAAGAGAGCAGAGGAGGAGGAGGAGGCTGGAAAGACAAGACAAGCCAAGCCGAGGCAAGGGAGGGATTGAGATGGCTCAGCCTCCCTTTTCTCTCTCTCCTTTCCTGGCATTGGAGGCTGTCAGCTGCTGAGGAGATGAGCAAGGAGGGTAGGATCACAGGCAGAGCTGGCAGGGAAGGAAGGAAGGAAGGAAGGAAGGAAGGAAGGAAGGAAGGAAGGAAGGAAGGAAGGGCTGGGTGTTCCCTGGGGAGAGCCAGAGCTTTGGATGATGCCCAGGAGAGGGGGAAACTGGAGGTAGTTCCCATGCACCCCCCCCCCAATAAGCCTTTCCCCTTTGTAGGACCTGCAGGGCAGAACTTCATGGTGAGATGGATTTCCAAGTTGCTCCACAAGCACACCCCACACTTGCACCCACATCCACCCACAGCTGCTGTGAGGGAAGCCTTCTTTCCCCTCCTTTCCCCTCCATCCCAAATGCCAAACTTCTCCTCCGTCCCTAACTTCCCTCGCCTCCCCTCGCCTCGCCTCACCTCCTCTAGCCTCGCCTCGCCTCCCCTTCCCTCCCCTTCCCTTCCCTTCCCTTCCCTGCGTGGCAGGAGCCCGGGACTCTCCCTCCCTGGAGGCCCCTCCTCCTCCTCCTCCTCCTCCTCCTCTTGGCCCTCCTCCAGGTTTTAAAAGAGAATTGTCCGTGCGTATTTGCTTTTCACATTACAGTAAATGTGAAATTACTGTAATTTCACAAATGCATTTCCTCTAAACTCCCAAAATTAAAAAGATCTCAGATAATACCACTTTCTGTCCAGTTTCTGACCAGTTTCTGTGCGACGTCGTGTGAAATCATGAGGTGCAAATTCAGTTTTTGTTTGGGATTTGTGTGGATTAACCAACAGATTTCCCCCGTGTGATAACGTCCTGAGAGAGGAACAGCTACTTTTGGAACAGAAGAGCCAGAAGGTAAGGGAACTCCAGTAGTAGGACTCCAAGCAGCAGCCATCATGGGCTAGAAGACAGACCCCTGCTGAAAACTTGGGTCCTCTCATCCATGCACAAGCGCCCTATCAAGGTCTCAGATGCTCTAGTCCAGAATGTTGGCCAAGTGAGGCCAAAATCCAAAATACTCTAAAGTTCAAAACTTTTTTTCATATGTGGCTGAGACAGTGACACTTTGCTTTCTGAAGATTCAATGTACACAAACTTTGTTTCATGCACAAAATAATAATGTATAAAATTACCTTCTGGCAACATGCATAAGATGTATATGAAACATAAATGAATTTTGGGTTAATTTTAGGTCTTATCTTAAATATATCTCATTATGTACATATATAAAAATACAGATATTCCAAAATCTGAAAAAATCAAAAATATGGAACACTTCTGGTCACAAGCATTTTGAAAAAAGAATACTCAGCCTGTACTGTCCCACTCCATGCAAAGGCAAAGGCTGGATAAGGAGTAGTCTGAAGTCTGAAAAACATTTTCACTGCTGAAAAGAAATTATTGATGTGAAGAGTCATACTTACAGTGGATAGACACAAAATCAAGAAGTGGAAGGACTATGAGAGAGCCCTCCCCTGCAGATCTTAATGCATATCCTCACTTATATAAGGAGATAATGTATGTAGAGAGATCTTGTAGCAGCTTTGAAACTAATTGAAAGAAAGAAGTTGTCAGCATGAGCTTTCGTAGACTAAAGTTACTTCCTCAGATGCATATGAAGGAAGTCCATATGCATCTGAGGAAGTAGACTTTAGTCTACAAAAGCTCATGCTGCTAACTTCAGTTAGTCTCAAAGCTGCTACAAGATCTCTCTAAATACCGATTCTACAGACTAACACAGCTATTCTTTGAATAAGGAGATACAGTCTTTCAGATACTCTAGACCAGGGGTAGGCAACCTTTCCCCTTTAAGGGCCAAGGGACTTCAGCTCCCAGAAGCCTCAGCTATGTTGGCCAATAGTCCCATGTTGGCCAATAGCTCCTGGGATTCTGGGAGCTGAAGTCCCTCTGCCCTTGAAGGGGAAAGGTTGCCTACCCCTGCTCTAGACCAATGGTTCCCAAAACCTAGTCCTCCAGATTGTTTGGACTTCAACTCTCAGAAGCTCCATCCAGCTTGGCCAACAGTCAGGAATTCTGGGAGCTAAAGCCCCAAACACCTGGAGGACCAAAGTTTGGGAACCACTGCTCTGGACCCAAGCCATGTAGGACTTTAAAGATCAAAACCAGAATTTTGAATTCTGCCCAGAAATGAACCGGTAGCCAAAGCAATTGTTTCAATGGGAGGGGTGGTCACATGATCGTTGTACCCAACCCCAGCCTGGCCACAGCACTTTGGACCTGCAGTAGTTTCCGAACAGTTTCCAAACGGTAACCCATGTAGAGACTAGATGTAATCAAAGCATGTGTCACTGAAGCCAGATCTGACTTCTCAAGGAACGGGCATAGTTGTCACACTAGTTTTAACTAGTGTGCCAGCTGAAGACATCATTGATGCTGTCTTCAGCTTGGAGCATACAAATCTGTGGGCAGAAGTGATTAACATCTCTGAGTTGTAATAGATGGATCATTTTCTCATCAGAGTTAGTATCACAGCTACTATCTGTACCTGCAGGGCTGATAGGCCTATTAAGATAGACCACCCTCAAAGGCTAATGGAGCCTTTAGAATTCCAGAAAGCCTTAAAGAGTCTCATGGCTGGTACCAAACCTGATCCTGTTGAAGCCCTGATCAATAAGTGGAATCAAGATATAACCAGTACTATTGCCATGATTGCTCCCTAATGCCTTCTTAGGCCTATTACTAATCGGGTCCCATGACATCCTTAGGGAGCTAAAACAAGAAGGACAATGACTGGAGCACAGATGGCAAAAATCTCAACTTATATCCAACAATATATGTTATAGAGAACATTTTTGTTCCTATAAGGTGGCAATATATGAAGCAAAGAAAGTTTTCTACTCTGCATATATTGCCTCTGTGAATTCACATCCACCCATACTGTTCAGGGTGGTGGGAAGTTTAACTCAGGCATCCTCCCCCCTGAATCCAATTCTAGAACCATCAGTAGTTTGCTGTGATGCTTTTAATGATCAATTCACAGATAAAATCTCTTGGATAAGAGCCAACTTAGATACCATCATTGTAGCAGACAATGGGGTACCCAGTGACTCTGTGAGTAGGATTACACTGGATCAGTTCCAATTGGTGACTACCACCAATGTGGACAAGCTGCTGGGGCAAGTAAGAAAAACAATATGTCCTCTCAATCCCTGTCCTTCTTGGCCAATTGTCCAAGGAGGAGATGCAATTGGATCTCAATTACAATATATTATTAATGCATCTCTCATGAAGGGAAGTTTTTCATCATGTTTAAACAAAGCTGTGGTATGATCACTTCTAAAAAAAAAGCCGTCCCGTTCCCGCCCCCCCCTCTGGATTTAAACAACTATAGACCAGTTTGAAATCTTCCTTTTTGGGGCAAGGTGATCAAGAGTGTTGCATTCCAACTCAAGGCAGTCTTGGATGCTACAAAATATCTAGACCCATTTCAAACCAGCTTCAGAGAAAGATATAGCATTGAGACTGTTATAGTCGTCTTAGTGGATGATCTTTGCCTGAGTACAGACAGGGAGGTATCCTAGCTGGTGCTTTTGGACCTCTCAGTAGCATCTGATACCATCAACTATGGGGGGTTGCAGACTGCCAGAAATAGTGCAAATTGAGTCCACTTTTAGGGTTAGGGTTAGTGCTAGGGAATCATGGGAATTGTTGTTTTTTTCTGAGACATTGAGCCTTCTCTGTCAGAGAGCTCTGGTGCCACAATAAAACACACTTCCCATGACTCCCTAACCCTAACCCTAACCCTTAAAGTGGACTCAATTTGCACTATTTCTGGCAGTCTGCAACCCCCCTATGTTATCCTTCTGGAATGCCTGGGGGATTTGGGAATTGGAGGCACTGTGCTTCAGTGGCAGGTTCCAGATGGTGGTGTTCACAGCTTGGGTGTGTTGCTCCAAATGACAGCTCGGATAGATGTGACAGCCAGGAGCGGTAACTATCAGCTTTGGCTATTATGCCATCTGCATCCCTTCCTAGAGCTGGAAGTTCATGTGCTAGTAACTTTTACAATGTGCTATTCATTGGGTTTCCTCTCTACCAAGTTTAGAAATTTTAATTAATTCAGAACATGGCAACCAGATTGGTTACTGGGACATTGAGGAGTAATCCTACCACCAATATTAAAACCACTCCACTGGCTGCCAATTAGTTTCTGGGTAAGGTGCAAAGTGTTGGTTATTACCTTTAAAGCCTTATATGGTTGGGTCCAGGTTACCTACAGGATCACCTCCGCCCATATAATCCACCCTGTACACTCAGGTCCTTTGGGGGATATTTATTCCAGTTAACCAGGACTATGTTGGTAACTGTCAGCCAGAGGACATATTCTTTAGCTACCCCTAGACTGTGGAATGACCTGCCAGAAGAGATTCAGCAGCTAAATACACTGTCTGAATTTAAACAGCATTGAAGACTAATCTCTTCTGGCAGGCCTATTTAGATGATTTTTAAAACTGTAAATTTTAAACAATGAATTTTAAATGTAAATTGTTTTAATATGTATGTATCTTGTTTGCTCTCTTAAACTGATGTATGTTTTAACTGTTGTGTTCTTAACTGGTGCATGGTCTGTTGTTGTTCCCCACCTTGATCTATGGGGACATGTGGGTAAGATCATCATCATCTATGCAAATGCATTCTTGGCCACAGTCAAAATCTGGGCATTTGAGTCTGTGAGCACACATAAACTGCAAACCTGAGATTTCGAATTTCTCTATCCATCAATAACCCTAACCATCATAAGCTGAATCCCTGTTCCTGATCTTCCATGTAACTGACCAGGAACACCTCTGTCTTGCCTCAAATAAGTTTCCATTTGTTCACCCTCATTTCTCATAGCAAATAAGCTTCCATTTGTTCACTCTCATCCAGTTCACTTCTCACAGCAAATATTGGTTTAGTGATGAAACAGCTTCTTTGAAATTGTATGGAGAGGAGAGACAGAGTTATGTGACATCAGCATACTGATGACACTGAACCCCAAAACTCTGGATGAACTCTCCCAGCAGTTTCATGTAAATATTAAACAGCATGGTAGAAAGAACTAAGCCCTGAAGGACACCACAGGATAGTGACCAGTGTCAAACAGTCCAGCCCTCCAAGAAAAACCTAAGCAACTATAAAATTATTTCCCCAAGCCCCATCCCAAAGAGGTGACCCAAAAGGATGCCATGTTTGATGGTATCAAAAGCTACTGAGCATTCCAGCAGAACCAACAAGGGCATACTCCTCCTGTCTAGCTTTCTGCAGAGGTCATCTACCAAGATGACCAAAACAGTCTCCATCCCATTGCCAGGCCTGAAGCCAAATTGAAACGGATCTAGATAGCCCCTTCATCCAGGAATGTCTGGAGTTGGGAGGCTACCACAAACTCCAATGCCTTGTTCAAAAGGGGCATATTGGACACTGGTTGATAATTCTCCAGTACAGTGGGATCCAGGGAGGATTTTTTTTCCAATAATGGCCTCACCACAGCCTATTTTAAACAAGATAGAAACCTGCCTTGCTGTAATAAAGCAAGTACTCTCTTTACCCAATCCACCAGTCCCCCTTGGGCTAATTTCAGCAGCCATGAAGGGTGTGAGTCTAGTATGCTTATGGTGGCTTTCATCTCTCCAAGGATCCTGTCCACATCCTTAGATTGCACAAATTGAAACATATTCAGCAGGGGCCACGGTAACTTCCACCAGACTTGTATCAACTACAACGTCCCAAGTCAGAGCAGATCCAAGCTATTTTATTCACAAACTGCTGTGCAAACCCCTCACCACAGGCTGTTGAGTGGTTTAGATACTGCACCCAAAACAGCACTGCTGTGTAGATGAATGGTGGCAGTGAAGAATTTATTTGCTACCACTCCACAACATAGACTTTCCAATGAGCTCTAGTCTGTGATTGGTCACACTTGGTCCACTTTTTATTCCATCATTCATCACTCTAGTTTAAGTTCCATTTGTTTCATCACCACTCACTCCCTAATGAACCAGGGTGCTTACTTGACTTCATTACGTGAGAGGGGATATCTAGGAGCAATCACATCTTCCACCTTGGCCATTTCCCTATACCAGATCAGCCACAGCTTCAAAAAAGGATCACTTGTCAAGGCAACAGGAAACTCCCTGAGAGCCATCAGGAATCTATATAGATCCATAAATCTCCTGGGGCAGACCCTCTTAATTGACCCTCCACCCCTGCAGAGGTTCTAAGTTCCAGTGAGTCTAAAACCCATCAACTTCCGCTAAAGACAGGGTTTCTTCTGCTGCAGATTTCAAAATGTATTGATTTTTGTGCCTCAAGAAGATCCAAAACTCTGGAATTCCAGTTGCTGAGAAAGTTATGCCTGTTGAAGAATTGCATCTCTTGTACCTGTTAAAGGCATAGAAACACAGTGAGGAGCAAAGGTGATAAAAGGATTCTGAAAGGATGGGGTTATGGGAGACATACTTGGTCCATGAGATGCAGATTATGAGCCTCTGCATTACATGCAAAGAAGTTTATCACATGCAGGAAAACTGGTAATTTAAACGGTGATTAACCTGTCAAAATAGCACAATCGAGATTAAAACAGGATTAAATGTGATTAACATTTTCATACACAAGAGCCATTATCCTGGGAATAACCAGGGAGTAACCAGGCAATAAACAGCAAAAAAAAAAAAAATCACAAGAAAATCCCATGAATGATTTGTTGCTGTTTATTGCCTGGTTATTCATGGAATAATGACACTTTAGTCACTTTTCATTACGACATCATGTGAAAAGCATTAGCACAATTGCGTGATTATCCTGGGATAATTGTGCATTGAGCACAATGTCATGTGAAAATCTTAATCAGAAATATGCAATTTTGACGGGTTAATCACCGTTTATACTTCCAATTGTCCCCATGTGATAAACTCCTAAGAAAACCAGCAACTTGGAAAGGAGTTGTTTGATTTAGGAAATTGATGATGGTGATGGCTGCTGGTTAACTGTTACCCAGCCTGTCCTGTGTTTTCATAGTGAGAAAGAAGAATATGTAAACAAAACTAGAACATGGGAAACCTGTGGAGTTATTTAAGTTTCCTAAGGCTTCAGCTTTTTAAGGAAACAAAAATATTTAAATGTCAAAATGTCAAAGCCAAGGCTGTTAGAGTTTAGCTTTAAATTAACAGAGTAGCAGAAAATGTGCTCTTGTCTAACTATACTTTCCTAAAACTGATTCGAATATGGGCCTCTGCAGACAGGCCCAAAGGGACGGCGGAGAGCCGCCCCGGGAAGCGGTGGATCGCAGCCAAGGCTGCCGGACTGCACAGCCCTGATCCTCCCTTTTGCCACCCGGAAAAGAGTGGCAAAATGTCGCTCCTTTTATGGGTGGCAAAAACCCGCTCTAAGAGCTGGTGCGCAGCTCTTTAGCACCCCTTCCAGCGCAGCGTGTCAAAATGCTGCACCGGATGGACGCTCTAATGGTGTGCGGTGTCAGGACATCCTTGGAATGGGGTTTGGCAGCCGGCGTGCAGCTGCCCCTCCCCATCTCTGCCTCCAGGCCAGCCCTTTGGGCCAGTCTGTGGAGTCTGTAGAGGCCCTATGCTTTCCTAAGACTGACTCAAAAAAACAAGGAACATATTCAGCAGGGGCCACAGTAACTTCCACCTTACAAACTTAGTTTGTTGTTTAAAAACAAAAGTTTACTAATGGCTTTACTCTCTATATAAATAACTCTCTATATCTTTATCTCACCACCTTTCAAAAGAAAATTGAGAGAGCAGGAAGTTGGGAACAGCTCAGCTGAAAATCTTTGCGAGAATGTCTATTAGTCCCAAAGGGGGAGAAAGAGGGGGAAAGAGAGGGGGGAGGGAGGGAGGATTTTGCATGCAGGAAATCCCTATCTATCTAAGGATACTCAATTCCATAGGAGTAAGAACTCTATGATAATTCCTTTCTGTCCAGCAATAGATACCAGCTTTAATCATGAAATCAAACTTGAAAAAAATGCATTTATTCAGTACTTATGTTTATGTATGTTTTATTATACTTCACAAATTGCTGCAGTCAGAGAAGGCTGGAAACCCTTAATAATCTCACATATCTTTATTGGCTTATTTATGAAGCTCATCGAAAGCACAGAAGTGAATTAGACTGAGTTTTATTTCAACACCAGTGATGAGATAGCAACTTTCATGTCACCTGAGGGTACAGTCCAGTTTAAAGGCTGTAAGCCAAGTTCTGTAGTATACATAGGTCTGTGTTCTAACCGTGAGAGAGGACCACAAGGCTGAAGAAGAATGACCAAAGGGCTATCCCTTCTGCCTCCCCCTACAATCTGTTCCCTACAATCATTTCCTTACTTTCATGAATGCTAGGGCCATCCCTGTTGACATAGTGTTATGCAAAGATATAGTAAGTCAGAGACTTGGGGTCTCTACAGACGGGCACTTTGGGCTGTCCTGGAGGCAGGGATGGGGAGGGGCAGCCGCATAGTGGCCGCCTCAACCCCTCGCTGAAGACATCCTGACGCCATGCGCCATTACGCACAATGCACGGCATCAGGACATCCTTCTGGTGCAGTCTTTTAATGCACTGCACTGGAAGGAACACTAAAGCACGCCAGCTCTTAGGGCGCCCTTTTTGTCAGGTCTGAAAGGAGCGGCATTTTGCCACTCCTTTCCGAGGCGGCAAAAGGGAGGATCAGGGCCGAGGCATCCGGCAGCCTTGGCCTCAATCCTCCACTTCCCGGGGCAGCCTGCCAATCCTCAGAGGAGGCATATAAAGGTGTTAGGTTTCATAAAGATGGATGTCTGGTAAATGATGAGTTGCACCTGACAGCAGTTGGCAGGAACATTTTTATTAAGAATTTCACAAATCTGATCTAGGAGAATTTAAACTGAGTGAGGTAGGTCACAGTATTCTTGAGAGTAAATGTTCAGCAAGTGTTGAAGATAATAGTTCTCTAATGTTATAGAGAGAACTGGGTGAATAGTATAAGAGCCCAACAGTGAGAGGCAACAACAACAACAAAAACCCACCTTAAACAAGCACCCAGGAGGAATGACTCATGGTCTTAGATGTCACTATATGAATGTACAGAACATGGGAAAAACAAGATGAACTTGAACTCTTAACACAGTAAAGCAAATGTAATATAATAGTCATTACTGAAACTTAATGGGTTGTGTCATGACTGGAAGATATTAATAGAGCGATATAACCTATTTAATAAAAATAGACCAAACAAGGAAAGAAGATGAATAGAATTATATGTCAAGGATATTTACACCTGTAATATAATAGTCATTACTGAAACTTAATGGGTTGTGTCATGACTGGAAGATATTAATAGAGCGGTATAACTTGTTTAATAAAAATAGACGAAACAAGGAGAGAAGAGGAATAGAATTATATGTCAAAGATGTTTACACCTGTGAAGACATCCTGGACTTAAATCCTGGAAGCCAGATTAAGAGCATCTAAATAAAAATTAAAATGAAGAGAAACAACAGTGATGTCATTATGGGGTCTGACCCCCCAAGCCAAAGGGCTTGGATATTGTCTTCATGGAAAAGACAACCAACAATTCAGAAAGGAAAAGATGTAGTAGAGAGGGAGGATTTCAAGTATCCTGATAGTTGCTAGAAATCAAACTCTGACAAGGTCATAAGGTCCAACAGATTCCTCACTTGATTTGAAGACAATTTCTTTGTCCAGAAGGTGGAAGAGACAACAAGGGGATCAGTTATTTTAGATATGATACTAAGCAACAGTGATGATCGAATTAATGAGGTGGAAGTGACGGGATCCTTAGATGGAAGTAACCATGTTTTCCTGGAGTTTGTTAGAAAGTGGAAAGCAGAAGCCAAGCATAGTCAGACACACATTTTAGACTTTAGGAAAGCCGATTTCAGTAAACTTAGAGAAATACTGGGGGTGATCCCATGGTCAGGAACACTAAAAAAAGAAGCGAGTCCAGGATGGATGGGAGTTTCGCAAAAGCGAGATATTGAAGGCACAAATTTAAACTGTTCCAACCAGGAGGAAAAATGGGAGGTGTCTCAAGAAACCAGGATGGATGTCTAAAGAACTTTCAACTGAGCTAAGATTTAAAGGGGACATGTACAAGAAATGGGAAAAAGTGGAAATCATAAAAAAGGAATTCAAAGGAATAGTATGTGTAAGGAGAATGTCAGAAAAGCTAAGGCACATAACAAGCTCAGGTTTGCTAGAGTGGTTAAAAACAATTAGGGGCTCATTCCCACATACATTTAACCTGTTTTGCAATTCGCTTTCACTCTGGGTTGGTGAATCAATGCCAGTCCATGTGTCGTTCCCACTATGGAAGTGGGTCTTTTCTTTATTCGCTTCTTGTTTGGCGCGATTGTCATTCCTACTAGTTTCTGCCTCTTCAAAATGCCAGCCAATCATATACGTGTCATCAGTGACACAAGCAGCAACACATTGAAGAAAATACAGGAGGAAGTCACGGGTGCTCTAGCCAGAATCCCATACCTCACTAGTATCTCATCCATCACTGGTTTGGGGGAAATCCACCATTTCCCACCCACCCCATTCCCAGGACCCATCCTACATTCCAACTTTCTGTCCAGGAGGAATTCCAAAATGCTCTCCATTCTGAGCTTGACTAGGAAGCATGTCCTCCAAGTCCTGCAATACTGGGATGACACGACTTCAACTCCCCGTGTCCTCCAAGTCCCTGGGATGCATGCAGCCATGGGTGTCATATGGAGGATTGTCTCCTGGGATGCATGCTGCCATGGGTGTCATATGGAGGACTCTCCCCTGGGATGCATCAGCCATGGGTGTCATATGGAGGACTCTCTCCTGCAATGCATCAGCCATGGGTGTCATATAGAGGATTCTCTCCTGGGTGAGGTGCTGCCCTCCCAGCCTTGCAGGACTTGAAAGACATGGGGAGTTGAGGTGGTGCCCCCCTTAGCCTTCCAAACCTGTAAGACATGCTTCCTAGTCAAGTTCAGAATGGAGGGTGGTTTGGACAGAAAGTTGGAATGTAGGATGGGTCCTGGGAAAGGGGAGGGGGGAAATGGTGGATTTCCCCAAAAACTGGTGAGGGATGTGCCAACCCTCTGCCACAGTAATCCCTCCCCTTCAGTTTGATGTGATTCAGTTCCTTCATTCCCACTTGCTGAACATGCTTATAATCACTTCTTTTCAAAAGAACCAGCAAAAAACTAGTGTCAGGAAAGAGCAGTTCTTTTGCATTTGCCTCACTTCATCGCAATTGAAAGTGAGTGCAGTCAGTTCGGAACCGGTTTCAAGTAGGAACAACAGACATATAACCCAATCAGCAATTCATTTTAAATCATAGTGGGAACGAGGCCAAAGAGGGCTTTTTGTTTTGTTATGTCCCTAGCAAAAGAAAGAATAAAGAAATGGCAGGGGCATTATGTGGGAAAGATGGCAAAATGCTAACTGGGGACAGAACTACTCAATAACCTCTTTGCCTTGGTCTTCAAAAAGAAAAATAGTGCTCAACCTGAAATGGAGCAGATTAATAGTCCTTGCCTGCAGGCTTACAATTTAAATCAGGCAAGATACATAGAGATCATGCGGAGCAAAGGAAAATTAAAAACAGGAGGTGAGGAATGGAGGAAAAATGAGAAACAAGAAAAATTAACAAATACATTTTGAAACAGATTTAAAGAATGTTACCTGTATGATTTTATATAAGCAGACACATACATCTTATGGGCTAGAGTAAATGCTTGGACAAGTTACTTTTTTGGACTGCAATTTCCAAAATCTCCCAGCCCACCCACCTGGCCAGTGGCTAGGCTGGCTGGTGGATCTGAGGAACTGTAGTCCAAAAAGTAACTTTTCCAGACTGTGGCAAGTGTGAGGCTATATATGTGCAAAAGGCAGGTAATAGGAAAAAACTAAATAACTAGCAGGGTATGTGCATGTCTATTTGAAAAGAGTTTTAAATTAGCTGCTATGTGCCTTTTCAAAATAATGGTAGAGTCTTTGCTAAGGACAAGATCCAACTAAAATGAAACTTCTGGTGCTTGAATAAGAACCCTTAGTGCTTATGCAAAAATGTCACTGCCAGTGCTTAAATTATTTAATTCTAGCAGTCTAAACAAGAGGATGGATCAGATCAAAAAGCACTAAAGGAGTTTCTGGCTTTATAAGACTCTGTCAGTTGGCATCCACCAAGGGATTTTTCCCCTCTTGGAAACAAAAGTAAATAGCATGGACAGATGTTCTTAAATAGAGACATGCTAGCAAAGTTTTAGAAGGTACTGGATGTCATTTGGAATGTGTTAGACAAGTCATAGTTGGGATGAATACCCCCCCCCTTTCTTGAATCAGTTTTCTTTCATCTTACTGAAGAATCTAGAGGTCAAAAAGGGAGCTCATGCAACTTATTCAGTCCAGTTTGGATCAGCCTCTAGTCCAGAATAGCCAAAAATCTATCCATCACAATTGAATTTATTTCTTTTATTTAATCATTCTGCCTTGTTTCAGTGAAGCTCTAAGTCTTCATGCATTATGAGAGCTTTGGATCCTCACACTTTGGCAATCTTTGGACCTCCTCCCTCACCAAATTCAAGACTTCTACAGAAAAACCCTGCCATGGCTGATAAGTGAAGTTAAAAGAGATGAAAATGTGCATGCATGCAGATCTTTGCACACACTTACAGGGCCTGATATGACTCATGTCAAAAGAAAACTGTTTACAGCAGTTACATCACATGGAAGAAATGAGAAAATGAGGTCACTCTTCTTTTTAAAAAAAACAACACAGTGTGGCCAGTCGTTTATACAGTATGCTCCCATTTTATGGATTTAAAGTCAGTAGTGAAAGAGAGTTGTTTATCCAGAGCCACTATACTGAAAGCAGGACTTAAGGCCATATTTTTCCATTCTGGGTCACATGAACTCATAGCCCTTGAGACACATCCATAGACCAGGGTGGGCAACTGCAGTAAAGAGGGGGCAATTTTCACTCCACAGACTAGTTGTGGACTGTGCCTCCATATTTGTAGCTGGAAATCAGACAAAAATCGCATTCAGAAAGAACCAGAAGTCTGGTTCCAGTTTCCACTTCTAGGTTTTCTGGCTAAGCCATTTTCAACTGGATTAGAGAGGAGGGTTAACACTAAACTTTTTATGTGCCCCCCAAGAAAGAATCAAAAATAGTTTGGGGGGGTTGGCAGCAGTGATCTTGGGGGAGTCACAGAAACGTGTAGAGTAATGTCCCTCATTCTTAGTTCAGTAGTCTAGGCTACCACATGAAATACAAGGAGCATTCATAAAAGGAATGATTGACAATCTCCTTTCCCTCCTCCCTTCTTTCCTCCTCTTCCTCTTCTTTTGGAATAGCCCTAGAATTTGAATGTATAATATTCATAGTATGAGCTGCTCCCACAGTTCAAACAGCTGTGTCCCCACATGGAAGAACCAACAAGTGAAGATAGATCATACTTAGATGTCACATGGGCTGCTCCAGTCAAATGCTTGGCGTGAGAATGACCAAACCTCAATGAAGATATGTTGTGCTGACTCACAGGTTACTAGGAATCCAGTGAGGAGACCGCAGGTATTAAGAAGTATCTCTGGAGACAAGATTATCCATAAACAAATTAGTTGATTATTGTTGCACAAAGACAGGCAACAAGAGAAAGATGTTTCTATTGAGAAAAGGAAAGATACTAGAATGTTACAAACATAATTGCATTATTGCTTAAGAACGATTGAGCAATTTCTTCTTGCAAGGAAATTCCTGATTATGACAAATAATTTCCTATGGATTTTCTATGTTATTAAAATATATTGCATGTTATTTTTGAGGAGGCATGTCAAATGCTAAAAGAAGCTGAAATTTTCCTTTTAAAGTTCTTAAATGGTAGATCAAAATAAAACAAATAGTCTTTTACCCAAAGACTTACAAAATAATAGTAACCCCATTATATCTCCAGACTTAGGGCCTCTAGAGACAGCCCTTTGCCCCATCTTGGAGGCAAGGAAGGGGAGGGGCAGCCGCATGCAGGCTGCCTCAACCCCTCCCCGAAGACGTCATCACGGCTCAGTGTCTTGACGCACTGCGCTGGAAGGGGTGCAGAAGAGCCACACAGCAGCTCTTTGGGCACCCTATTTGCCAGCTCTGAAAGGACCGACATTTTGCTGCTCCTTTCAGAACTGGCAAAAGGGTGGGTTAGGGTGAGGCATGGGGCAGCCTCAGCCCCAATCCTCCACTTCCCATGTCGGTCCAGGCCCACCCATCTGCATTCCCCCTTCATCAACTTCCCTTTTAAGCACAGTTTCTATATGAAGCTAACAAATTTAGATATACTTTTGTCAGTTTTCATATTTCCATTTGTATGAGGCAGCCTAGAATCTGCAGCCATAATCAAAATCTTCATCTAAGCCTGTATCCAAACTATATCCATGCCAACAGGAGCATCTTAATTCATTTCAGTGATACCATTTGTGGACTTTGTTCACAAAGGGCCAAGCCAGACATTCTGATATTTTAAAAGATTATAAAATCCATAATATTTATTAAGGATTTTTTTTCTCTGTATCCTCTGTTTAATTTTTTTGTCTTTGGGGTGATTCACATATCCACTCATAAGGATTGATATCTCTTCCCATCTGAACTCAAAAGCAATCTGTACTTGAGAGATGTTTCTTGAAAAGACATCAAAGTTTGCTCCATAATATTATGGTTGTCTCATGTAATTCACTATATGTTGTGTTCCGTGAGTGATTCTACATGTGTGAACTTATTCTTAGCTCTGTTTCAGGGATCCCTTTGAAACAATTCCCAAATTAGAGAGAGAGAGAGAGAGAGAGAGAGAGAGACTAAACACAATTTTAATGTGTTTAGTGCTCTCAACAATCAAATCAAAGCCTCACCTAGCACAGTGCTCTGTCTCCAATAACAGCCATACATCTCCCTGGAAACCTGATAAGTAGGCAGTATTAAGGATAATCCATATGTTCCCACCATTTGATAGTCATTCATGCAAGTGGTAACCCACAAGAAAATGTTGTGATGCATTTCTTGTTACCTGAATCATACCTGTGCCTATCACTGCAGGGGGCTGAAACAACAAAAGCACATACCAAAAGAGGGACTGTTCGTTCTAACATGTGTCTTTTGTCATGTACACATTTCATTTTTTGTCATTTTAATTTTTGACCATACACCAGGTCAATGGAACCTCTCTGCAACTGAGTGTGGATTTAGCCTGGGAGCAATTACAGTAGATGATCTTTGTCCATTAAGAAGAGTGACCTTTGTTGGTGTCCTTCTGAAACATATGTTAGTTTGGGACAGGAAGGGCAATATCATAAGAAGCCCACACATGTGACACTGAGGCAGCCCTGTGCTGACTGTAAGTACTTCCATTAGGTAACAGTAATACTTAGTATGGTAGGGATGGGAGAGAGGAGAATGGAGCAATTACAGCCGGCCGGGAGGAAGGAGAATATGGGCAGAACATGGGGAATGAGCAATACAAAAGCAAAGTGCTGTTCTATAAGAAGGTGTCTACTCATGCATCATAAATACAGCCCATTTTCAGTTATAAACCACAGTTATTGGTGGTTTGTGGCTTTGATGTGAGTTGGTTAGAGAATTTGCTCCAAGTTTAAGTCTGAACTTTTAAAAAGCTACCCAAGATACCAACCACATTCCCAAAATAACTTTGGCATTGTGGATAGCTCCTTTAAGGTTGAAACTAATACCCAGGAGGAATGAACCAACCCAAACAAATCAAAGCCCCCAGTTGCCACTGATAAGAAATGAAAGTATGGTAATATAATTTTAGATTGTACACCATAGGCAGGTTTTTATCTGTATTTTGGTGTGACTTTGTAAAGTGCTGTGTAAAACTTACGGCACTATATAAACAAACAACAACAATGATGATGGTGGTCCCTCAACTCAATTTTTTTTATAAGGTTAAAACTGACTTCATTATGATGTTTAATCTAGAATAAATAGAATCTTTAATAAGAAGTTAAATAAAGGAAGAACTTGAAGAGAAGGTTCAGTATAGCAGCATGTGCCTCAAAGAAAGAATAAACACTATGTACTGGCTGTCAAAGTTAAGACCCATTATTACAATGTGTCATTTTAAAGAACAGAAAACAGGCCTCCTATTAATTTTGATTCTTCTGGAGTATGAAAGAAACAGTTCATACTGAATTTTTGTTTCATTTTATTATTATTTTTTCAGAACAAATTTAAACAATAAACATTCATTTTGAAATGCTAGTTTGTTATCATAGGACACTTAAGAGCTTGTTGTTTTCAAAGAGTTATATCCCATTTCAAGTGTTAGTTAAGATAGGGGTATTTTAATTAACAGTCCAATTCAAAAACTGGATAGAGTTTAGATTGTTTTTTTGTTTTTGTTTTTTTGTTTTTTTACTAGAACTGTTAGGCAGAAATATTAGTTCAAATCCAACAACAGCATTCTAACACAGAATAAGTACACTTACATTTAAGAATGGATAGTTTAAATCTGTCTAACTTTAGATTGAATTGAGTAGAAATGTTTAGTAAATGTCCAGTTCAGTCAACAAAAATTATGTAGACTGAAACATTTTACTTTTTTATTCCATATGCATTACAGTGTGATATTCCTGTGTGAAGTAGGTTTTCAGTTCTTTACCAAAGAGAAGTGCCCCTGTTATGTGGGATGCAAGAAATAGGAGAAATATATAAAGGCACAGTCTTATATCAGTATTTCTTTTTATAATAATAGTCATCTAGGTTAGCTTAAGTACCCTGAAGACTCCAGATCAATCAGATCTTGGAAGCTAAGCAGGATCAGGTTAGTACTTGGATAGGAGACCACCAGGGAATACCAGGTGCTGTGTGCTGTATTTCAGAGGAAGGCAATGGCAAACTACCTCTGTGTATTTGTTGCCTAAGGAAACACAATAAAACTCAAGGGGCCACAATAAGTCACCATAAATCAATAGGCGACTTGAAGGCGAATTCACACACATGTACACACAGTCTGCTAGGTCAGAGAAAACACATGCTATCATGTTATTTCAAATGAAAGTGTGCCTATATTTAAGATACAATTGATATCCAAATCATTATGAAGATTTTAAAAATTATGCAAAATATAGTTATCTCTGGCTTCATATGCACTGCAGAAATAATGCAGTTTGACACCGTTTTAACTGCCATGGCTCAATGCTATTGAATCCTGGGATTTGTAGTTTGTTGCAACACTGAAGCTCTCTGACAGAGAAGGCAAAATATATCACAAAACTACAAATCTCAGAATTCCATAGCATTGAGCCAAGGCAGTTGAAGTGGTACCAAACTACATTATTTCTGCAGTGTAATAATCCTCATTTTGAAATTTTAATTTTCCTGCCAGGAGATTTAAATAAAAATCTGTGATACTGAACTTGGAATCCATCATTTGTATATTAAAATCAAGTTTCATACTACCTTTTAAATCTGCAAAATCTTGAGTTCTGAAATAATGAAAAAATAAAATTATAAGTGAATTATAATATTAAATTGACATTCTAAAATAATCAGGGATTACAATGTTGGAAGTAGAATTGTCTGTATTAAAGGATTAGTAATGCAGAGAAATATTTATACAAACACAGAAGACAAAGATTTCATTTTGTTCCTATCCCAGCTGTTTGGGGGCAATTCATCAAAACATTGAAATGGTGGTTGGAAAGCCCATATATAGACCATACAAATATTACCCACTGATTAATAATAGTTAATGCCAGTATGGTGTAGTTGTTTTACCATTGGACTATGACTCTGGAGACTAGGGTTTAAATCTCAGCTTGGCCATGTAAACAGCCCTGGTGGTGCAGTGGTTAAATGCCTGTACTGCAGCCACTCACTCATAGACCACAAGGTTGCGAGTTCAATACCAGCCAGGGCTGAGGCTCGACTCAGGCCTGCATCCTTCCGAGGTCGCTAAAATGAGTACCAATATTGTTGGGGGGCAATCAGCTCACAGTTGTAAACCACTTAGACATCCCATGCATGATATGAAGCGGTATATAAATTAAGCTGCTTTGCTTTGCTTTGCTTAAACACGCTGCAGTGATCCAATGGTTTCACTTTTCTTGAGGATCAGAATATTTACTGAACATTTTCAATCTGAGAGCAGTTGTTTTGTTTTCCATATTTGGAATAGATTTTATATCTGTAAAATAGTAACTCCTTTAGAGTATGGTGCCACTGCTATTGGCTTTCAGAGATCCTCTTCCAGTGTCACCCTCTACTAGTGCTGTGGTCCAGTAGCTGTTTGGCAGATTTAGTCTGACTCCTCAGCAGAAGCCTTTTCGATGTAGGAGATCTTATCAACATCAATGCTACCATCATCATAGCCTTTTGCCTTACAAGATCACACATTTCCACCGCCACAGAAAGGTAGTGCCAGTATTCTCTATTCAGCCTTAAATACTCATCTTGTGCAACATGCAAGAAGTAAAGCAATCCATAGTTTCATACATGTTGTGATCACACAGCTTATTTGCATAAACATCTTCCATCTGTTTCATCTGAAATTTGGATGGTTGACTGAAAATTCATATAATGTTGGAAGATATTTTAAAGATAAAATTCCAGAAGAAACTAGAGTTTTACTTACTGCCAATGATGGAAGGACAACTAGAGAGACTATATGGAAGAATGTTACAATATGATTATTACTGCAAAATGGATTGGACTATGCCCACTGATGGAAAAAGCTGATATTCCAATACAAGAAGATTAGTTGGTTAACATCTTTGAACCTGCTGAAATGGACAGATTGATACTGCTGATTAAGGATAAACCTTTGATAAATTTTAAGAAGGACCAGGACATGTTTATTGCTTTTTTGAAACAAAGATGGAGAAATGTATCAATTTTAGGTTTCATAGAGTAGTAATAATATGCTGACCATACAAGTATATATATGAATCATATTAAAGTAATTGTGGGTTATGATCTTCAGTTAAGGGAAGGAACAGTAGCTGTAGTTGTTTTGTGTTAAGTTTTTTTGTGATGTGTGCATTAGTTGTATAGATTTTTAGTATTGTTATTAGAAGTAGTTTTTAAATGTTGTTAGAGCAGGGGTAGGCAATCTTTCCCCTTTAAGGGCTGAGGGACTTCAGCTCCCAGAATCCCAGGAGCTATTGGCCAACATGGGACTATTGACCAACATGGCTGAGGCTTCTGGGAGCTGAAGTCCCTCGGCCCTTAAAGGGGAAAGATTGCCTACCCCTGTGTTAGAGAGAGAAAGTTGTAGTGGTTTGACTATGATTCTGGAGACCAAGGTTCACATCCCCACTCAGCCATGGAAACCCACTGGGTTATCCTGGACAAGTCACACTCTTTCAGCCTCAGAGGATGGCAATGGCAAACCCCTTCTGAAGAAACTTTCCAAGAAAACACCTGTGATAGGGTTGCCCTAAGTCAGAAATGACTTCAAGGCACACAACAATAAACACATATATAAAATAAGAATATTATACAATGAAATTTGGACTCTTCACATCCCTCAAACAAAAGATGTCCTATAGTGAACATCATAGCAACAATTTTAAAATCCTTGATTTTATAAAGAATCCAAGTATTATGGCATTAATTTAACAGAAAATGTGCCATATACTTGAAGCGCTAGTTTTTCTATATAATAATAATAATAATAATTTTATGTGTACCCCGCCTTTTGTCGAAGCAGTTATCTATGGAACAAAGTATACTTAGGACAACATCCAACTAACTTTATAGCTAGTCCTGAATGTGTGTGTATTTTAAGAAAGATGTCATGTCACCAGATTAAGATTCTTGTTATTTTCTTCCTGAGATATTCTGGGAAATTACAGCCTTAAATCAGGAATACCATGGAAACAGTGGCCTTAACTTTGCAAAGGAACTTTGCAAAGAAACATTCCAGTAACTGCAGGCAGAGTCAGAGGAATACTTTCATCTTTATGAATTAAACTGGTCTGTGGGATATTCGAACACAGATTGGCTCAATATCTGTGGGTAGTGCAAACCTATGGTTTGTGGTATAAAAGATTGATATAGGTTTTCAGGCTATACCATATTTGAGAATTGGTTGTGAGCAGAGCTCATCTCATTGCACAGACAAGTAAAGCAACTCTAAACTGTTGTCCCATGTTGGTCTGTACACTGTACACTTGTATTTCCAGTGAAGGAAAATAGAATTTGACCCTCTTATCTTTCCAAAATATATTTGGAGGTAATGTAGTAAATCTCCCTATGTCTCCACTGACATTCCAGTGAGGAAAATGAGTATCTCACAATGTTGTTCCATTTATATGGCATTGATGATGTGCCAATTCTGTGTACTTAAACAGTATGTTTGGATAAAACTTTAGTTAGTATAAGAGGGCAATAAATCAGGAAGACACAGCTATAATATCAAAGTCTACATTACTGATGATTTTGTGAAGGTTATTAAATTGTGATTGAGTCACTATTGCTAATACATAACAACCAGTCTCATGTCCTTACTTAGATTCAACAGTGTTTAGTATTAGTATTAGTATTACTATTACCATCATTATCATCATCATCTAGTAAAAATATTTGTTTGCTGTCTATCAGTCTGTTGGGGATTTAAGTTTTTTTCCAAAATTGCTTTAATTTATGTTGTCCCCTTCTTTGACTCTCATTTGAGATATCAAACAAACTTTTTTTAAAAGTCAGCCTGAAAATTGACTTTCAGAATCATATGAAATAATTTAGTTTTGGCTGGCCATTAGACACTCAGTAGAGTTGGAGCCACCCCCAACTACCATTGGGAGGGAGTTCCATAACTGAGATACCACTACCAAGAAAGCCCTGCCTTGTATACTCACCAACATATGTTTTTGGGACAATAGATGTTAGGTTGAGTAGCCCACATTGGGGCTAAATGCTGTTGTTCATCTTCACTCAAGTTGGCAATTACAACAGTGGTTGATGCAAGCCCTGGCCATGTCATAAGTGCACACATTTTGTCAAGAAAACCCCATGATAGGTTTGTTTTAGTGTCGCAGTAAATTAGAAACAAACAACAAAATCAGCTAGAAATCTGACAACGTGGGGATATTTCACAAGAAAGTTTCACCATGAGAGAGTTCCAGGACAAAACTACTGAGAAATGACTTTTCTGTAAAAAATGACCATACAGATATTCAGTGCTATTCACCAGCACTGTCCAAGTGTTCATTAGTTACAGGATGAGGATGAGGTGCAGTGACAAGTACACTGGTTCTACCACCATCCTGTTGTTGCTGTCCATACCACTCACCTTGAAGTGGAGACACACAGTTGCAGTAAGGAGCCTTTATACTCATGTAGGTGTAAAACTGTTCTTATTTCATACTCATAAGTGAGAATGATATGGGCAAATCCAGACTGCTTGAAAAATCCTAGATTTGGTTCCTGCTCTTTCTCATTTTATACTGGGGCAACATCTGTCAAAAATATGGAAAACAAAGCAGTGGCCCACAGATTAGAAACGATCAATATACTTCCCTATACACAAAAAAGGAAACACAAACAATTGCAGTAATTACAGTACCATTCCACTAATTTCCCACGCAAGCAGTCATGCTCAAAATTCTGCAAAAAGTCTCCTACCACATATGGAGAAAAAAATCCCAGAGGTGCAAGCTGGATTCAGGAAAAGAAGAAGCACTACGTATCACATTGCAAACATACCCTTTTCAATCTGGTTTTCACCCTTTGCACTCTACAGAGATGGCTCTTATGAAGATTACAGATGATCTTCTCCTGGCCAAATCAAAAGGCCTATATTCAGTTCTTATTCTTCTTGATCTTTCTGCAACTTTTGACACAGTTGATCATGGTCTCTTGGTAGATCTGCTTTGGGACCTAGGATTTACTGATTTAGTCCTTAATTAGTTCAGATCATATCTTTTAAATCAGTCATTTGCTGTGGTAGCCAGAGGTCAGGTATCTACTTCTGTTTCCCTGTTGGTTGGAGTTCTGCAAGGCTCAAACCAACCAATACCATCTGGACTCGTCATTATTTTCTTTATACACTTTAGGTAATCTTATCAGCATGTACTGTTTTCAATACCATCTTTATGCCGATGATACCCAGCTATACTTTTCCACTCCAGAACTCTCTTCAAATATTGAACAATGTGTTACATCGTGTCTGTCAGCCATTTCAACATGGATGCTTCATCAGCGCTTAAAATTTACAGACAGAATTACTCTTTTTCCACCAAAACTTACTTCACAATATACATTTTCTATCACAGTTAATAATATTCCCATCCATCCTGTGAAGGAAGCACATAGCCTTGGCTTTATTTTTGATTCCTCTTTGTCGTTTGCTCACCAGATCCAGGCTGTAGCTAAGTAATGCCAATTTTTGCTTTATAATATTGCTAAAATCAGACCTTTTCTATCAGTTTCTTCTGCTAAGACTTTAGTTTATGCCATGGTTATCTCCCACCTTGACTACTGCAACCTTATTTTAGCAGGGCTTCCTTTATTCCAGCTTAGCCCCTTGGTTTCTATTCAACACTCTGCTGCTAAAATTATCTTTTTGGCTCGCTGCTGTGATCCTGTCACCCCACTTCTGGCATCTCTTCACTGGCTGCCATTCCTTTCAGGATCTGTAAAAGCTTTTTCTTCTAATGTTTAAAGTCTTACACAACTTAGCCCCCACCCCTTATTTGTCAGTTCTTATCTCATCCTACCATCCTGTTCAAGATCTGTGGTCCAGGGTCTCGGGGCTCCTTACCCAGCCAATGGTTTCTTCTTCCCTGGATTGGATTCTTTTTTCTTTTCTTTTTTTATAAATTTTATTTCATATACTTACATTTACATACATACCAAAACACATACATACACAAACATTTACATACAATACTTACAAATACAAATACAAACATACATTCTATTGTACCTATGAATTCATTCTTACATCACTATCATCTCGTAAATAAGATAAAATAAAATTTGTATGTCAAAATTAGAATCTTTGTTATTTCTACGTTTTAATGAATGTTCAATATTTCTGTACTTCCTTATGTGATTCTACCATCACTTGTATCCTTTAATTTCATTGTCAGTTTTTGCTATCTTGTAGTCTTGCTATAATTTAGGTAGTTTTCCATCCTCTTTTCTTACCTATTATCTCCAATTCTGGCCATACATCTTCTATATCTTTATTTTTAAGGTTTGCAGTGAGTTTATCTAAAGTGGCAGCTTCCAATAATTTAAAATACCAGTCTTCTTCTGTTGGTATCAGCTTTTGTTTCCAATATTTAGCATATGTTATCCTGGCCATCGTAACCATATATAATATTTTCTTTTCTTGTGTCTTTCTAATTGTCATGTTTATATTGGTTGTAATGTTTAATAGAAAGAGTTTTGGATCTTGTTTAATATCAATCTTTAGCATCTCTCCCATTGTAGTTGCAATCATACTCCAGTATTTCTTTGCTTCTTGGCATGTGGATAAAGTTTGCTTCAGGATGTTGGCATTTCCAGCATTTTGTATTACCTATCCTATACATTTTATGCAATTTAGCTGGTGTGAGATACCATTGATAAAACATTTTTAAATAATTCTCTTTCAAGTTCTGACAGAGTGTAAATTTATTGGTAGCTTTCCAGGACTTTTCCCATTGTATTAGT
Organism: Phrynosoma blainvillii; assembly: GCA_026167975.1. Classification (NCBI taxonomy): domain Eukaryota; kingdom Metazoa; phylum Chordata; class Lepidosauria; order Squamata; family Phrynosomatidae; genus Phrynosoma; species Phrynosoma blainvillii. The sequence goes on from JANUYF010000004.1 coordinate 207,331,843, forward strand.
TCAATCGGTTCTTTTATATTCTGCGCACATTTGATCATAGTATTTTTGATTGTTTCATTTTCTAAGTCTCTATACTTCAAAAGTTTGTAATATTTAGTTATATGTTTATCTTGTTCTTTATATATTATTTTGTCTAATTCATTTATGTCTTCCTCTATTCCTAGGGATTTCATATCTTCTTTGAATTTAGATTTTAATTGGTTATACAAAAACCAATTGATTTTTATATCTTTTTTTATAGCATCTATTGTTTTAAATTTATATAAGTTCTTGATGTCTTTTTCAATCATATCTTTATACAGAATCCATTTCTCCTCCTTAATTCTTGTTCTATGATAGAAAGCTTCCTGTACTGATACCCAGGTAGGTATTTTTTTTGTAAAATAGTTTTTTTATTCTATTCCATATTCGTAGAAGTGCTTTTCTAAATACATGATATTTGAAATCTTTTATTAATAGTAGCTTTGTTGTACCACAAATAAGCATGGAAGCCAAATCTTATATTACTACTTTCAAGTTCTAACAGATTGTCCTTTTCTAACTTTATCCATTCCTCAATCCATGTCATACTGCAGGCATAATAATATAGTTTTAAATTAGGAAGTGCTAATCCTCCCTTATCTTTTTCTTCTGTTAATATCTTCCATTTGGTTCTAGGACGTTTTCCTCCCCATAAGAATTTGGAAAGTTCTCTTTGCCAGATGGTAAAACAGTCTTCTTTTACAATTATAGGCAGATTTTGGAATAAGAACATGAATCGAGGTAGGATATTCATCTTTATAACTGAAGCTTTCCCTGAGAGTGATAATTGTAATTTGGTCCATCTTGCTATGTCTGTCTTGATCATGTTCCACATTTTACCATAATTATTTTGAAAGAAGTCTATGTTTCTTTTGGTTATTATGATACCTAGGTATCTTGCTTTTTTTTGTACGTCAAATCCTGATATTTGTTTTAGTTCTTCCTCTTCTTTTGGTTCTATATTCTTTGTTAGTATTATAGTCTTGTCTTCATTAATTTTAAAACCAGAATATGTACCGTATTCTTTTATTATTTTTATTAAGCAGTGTAAACTTTCTTTTGGTTCTTCTAAAAAGCAAATCAGGTCATCCGCATATGCTTTTAATTTAAATTGGGTATTTTTAATTTTGACACCTTTTATGTTTTTCTCTTCTCTTAGCTTCGTATTTAATATTTCCAAAGTTAGTATAAAAAGCAATGGCGACAACGGGCATCCTTGTCTAGTGCCTCTTTCAATTTTTATGTAGTCTTTTCTTCATTAATTAATATTTGTGCTCTTTGATCTTTGTATATTTCTTTAATCCATGAGTTAAATCTGTCTCCAGTATTCATTTTCTCTAGAGTCTCTAATAGAAAATTCCAGTTTACTCTATCAAAAGTCTTTTCGGCATCAATCAGTACTAGAGCTAGTTTTCTATCACTATTATACTCGAAGGGTTCTAGAATGTTTATTACCGTTCTTATATTATTTCTAATATGTCGTCTGGGTAAAAAACATTTTGATCTTCGTGGACTGTTTCTGTTAAAATATTTTTTAATCTTTCTGTTATGATGGAAGTAAAAATCTTATAATCAGTATTAATAAGAAAAATTAGTCTGTAATTCTTTAAATTCTTCACGTCATTTCCTTCATTTGGTATTATTGTTATTAATGCGTCTTTCCATGTTTTTGGTAAACCTTCTATGTGTATATTATTTAATAATTTATATAGTGGTGTTATAATTATCTCTTCCATTTTTTTGTAATACATTGCTGGAAATCCGTCTGGACCCAGAGCTTTCCCCAGTTTGAGTTTTTTTATTGCGTTAGCTATCTCTTCTGTTGTTATTTCCTTATTTAATTTTGTTTTTTGTGCTGCATTAAGACCTGATATCTTCTGTTTTTGTAAATGTTCATCGATAGATTTTTCTTATTCTTCTATATCTTGTTCTTTTGCATATAATTTTTTGTAATATTTTTCAAATTCTTTTTTGATATTATCTTGATCTGTAATATGTTCATTATCTACTACAAGTTCTGTTATCAATTTTTTTCTCCTTTTCTTTTTTTAATTTGTAAGCTAATAGTTTTCCCGCTTTATTACCAAATTCGAATTCTCTTTGTTTGACATATTGTATCTTTTTTGTAGCTCCTTAATTATGAAAGGTTTTATCTGTTGTTGCAAAATTTGAACTTCGATTTTTAGTTTTTTATCTCCTGTCTGTTTCCATTCTTTTTCTTTTGATTTCAGTTGATTTTCCAATTCCTTTTTCACCCTCCTTTCCAATTTTTTCTTTTCAGCTTGTATTTTCATAATTACACCTCTGATAACTACTTTGCTTGCTTCCCATATTATTGTATTCAAAATCTCATTGTCTGTATTTACTTTGAAATAGTGTCTTAGTTCTTTCTTTATTCTATTTGTAGTTTCTTCTTTGTTAAGCAAATCCTCTGTCATTCTCCAAGAGAATTCCTTCTTCCTGTCTCTTATCTTCAAAATTATCATATTATGGTCTGAAAGGTTTCTGGGTTCTATACTCATTGATTGTACATATGGTAACAGTGTTTTTGTAGTAAGAAAAAGATCTATTCTAGAGAAAGATTTATGTGGTTCTGAATAAAAGGTGTATTCTTTAGACTTTCCGTATTTGTATCTCCATATGTCAACTAATTCATATTCTTTTTGAAGTTTGAAAAAAAATTGGATAATTTTCCTTGATTTTTCTTATATTTTTCATAGTAGAGAATCTATCTATTTCCGGTTGTATGACTCCATTGAAATCTCCTAGCATTAATATCTCATTATATTCAGTTTTCTTTATTAGTTTGTTAATTTTTGCAAAAAATTGTTCTTTCTTATCTGATGGTGCATAAATTCCAACTACCAGACATGTCAATTCTTTTAATTTCACTTCTAATGCAAGCATTGATCCTTCATTATCTTTAAAGATTTCTTTTGTGTTATATTTTTGTTTAACATATATTACAATACCTTTTTTCTTTTTATCTTCTGTTAATGAGTAGAAACATTCTCCTAACTTGGAATTTTTAAGATATCTGGATTCATTGTTCTTTATTTTTATCTCTTGTAGACATACTATATCACCTTGTATTTTTTTCTAAGTGATGAAAAATTAAGCTTCGTTTGTATCTGTTATTTATTCCTTTGACATTCCATGATATTATTTTGAGAGACATTTAACCAATTATTGTTTTATTGTCTTTCTATTGTTATTTATTATTGTTGTTATTATTGTTCCACCCCTTCCACCCCTATATTTTTATACTTTATTTTTTTCTTTTTTATTGAATTATATTGAAAAATCTTTCAGTCAAGAAGAAGTAATAAATTTTCACTATTCTTCTCAATCCGTTTTCTCCTCTTCTTCTGAATCTGTTATAGGTTTCAGATTCGGGTTCTTGTCTTCTGTCTTACTATCTTTGCTATCTCTATCTCCTGTTTCTTCCTCATCCTTGTTTCTTTTAGCCCTCCATTCTCTTCTTCTATGTAGTTTTTCAGCATGTTCTGCATCTAGATCTCTTCCTTTATCTTTTTTTCTTTTAAAATTTTTTTCCATTTCTTTAGCCTTTTCCAGATTGTCTATTTTATACCTTTTTTGTTTATAGAACAGTGACAAGCCTTCTATTCTTTCCCATCTGAAGTCAATTCTTAATTCCTGAAGCAGGTGGGTAAGGAATTTATATTTTTGACATTCCATTATTAATTGTGGTGGTATATCTTTAAATATCTTTGCTTCTACGTCTTTAATTATGAGTTTGTTCTCATAGCTTCTATGAATTATATGGTCTCTTGTTGAAGATCTAATGAAGCTTATTACAATGTCTCTAGGAATTTTGTGTTCTCTTGCTTGCGGGGAATTAATTATGAAGATTTTGTCCAAGTCTAACAAAAGCTGTTCCAAACTGCATCCTAAAAATTGAGCTAATGATGGAATAATTCTTTCTTTTAGATCTTCATTTCATCTTTCAATTACTCCTCTAATCTTCATACATTTTTCCCGATAACGTAATTCATTTGTCCAGTCTCTATAATTATGCTGTTGTTGTTCTTGTCGTAGTTCTGTCGTTGTCTTCTCTAGTTGTAAGGTTTTGTCTTTAATCTTTTCTACTTCCTTTTGTGTTTTATTTAAATCTGATGTTATTTTACCTATCTTTTTGCTTAGTCCAGATCTTTTTTTATTTCTAATTTACTGTCTTTAATTTCTTCTCGTAATTCATTGCAAGCTTCCTTAAGGTCTTCTTTCATCTCATTCCTCATTTCTTTCATCTCTTGTCTAATCCTCCGTATTTCTTCCAGGACAAGCATATTTGGATCTATAACTTTTATTGTATCATCTGTCGATGCCCTTCTTTGTGTTGTAAATTGTAGTTGTGTTTGCGGAAAGCTTTTCTTTGCTGCAGCCATTTTTTCTAATTTGTCATTCAAATGTATTGTATAGATGTCATAAAATAATAAAAAATTATTAAATAGAAATTGTCATTAATACAAGCAAAATTATTCTATCGTATAATGTTCAACTTGTGTGTCTTTATAACATATATTATAATATATATGTTTTATCTTTAATTATGTCTTAGCCTCTTATTACTGGTTATGCACATGCACATATATTGTAACCTTACACCTCCATTCTAGTTTTATTTCCTCTATTCTTATAGTTCATCATAATTAACCGTAATCAAATATCTATTTTTAGCTTTTCCTTCCAATTATAAATTTAATAATTAATATTTGATGCTATTAGAGGCTATTGATATATCCCAAAATTATTTATATCTTCTGGTTAGCAAGCTCACGAAAACTTAAAGTTGATGACTTAATATGATTCTCTTCATACAAACATTTAATCTTTTTAAACTATCAAAAATCTCTAAACTATCAGAAATCTTCAAGAGTTCATTCATACATATGTATAGCTCACTTGTAGCTCCTTACCAATCAATTTCCATCTTAATTCAAATTAATTAAACAATTAAACAATTTAAACAATTATCAAATAATAATTCAATTAATATATATTTTCTTTCTTTATAATTAAACTTATTCCATCATTTATACAATTCCTTGATTCATTAATTCAGTTCAGTCTTACTTTCTCTTTTCTTCTTGATGTTTCCCTTGTGTCCATAAAATATAAATTTGTAGTTGTTAGACTATTCAAGTGTCCTTTGATTTCTTGACCTTTTTATTCACTGTATATATTCCTCTTTTGTTCTTTCTTCATATATCATACATATATATGCATTAACTCTGTTCATTCACAGTTCAAAAATTATATAATCCAATGATATCTAATACAAGTCCAATATTGTTCAAGATATTTTTCTTTTCTTCTGAAAAACTTAAAAAGTAACAAAGGGAAAAGGATCTTTACTTTTGTAGATTATCCAAGTTCACCACGATGCAAGGTATATTTTTCTTCTCCCACAAAAGAACAGATAAGAATGAAGATAATCTTTTCTATGTTTACCACAGTTCAGAATGTCTTTCTTTTCCAAAGAGGAAACAGTAGGTGTTATAAGAGATCTTCCACTATTTCAACATTTTAGTGTTGCCCAGCTGATTCTTGTTTAAGCCAATTAGTTACTTTGTGGCACAGTAGGAATTAATTATCTTGTAGCACAGCAGGAATTTAATCTTGTTATCTTCCTTCTATATTAGTGGTTCTAAAATGTCTCTATTGTATTTCAATAATATTTATAATTCACTATAGTAATAGTAATAGTCATTCTTCTAGATCTACCACAATTATAGTAAATTAGAAAAAACCTCTTCTTGTGACTCAGGTTTCCCCCGGTTCACAGGATCACAGGCATGTCTGAGGCACAAGTTTCAATGTGTTTATTATTACAAGTGAGTAATCACATTATTAGATGTTAGTAAACTGATTACTTCCCTTCTCTGTAGCGATGTTATTTGTGCGGGGTTTTGATGGTCACTTTTCCGTGCCAGAGAGTGGTTAGGTTCGACCCTCTGCACCTTTTCACTGGGTTCCTCTCACTAGCGCTGAGACGCCGCGGCAGCTGGAGTGGATCCAGAGCTCTTCAAGATGTTCTCTAAGGTTTTCTTATATTTATGTTCTTCTTTTGTGTCCGAGGGTCAAATCGGTAGCCCCCCTTCACTGGGCGACTAGGGATGGGTAGAAATTGTCCCTGTTCCCCCCCAAATTTCCACAAATCTCGGAGGTAGGGTTGCGAGTCTTTCACCCCCTCATCCTCCTCCAAAACCTCCGCACCGGAAGTCCCCTCTCTCTGGATTGGATTGGATTCATCCTTTTTTGCTTGCCACACCTTATTCTTGGAACTGCCTTCCCAAACATCTGTGGATTATTACTACTTTAGCTAGTTTTAAATCCAGACTAAAGACTTTTTTATTGTCTGAAGCATTTTGGACTGTAGTTTAATATTATTTCATAGGTTAGATTAACTTATCTGTTTTATAGTTTTTATAGTTTTTATAGTTTTTATAATTGTATTTTACTTGGATAAATTGTCTAACCACTGAATATTATTTTTATATTTTATGACTTTTTAGACTGTATGCAATCGGCAGGTTATATGTTGTTTTGATGAATTCTGTAAAGTGCCATGCAAATGTATGGCACTATAAAATAATAATAATAATAATAATAATAATAATAATAATAATAATAATACAAACCAGGGAATTCCAGAAGAAAATCAGCATGTGCCTTATTGACTACAGTAAAGCCTTTGACTGCATAGTCCATGGGAAGCTATGGAATACTCTCAAAAAAATGGGAGTGCTGCCACATTTTATTGTCCTCATGCATTACTTGTGCTCAGAACAAGAGGCTGCCATCAGAACTGAGTGTGGAGAAACAAAATGGTTCCCAGTTGGCAAAAGACTCAGGCAAGGTTGCATACTATCACCCTATCTGTTAAATTTGTATGCAGAAAATATTGTTCTCAGGACAGATTTACACTCGAGGAAGGAGGAGTGAACATTGGAAGAAGGAACATTAACAACCTAAGATATACAGATGACACAATACTAGCAGAAACCAACAAAGACCTGCAGCAATTACTGAAAAAGATCAAGCAGGAAAATACCAAGATAGGCTTGATACTGAACATCAAGAAAACAAAAATAATGGCCATAGAAGATCTACAAATATAACAAGAAAACTGAAATAGGCAAAGAGCTCCCATACTTTGGTTCCAACATTAATCAGATCAGAGACTACAGTCAAAAATGAAAAGAAGGCTAGGATTAGAAAGACTGCAATCAAAAATGAGAAGAAAGCTAGGATTGGAAAGAGCAGCTATAAAAGAACTGGACAAGATCCTAAAATTTAAAGATATAACTATGAACACTAAAGTGAAAATAGTCCAAGTCCTTGTATTCCCCATCACATGTACAGATGTAAGAGTTGGACAGTGAAGAAAGCTGACAGAAAGAAAGTAAACTCCTTTGAGATGAAGTGTTAGAGAAGAGTGCTGAGAATACTGTGGCTGGACAAGAAGACAAAGAAATGGATGGTAAAACAGATCAAACCCTGGAAGCCAGAATGACTAAAATGAGGCTATTGTACTTTGGCCACATTATGAGAAGGCATAAATAATTAGAAATAACAATAAAGCTAGGATAGGGAGAGAGTAGTAGAAATATAGGGAGACCACATGCTAAATCATTGGACTCAGTCAGGGAGGCCGTGGGCCTGAATCTGCAGGACCTGAGCAGAGCGGTGGAGGACAATGGTCTTAGAGACATCTCATCCATGGAGTCACCATGAGTCAAGATTGACTTGAGGGCAGTTAACAACAACAACAAAATAAATAGATCTGGGGAGCTGGTAAAAAGTCTCTGATCATACCAGGAGCTGACAGAAAATATTCTGGGATGAATAAAAATATATGGATCTCCAAAGTAAAATTGGAAAGAACAGGAAATAACCTGAGACTTTTTGAAAATACACAATCTGTCCTCACCACTATTTCATCCTGTAGACATACAATGATTAGGGGAAAGGATGGTTACATCTTTCTTTATGTAGGCTCCTTGTATGATTTGGAACCATGATTTTTGTTGTTTTTGCTGTGTGCCTTCAAATTGTTTCTGACTTATGGAGACCCTAAAGGATTTCTTATTTCTAAATCATTCAGGGAGATTCTATGAATAGTGAAAGTTCTGTACTGTGAATGTTTGTTCTCCAAGTATGGAGTATGGCAGTCTACTGTGTGGGTCCCTATATGAAACGATGCAAGGGCGAATCTGTATGCTAGTACACTGGCTCCAAATATATTTTTCAAGCCCAACTTAAAGGGAAGATTTAATTTTTTAAAGATCTAAACAAGGTACCATGTTATTTTTTCCCAAAACTTAAGATCCTCTTTACAGGGAGAGGGAAAATGCTTTAAGTGTGTTATCAGCTGGACTATTTAAAAATAAACACAAACTTTAAAGGCATTTTGTGCAGAAATCTCTTCAATTCTTATCTCTGAGATATCCAGGCTTCATACATTCAGAATGGCCTAGTAGCCCTGAAAATTCCATTCAATTCTGTCAAAAATAAAAAATATGCAAGACATTTGTTCAGGCTAGTCAATGGGGAGCTGAATGAAGTGTCAGATTTCCAAAATGAGGTACCACTTCATATGTGAGATAAAATAAGTGATGGGAGAACAGTCAAAGTATTCTCCTCTCCTTTTTTGGAAGCAACAAAACAGGATCCAAACTTATTCTCGTCCTTGGACAATGTCCTCTGTAATGGACCTCTAGAATGTATATAAACATTCTTATTTGTACAGGGACACTGGCATTCTGAAGGCACTTATCTCAGAAATACAGCTTGTCTTAGAGCTCTAATGGCTGGGATGTGAACAAGACTGAACGTGAAGTACAGAAACAATCTTAAAAATAAAAATGAAATACGTGGTGCTGTTTGAAAATGAATGAGACTCAGAAAGTTTGATGTGTATAACAATCAAATTAAGTCTTGGACTCTGCTTTCTGTCAAGAATTACTAGTCCCTGCTGCCCACTAAAATGTTTAGTAACCTTTACACCAGGCTTATGCCTTAGATTCCATGTTTAAACAATTAGTACTTTTTGCTGAAAAGTTCCATATTAAGTCAAAACATATGCTATTCTGGAGGGATCTTTCACACTTTACTGTGGAGGAAATCCTAACAGATGAGATATTTGGCACACAGAAGTGATTACCACCAAGGCTCAATTTATAAATCTACAACACAATGAAACAAAAGAAAATGTACTTCACTCACATTTGTATTAAGCACTCATTATTCAAGAGCACAATGGGCCTTTGCAGACTTCCAGAAATAGTGCAAATTGAGTCCACTTTAAGGGTTAGGGTTAGGGTTAGGAAATCGTGGGAACTGTATTTTATTGTGGCACCAGAGCTCTCTGACAGAGAAGGCTCAATGTCTCAGGGAAAAAAAACAATTCCCATGACTCCCTAGCACTAACTCTAACCCTTAAAGTTTTGTTTTTAATTTATTAATTTAATTAACATAGTATTTAATTATTTCTTGGTTTAATTCTATTTTAAGGGGATGGGGCGGGGGGAGGAAGGGATTACGGGAAGAGGGAATGTTTTAAGGCTGTTCTGTTTTAAATGCTGCTGTCCCCCGCCCCAATTGCCTCGCAGAGGGGCGGGCTACAAATAAAAATTTATATTATTATTATTATTATTATTATTATTATTATTAAAGTGGACTCAATTTGCACTATTTCTGGCAGTCTGCAAACTTGAAGTTTAACAAATGCTTTAGATGTTCATGAGACCTTGAATATAACTATAGATTCAAATATAACTATAATTACAGAATATAACTATAGATTTGGGGTTTGCAATCTACTGTTCTATAGAGCAACACTTGGGTCATATAACAATTGACCTAAGCATTTCACACAGCATTTGTATTATTTCTAACATGGTGCAATAGCAATAGCAAGTACATTTCTATACTGCTTACCAGTGAACTAGAACTCTCTAAATGGTTTACAATTTGTAAGCCAATTGCCCCCAACAAGCTGGGAACTCGTTTTACCAACCTACAAGAGGATGGAAGGCTGAGTGGACCCTGGAGCCCTGCAGGACTGACCTCACAACCTTGTGGCTGCGAGTGGCTGCAGTACCAGCATTTAACCACTGTTACACTAGGGCTCCTGGGCTCTCACTGATGCACAACTTCTTGTGCACCACCACCACCACCCCAAAAAACCAATGTGGCTTGGAGTGTATTCATTTTTACCTTTATCTTGAAGTTGCTTCCATGAAAAGATCATAACTGCATTGGACCACACCAAAATTCTGTCTAGCTAAACATTCTGCTTTCCATAGTGGACAAGGAGAATTTCTAAGGCAACTCAAATTAGAGCATGTTTGTATTGATCCCCTCCCTCACCTCCATCCTGGCAACATCCATTTGGTAGTTCTGAATTTACCTCCTCTGAACATGGAGGTTCTATATAATCAGACAATATTGTCATTCACTGCTCTATTTTCTGTGGCTTGATCTAAGCCCCTTCCAAAGCAAATCTGGATAGCACTGTGTAGGACATTAAATCATGTATCCATACAAATTTTTAAGAAAATACATAAAGTATGGTCTCTAGTGTACAACAGTTGCCAAAAGAAAAAGCGAATCCCTAGCAAGAAAAGATTAGAAAACTGACCATTAATATCATAATGCCTTTATGCACATCTATCCTATGGTCATATTTGGGATATTGGGCATTCTCTTATATGGAGATGATATTCCACACGTTAACTTTGATTTTAACACTCCATCTTCAGTTGACCCTCATTTGCTCTTGCTCAAGGTGTTTATCCAAAATGCTAATATTCAAAGAAAGGATTTATTTGAAACATTGCCTTGTATAAAAGTGACAAGTCCTGAAATGACTTGCCTCTCAGTGTTTCTAGGCATGAAGGGCTTTGCAAACAATGACTGTAACTTAACCAGGTGCTGGTTAAGTATACCAGGTGCTGGTGGTGCAGTGGTTAAACAACAGAGGTTACTTGAAAGCTAGGCTGAGCAACATTTGTTGGCTTTCCTCTTAATATTATAGTCAAACAACCAGAATCCGACTGCTAAATCTACATCTAAGTTTGAGTGCCTTCTCAGAGCAATAAACAAATTCTTCAGAAATAAGAATAATTGTTATCTCAATATATTTGTGTAATAAAACTTTTGTTATCATCTTACTTTTTCATGAGTTTGGAATAACCCCATCCCATTTTTGCCATTTCAATGTCCCATTTTTGTCTCAAGGAAACATGGTCAGCCTAGGCAAATTTCAATCTGGGAATGCTCTCAGCAGTCAAGTTCCAGTGACAGGTGAGGCTAAAAGGCAATTCTTACCAGTTTGGATGTCTTTCCACTAAACATACAGTACAGCTCAGTTTTCTGTTATACCTTCCTAAACTACAGTGTATTTGCAATTCTCCAAGTTTTAAACAGCTGGTCAATTACTGGAAATTACAGTAGAGTAAGCTTTTGAGCTAAATAGTCCTGCAGGCCCTATCCACCCCAGAAATAGCAGCAGTTCCCCACTTCTGAAATTAAAAATAATACTATTTATATGAATTCAAAAAGTCTCCTCATTTAAGAACTCGATAAATGGTTTGATCTACTAACTGATACTATACTTCATGCATCTGACGAAGTAGGCTGCAGTTCATGAAAACATATCCCCATAATATTTCTGAGGTCCAAAACACACTGCAGTGTGTTTTGGGCCTTTGTCTTTAAGGTGCACACAACTTCATTGTTTTTGCTCCAGTACATTAACATTGGTAACACCACTGAAAGTTTAATTAGGATAAAGTAATGTGTGTTTGTAATCAAATACTCAGTGTAATAGAAGCTGTATGTAGATTAGCACATTGGCTTTAAAGCACCTTACCCCCAATGGGATAAAGGCAAACTTTAGTTACAAAACAGATGTTTTTGCATTCACCTGTGCTGGCGTGAATTCAACCTGTATATAGCCCAGATGCCAGCGAGGTTTATCCTGCACCTTTTCAAAAATGGAAAAAAATCCCATTTTTAAAAAGGTGCAGGATAAACCCAGCTGGCAGGATAAGCCTAGCTGGCATCCAGGCTGTATACAGGTTGCATTCACCCTGACACAGGTGAATGTGATAATACCCATTTGAAAATTAAGTGCACCTTTATCCCATCTGGGATACGGCGCTTTAAAGCCAATGCACTAATCTCCTATGTAGTGATCTAGTGTATTAATTTGCTATTCACATACACTTGCAGTTAACACTGCCAAAGAATCTCTGTAGTTCCATTATCTTTCCCTTTAGTTAGATAGATATAGTACTTTTATTGCATTATAGGTATATTCAATTATTTATATTTAAAATATAAAAAGAAAGAAAGAAAGAAAGAAAGAAAGAAAGAAAGAAAGGGAAAGATAGTCCAAGATATGGTAGTCTCATGTGCAGGTATGAAAATAATTGAGAGGGACACCATACTGAAGGAAAAGGAAGGGAAAATATAGGTCCAAAATACACTGCAGAAATAATCCAGTTTGAGACCACTTTAACTGCCCTGACTCAATGCTAGGGAATTCTGGGAACTGTAGTTTTGTGAGACATCGAGCCGTTTCTGTCAGATAACTCTGGTGTCACAATAAACTACAATTCCCAGGATTCCCTAACAATGAGCCAGGGCAGTTAGAGAGTCTCAAACTGGATTATTTCTGCAGTGTCTTTTGGACCAAAGTCTACCAGACCACAGCTGTGCAGTGTTAAGCCATGGTTCATCATTATACCCCAAATTGTATTTTCACTGAAAAGAAAGGCCTCCTTTGATAGCCACTAACAGAGTGAGGCAATATCTCAGTAGCAAGACTGAACAATCTGAATGGGAAACAATTTGACCAAACATTTTATTACAGATATCACAGAGTCAATGCCTTACAGCAATAAAACAAACAGTCACTGTTTATATTCCTTAGTGGCAAATCTGTAATGATGTTACATCCTGTTTCCATAATTGAGGAACTTGGCGGTTTTTTGCTTGAAATTTTGAAATCACTTAAAAATATTTTTCCCCCACAACATCTGTTGACAGTTCTTACTGGCAGCTTTTGGAAGACTACTTTGCCAAATGATTGCTAACAGCCTATTAATTTAGATGAAAGCATCTTCCCAGTCTTTTCCTTTCATAATAAACTGCTAATTAAATCATTAACATGTAACATATTCCCCTTTCTCCAATGAGTGCTAAACATAGCACTTGAGACCAATTTACTTATTGCAGTATTTTCCCAAGAACTGTCTTCCAGTATACTGGCACGCAGAAGAAACAATAGTGCTGTAGTTAAGAACATATGGAATACAGTTCGTGGATTCTATCTTGAATTTCTGAACTGAACATACAGATCATTATCCTATAACTTTGCAATTTTTATTGCAGGTTAACCTTTGCTTTTGAATAAATTGTAAAGGCATTAGCTCACTTGCTTAAAAACGAAATCTTTAAGCATTAGTTTAGAATTATTATTATCATCACCTCCGTCTTCATTATCACTATCCACCATATAACTCATTTTACATTGCTCTTTGTTTTCAAATAAGTGACCTGTTGACATTAACTAATGTTATTCATTAGTATGACATTGTTTATTTTGTTACTTTTTAATACTTTTGAAATACTTAAGTGCTCTTAAAATTCTTTATTTAGAACTCTGGCGTGTTGCTTGCCTCCCAAACTGTCCTCCACTTCAAATAGTCTGGTTAACCTTGGCAAAAAAACAACAACTTTGGGATGAAAATTACCAGGTCAATAAATGGGGAAAAACAGCCTTAATCCAAAACCTGATCTTGGATGAGCATGCCAGCCTGGCGTGTATTACAGAGGCCTGTATGGATGAAGAAGAGAGTAAAGCACCTTTTCTCTGTGCAACAGCAGGTAAGACCTAGAGACACAAAAAAAAGTTCCATTGCAATATATTGCCATTCCATCTACCATACCAGGTGCTTCATCCCTCAGTCTGCTAGGCATGAGAGTAAAGATGGGTAGCCAGGACAAAATAGCAATTCTGTTGATGCACCATCTACCCCACTGCTCAACAGTCTCCCTTCCTGAGCTGGGTGACCTGGTCTCAGTAGTTTTGTTGGAGTTCCCCTGGCTTGTTATGCTGGGGGACTTCAACATCCATGATGAGATTATTCTGTTAGGAGTAACTCAGGACTTTGAGTCTTTCACAATGACCACAGATCTTTCCCAACTAATATCTGGCACCACCCATGGTGCAGGACACACTCTGAACCCAATTTTCTGTATTTGGTAGGATGATGGTGAGTTGAGTTTGGAGGAACTTTCCATAGTTCCATTGTCATGGACAGATGACTACCTGATCAGGTGTAGATTTCTGAAGCTTAAATCATCTGTGGGGTGATGAGACAATTGAAATTGTCTAGGAGGTTTATGAATCCAAATAGATTCCTGGTGACTTTCGGGAAGTTTCATGACACCTGTAAAGTAACCCTGTTGAAGCCCTGGTTGGTCTCTGGAACTGACAAATAGTCAGAGTGGTAGACACAATTCCTCAGAATATCCCCTCCTGAAAAGTGGAGTCAAGGAAGCCTCTGGATTACTAGGGAGCTGGAAGTGACAAAACAAGTTTCTTGGTGACATCTTGGTGACAAGAAATCATACTTCTCTACGACCATTGCACCTGCATAGTGTCATCCAACAGAGCTATCTCATGTGGTATGGGACCTTCTATGCTCTTCCCCACCAGAAGAGAGTGTAGACCACCTGACAACCCACTGTGAAAAATTTGCATGACACTGCAGACAAAAATCACTCATTTTCACTACACTTTGGATGCTGCAGTTGATATACACCAGTGGGTGTAATTTTAGCTCCTGCTTGTCCTGTGTTGACGGATAGATTTCAATTTGTGCAGCCTGAGGATGTGGTCAGTATACATAGAGAGCATAGCATGCTGGACCCTTGCCCTTTCTGGCTCTTGAAAGCAACCAGAAGGGGACAGGCAGAGTGGGTAAGAGCAATAGAGAATGCCGCACTGCAGCAAGGCAGCTTCCCACCCTGTCTGAAAGAGGCTGTGGAAGGGTCATTACTGGGGGAAAACTCTCTCTGAATCTCACCATACTGGAAAATTACCAGCCAATCTGCAATATCCCTTTCTTTTATGATTCTGGAATGTGTGTTAGCCTCCCAACCCAAGGGTTTTGTGGATGAGACTGCTTATCTAGTTCCATTTCAGTGTCTCCGGGCTATAAAAAATATCATACACTAATGAAAAGGTGGCATTTAAATAGAAATGCAGTACATCACACTATAGTAAGAGTAGCCTGGTGAACTGGGTGTCTCCTGTTCAATCTGTTCTCTAGGCTAAGTGACAACAACTTTGAGATCCCTGCTCTTCCTTCTTGCTATGGCTTTATAGACCTGGACTGGGCAGCCTTTCAATTAGAGTATGGTTTCAAATGGAGAATAGTCCTTTGACAACAACACTTAAAAAAAGAGAACTGTCCTTTGTCCTTTGAAGTAGGGGGAAAGAAATCAA
Source organism: Phrynosoma blainvillii (assembly GCA_026167975.1). Classification (NCBI taxonomy): domain Eukaryota; kingdom Metazoa; phylum Chordata; class Lepidosauria; order Squamata; family Phrynosomatidae; genus Phrynosoma; species Phrynosoma blainvillii. Next base: position 207,347,411 of record JANUYF010000004.1, read on the forward strand.
CTTAGAAGATTCTCTGTGTTGAACAGAACTTGACAATGTTTCGACTGGCATTCAGTCCTTCACAGCAAAACAAACAGGTAAACATTACTAGAGATGTTTTATTGTTAGACAGTTATATGAATATGCATAGTGTCAAAACTAAGGAAAGAAATGTGAGCGTATACATTAGACCCACTCCCTCAACATCTGCAGACAATCAGAATTAAGTTAGATCTTCATGCGTTGGCCTAAACACAGTTACAAAGTTCCCATAACCAGAAACCCAGATAAGAATGGAATTTTTGTAACTACACCCAGCTCATGGAACTCTTGTAACTACATGCCACTGAACCTGGTCACAGTGCCCTCTTCAGACTTTTAAGTTCAACATGTAAAAAAGATATAACTGACTTCCAGGTGCTCAAGGACTTTGGGGAGCAGTGTTTACATGCTCATTCACCATCCCCAAATTTACTCCTGTGTGTCTTCAGATGAACCAATTATACTGTGTATTATTATAATAAAAGGACAAGTGTATGGGCAAGTGTGAGAAATGATGGACCCTCCATGGACTCCAAGATTTGTCCATCACCATTTTAAACTCATATTTCTTCATAATAGGGTCATTGGCATGAGCCAGTACTAAAAGAAGAAGGAATGGAAGACTGGATGCATTGGAAAGTTTAAAGAACAACTAATTTTATAATAGAGCTTAGAAACACTACTATTTTGTACTACAACTCCCAGAATCACTTAGCCCACATAGCCATTGCCTATGATTGACTGAAGGCTTGTCTACACATTTAAAATACTCCTCATTCCAGTTGAATCTAAACACACACAATTCACAGGAGCTTAAAGGTTTTGTCCTCCCCCCCAAAAAAAAAAAAAAGCTCATTAAACTCCACGAACAAAATCTTTGTGGTTTTACCTTGAAGTATCCACTGAAATACACAGAAAAGCATATTATCACATGTGTTGCCATCCATTTGTTTTGCATGCATTCAGACGACTGTGTATTTTTGGCAGACAGGGAGTAAATAGATGTGAATAGATACAAATTTGTGCAGGAAAGTGAAGACAATTAACATCAATGTGCATAGTACACTTCTGTATAGACTAACCTTGAGACATTCTGGGAGTTCTCGTTCAATACAATAATTTCTTCTATCTCTGCCCAATAAAAAAATTAAAAATACAAGCTACATCTCTTTGAATGTATGTGTAACAGATATGCAATAATAAAGCAAGGGCTATGTTTGCTTAAGTATAGATTTGTTATTTACCTGCAACATGTTATCATAAAACAAGAAACTTTTTAAAGCTTATTTTTCTAATCCTATTCTATAGCAAATTTTACAGTTCTCTCACAGTATGTTTACTTTCATTTCTCATGTTCAACATTTATCATGCACTGCTTAGCTCAGAGAACCATGTTCTGGCATTATATCCCACACCATACACACAGAGTTACTTTCTGGTATCAAAAACAAAGGCATCTGAAAATAACTACTACTATGAGCCAAAAATAATATTTATTGGTTAAAAGTATTTTCCCTTGGGCAGATTTATTTGCCAGTCCAGTAAATGACATCCATAGATGGAAACATATGGATTCCCCTCTTTGATTCCTCTCTGCATTAATCCTAAGAATATATGGATATAGATCATTTACATTTTTAAAAAATACATGGAAGAGAATTATGTATATAACTGATGAGTGACAGAAACCTGTGGCACATCTTCCCACAATATACCTTATGCTTTTCTGACACATAGGCCAGTGTGCAAATATGCATCTGAACTTTCCAACACCAATGTTTATGGGCAGGAATATGTCCTCTAGTTTTATTTAAATAAAGAATGGGGAAAGTGTGGCCTCAAAGCTGCATGTGGCATCCCTCATATCCCTTAAAATTATTTTTAAAATAATTTCCCTCAATATTCCTTCAGTGAATCATGGGGGCAGTTTCAATAAGTTTGGGGCCCTTCATGAACCTGTTTGACCCAGAATGCCCTTCTCTGTCTCACCCAAAACAGAGAAGTGACTTCCATTTCCCTTCATGTTTCAGAAAGGGGTCTCTCTTGGTCTTAAAGGACCGAAAACACAGCAAAATTGTCCCCGCAGTCACATTCAAGAAGGATTGGTGGTACTTTGAATAGGCATTTTTTTTAAAAAAAAAAAACAATTTGGGCTGTGTGGGTACAGTCCTCCAAAGTGTAGAAAGGAGTGGTGCCCACCACAACCCCAATAATCCAGTGATCACTACATGAATAAAGTAACAGTGCATAACCTATGTAATCCTATACATATCTATTCAGAAACAGACTCTCTGTTTAATTAGCTGCCCCAGAATCTTTCCTGGTATTGATGTCAGACTAACTGGACGATAATTGTTGGGATCCTCTTTTTTTCCCTTTTTGAAGATGGAGACAACGTTTGCCCTCCTCCAGTCTGCTGGGACTTCTCCTGTTCTCCAGGAGTTCTCAAAGATTATTGCCAATGGTTCTGATATTACATTTGCCAGTTCTTTTAGTACCCTTGGATGTAATTCATCTGGTCCTGGAGACTTATATTCATTTAGATTAACCAGGTATTCCTGTACTATATCTTTACTTATTCTGTGCTGAGCAGATAATTAAATAGAGAGTCTGTGAACACCTGGAAGGTAATTCCATAATCACAAAAAGTCAACATGGGTTTCAGGGAAACAAGTCATGCCAGACAAATCTGATCTCTTTTTTTTAAAAAAATAAAATTACCAGCTTGGTAGATGAAGGGAATGCTGTAGATATAGTATATCTTGATTTCAGTCAGACCTTTGACAGGGTTCGCCATGACATTCTTGCAAACAAGCTGGTAAAATGTGGGCTAGACAAAGTAACTGTTACATGGATTTGTAATTGGTTGACTGGCTGAACCCAAAGGGTGCTCAACAATGGCTCCTTTTCAACCTGGAAAGAACTGACCAGTGGGGTGCTACAGGGCTCTGTCCTGGGCCCAGTGCTATTCAACATCTTTATCAATGACTTGGATGACAGTATTGGGGGCATAGTTTCCACATTTGCAGACAACACCAAATTAGTAGGAGTAGCTAATACCCCAGAAGACAGGATCAAAATTCAAAATGACTTGAACAGACTAGAAAGCTGGGCCAAAGCTAACAAAATGAAATTCAACATGGAGAAATGTAAGGTACTGCACTTAGGGCGGAAAAACAAAAAGCACAGATATACGATGGGGGACACCTGTCTGAATGAGACTACGTGTGAAAGGGATCTAGGGGTACAGGTAGATCACAAGTTGAACATAAGTCAACAGTGTGATGCAGCAGCTAAAAAGGCCAATGCAATTTTAGGCTGCATCAATAGAAATATAGTGTCTAGATCAAGAGAAGTAATAGTGCCACTCTATTCTGCTTTGGTCAGGCCTCACCTGGAATACTGTGTCCAGTTCTGGGCAACACAATTCAAAAAGGATGTGGAGAAACTGGAGAGTGTCCAAAGGAGGGCAACTAAAATGGTGAAGGGTCTGGAAACCAAGCCCCATGAGGAACGACTTAGGGAACTGGGAATGTTTAGCCCGGAGAAAAGAGGGTTAAGAGGTGATATGATAGCCGTGTTTAAATATTTGAAGGGATGTCATATTGAGGAGGGAACAAGCTTGTTTTCTGCTGCTCCAGAGACTAGGACTCGGAACAATGGGTGCAAGCTCCAGGAAAAGAGATTCCACCTCAACATTAGGAGGAACTTCTTGACAGTAAGGGCTGTTTGACAGTGGAACACACTCCCTCAGAGTGTGGTAGAGTCTCCTTCCTTGGAGGTCTTTAAGCAGAGGCTGGATGGCCATCTGTCGGGGATGCTTTAATCGGGAGTTCCTGCATGGCAAGGGGTTGGACTGGATGGCCCTTGTGGTCTCTTCCAACTCTATAATTCTATGATTCTATGATGCAGGTGCAGGTGAAATGTCAGGAAGAAATTCTTCTAGAACACAACCTCACATCCCCCCCAAAAACCCACAAAAACCCAACCCTGTGGTATTCTATGCTATGCAATAAGTGTGTTTTAGAGCTGAAAATTAAGGCCTAAATTCTGTTGTTAGTGTCATCTGGAGTAGACCCATGGAATCAATGAGACTTGGTAAATCAATACATGTAGTTCAACTGATGTAATTGTGTATTATTATTTTTATAGCTGTCTCAGCTAGACTACTACAAAGTATATACTTTTTTTGCATTTCGCATTTCTCTCTTGTAACAGCGCAGTGGTTAAAATGCCAGTACTACAGCCATTCACAGACACAAGATTGTGAGTTTGATCCCAACCAGGGCTCCAGGGTCCACTCAGCCTTCCATCCTTTCGTAATTGGTAAAATGACTACCCAGACTTTACACACTGTAAACCACTTAGGGAGTGCTTAAGTGCACTGATAAGAAGTATAGAAATGTATTTGCTTTTCCTATAAGGTGAATATCTGCAAAAGTTGTTAGCTCAGCTGTTGTGAGGACCCAATATTTGCTATTATAAAGTAATCAAAATGATAGTGATATATTTAATCACTTTCAAAAGTGGGGTTTTCAAGTGTTCTTAGAACACTGATTTTCTGTTTTCATCTGTTAATTTATGGTAATTTGTTCTTTTGCTTCAAAATCTTCACTGAGCAAGATGATCTACTCTCATGAAGATGGAAAGGAGTTCCACACTGTATATTGCAAGTACATGCTGTGGATGTGCCGATGTACTTGTACATCTTGTAGAAAATGTAATGGCGGAAAAGGTTGCACCTTAAATGTGTGTGAATACATGGCAGAAAGCCAGTAATCCAAATGTAATTGGACTGAGGGGGGTTGCAGACTGCCAGAAATAGTGTGAATTCAGTCCACTTTTAGGGTTAGGGTTAGTGCTAGGGAATCATGGGAACTGTTATTTTTCTGAGACATTGAGCCTTCTCTGTCAGACAACTCTGATGCCACAATAAAATACTGTTCCCATGGTTCCCTAACTCTAACCCTAACCCTAAAAGTGGACTGAATTCACACTATTTCTGGCAGTCTGCAACCCCCCTGAGTCTAAGATGTATTGACACAAATCATTGACACAAAAATGTCTGAATGCCAGCTGTGCATGAAAAAGCTTTATTGATGATTTTCCATTACAAATGTTGAATTATGAATGCATGCATTTCCTAAAACAGTATCTTGATAACAAACGATCCAGATGAATCACTCAGGGCTTCCATTAAGTTTAAGGCTGTCATAATTATTAGTCTTCATTAAATATGTTTCATATAAAACAACTCTGAGAAACAGCCCCATTTTTTTAAAATAAAAAAATCCTCCAGAAAGAAGGGGGTGGATAGATGGATGTAAATTATTTTCATGTTCATAAGCATAAAATCCAGATTAGTGTTTCCCAATTGCATCCACAGATTCTTGATGGAAATAAGTTTTAGGGTTTATTTCTTCCCATTTAGAGACAGGGCGGTTTAGTTGGTAGAGATTTGAAATGAGACATTTCCATGGGACATGGAAAATCTATTTTCCAGCCCTCTCTGAACCATATAATGTTATATGTAATCTTTGGCCAGTCACTGACTCTCAGTCCAAGAAACAATTGCTGTTGTGAGGATAAAGTGGACATGAAGAAAGTTATCCATGCTGAGCTCACTGAAGAAATTGTGAGATATAAATATAACTAATAAAATGCAAAATATTGTTGAAAATTATTCATCCCCAAAAAGAGGTAAACATAACTACTGTCATGTTTTGAGGCTTTTCCCCCTCCTTTGGTTAACCAGTTATTGCACAATGCCACGTGCGCCAATTCAACTATATTTTTAGGACCAACAAAATCCTCCAAGAGATCAGCATATATAGATCTGTTTGTTATCATGTTCTTTCTAGACGGTCCAATGGATTTTCTATTGCCAGTTACATTTCCAATGGTCCTTTCTATTGCCCAGTGAAATTAATGTCACTGTGAAATTATTTCTCCAGTAGCATGACTGCAGAGGAAAAAGCAAGGACTTGAATGTAGGAAACAACTGAGCACATTTCAGAAAATGTACCATGCATTAATTCTGTGTAAGACCAACACACATGCAAACACCTTCACACTGAATCAGTGAACCTTGGCATCACTGCTGAATGAGAGGAAATAGGCCCCTGGGCCTTAAAGCATCCTTAACTCATAATCAAACTTTCTCATTCTTTAGCACTGCTCAACTCAAGATTTGTCTCTGCACCTGGAGACCCAGAGGAGCATAGCTATGAAATTTCAACTGGTCCCCTAAGACCAGGTGACCCTAACCTTACAGGGCAAACAACAGGTCAAGAAGTGATGAATTCAGGGCTTTTTAGATGTTATTATCTCTACAGTCTTCTCCTTGGTAAGACCTGTGACACCTTCAGTCAACATGAGACCTTCTGAGGCAGCTTTATTTTGAAGGAGAGAAACAAGATCGGTCTACTGTTGCTGCCAAGGTAATGGCACTGACAGACAATTATACAAAAGTAACAACAATGTCTATGAAAGATTGTTCCAGTTTTCCCAAAACACCCTGAATTATACAGTAATCTACTTGAAAATATTCTATAGGCCAACAGTTATGAGAGCTAACTGAATTTATCATAAAGTAAGTTGCCCAAACTCTGTCCTAAGAGTTTGCTTTCCCTTACAGCAGTGTTTTTAAGCCTTTGGCTTTGGACTTCAACTCCCAGAACCTCCAGACATCATGGCCAATGATCAGGAATTCTGGGAACTGAAGTCCAAACTATCTGGAAATTCAAAGGAAGAACTGCAGCTCAAGTGAACTACTGAAGTAGTTGACGGAAAACATGCTCTTTGGGAAGTGGAAACACCTGTGAATATGGTGGAAAGTTATAAACGTCTTCAAAGGCTTGGGTGGATGGCAGTAGTGGAAGGGAAGAGGAGTGGGTTAGGTTGGGTTTAAGAAATCTTGATATCAAGTGTCCCACATAAAAGAGAAAGTACCTAATCTTTAACCAGTTTGGTTGTTCTCATGAACATTTTATATTCAGATAGTCAGTTGTTCATGGCTTTCATGCCTCCTTAGATCCTTGAGCAGCTTTGGCCTCCAAAGGCAGTCCTTTTTCTTAGAAGAAGTAGTCAGAATGCATTTGTAGAAGCATGTTCCCACTGGTTCTAGGGTGGTTTTCTTTCCCAACTGTATTTTTTCATAGGGAATTTCCCTTGAAATGACTAGGGCATGGCAACACATATGAGCAAGCTGTTAGAATCCTGTTAGTGTTCTACCAGGTATAGAGTTTAATATGGGGATGATGGGAGAGTGGTTGTTAGGTTAGCAGTTAAGGCTGAGAGAAATAGTGCGGGCCAGGTGTCTTATCAAATGACCTTGGGTGTCTGGTTCAGAGAGCTGGGAATGTAGGCTATGTTTTGAGAAAGAAGGGAGGGGCTGTATGTGTGGGTATTTGGGCATTCTTTTTCTTTGGCTGTAGGAGGGGGAAATTCAGTCTCAGCTAAAACGCTTGGTGAGACATGTCTGACTTTTGGATCTATCAATAAAGTTCTGTTGATTCTTCAATCAAACTGACTGGTTGATTGTCCAAGGTGCTGCTGTCTGTCCATGACACAAGCTGAGGATGAGGAACAGGGTTGGAGAAAAATGTTTTTGGTAACAACTGGCCTTCTGGGCACTTGGGTACTTTACACTGCTGAGCTATGCCTCAGGCCAGACTTTGCTAGAACTTCAGGCTAAACTGAAGTAAGCATTCAGTCCACGTGTTGCTCATAACAGAAATAAAAAAACATATCGTGTAAAAAAGGCTACTAGCAGGTGCTTTATACTGAGCTAGATCAGTTGCTTCCTTTCTCCTGTGGTAGCTGGACATTTGTAACACATACAGTGCTGGGGAAATTTATCTACTAAGCCAGTTGGGGAACTCAAAAATCCATCTTAAGTGCCTTTTAAATTCCTTTTGGCTTCGGTGTGTGTTTTAAGTTCTAGGGAAATCTTCAGGCTATTTGCAATTATCTATTGGAACTTCATGGTGTATTTCTTTGATTTTGTGAAACTAAGGGGATTATTGCACTGACTAAAAACCTGCCTGCTCCCTAATGGGATACAGTCAGGTTGTGGGTTGTTGGTGGGTTCTATCAGACTTAATTCGCTGCTGATGCCACCAGGTGATTGCAATTCAGCTGCATCTTGGGTCCCAGGTGTGCTTCAGAGGTCACTCTTCCAAGATGGCAAGCTCCCGACTTGGAAAAGCAGCCTCTGAAGTGTGCCTGGGACCCAGGATGCAGCTGGGTTGCAATTGCCCAGTGGCATCGGCGGCAAATTAAGTCTGATAGAACTCACCAACAACCTGCAACCCAACAGTATCCTGTTGGGGAGAACCTGGGTTTTTAGTTTTATTGTTTTCTTTATTGTCTTATACTATTGTTGCTTACCAATCACAAAGAGGGACTAGAATGTTGAGGGTTTATAAAACAAAAAAATGCATTCCCTTTACCTAGGTTTTTAGATAACTAGTACTGTTTGTTTCTTCTTTTGATTAATTTCTAAAGTTAAGAGCTTTCCATGGCTTTTGTTTCAGTCAAAGGTTGGCAGTGGGGTTAGTGGTTCCAGATCATGGTTTCCAGGAATATTCCAGGCCCTGTGTCATGGCCAGCCATGAGGATGACGAGGAGGACGAGGGGTCTCCTCCAGAGAAGGAAGAGATACAGGCTCCACCTGGCTCTCATTCTGCTCTGCCTGAGCCAAGCTCTGGTCCCCCAGCCTCAGAGCAGCCAGGTCCTAGTGCTACTCCAATGGAGGCTCAGCTGCCTAGTGGGGAGAACCAGGAAGATACAGCTGGGCCAGTACCTTCCTTTAGGCAGAGGAGAACTGAAAGTGCTGGCATGCACAGGTCCAAGAGGCTGGCTGAGAAGCAGCTGCTCCTCAACAAGCCTCAGCTGGCACTGAGGTAGGAGTTGGCTATTTAAACATCGGCAAAAGGCTTCCTTGGTGCCAAGATTTATTGTAGCTTCCTTGTGAGACTATGGTCAGTGTGGCTTCTGTTTCGTGCTTCTTGCTTTGTGGAACCCTGTTGTCTTGACCTCGGACTGAACTGGACTTCTGTTGATTGCTGCCTGCCTTGACCCTAGACTGACTAACTACTTTGCATTCTGGACTCTGCTTTGTTTGTACTTCGATTACAGGAAGGTTTGTAGCTTGCCTTGCTGTTCGTTGTTATTCTCCCCATTCCTAACAGCAGCTGTGGGAACTGAGGCTGGGGGACCAGAGCTTGGCTCAGGCAGAGCAGAATGAGAGCCAGGTGGAGCCTGTATCTCTTCCTTCTCTGGAGGAGACCCCTCCTCCTCCTTGTCCTCTGAGTCCTCCTCATGGCTGGCCATGACACCCTGAGATTTCTGGATCAAACCTGACATCTAAGGATGCCCCCTGTTAATGGCATGGGAGTGGTCATTAAGCCTTATATATGAAACATCAACCATAGATGCTCAGAGTATGTCATTCAAATAAAACATAAAAACCTAACCAAAACAAATCTCTGGCTAGAAATTATGTTTTCCAAAGTTTGCACTGAACACAGAGGGTGGAGGGATGTTTCCTGGATCTGTTAAACTACCTTTGAAAGCATTGCTTTTAAGGCCATCTGGGAGTTGTAGTCCAACCAAAGAAATGTTCCAAACTCTGTTTTAAACAGAAAAGCATGAAGTGGAGAGCAGGGAAGGATGGGAGGTACACCCACAGATGTGAGAGGGAGAGGAATCACAATTCTGATGTGGAAGTAGCAGAGTGTGTAGGTGAGCTGGGAGGGAGGTGTAGATGGAAGACAGAAGAGATGGGAAGTATATGGGGAGAGCTGATGGAAAGGGAGGGTGAAAAGGTGAAGGGGACATGGGGGCAGGGAGGAAGGTAAAAATGGAGAGCAGGGAGGAAGATTGGGGTGGACAAAAGAGAAATGTGTAGCAGCAGAATGCAGGCAATAAGGGAAGCAAGGGAGGGAGGAGGTGGTAAAAGTGGAAAAGGGTGCAGCAAATGATTTCAAGAAACAAGGGAATCATGGAAAAGGGGGGGAAGGAAGGAAGAGTGATAGATACAGCAATGGGTCATTGTAACACTGTCATGGTTATGGTAAGGGAGGGAGAAGGAGGGAAGAGAAGTGGAAAGTTCATCAGCAGCAATGAAGGGAGCATGAAGAAAGTGTGAGGCGAGGGAGGGAAGGAAGGAATGGGGGGAATTCAGCAGGAAGAATTAAGACACTACAGTGATAAGGCAAAGCTGACACAAAAATGTCTGAATGGCAGCTGTGCATGAGCAAGCTTTATTAATGATGTTCCATTACAAATTGGAATTACAAACACAAGCCTTTGGATGTAGCTTCTCCTTAAAAAGTGACTTGATAACAAATGATCCAAATGAATAACCCATGGTTTTCATTAAGTTTAAGACTATCATAATTATTAGTCTGCATAAAATATTTTTCATAGAGAAGCTGTGAAGTAAGTGTGGAAAAGTAAGGGAAGGAAATGGGGAAAATGCATCCATAGAGTGCAAGAATTAACTGCAATGATGTGAGATAAGGTAAGGTTGGGGGAAGAAGGAAAGGAAGAGTGAGAGGTGTAGCAACAGAGTGCAAAGTCAAAGTGAGAAGTATGGGGATGGTGTGGGGTAATGAAAGGGAAGGGCCCTTGCACTGCAAGGGCAGGGAGCGTGAGTGAGATGAGACAATGGAGGGAGAAGAAGGGAAGGGAGAGTGATAGGTGATCGTTCAGGAACTAAGGAAGGGATGCCCTGTGAACATGAACTTGTTTGGAGGTTCTAGCAGGGGAGCGCAGCTATCGTATACCCTTGACCGAAGAACGGTACACTCCTTCTATCTGGGATGGTCGTCCTCTTCCACCAAGTGCACAGCTTCAGGAGGGATGCACATGGAGTGGTGAGAGAGGAAGGGGACACCCGCCTAGCCAGCCAGATCAGCCGAATCAACCCTGGCGATCAATGGGGTGACAGATGTCGCAGCCAGATCGCCCTCACATCTGAACATGAAATAACTGGGGGTGAGGAGACAGGAATGTGAGAGATATAAGTGGCTGAATGTAAGGTGATGATAAGGGAAGAATGGAGGTGTGGGAGGAGGGAAAGGGAGATGGGAGTTGCACATGACAGAGAGCAAAAAGTAAGTCAGGGTTGCATTTCCAGGGTGCAAAGTGGCGAAGAAGAGGGGGAATAGGGTGGGAGGGATGCATTGGCAACCTGTAAAAAATTAGGCTTTTTTTTTAAGGGAGGCATTAAGAGTGCCCAAGGTGAGGCAAGGTGTGGAGAGGAAGAGAAGGATTTTACATCCAGTGACAAGTGGTAAAGTACAATAAAGATAGGATCAAGGGGAAATAGGGTGCAAGGGGAAAAGGTAAGGATATGCAGTAGCAGAATTCAAGGATCTGTAGAGGGAGGCGTGGGTTGACTTCAGTGGAAGAAAGGAGGTTGGACATGTTAAGAATATAGCTAAAGAGATTTATCGCATAAGGATATGAACTGGCTTCCCTGAGCCAGTTTAAAATTAGAAGTGGGCGGCATCCTGATATTATCAGATGCATTTAGCTGCTGAAATTGCTGTCCAGGTGCAGCCCAGGTCCATCGCTGCTCAGGGGGCGCTCCAGCAACCATTTTTTCAAGCCAGAAAACTCTCGGCTTCGAAAAGAGGCACAAGGAACACCCCTTTGAGCAGCGATGGATCTCGGCTGCACCCGGGCAGCAATTTCAGCGACTAAATGCATCTGATAATATCAGGACGCTGCCCACTTCTAATTTTAAACTGTCTCAGATAAGCCAGTTTATACCATTATGCAATAATATTCTAAGAATGTAAGTCAGCAGCAACAGAGGCTCTCCTAGAAAAAAAAGGCACTGCAATTTTGCAGTGAAAACTACACGACCTTTACAGACTGCCAGAAATAGTGCAACATGAAGCCACTTTAACTGTCCTGGCTCAGGGCTAAGGATTCGTGGGAACTGTAGGTTATTGTGGCACCAGAGCTCTCTGACAGAGAAGGCTCAATGTCCCAGAAAAAAATACAATTCCCATGATTCCCTAGCACTGAGCCAGGACAGTTAAAGTGGCCTCAAGCTGCACTATTTCTGCAGTCTGTAAAGGCCTTACAGTCGTCCTTCCATATTTGTGGGTGGTAGGGCAACAACACACCCATGAATGTGGAAAATCCATGAATAAGGGAGCCAGTTAAAGGCCTAAGAGGGCAAGGGAAAAGAACAGGTGCACGCCTGTTCTGCTCTTTCCCCTGCCCTCTCCTGACTTTAAGTGGCTTGGGAAGCCAGTTAAAGGGACAGGGGAAGAGACACAGGTGCATGCCAGTGTCGCTTCCTCGCTGCTCCCTCCCTGCAGTGCTTTCTTCTCCCACAGAGAAAAGCCTGAGAGGGAGGAGGAGGAAAAAGAGTGCTCACCAGTGGGCTTAACACTTGTGAATAATCAAAATCGTGGATGCTAAGTCTGTGAATGCAAAGGGACGATTGTATAGAAAGGAAACAAAATAGCAGCTACAAGAGTGAGGAAGTAAAATTTGGAACAGTGATGTTAAGGGGGACAAATGGATGCCACATTGGACTGCCACTAGCTGTGAATTTTTTTTCTTACATGAAAGAATACTTTCAAGATATTTGGTGGATGCTAGTCTGTTGCAATAAAAACAGGGCATATTGGAACTTAACATCCTAACAAGCTTTTGTGGCCTGCAACCCACTTGATTAGATGCACAGAGAGTTGCCTCTACTGGCAAATATTTATGTACATGTTTGGAGGAGGTGAATAGGATTAGAGTGATGAGAAAAATGAATATGTAAAGAGTACAAACATTTACATTACCGTAATTGGTCAGTAACAAACTATCATTGGGTAGAAGCACTGATATACTAGCATAGGTAGACTGATTAGCCTACGAACCATAACAAAAATTCAAATAGGACAAAGAATGTTACATTAGACATCTTTCTAGTTTTAATAAATACTTAATCTCTGAAGGAAATCACACCATACTTTCATTCCCTTCCTTTACTGCTGTTTGTCCTTAATTTCTTCTCTATTCTTCCCTGCGAATCAGTTAGCAGACACTCTTGAGGTTCTCCTGTGGTATTTTCATGGATCCATAGTTTTTTGCCATCAGCAAAAATGAATGAACGAACAAATATTAAATTATTTTAAAAATTAAAAATAAAATAGGAAGTAACATTTTCAAAAATAAAATAATGGCAAAAGCCATGTTTCAAATCTCTGTTCTTTTTTTTCTTTTTATTTTGCAATATTGGGGGGTTGCAGACTGCCAGAAATAGTGTGAATTCAGTCCACTTTTAGGGTTAGGGTTAGAGTTAGGGAACCATGGGAACTGTATTTTATTGTGGCATCAGAGTTGTCTGACAGAGAAGGCTCAATGTCTCAGAAAAATAACAGTTCCCATGATTCCCTAGCACTAACCCTAACCCTAAAAGTGGACTGAATTCACACTATTTCTGGCAGTCTGCAACCCCCCATTGTCTGGTTTTTTTTATATTTTGTCATTTTTTTCTTCATCTTCTCTGCTGCCAGTTTTATAAAATGGCCGCTCATCATAGCTTTACTTGCATCCCAAACTGTACTTAACCGTACCTCATCCATTGTGTTTTCTTGAAAATATAATCTTATTGTCTCTTTTGTTCTTTGCAGGTATTCTTTGTTTTTTAAACAGATTTTCATTCAGCCTCCATATAAATTCATTCTCCTGGTCATTGATAGTTAAAGATTTAGATTGTAGTCTGATATTATTTTAGGTAGTATATCCATACTTTTTATTTTCCTAAGGATTAGCTTTGATATCAAGAACATATCAATGTTCTTGGACAATGAGTTATGTATATCTAAATAGAATGTATAACCTTTAGCATCAATACAAACACAACGGGAGGTTTTCACAAAAGACATGAGTAAAAATAGGAGGGAGCAACAGACAATGCACTGAACTGTGATATATCAAAGGAATAATATGTCTGTGGAATAAAACTACCATTTTAACATGTCTGTAGTAATAAATCAGTTATATACAGTAACCACATAGTTGTAATTCTGAAAAACACTGAACACATACAAGGTTATATAGAGAGCAGTGCATCCGTATATTTCTTCAGGTCCTGAAAAACTCTGTTGCAGTAAAAAGGTTTCTGTTGGTGGAGGCTGGCAAGAAGTTCCACAATTGGTAAATTAGTGCTCTCTCTGATCTTCTCAGTTCTGATTACAAGACTTATTACCACAAGTAATTGATAATGGCCCCCACCGAGATAGTTGCAGCAATACAGCATGCTAATAGTAAAAACTGGTTAAAGTGAATGGAAAGCAATGCTAGTGGGAAAGTAACTAAATAATAATGGTAGTGGGGAAAGTAACTGAATACCAATGGTAGCGGAAAAATGACTATCTCTGAAGTTTTGATATAACTTCCTCGGTTGTGGTGAACTATATATCCCAGCTCAGTATAGACTCCAAAATTCAATCTCCAAGATGCCACTTTTCACAATTTTTTCCAAAAAACTCCAAACACAAAAGTAACATCATGATGTATAAATTAATAGGTAACAAATGGTGACACTGAAATCTTACCTCTCTTGGAAATAAACTAATCTCCATTAGATATTATAAGTCTTTCTGTATGCTGGCTACTGCAAGTAGCTTTATACAATCTAATAGCAAAAGTTTTCAGATGGAACTCAATTCCAGTTGAATGCCTTAAAGGGACATACCTATTATTGCTGTAGAAGTTCCTTGTAAATACTACACCTCCCATAAACTGAAACCCTAGACATGGCTGAAATACACTTAAAACCCACATACAATTCAAACAACCATACAGTTATACAGAATTATACTGCTAACAATTATGTAATTACTAAATATAATATAGCATGGTTAACATCATTTTATATACACAACTTTAGTACTGCATGGCTGAACATATGGCAAAATTAACCCTGATAGATGTTAATGGAAAAAACCAGTGTTATGCTATATGTTCGTGATCATGTGCCAACTATGGGGCAAAACAGACAGTGGTAAAGGGGTAGCTTGCCACCTCCCCTTTGCTCGCTAGATTGGGGAGCAACTGCACACCGCGCCCCCAATCCAGCATTTTTCCACCCCACCAAAAAAGCAGAAAAATGCTGCTCCTTTGGGGAGTGGGAAAAAGCTGCCTTTGCCACTGTGGCAGAAATGCCACAATGCCTCCCACCATCTGAGCGGGTGGGCAGTGTGATGCCAGCATGGGGGACAGAGTTGAGGTGGGCAGAAGGGGGATGCCACACCCCCACACCACCCCCAAGCTGGCTCTTTATGCTTGTCTGTACAGCCCCTATGTCTCCCTTGATGTTTAACCCCAAACTAAACATTAGTTATAAGTAAACTGGCAAATCTAATTGGTCATTTAAACCATGAGGTTTACTAGATTGGAGTTTGTAAATCCAAAAAGCTTCTCTTTGACGAAGTTTGCTTTGTATAGACCCTCTTTCAAAGGGACAAACCTGAATCTGTTCTATGGGGGAGGACCTTAAGGAATCTGGTGGATGGCCAAATTGAACAAAGTGCTATGAAAGAGGGATGTCTAGGCTTCTATCCCTAATTTTACTCTTGTGTTCAATTATTCTAGTTTTTAAATTTCTAGACATTTGGCCCATATATATATATATATATATATATATATATTGGCATTGACATAAAATAATATAAATGACATTCTTAGAATTACAAATCGTGAATTACCTCAATCTATAACATTCCTTTGATATAGGGTATGTAAAAAAAATTAATTTCTAAAGACTGTTCACAACAGGAACAGTGTCTGCATTTAAAGTGACC
Source organism: Phrynosoma blainvillii (assembly GCA_026167975.1). Classification (NCBI taxonomy): domain Eukaryota; kingdom Metazoa; phylum Chordata; class Lepidosauria; order Squamata; family Phrynosomatidae; genus Phrynosoma; species Phrynosoma blainvillii. The sequence continues at coordinate 207,363,262 of JANUYF010000004.1, forward strand.
TGTACCAATCAAATTGTCCTGTTTATATCGGAAGAAATCTGTATGTACCAATGAATCTTTTATATTCATTGTTCTATGTAATCCTATGATAGGTAATCTGAAACAACCTGGAATATTTTGAACCATGTGTCAGTACTTGAAAATGATCCTTTTGATGTGATGGGAAACATGAATGAATGCCAGAGAACCTATAATTCTGTTATGTCTTTTCTTGTCAGAAGATACAAACAACAAAATTCTATCCCTCTGCACTGCCCTATTTCTTGCCTCAGTGATAATATGGTGCAGGAAAGATCTATCAGTCAATTCTTGTAAATATTGGTCTACAGCCACTTTATAATGATGAACATTTGTGGAACTTCTTTTCAAATACAAAATTGAGAGTATGGTAAATTCTTTGTTAAATGATAAGAATGACAGCTAAAAAAATATAACATGGAATTTCGATCCATGGATTTATTAAAATTACATACTCCAGTCCTAAAATTGTGAATGTTAACCAAAACATGAAGAAAAGGAATTTGATATAAATCCAAATGGCATGTAAATTTGATGTGGGGATTAATGGTATTAATCAATGAAAAAATGGATTCACCTTAGCAGCTTGTGAAAAATGAATGAAAATATCATAAATATACCAACTGTAAAACTCAAATCATGAAATGGATTCGCCTCTGGATTGGTAATGTAAGTGGACTCTAAATAAACCATATATAAATTGGCTATACTAGGGGCCTCTGGGCTACCCAGAGTTACTCCGTTGATTTGGAGAAAAAAATGAGTATCAAATCTTAAGTAATTTCTTTCTAAAATAACATCTAAAACTGACACCAAAAATGTGCGGGTGGTTACTGGACTAGACAAGACTCTAAATAATTTTCAATTACGTTTCAAGCTTCCAAATGAGATATGGATATATACAAAGAATTTGTATATGTTTACATCTAAAGTAAATGTAATGTATGCATTGTATGTGTTGAATAAAGTGGCACATAATAATAATAATAACAATAATAATAATAATAATAATAATAATAATAATAATAATAATAATAATAATAATAATTAAATTTTATTTATAGCACGCCACTCTGCAGAGCAATCGGGGCGGGTTACAACATATTAAAACTGCCAAGTTAAAACATTCCCTTGTCCCATAATCCCACCCTCCCATCCCCTTAAAACAGAATTAAACTAGAAAGAAGTTAAAATACAACAATAGACAACAAACAATAAAACAAGGAATCGGAATAATGAAACCAAATAAAAACTCATCTCCCATCAGACAACAGTTATTCCGGGAAGGCCTGCCGGAAGAGGTCCGTCTTTACTGCTTTTTTAAAAGCAGCAAGAGTAGTAGTAAGACGGATCTCGTCCGGCAGGCCATTCCAAAGTCTGGGAGCAGTAGCAGAGAAGAGGCCCTCTGGGAGGTCTGCAACAGCCTAGTTTTCATTGGCTGTAGCAGATTCCTTCCAGAGGACCTAAGGGTGCGTGGGGGATCATGCGGGAAGAGGTGGTCCCTAAGATAAGATGGACCCAAGCCATGTAGGGCTTTAACGGTTAAAACCAACACCTTGTACTGTGCCTGGAAACTAATCGGCAGCCAGTGGAGGGATTTAAGCACAGGTGTTATGTGCTCCCTCCTAGATGTTCCTGTAATTAACCTGGCTGCCATGTTTTGCACCAGTTGTAGTTTCCGGGTTAGGCACAAGGGTAGCCCCATGTAGAGTTGCAGTAATCCAGACGTGAGGTTACCAGAGCATGTACCACAGCTTCCAGATCCCTCATATCCAGATAAGGGTGCAGTTGGCATATCAGCTGAAGCTGATAACAGGTACTCCTGACCGTCGCATTCACCTGACTAGTCATGTGGAGCGACGAATCAAGGAGTACCCCCAGACTGCGAACACAGTCCTTAGAGGAGAGTGTGACTCCATCCAGGACTGGAGACTGTATTCCCAAATCTGGTTTCAGGCCTGTAACTGTGAGTACCTCCGTTTTGTCTGGATTCAACTTCAATCTGTTTTCCCTCATCCAACCCATTACCCCTCTGAGACAGTCATTAAGAGGAGAGGTGCCATCTGAGGTCTGAGACGATGATCTGGTCATTGAGAAATAAATCTGGGTGTCGTCAGCGTACTGAAGACACCGTGCTCCATGCCTCCGAATGATCTCACCCAGCGGCTTCATGTAGATATTGAATAACATCGGGTACAGGATGACGCCCTGAGGGACACCACAATTAAGCTCAATTTTAGACGAGCACCTGTCCCTGAGCCTCACCCTCTGGGATCTGCCCGAGAGGAAGGAACGGAACCACTGCAGAGCAGAGCCTCCGATTCCTAACTCTCTCAGGCGATCCAAGAGGATGGCATGATCTATAGCAGTGGTCACCAACCTTTTTATTGCCGTGGACCGGTCAACGTTTGATAATTTTTCCGTGGCCCACTTCCGCACACAGAAGCCCCGCCCCCACGCTGATCAGCTGGGCCGGGGCACGTCGGCAGTAGCAGGGTGGCCTGGTATCATTTGTTCTGCGGACCGGTACTAGGCCATGGACCGGGGGTTGGGGACCACTGATCTATGGTGTCAAAGGCCGCTGAGAGATCCAAGAGTACCAGCAGGGTCACACTACCCCTCTCGATGCCCAGGCGGAGGTCATCGGTCAGAGCAACCATGGCAGTCTCAACTCCATATCCTGTCCTGAAGCCAGTTTGAAATGGGTCAAGATAATCGGTTTCATCCAAGACAGCTTGGAGTTGGGAAGCAACTGCCCTTATGATCACCTTGCTTAAAAAAGGAAGCAAGGAGACTGGTCTGTAGTTGTTTCTATCCAGGGGATCCAGGGAAGGTTTTTTTAGGAGTGGCATAACCGCCGCCTCTTTTAAATAAGATGGAATAATACCTTCCCTGAAGGACGCATTGATTGTGTCCCAAAGGAACACCCTCAACGTGTCCCCTCCCTGGATTACCAGCCATGATGGACAAGGATCGAGGGGGGAAGTTGTCTTCCTCACTCTTCCAAGTAGCTTGTCCACGTCATCAGTACTCACAGATTGGAATTGATCCAGTAAAATGCCTTCAACGGAGTTACTGGACACCTCATCTACGGATTCTGCCAAAGCACTGGCGTCCAAGTCGGCTCTTATCTGAGAGATTTTATCTGCAAAGTAAGAGTTAAATGCCTCACAGCAGGCTGTCGTTGGGTTAAGTAGGGGGTTTGGTGTGGGGGGAACCCTCGTCAACTCCCCCACCACCCTAAACAGCTCTGCCAGGTGGGACTCTGCAGATGCAATGCGTGCTGAACAGAACGATTTCTGCGCTGCACGCAAAGCCTCCCTATAGGAATCAAGATGTTTCCTAAGGCGAGTTCTGTCAGATAAGAGTCGAGTCCTATGCCATTCGCACTCTAGTCATTGTCCAGCTTGCTTCATCCTCCTAAGTTCCTCTGTGTACTAGGGCTTACAATTTGAGGCAGGCCGGAAAGGACTCTTGGGAGCGATTGTGTTGATAGCCCTGGTGAGGTCGGTGTTCCAAGTGTCCACCAAGGCTTCGACAGAATCACCGGCGTTACCAACCATTAAACCCTTTAAGGCTTTCTGGAAACCAATTGATTCTATTAGCCTTCGAGGGTGGACCATTCTAATGGGTCCACCACCCCCGGAAGAGCGGGAAATAGCCTTTAGTTCCACCCTGATCAGAAAATGATCCGTCCATGACAATGCAGAGGTTTTTTTGACCTCCACCCATGAATATTCCTGCTCCGTACTAAAGACCGCATCGAGGGTATGACCAGCACAATGTGTGGGCCCGTCGACCAACTGGGATAGGCCCATGTTTGTCATGGTATCCATGAACTCCCGAGCCGTGCCAGTTAGATTCTGCAAACTGGTTTCGAGTGGGATGTTGAAATCGCCCAGAACCGAAAGTCTGGGCAATTCCAGCAGCAACTCAGAAACCAGGGCGGTCAGCTCGGATAGGGAGTCTGTTAGGCAATGGGGTGGCCGGTATACCAACAGAATCCCTAAGCTATCCCTGGTCTTCAGGCTAAGGTACATACACTCGATATGAGTCATCTTCCAGATAGGCTTTCTGATCAGGGTTAAGGTGTTCCGACGGACCAAGGCTATGCTGGCCCCCCGCCCACTTTCCCTCACCTGCTCACTGACTGAGTACCCAGCTGGGAGGGCCTGCGCCCATATCACGGAGCTGGCATCCCCCAGCCAGATCTCAGTAAAGCATGCCAGGTCGGTCGCCTCATCCACTAAGAGATCGTGGATGATATGGATCTTATTTTTGACCAACCTGGCATTGCAAAGGAGCAGGTTGAGGGACAGTGGAATGGTTGGCATGCTCTCCAAGTTATCCCAGGAAACAGAGCAAACTGAAGGAGGGATAGGTATTAGGCATCGATCCCTCCTACTTTTGTAACATTTGTAGGCTCTGTTACCGCCATACCTTCCCTGCCCCCACACAACCTGAATATCCGCCCCCAGACTATTGTCAACTCCGCAATGTGAAAGGGGAGACGAGTAGCCAACATGTCTTTTATATAGGACTTTGCAACTAAAGGGGCCAAAAACGAGTCCAAAAACTTTTTCAATATCTCTCAATATACATCTTCAAAAGTGGAAACATGATGATTGTGAACAACAGGATTAAATTTAGATGGACATCCAAACATACTTACAGGATCTTTTGAAGATTATCCAAAGAAACAATGTAGTTTCAGCAATCTAATTAACTTGAAAATGTCAATCCTGGTCTGAAATGAATTATAATTGGGAGTAAGTACAAATGAAAGACCGCTGTTTAATAGAGAATGTTCCTCCTGAGTAAGTACATATGAAGACAAATTTATCACTAGATCCTTACTTTTTTCTCTCTGATTGAACCATATATTCCATGTTATTGCTCGATTGGATTGTCATGGCTGTGGGCCTGATGGTAAAAAAAAATCCTCTGATCGGTCATCTGTTTGATGTATCTGTGGAGTATCCTCACTCATCTGTCAATTCATCTTCTGAGGGAAAACTAGATACAAGGGGGTATTGTAAAGTTTTAATTATCATCTTTAAAAAAAATTGACAGGAAGTTTGTTTTGATTTGTAGTTGTTAATTTATCTCTGCACAGTCACCATCCAGATTTACACATTTTTCCCAGAGTTTCTTGACCCTCCAAATACCATTATTGTAAAAGTAGAAAAATGTGTAAATCTGGATGGTGACTATGTAGAGATAAGTTAACAACTACAAATCAAAACAAACAAATCAAATCAAAACAAACTTTCTGTCAAGGTGATAAATTTTAAAGGTGATAATTAAAATTTTACGATACTCCCTCATATTTCTACAAAACATACTTTTTTAAAGGCAGGGTTTTTAAGCCAAGGTTAAACCTTTTTATTAATATAATCTAGTTCTCTCTTGAGTTTTTAAAACTTATATTATCTTTCTCCAATAACTCAATACGCTTTTGTAGGTCTTGAAGAGAATGGTCTTGCAAAAACTTAGTTTGTATTTCTTTAATCTTGGAATTTACAGTTCCTAATTCAGTATTCAATCAGTCCACCAATAATAACATCAAATCAAAAGAACACTTATTCAATATGGCTGCCCATTTGTAATAATAATAATAATAATAATAATAATAATAAAATTTATTTATATCCCACCCCTTTGAGGTCAATCGGGGCAGCTAACAACAATAAAATATTACAAAACAAGTCAAATTCCCTCCCCCCTTAAAACATTATTAAATTGATCCAAGTTAAAACAACATAAAACACAGCAATGATTTTTTTAAAAAAAACAATCCCAGAGAGCAACGGCAATACAAATGAAACCCCAGAACCATCTTATAGAGAGGTTCCTGAGTGTCGGGTTTATCTATCCCGGAAAGGCCTGTCGGAAGAGATCCATCTTGACAGCCTTTTTAAAGCTGTCCAAAGATGTCAGTTGACAGATCTCGTCCGGCAGGCCGTTCCATAATTTGGGGGCGACAACCGAAAAAGCCCTCTGGGAGGTAGCCGCAAGCCTAGCTTTTTGTGGCTGCAGCAAATTCCTCCCAAAGGACCAGAGTGTGCGGGGAGGATTATAAGGGAGAAGGCAGTCCCTGAGATAGTTTGGACCCAAGCCATTTAGGGCTTTAAAGGTGATATCCAACACCTTGTACTGGGCCCGGAAACTTATGGGAAGCCAGTGGAGGGACCGTAAAACCAGAGTAATATGGTCTCTCCTGGATGTTCCAGACATTAATCTGGCTGCCATGTTCTGTAGCTGTAGTTTCCGAACCAAGCACGAGGGTAGCCCCATGTAGAGCGCATTACAGAAATCTAGCCGTGAGGTCACCAGCGCATGCACAACAGTCTCAAGATCCCTTACTTCCAGAAAAGGAGGCAGTGGGCGTATCAGCCAGAGCTGATAACAGGAGCTCCTGATTGTCGCTTTTACCTGATTAGCCATCAGGAGTGACGAGTCAAGGAGCACCCCCAGACTGCTAACATAGTCACTAGAGGAGAGTGTGACCCCATACAGGACTGGAGGTTGCAACCCAATTCTTGGTTTTGGGGCTGCTACCGTAAGCACCTCCGTCTTGTCTGGATTCAGTTTCAATCTGTTTTTCCTCATCCAGCCCATTACTGCCCAAAGACATTCATTGAGAGAAGAGACGCCATTGGAATTCGAGGCTGATGAACGAGACATGGAGAAATAGATCTGGGTGTCGTCAGCATACTGATAGCACCCAGCTCCATAACCCCGTATAATCTCACCCAGTTGCTTTATATAGATGTTGAATAACATCAGGTATTCACAGGTAAGCTCCCTTTTACTGGAGCTACTGTCCCCAAGCAGCACCCTCTGAGAGCTTCCCGAGAGGAAGGACCAGAACCACTGCAGAGCAGTGCCTCCGATACCTAACTCCCTCAGGTGGTCCAAGAGGATGCCATGATCTATCGTATCGAAAGCCACTGAGAGGTCTAAGAGCACCAACAGGGTCACACTACCCCTGTCGATGCTCAGACGCAGATCGTTGGTCAATAATAATAATAATAATAATAATAATAATTTAATTATGTCCCGCCCCTCTGCAGAGCAATTGGGGCAGCTTACAACATTAAAATTTCCATACAGATATATTAATACAATTTAAACAGAACATAAAAATCCCAAATCCCACCCGTCCTTTAAGAAGTAAGGCTTCTTCTTATTCCAGGCCCGATGGTGCTGGGCCTAGTGTCTCTCCCCCAGATGACATCGGATGGAATGGAGGGAGGGCTCTTATTATTATTCCAGACCTGATGGTGCTGGGCCTAGTGTCTCTCCCCCAGATGACATTGGATGGAATGGAGGGAGGGCTCTTCTTCTTATTCCAGGCCCAATGTGTCTCTCTCCCAAGGTCAAGGCAACCATGGCAGTCTCAACCCCATAGCCTGTCCTGAAGCCAGTTTGAAATGGGTCTAGATAATCGGTTTCATCCAAGACAGCTTGGAGTTGAAGAGCAACTGCCCTCTTGATCACCTTGCTCAAAAATGGTAATAAAGAGACTGGCCTGTAGTTATTCATATCCAGGGGGTCCAGGGAAGGTTTTTTCAGAAGCAGCTTAACAGCCACCTCCTTCAGACAAGATGGAATATGTCCTTCCCTGAAAGACGCATTGATGATGTTCACGAGGAACTTCCGCAATGCACCCTCCCCCCCCCGGACGGCCAGCCATGATGGGCAAGGGTCGAGAGGGCAGGTTGTTTTCCTCACGCTACCAAGGAGCTTGTCCACGTCATCGGTACTCACGGATTAGAGCTGATCCAGTATAATTACATCAACGGAGTCGCTGGACACCTCGTCTATACTTTCTGTTAAAACCGCGGCATCTAAGTCGGCTCTTATCTGAGAGATTTTATCTGCAAAGTAGTTGTTAAACACGTCACAGCAGGCCGTCGTCGGGTTAAGTAAGGGATTTGGCACAGGGGATTAAGTAAGTAAGGGATTTGGCACAGGGGAAGCCTGCGTCAGCTCCCTCACCACCCTGACAGCTTAATTCTAATTACCACACAACTCCCATTATCACCACAATCACATCAATTTTAAAAAATGGAAATATACCAGTTTGTGAGCAACCATGATCATACATTTTCAGTCAAGTGACTGGGACTGCTTCTACCATGGTTCTCTCTTCCACACTCCCTGCTCAACCCCACCTCCCTGCCATGTGCCCTACCCAGCATCCCTTTCCAGTTTATTTATTTTATTTAGTTTTTACTTTATAACACAATTCTGGAGTTCTACTAATGCAATTTGAGTTTTTAAAAAAATGGAAATAGGGGGAAAAGGCAAACAGGCTGCTTCGGAATAGCAAGGGGGAGACTGTGAGACCACATAACTGCCAATATTGAATCTGCACCGACAACAACATTTCACACCTAGCACACTTGGGAGCTCAATGAAAAGGGATGCCCTAACCACTCTTGGGGGACACAGCAGCTATGAGCCAAAGGCATCATGCAATAAGTATCGCCAAAGGCACTTTTTTTCTGGCTGTAATCGTGGTTTAAATGCCATGTGCAGTAATCTCCCCAGCTTCCTCTCTTTCTTTATTGAACACATAGCTGCATGCACAGTGAAGGAGAGACTTGCAGTTTTTTTTCTCCTCCTTCAGGGCCTCTCAAGGTCTTCCTAACCTTTTGGGCAATTCTAAAATCATAGCACCTGAGAATCTCAGAGCATCTGTGTTGTTAAACTTAAAATATGTTCAAGCAATCTCTTTCAAAATTATCTCTCTATCACTATGTTCCCTTAAATATTGTTGGGCATATGTAGGCATCAAAATCAGAGTGTGCACTCTCTTTCACACACAGAGAGAGTGCAACTGTCTTTTGAAGGACAAATTATTATTATTATTATTATTATTATTATTATTATTATTTCTTACCCCTCTCCTCACAGCTTGAGGCAGGTTACAACATAGTTAAAAAACACAATCATTACATAAAATACACATATTAATACACAGTTGGGTGATCATGACTTTCAGATTCCATTGGCCTTTATTTGAACTGCAGACTTAGATGTTAAATTGGGTAAAACACCAATTTACTGCTCATTTGAAGTAGTCATAAATTCCACATTGAAATATAGTTCACTGTGATGAATGATCTACTGGGAAAGTTATTTCACTTTTTTTAAAAAAAAAAAAATGTTGTTTTCAAGCCATATGTTCAGCGGATGAAAAAGGCAATAACATGGTTGGACCAAATCTTCAAAGACTCTTGTGGAGTCCACCCAGCCCCAACCCAAGAAAATGTAAATTCAAAAAGTTTACTTAAGATGAAAACTTTCTCCTGTGTGTTACCTAATGAGTATTAGGATATAAATTAAAAAATATTTTGCAACATTTTTAAAAAATTGAACACATGTTTCTTTTTAAAGTGTTTTAAAAGCAGAATGAAGATTTATGTAAACTTTCGGGCAAAATCATGAATATTTTGAAAAGAGTTCCAGCATACAAGAGCCTTTGAAGTACTAAACTGGTTTGGTAAAATATGTAAACAGAAAATATCTTCATTGCTTTTGATTAGGTGTGAATATTCCAGACATTTCTTCAAAATATTATTTGTTTAATGTATCAAACTAACATGTGAGATTTTTCTAAGAGTAAGACTATATCCTTACTGGAAAGGATCCCAATTGACATTTATTATGGAACTTACTTTTGAATAGACATGCATAAAGTTGTACTCTTAAGGTAGAATCCTTGGTTGACTTAATTTTTCTTTGTAAATTGATTGTGTTCAGTGAATGCTTTCCAAGCCTCGCATGGATAGGTGTACAAGGGGATATCTTAAGTTTTAATTACACCTTTTAAAAATTTTGACAGAAAGTTTATTTTGATTTGTAGTTGTTAACTTATCTCTACGTAGTCACCTACTTGATTTACACATTTTTCCCAGCATTTCTTGACCCTCTGAATACCGTTATTATAAAAGTCTGCAGATTGTGCCTTAGGAGGAGGTATCATAAAGTAATAATTATCACCCAGAAGTTATTATGGTAAATTGATGACATTTTGTAAGTGTCATCATTGGTCCCTAAGCGCATGATGTGGAGAAAATCAGCTCACTGTGTCCTTTATCTTTCTGACAGGTTGTGCCAGAAGTGACTAAAGTGTAAAATCCTCATAAAGCGCAATCTGCAGACTTCTACAATAACGGTATTTGGAGGGTCAAGAAATGCTTGGGGAAAATGTGTAAATCTGGATGATAACTACATAGAGATATGTTAACAACTACAACTCAAAACAAACTTTTTCTGTAAAAAAAAATTAACGATGATAATTAAAACTTTACAATACCCCCAGTACACTGCCCAAAGTAAATGCTTATACTGGGAAAGATGGGTACATATCACACCTAAATATGTAATAAACCAATAGGAAGCCATGTCCAGTTGAAGCATTCCTATACATCCTTCTACACATTTTAATGCATGTTTCTTCCACACTTTATACGTTACTATAGAAGGGAGATGGTATTTTACATTGATGCATTAAGACAGCTGCAGAGAAAGAGCTGTGCAGCTTATATTGACAGAGGGAATGACAGTGAAAGCTATCTTTTTCAGGAGATAAAATTGTTTTACCTGCTCCAGAGCTGGTAGAACAGTTTTATCTTCTGACAAAGACAGTTTTCACTTCCATTCCCCTTACATCCTTCTGTCATCACTACACTTTGGTATTTAAAAAAAGGACATAGCACATATGCGAGTGACAGATAAAGAAAATTACTACAATTACCACTGCAGAGAAACAGAAGACAACAACAAAAAGGAAAGAACAAGAGATCTATTTCACAATATACAGGAAATCAAAGGAAAATTCAAAGCAAGGACCGGGACACTCTATGGCAATAAAAATAACATAATTCAAGACCAGGAAGGAATAAAAAGACATTGGATGCAATACACAGAAGAATTATACAAAAGAAATGACAAAATAAAGGGCACATGGAATAAAGAGCCATATGAAGATGAACCCCAAATCCTAAAAAGTGAGGTGGAAACTGCAATAAGAGAAACAGTGAAAATCAAATCACCAGGAACAGATGATATTCCAATTGAACTGCTGCAGTCCATATTGACAGAGTCAACTCTAATGCTAACCAATATGTGTCAACAGATATGGAAAACAAAACAATAGCCAACAGATTGGAAGCGGTCAATATACCGTATTTTCTGGTGTATAAGATGACCGGGCATATAAGACGACCCCCAACTTTTCCAGTTAAAATATAGAGTTTGGGATATACTCACTATATAAGACTGCCCCTCTTCCAACGGGAGGGGGTGGATGAGAAAGTGTTGGGGGGAAGGACTGCCAATCTACTAGGTGATGCATTCTGGGGTATGTACAATTTGCGGCCAAGTAAGTGACCCTGGGCATGTCACACACTTTCAGCCTCAGAGGGTGGTAATGGCAACCTCCATTTGAAGAAACATGCCAAGAAAACCTCATGATAAGGTTGCCTTAGAGTCACCATAAGTTGGAAAGGATTTGAAGACACACAAGAACAACAAAAAAGTCTGCAATTGTTTCATAGGTAGTACATGGGAATAGAAGCCAGCATGGTGTAGTGGTTTGAGTGTTGGACGACCACTCTGGAGACCCAGGTTTGATTCCCCATTCTGCCATGAAACCCACTGGGTGAACTTGGACAAGTCACACACTCTCAACCTCAGGGGAAGGCAATGACAAACCTCCTCTGAACCAGTCTTGCCAAGAAAACCCCAGGATAGGGGTTCACCTCTTATCTGCTACTGCCTCCTACACCTCTTATCCGTTGCTGCTTCCTCCTCCTGCCTCACACCACACCATGCCACCCCTTTCTCCTCCTCCCCTCCTCCTCCTCCTCTACCCAGCGTATAAGACAACCCCCGACTTTGGAGAAGATTTTCCTGGGTTAAAAAGTAGTCTTATATGCCAGAAAATACAGTACATCCCCATTCACAAAAAGGGAGACACAAGAGACCGCAGCAACTATAGGATCATAGCACTAATCTCCCACACAAGCAAAATCATGCTCAAAATTCTGCAAATAGACCAACCATATATGTAGAGAGAAATTCCAGAGGTTCAAGCACAAACCAAATTACTTTCTCAGACACCTCCATGGCACCAATAATCCCATATATTGAGCTTTATACAGAGATGTTTTTTCCTACCGTATTTTAAAGATGGTTTACAAGAGAGGTGGGCAACTTGCAGCCCTCCAGAAGTTGCACACCAAACATATTCAAGCTCCAGTCAGTACAGCAATGGTTAAGACTGATGGGAGGTTATAGTTCAGCAATATATGGAGGAGGCACAGCTTGCCAACCCCTGCTTACAGTATATGAAGTATTCATTTGCATTAATAATAGGCAAACCAACTTTGTGTATATTTGAATATCAGCAAGATAGTGTTCAAAGAGCCATTTGAGATACATGGATACCTTTTGAAAATAACATTTTGACAAAATAAATGCTATAGGAAGAAAGGAATAGATATATTAGTAAGCTGGTATTTAATGTAAACAAGCCTATTACATCATGCATGACATGAGAAAGCAATTAAATTTAGTAAGAGATCTGTTTCACTTTAGCAGTTACAGGAGAATATGAGTAAATATTCATAACTTATGATTTTCAAAATCCAAAAAATAAACTCCTAGATTTGTGCCATGCATGGCTTTCATGGAAATAAATAATTTGGGGGAAATATTGGCTCAGATCCTACATCCAAAGATGCAGCTACAATAATGGAGTTCTGTGGTTGTAGCTACTTCTGCCTATGCTACCCACCAAAAACCTACCCCTTAAGCCAGGCAGTACCCAAATACCAAATTTATGTAGGCACTGAAAATCAGAGCATTAGGAAATGATGGCTTCAATGCTCTCCCAGTCACTGACAACATTGAGACAGGGAACTGGAGAGACCTCTTAGATTCCTACCACAGCTGCTTGTCTCAATGCACCCCATAACTGGGAGAGTACTGAAGTCATCATTTCCCAGTGCCCTGATCTGCAGTGCCTCAAAAACCCTTCAGCTGGAGCACTACCTGGCTTAATAGATGGGTTTGGGGAGTTATGGTTGGTCATTAATGACTCTGAATGTGAATCTCAAAGTTCTAAGGTAAGTCTGGTTTACAATCTCATAAATACTGAACAGGATGCCAGCCATTATCTTTATTATGTTTACACTTGCCACCATATACAGTATTTTACTTATTATTCTCAATATACAAAGGGATCTTGTAGCAGCTTTGAGGCTAACTGTGGGAAAGAAGTTGTAGCATAATCTTTCATAGACTTGGTCTACATTCTCACATGCATGAAAGCTTATGCTACAACTTCTATTTCACAGTTAGTCTCAAAGATCCCTTTTCATACTGATATTCCAGACTAAGGGCCTTTGCAGACTGCCAGAAATAGTGCACATTAAATTGAGGCACTGCCCTGGCTCAGTGCTAGGGAATCATGGGAACTGTAATTTATTGTGGCACCAGAACTCTCTGACAGAGAAGGCTCAATGTCCCAGAAAAAAAATACAATTCCCATGACTCCCTAGCACTGAGCCAGGGCAGTGCCTCAATTTAATGTGCACTATTTCTGGCAGTCTGCAAAGGCCCTTACCCCCTAAGCAGATGGCTTAAAGGGCTGTCTTGGGGGCAGGGAAGGGGAGGGGCAGCTGCACGATCATCGCCCCAACCCCTTTCCCAGGTTGTCCTCGGAGCAGCCGGCCCTCCGCACGGCCAGCGCTCCGAGGAGGACCTTCCACCACAGCACTTGCACGTGCTGCGGTGGAAGAGTCAGCGAAGGTGCGCCGCAGCCTTTTGCAGTGCACCTTCATCGACTTGTGAAAGGAGCACCAATTTAGCACTCCTTTCAGGGGCGGCAAAGCTGCTCCTCGGGACCGAGGCGAGGGGATGCCTCGGTCCCGCGGCGCAGCTTCCTGGAGCGGCCCATGGCCACCCATCTGCTTCCCCCCTAACACAGCTATGTCTTTGGCTACATCCACATTGCAGAAATAATCCAGTTTGACACTTCAACTGCCAGGGCTCAATGCTATGGAATTCTGGAATTATAGTTTGTTGTGTCACCAGAGCTCTCTGACAGAGAAGGCTAAATGTCTCACAAAACATTGGGTTATTTTTGCAGTTCAGATGCAGCCTCTGAATCCTAATTATTCTCAGTTAATATATTATCAAGGCTTGTGTGTGGAACAATGTGTTGTTTTTTAATTCACTTGGCACTGGAAGAATGAATGGAATATTGTGCTTGAAGAATAAATGCAATGATGAATTTCAGATCATTGAGCTTTTGAGTTTTCAGTCAAAACCAGGCCAAGTAAACAACAAATCAGTCAGTCCCTACACTTGGCATCATTTTATGATTAACCTGTTTGATATTTTTGGAAGAAAGTCTGTGGATCTCTCACACTCAGAGTAGAGTGAAGAAAGCAGTAAGCAATAGGGATGGAAATAATATTCACATTTGTTTACAGGTAAAAAACACTTTTCCTGACAGTTGGGAAAATCCATTGATTTTGTGCAGTTTTCTCCCAGTATTTGAATGTCCTGAAGTGCTGCAGAATAATTATTGTGTAAAGGAAAAAACATGGATTTTTTGCAAATGAAAACATTTTCTATTACTCCACACAAAATAACCCCCCTACAACATTTCAAAGAAAAAAACCTGAAGGCAGGGAGAATTCTGGAGAGAAACATTTATTTTCTCTATCAGCATTTATTCCTCCTTGAATGCATAGTTCAACAGACAAGAGCAAGTGAAACTGACATGTTTCCTGTCTGAGGAACTGAGGGTTCTTTGCAATATGTCAGCTAACCTGTATCTATTTGGAGTTACCTTTAGTCACATTCTGGTTACCTGGTCTTCACACTCATGATCAGTGGTAGCATTTAGATGGGCAAATTAGTTTCAAATCTACTGATCAACTGCAGACAAGTACACAACACACAAAGTGAAAATTACATGTATAGGAAAGAACAGGAGAGTATTATGATCAATCAATTAATTGAATTTAGTGAATTATTCAAGAAATGTGTCCAAAAAAGTTAATAGAACAGTTCTTAATTCTCAATATTCTGAAGTAATTGTAGTGAAACAACTTTAGTGAAATACACTCAAAGTCTTGATGTTGCTGGCAAAAATGCTGAAACACAGAACAACAGCAGTGGTGTAAGTCTGTGTTGTAGCAGTAATTCAAACTTGTTGATTTGTAGGACTACTAGTTAACCATTGAGTCAAAAGTCATAGTTGCAGTCATAAACCATAGAATGAAAAGTCATTTAGATGGGCAGATTTTCTTCAACACATCTCTTAAGTATTCTTAAGTATCGGAGTCTTGGGAAATTTAAAATGGCAGAATAAACATTTGGCTTTGTAATATTTCCACTCCCCTCTGGAAGGAACAAAGACTTTACAGTCTAGGCACATTTTATCATACTTTGCATTTTACGTAAGGAATCATCCTTCTCACATTGCATTAGCTACTGCAAGCATTTTAGCAAGTTGCAGGGTTTAATCATCGTAACCAGGAATAGCATTCAACCAGGAACAGCACAGTAGGCAGTTTTTATGGAAGAGCCATATATGCAGTAATGGAAGCAGTCAAGGAAACCAATCACCTTTTCTGGTCTACTGTTGGCTTATATAGTATCTCAAAGTATCTCCTGATCTACACATTGACCTATCAGGAATGATTGTTAACTAGTCTTTTGTTATCATTCAATTAGTGACAAGTTTCAGTGGTATTTATTAGCCAGTTAGATGATAGTTTGTTCACGGTCTTCCATTATCAAATTGAGTGTCAGATTTTACTGACCTTATATATAAGGCCACTATTTGTCCAATCACATAAGACCATAACTGATCACTCTTGTCCTTACAACCTGTCATGAGGCCGTTGCGCAATATATGATTCAACATGGTTAAGGACTTTTGCACCAATTCATTATGCCTTTCATTTTTATTTCATTTATTTCATTTTCTTCCTCAGCTTCTCTCAAGGTCACCATTCTCTAGCTACATCACCTCTTTATTATTTTTCTTTCTGGGACATCTCTATTAATTCTTTTTGAGTTAGCTTGGTTAAATGACCAGAATCAGATTTTAAGACTACTTAATACTTAGCTGTCTGACACACAATTATTTGGCTTTTTACATGAAGACACTTGTCACAGAGTACATTTGTTGCAATTATTTCTCCAATGTACAGGCTTCAGAGATTTAAATATTGTCAGATACTCACAAAATACAATATCTAGCCTATAATACAAAAGCATGACCAGAATTCAAGTAAAACCTTTGTACTTATTCTGATCAGTGACTTAAAAGCTTGATAGAATTAAACAACCAAGGGTCTGAACTTCAAGCAAATCAGGAGTTGTGGAAGAGAATAATCACTCTAATCTATATTAGATATTAGCCCTTTGCCAACTTTGGAGTGTATATATTCAGTCCTTACAGCAAGTCCAAGACTATACATGACTGAACCCTATGTTTTGCAAGGTCTGGAGATTTAAAGTGCTCCCAGCGTCATCCTGATGTGACTGATCTCTCTAGTGAGTGCAGTTAAGCCCTTGAAGTCTCTTCCAACTCTATGATTCTAGGTAGCAGAAGTAACTGACACCTTTTCAAATGACTTGTGATTTAGTCACAATAATGTCCACTCTCCTCTAAATGAATATGGGACTTGTACATGAGGGGGTAATCAAGCAGCACATAAAGCAGTTGTTGTTATTGATGCTAAGACCTTGCTGACCTAGAGCAACCCTAAGGCAAACCTATCATGAGGGTTTTTTTTAAAGATTTCACAGTCTTTTGGCTCCAAGGGCAATGTCCAGTTTCAGTTATGGTACAGATGTGCGTGTAGACATACACAAATACACTCACACATACATTTCCCAACACTTGTGGATGGCAAAGACTGAAACTTCATCTTCTTGCTTGCTGAGATCAAGCAAGTGCCTAGAGGAAAGAGGGAACAGTGGAAATAAAAGCTGCTCCCCACACTCAGCAATCAGTACAAAGATTGTGGTTTCTCTGCTACAAAGAGCATATAGATGAAATTTACATTCATATTTATATGCTAAAACACATTTTCTCTATATGACTTCTCTGTAGTTTAGTGCACCAGCTTCATAAATTTATTAAGTCAAATATATATATAATGCACTGATATTGCTTAATGCAATTATATAAGGAATTATCTTATATACTGTCCTGTCCTGCCTACAAGATTATCTGTTTGGGTGTATTTATCTGACACACACTCCCAATGCAGTCTCAATTGTGGGTTAGAAGGATTGGTTGGCATAACAGCTTTGCAAAATATGAATTCTGCACATGAATTTTCAGAGTGATATATTGTTGCTTAATGACAAGTAATAGCTAGGCATAATTTTCACATTTATCCATCTCTATGAACCTCCTAGAGGAAAGTTTTCAATAATAATAATAATAAATTATTTATTTATAGCCCGCCCAATCACAAAGAATCCGGGCGGGTTCCAACAATAAAAATACATAGAATACAACAGAATTAAAAAATTAATCCCTTCCCAACCCCCAACCCCCAGCCTGTGGATAGCAAAATCCATGGATGCTCAAGTCCCTCTCTTATATACAATTTCATAGTAAAATAGTGTTCTTTATATAACATGGCAGAATCAAGCTTTGCTTTTAGAATTTTTTTTAAAAAAAAATTTAAGACGTGGATGATTGCATCAGTGGACCCAGGTCTGTGGATAAGGAGGGCCTTCTCACTATGTATTATAAGAACAGTCAGATTGATATCTCCTGACATGGATAGGAACACTTCCATACTAGAAGACTCTTGGATACAGACTGGGGTGAAGAGGGGGGTGGATTTTCTCCATTATCAGTCCTAATGTCTCCTCACCATCATTCTCAGATACTAATAATTCCTTTTTAGGAGCTCCTTTAGTTTCTGAGACCTACATTCACAACATTGCCAGAGAAGTGAAAAGGTTAATTAGGAAACATATGAGTATTATTGGAGTCTCAGAAACACAGAGTTATGAATGAACTTAGGAATTAAAAACAAATGGCTACCTACAACAGTATCTAAACAGAATTTATTTCTTGTACATGGGTAATGCTATTTTTATTACCTAAATGACACTTACAGCCAGACTTCAGAAATAGAGGGAATACAATAATTGCTAGAGAAAGAGAAAGAATAATGTGAGTGTTTATTGGAGGCCATAGTTAAAAAAAAAACCATACTCCTATATTGATCAATAAATATAATAAATTCCACTTGAATAACTTATGAGCCCTCTAAGGTAAACCACAACAGATAAATTAATGGTCACCATATAACATGCTAGCATATGCTCTCAATCAATAACTAAAGGGAATGCTCTATATTTCTCAAATAAATCTACATAAAATAGGAGATAGTTTTCTGTTTTACAAAAAAGTCAAGCAAATGGCCATATTAGTGCTAAATCCAGTTTAAGTCCCAACATCCAGTGAATAAATAGGAGCCTGGTAAGGCAATACATTTGTAAATCCCTTTGTTTCAATGGGACTTTTATTTAGCCTTAGATTTTTTGGAATTAAGGGAAGAAGAAGAGCAACCAATTATATACCCAGCATGCTTGAAACACAGTAGCTGCTGGGAGCCATTCCTTGAGCTTCCAGCTGTCACAGTTCTGGCTCCAGTGACAAGAAAGGAGCAACAAGGGGCATTTACATTGTGTTGGGACCTAGCTTCTGCCAAAACGATGTTTCCCTTCTCACCCTATCCTGTTTTCCTTGTGATCTTATTCAGATTGTAAGACAGGACAAGGACTGTCAAATTAACATGGTGTAGTAGTTTGAGTGTAAGACTTGGACTTTAGAGATCGGGGTTTAGTTCCTCACTTGGTCATGGGAACTCACTGGGTGACCTTGGTCAAATCACACACTTGCTGCCCCAGAAAACCCATTGATAAATTCACCTTAGGGTTGCCATGAGTCAGAAATGACTTGAAGGCACACAACAATGAATCACTGGGAACCTTTTAAGCTAGATGGCAGTGAATAAATGCTATAAATAATAAAATAAAATAAGCAAGCAGGCAGGCCAATATTTTTGAATTAATGGATTAGTAATCAAAGAACAAATTTAGACTGGCTCCACAAGTTTTCAACTGGCCGTTAAACAAATAGACTTTATATACACAGAGAGAAAGAGAGGAATACAGATGATTTATAATGATAGAGCTCATTAGTAAATTGTGTTGTGAATTAGAAAAGTGGTATCTCATACCAATGTAAAGCCAATGGAAAGAAAGCTAATAAAAAGAAAGTAAACTCATTTCAGATGTAGTGTTAGAGAAGAGTGCTGAAGATGTCGTGGATGGCCAAGGAAACAAACAAAAGGGTTCAAAACAGATCAAGCCCGAACTCTCTCTGGAAACTAGGGTGATTAAATTTGAGGTTGTTGTATTTTGGCCACATCATAAGAAGGCATGAATCACTGAAAAAGACAATGATGCTAGGAAAGGTTGAAGGAAGTAGCAAGAGAGGAAGACCACATGCCAGATGGTTCTATTTTACTGACTGGAAAAATCAAGTTCAAAAAAGTCAACAAAATGACCATACTAGTGCTAAATCCAGTTTCAGTCCAACACCCAATAAATAAATAGGAGCCTGGTAAGTCAATACATCTGTAAATCCCATTGTTTCAATTGGACTTTTATTTAGCCCTAGGTTTTTCAGACTTAAGGGAAGAAGAAGAGCAATCAGAGAGCCCATGAGCATGAGCCGGCAAGACCTGAGCAGAGCATTGGAGGACAGAGGGTCTTGGAGATGTCTCATCCATAGCGTCACCATGAGTCGGGTTTGACTTGAGGGCAGTTAATATAACACCTCATTCATCACCTCAAATCATTCAAAGTCAGCTTGTGAAGTATGATTACTATTCTTATCTACACAGCCAACAAAGTAAGATGGTGGAATAGATGGAATCATTTCAGTAAGGTGTGCTACTTTGAATGTTCTCCTTGCAAGTAGGGAGAAATAATGCATCAAAGAGAGATATTCTATTAATTCCACTCCTAGGTGTTCTAAATTGTCTTTATTTTCTTTATTCTAGGCTTCCACTCAGGAAGTAATTCAAAAAGGGAATCTATTTGCTGCACTTTGATGTGTAGTACAGTTAATTCTGCAACTACATAATTTCACCACAATGGATGGAATCTTATTGGTAGAGGATGCTAGAGGTATACTAGTGCAGTACACATTTACCTATGTTGTATAGTTGGCATCCTTTGCAAATCTATATGCATTAGCTGCTAGTTTGCATTATGGTCACTTCCTGCATCACTCTAACCTGCAGACATTTTGTTTTCTTCTTCCATCTTTCTCCTTCATTAGACTATACATTACATTATGCACAATAATTTGTAAGTAAAGCTATTCCAATGTGTTTCACAAAGAACAATAAACTTATTTCTTTGTTTATTATATACTATGAGTGGGTAAGTGGTTCGGGGGCTGGCTGTTGTTCAGCTTCAGTCTTGCGATTTGATTACGCTACTTGAGAGATCTGCTACAATCACTTGCAATCCCAAGTAACACTACTTCCTAGGATGAGGAGGAATTATTGACTAGAACACTTTGGGCTAGTATGTCAACCAGTTACGAATCTATCTAAAGTAGTATTGTCTAGCCATATTTTATTTTATTTTATTTTATTTTTATTTATTTTATTTATATGCCACTGTTCTCCCAGACTGAGACTCAAGGCAGCTTCCATTAAAAACATTTACAAAAAATTCAAGACAAATTTGAAAAAACACAACATCAAAACACTATAAAACACTATAAAACTGATTTTAAAAACATACAAATGTTAAAAAAACAGATAAAACATGCATCTACATTAAAAAACCTTCCTTGCTTAAGCATTAAAAAGCCTGCTTAAATAAGAATGTTTTTGCCTGCTGTGGAGGGAAAAAAAAAAAGTAAGAAGGGAGCCGGCCTAGCCTCCCATGGAATGGATTTCCAGCTTGTCTGCCAGACTATCGTGGGGAACTCTGATAGGTACTTGTTTCCAGACTGACTCTTGCTTATTATCTTATCATTTTCCATTTTTCCTCCATATACAAAATGAAACAGTGCCAAAGAAAATCAAAATAAGATTGACAGGAGCTACTTTGTGGTATAGGGTCAAGTAATGAGATGAGAAGAAGGTCAAGAAATTGTCCTATAAACCATAAAATATCCAGCATTTGAATAATTTAAGATGTGATCCATTACAAAGGTATGATGAAGCATCCTTGAGGTTTGGAAGTGAGAAGAGAGAACAGTGGAAAGTTAAGTGAAATAGGAGATTGGAGTTGACAGGACAATAAAATAACAGTTTTGGAGGGCAGAATTTTGTCAATTGATAGTTGGAAGAGAATTTATGGGATGGGATAGATAGGATGCTTAGACTGTGTTATCATACCCAACACTCCTCGCATTGTATATGGGCTCTTCATATATTCATATTTTCATATCTACAACCAGGCATGTTCTTAAAAGGCCATGATGACCTTTGGAACACTAGAAAGTTACCCATGAGAAAGGCACATTGACCCAAAGATATGTGAAGGACATAGGTAATACCAAAATAAAGGTTAAATGGATTTGCTTATCGGTCCATTCCCCCTCCTCCACCCCTGCCCAGACCGGCATTCCACATATCCTCTTGGACTAGAAACAATCACTGCTTCTGATTTATATGGGGGGGGGGGAATCTGTATGTGTGTGCCAAACTAGAAAACAAGTGGTACTTGGTGAGCAGTACCAAATGCTATGTTTGGCTAGTTTTTTAGTATGAATGAAGGCTGCAATGTTAAGAAGATTCCAAATGTGCAATAGGGAAGAGAGCCATCTTCATTATTTTTCAAACATAGATCTGCTGTTAATTCAACAAAATCTTGAGCATTTGAACCCTACCCTAACACATATATGTATACACCGTGCAGGACTGACACACTGTTTGTTTTTAAAACAATGCAGCAAACTTCTTAAGTCATCCAACCCAAGGGCTCTGGACCATTGTTCATTAGGACCCATTGTCCATTAAGAAAGATGTCAGAATCAACTTAATGCTTAGTTTGGTTCTTGGTTTGGAATACAAATATCCATAGTGAAAACAATACCAGCATTATCAATTAGTAGTCATGGCAAATATTTTCCAGACTATCATTCTGCAGCATTTGAAAGGACTGAAGTACCTTCAGATATCAGTGCAAAACAATTTATTGTGTATGAGCTAAGTCATTTGCAATTGAATAATCCTCATCTGCTTAATCACATACATTATCAGACATAAATAATTCTACTAACAAATGACATTTTTTAACTGTGAATTTCTTCAAATTGCAATGTGAGGAGATTTACATTTACCTTCTTTTAACAGACCACAGTGAATGAGTCTGGTAAAACTCCCTTGCCAAGAAAGAATGGGAAATGGATCTGAATTTCATTTGACTCACTGGTTGACCTTTTAAGAAAATCAACATATTGGTCAGAAGAAAAGCTACAAAACAATAGGATTGCATAATGATTTGCTTGGAAAGATGCCTGCCGAAGTTTCCCATTCAAGAGATAAGGCAAGAACTAAAATAAAATCTCAATGGTAGAACATCCCAGTTGCACATCAACCCAATGCAATATTTTCCTGCATCTTTTCATCTGTCTAAATCTGTGTGACTGCTGCACTAGAGTTAAGACTGGTAAACATGTTACTGAACTGTCATCAGAATCAGACAGGGCAGTGTAGGTTCTGGACTGATCCATGGATATTGTAATGGATTTGGATGAGAACAAATAAACTGAAGCTGCATCTCAATAAGATGGAGGCTCTGTAGACTGGTGGTTTTGAGGTGCAGATAAGTTACCTGCACTGGATGAGTATTGTACTCCCCTGAAAGAATTCAAATACTGTACATAGCCATGTTAATCTGTAAAATCAGCATGCACAGGGATTTTGTAGCATCTTTGAGACTAACTGAAAGAAAGAAGTTGGTAGCATGAGCTTTTGTAGATTTGAGCCTACTTCCTGACCAAATGCATCTGAGGAAGGAGGGTTAAGTCTGCAAAAGCTCATACTACCAACTTCTATCTTTCAGTGAGTCTAAAAGGTGCTACAAGATCCCTGTGCATACTGACTCCCCATGAAAGAGTAGGTCCATGGATTAGGAATATTTCTAGATCTGTCTCTGTCACTGGATGCCTAGGTTGACTCTGTGACTTGGAGTGCTTCAGCTTATCCACTGGTTACACCTTTTGGGGCAGAGATAACCATAGCCATGGTAGTTCATGTACTGATTTTCTCTGAAGATGCCAGCCACAGATGCTGGCGATACATCAGAAAGAAACTCTTCTAGAACATAGCCACACAGCCCAAAAAACCCCACAAAAAACCATGTACTGATGACTTCCTAATTAAAGTACAGCAATGTGCTAGACATGGGACTGCCCATGAAAACTACTTTAAAACTGCAGCTAGTGCAAAATGCTGTAACTATATTATCAACCAAAACATTGCATAGAAATAGCATAACACCAATCTTAAAGAAGTTGCACTGGCTGTCAATATACTTCTAATCTGAATTCAAGGTGCTGGTTGTGACATTCAAAACCCTAAATGATCTTGTTACTTGAAGGGCCACCCCTCCCCTAAACAGGCATGCATCTGTTAACAAAACCTTTGACTCATTTTTACAAAATATTTGCATTAGTATTGGGAGGATGGTAAAAGAGGGCTAAAGAAATACAAGGCTTTCATGGCCAGCATCCATAATTTTTTGTGGGTTTTTCAGGCTGTGTGGCCATGTTCTAGAAGAGTTTCTTTCTGACGTTTCACCAGCATCTATGTGTGAAGATGCCAGCCACAGATGCTGGTGAAACAGAAAGAAACTCTTCTAGAACATGGCCACACAGCCCAAAAAACCCACAAAAAAACTAAAGAAATAGAGTTGACCCTCTGTATCCACAGATTCTTTATCCACAGATTCAAACACCCACAACTTGAAAATACTATATATATTTGAATCCATGGATTCAAACATCCACAACTTTACCAAAAGATAAAGTTTGATTTTGCTATTTTATATAAGGGGCATCATTTTACCATGCAACTGTATTTAATGAGCGTAACTAGATCAAATTCTCGCTATGCAGAAACATTTTTGTCGGATATAGCAGCAGCCAAGGTAGTTCTCATTTTCTCATTTGTAGATATTAGCAACAAATAATTGTTCATGTTGAACCCAACAGCCCTGCATTTTGCTTATGGAACATTATGCTGTATTAATGGCCTAGATCCATGGTGGTGAACCTATGGCACACATGCCCTCTTTGGCACATAAAGTCATTTCTGAGGGCACACAGAAAGACAGGAAGGTGGGGAAAGAAAAGGAACAGGTGCATACGAGTTGTTCCTTTTCCCTTGTCCTCCTGTGCCCTTAACTGCCTCCCCAGAGACAGCTGAACGCCCAGTAGGGAGGAGGGGAAGAGGAGAACATCCTTTAGCTGTCTCTGGGGAGGCAGCTGAAGGCCCAGAATGCCCCCCAGAAGGTCCAACCCCTGGAAGTCCCATCCCCCAGAAGTCCCCCCCCCCCCCGCAGCACTGGGTAATACCCAGTGCAGGAAAATCTTTGAGTTTGGGCACTCAGCTTTAAAAGGTTTTCCATCACTTGCCTAGGTAGTCAGTCCATTATTTCATTTTAATGACTTTTTGATACATGCAATCTTTACAGCTTGATTAAATATTCCCTGTGTGAATGGTTTTTTTATAGTTATTGTTTTGCCTAGCTTACAGTCCAAGTATTTTTATGAGGTTAGAAATGGAATTTTTGTCTCATTAGGTCATCATTTTTCCTTCAGTGCAATTAAGAAACAGTAACAGACATTTTTCATGGTACAGGCAAATGTTTCATTGACTTGAAAAATAAATTGGCTTCTGGGTGTGCAAACATTTTCAGTGGAAGAATGTTGAGCTACTTCACTTGTTCACTTGTTCTTCATTTCAGAAGTATAATGGGGGAGGTCATACTAGACAGAAGGATATAATGCTTTGAGCATTGGACTACAGCTCAAGAGACCTGGGTTCAAAACTACATTCAGCCATGGAAACTCACTGGGTGACTTTGGGCAAGTCACAATCTCTAAGCCTCTGAGGGAGACAAATACAAACCCTCCCTGAACAAATCTTGCCAAGAAAACCCCTTGATTGGTTCACATTAGGGATGCCATAAGTCAGAAATGACTTGAAAGTCACAACAACAAG
This sequence comes from Phrynosoma blainvillii, assembly GCA_026167975.1. Classification (NCBI taxonomy): domain Eukaryota; kingdom Metazoa; phylum Chordata; class Lepidosauria; order Squamata; family Phrynosomatidae; genus Phrynosoma; species Phrynosoma blainvillii. Next base: position 207,388,611 of record JANUYF010000004.1, read on the forward strand.
AATGTTCATACTCCTGTTGTGAAATAATTGAGTCAAAGATTCATGAAGATCTATTATAAATCCAATTATGATGAGCTATATTTATATAAACAGGTGCTACATCATCAGTTCCCTCGCAGTCTAATAGGCAACTTGAAATTTCACTATCTTCTCCATTAGAGGGGGTCATTCCCTTCAGCCCTGAAGAAATGGTATCACAGGTACACACATTTTCTGAAATGGGAGATCATTCCGAAAAACCCTATTGTACTTCACATCCCACCAGGGAACCCAGCTTTGACTCAGTTGCACACTCTTTGAATACTTAGGTCAGGGGTAGGCAACCTTTCCCCTTTAAGGGCTGAGGGACTTCAGCTCCCAGAATCCCAGGAGCTATTGGCCAACATGGGACTATTGACCAACATGGCTGAGGCTTCTGGGAGCTGAAGTCCCTCGGCCCTGGGTTTACAACTTCTGGATGTTATGTTTTTTTCTATTTGATATTGTTTTCATGATTGTTGTCAGCTATTCTGGGAGTTCTGCTAAAAAAATGATTAAAAGTGGATGCAGATGGGCCTGGAAGCTAGTCAGTTAAACTAATATGATTCATATGCATAAATATTCACACATAGAGCGAGTGAGAGAGAATTAGAGTTTGCACCAGTTCCCCAGAACTGGTTGTAAAAGCAGTTGGAAGATGTGGAGGCTGGGGAGGTTAAAAGGGGAGCCAGGAGTAGCAAAGAGGAAGAAGAGGAGACAAGGAGGACAAAGAGGCAAGAGGGTCAGAAGGAAGGTCTGTATCCTCCAGAGCCACAGCAGAGTGCTGAGGATGGGAACCAGTTGTTAATTATTTTGAATGACCTCACTGGTTATACATATTATAATGTTGAATAGAATAGCAGTGGAAACATCTGGGCTTCCAGATGATGTTGCCCTAAGTTCCCACCATCTCTTGCCAGGAACCATGAAGGTTAGGCTGACGGGAGTCGGACTTCTCAACTACTTCAGAAGAGCCATGGGTTCCCCACTCCTGGTGTAGAAATGTCTGTTAATATAGGTAAATATCACTTTATTCATTTACCTCTGTGGCTGCTGATTATAACTGATTAAATTTTAGGAGTTCAAGAGGCTAGTCTAGATGTAATTGCATTATCCAAATTGCTGCGGATTTTTGCACATTTGCATCAATGCTTAATTTGCTTCACTCTCCTGTGTATCCAGTTATAAGTAAAAACATCTCAAGAAGTATACTGTTTTTCTAAAAATAAAACATCTAAACACCATTTACAGATGAAATTGTAATCTAATTGTTAGAAGTAGTGTAAGAGCTAAAAGGTGCAACTGGAAATAAAAGTGACAAAGTACCAGATTAACAAAAAGAAAGTGCTACAGACTGTATAAAATCGGGGAAGTGAGGGGATGGAGTCATTCTTTATAAAAGGCTCAGAAAAATATAAACCTTCTGACTGAACCTAAGATTAATAAGATGTTAGACAGAGCTCTCTAGGGACAATATGCCATAAAAGGAACAACACATAATCACTGAAAAGACGCTTTCTCTCCCATAAATCATAGTCCTGTTATCACGGAGAATAACCTATAAAACTAAATATTCTCTAGCCAAACATTACTACTGCTGTACTTATCAATTCATGGGAAAGTTTCTTTCTTACTGTCTGCTTGTTTTTCTTCCTAGAATTTATAAACTCTGCTTTCATCCCCCATAATAATTCTCCAGGCATTTTTGTATACCAGTTTGAAATCTATAATATAAGTAAAGTAAGTAGTTATTGAATTTGATCTGTCTGTTGAATTTCAACCCATTTATCCACAGGCCCTCCAGTTTATCAGGATTGATCATCAGGTTATGGGCTTCATCCAACCTATTACCAATTTTAAGCATGTGTAAAGCACTTCTACAGCCTCCCTTAATACAGATGATAAGGTGAAGTAGAGCTGGATGTCATCAGTATGACACTTCACTGTTCAATATCATCCAAATTATTCCCACTTACTTGCAAACACTTGTTTGTATTGTAGCCGGTTTCTTTCCATGTTGCATTGTTTAATGGAGACCAATAATATAAGTAACCTATGTAGTTGCATCAGTGTGGTGTAGTGGTTTGAGCATTAGACTACGACTCTGGGACCAGGGTTTGAATTCCCACTCAGCCATGGAAACCTACTGGGTGATCTTGGGCAAGTCTCATTCTCTCAGCCTCAGAGGAAGGTAAAGGCAAACCCTCTCTGAACCAATCTTGCCAAGAAAACCCTGTAATAGCTTTGCCTTAGCATTGCCATAAGTCAGCAATGACTTGAAGGCACACAACAACAACAAATGGGGGGGGAGGCACTGGAACAAGCATAATATCTATACAAAATATGCATTATAAAAGGACATAATTATGGTTTTGCACTGACCAGAATTTTTCAGCTTCCCCAATGTCTGCATTAGAAATAAAACAAAAGAGACCAGAAATGTGATACAAAACACTGTAAACTGTACCCAGAAACCACCTAGGCAACTCCTGTAAACAGAAACAAATGGATACATCTGGAATTTCAATTGGTGCAGCAGTAGACAGCATCATTCATGAAAGGCAGACAGATGCGGAAATTGTGACATCAATAGATGAAGACATTATAGCAGCTTAAAAAGAAAACAAATGTTCCAATTTCTGTCTATTTATTTTGTTTTATATTTGCACTACTAAACAAATTTGAATGGATTCTAAATTAGAATATGGGGGGAAACAACTAAATAACAGAATATATATATATTATTCTATGTGTAACAGGACATATAGATGGATGCACATTTGGAATGGGAAGCATTTTAAAACCAATCGCCCAGCACAGAAATCTTAATTCCCTCCCCCTCAAATTTGAGTCCAGCCGGCTCTTACCAAGTTTGCCACCTGCCAGTTCTCACAGCCAGTTCTCAAACCAATTAACTGCCTGGGATGGATCACTGAAGACAGGACTTGGATAAGTCTTTTGGACCTCATCCTTAAGGCATGACTGCTCCTAAACACATTGTGTGCCAGTCTGAATTGAACGTGTTTATGACTTTTTGCTTTCAGAATCAATTAACTATGGCAGAGGATACTGCAAATCCCAGTAGAAACTGCCAAGAAATTATCTGAACTTGTCCCCCTGCATTGTCCACACTTAATTAAAATATTTGTGATTTTAAACTGACTGGAGTTCCTTATGACATCCACATTCAGGAAGCTGTGTATGTTTAAGGCCCTGTCTGCATGGACCAGAAATATCCAGGGACAGCTCAGAGTATCCTGGACCCAAAGCTGCTCTAACCTCCTCCCATAACCTGGAGCCCTCCATTCCAATACCAGGTGGCTGTTTGCATATGTCTCCTGCTGTGCCACCCAGTGCTGCTGCTGCTGTGGTAAGTCATCCATTTCTGAGGTCAGAATGAGGTGCCTAGTATCTGTGACATGGCTGGGCAACTTGTTCTGACCTCAGAGTGAGTGACTCTCACCAGCAGCAGTGGTTCCAGGTGGCACAACAGGACATGTTTTAAACAGCCATCCAGTGTCTGAACAGAGGGCTCCAGATCTTCTGGGAAGATCTGGAATTAACAGGGACTTATTTTATTTTATTTTATTTATACTTATTTTTTCTTCAAACATATACATATCTTTCCAGTAATGTTCATTGGAATTTGCTTAACTACATAAAACACTACCCCTAAAACTCTACTTCCTCAATGTCTTTTGCTGGGTCATCCTTTCTTCCCAACCACTTCTATTTGAATGTATTGTTCTTTTATTATATATACACATATATACACAGCATTCATGTGATGCACAGTTCATCTTATTTCCCTGTCATCCTATTACTCTACCTATAGTTTAATTCCATCTGTTCTTACAAAATTTGTTTACTGGAAGCCATTCTTTCTCAATTAAGTTCATGTCCTTCTGATTCAGACGAGCCATCAAAATATCCATTTCCATCATTTCTGATAATTTTAGCAGCCAATCATCTAATGCATGCAGTTCATTATTTTTTCCATTTTTGTGCAACCAAAAGTCTTGCCGCCATTATATAGAGTAAAATTCTCCAGTGTTTCCTTTCTACATGAGATGGGATCTTATTTAACATATTGCGTAAATAAATTTCTGGTCTCAGTTCATAGTTTATTTTGAATATCTTTTCAACTGTTATGTGAATATATTTGTTTTCCAAAAGTTCTTTAGTTTTGGGCATTGCCTCCACATATGGATCCATGTACCTCCCTTTTCTTGGCATTTCCAACATTCATTAGAATTCGTCTTATATATCTTCGCATTCTTACTTGATGTCAAGTACCACCTATGCTCCACTTTGAAATAATTCTCCTTCAAGTCCTGTGCTCTTGTAAAAAAAATTGTTTTATTTCTGGCGTAGCTCCAGCTCTCTAAACCAATGACCCAGTCACAATCTGATGTCCATTTTATCATCTCATCTGAAATCAAATCATCTTCCTGTTCTTTTTTCCTCAAATATTTATATAATAATAATAATAATAATAATAATAATAATTTATATCCCGCCCCTCTGCTATAATATATATAAATAATATATAAATTTGATGTTCTTTTCCTTGGATCAAACAGAATTTTATCTATTTCCAAAGTTTCATATTCAAATTCTTCTATTCTTTGATCCATCAGGAATCTTTATTTTAGTTGCAAATATAAGAATCAATGCATTTCGCAATCAAGTTGATGCAATTCATTTATTTCTCTCATTTCATACTTACTTGGATCGACTTTATTCAATATATCTTTATACGTAAGCCATCTATCAACCTTTTTCCATCTTCCAACAAATGCTTCTTGTGATGACACCCAAAGAGGTTTTCTTCTGTAAGTTTTCTTCTTAAAATTCTCCCAGACTCTTAATATAGCTTTTTTAACAATATGATGCCAAAATTCACTGCTTTTCCATACCAAATATATTCATGCCAACCAAAACTATTGTTAAATCCTTCCAAGTTCAGTAATCTAGTGTTATCTAGTGCAATCCAATTTAGTACACTTGCTTGATAACATAATTTTAAATCAGGAACACCTCCTCCTCCTTCTTTTTGTCTTGTCATAGTTTTCCAGTTTATCCTTGGTTTCTTATTATTCCAAATACATTTCCTTAGATCTGTTTGTCATTCTTGAAATGGTTTGTCGTTACTTAATACAGGAATGCTTTGAAATAGAAAGTTTATTTTTGGCAAGATTATCGTTTTTATTGCTTCTATCCTTCCTGATACAGTTAGTTGTAATTTTTGCCACTTCTCCAAGTCCTTTTTAATGTCTTCCCATAACACTTTATAGTTATTTTCCAAAAGATCCATGTTCTTCTTAGTTCTCCAAATTCCAAGATATTTAACTTCGTCTTGTATTTTACAATTTGAACCAATTTATATCCTTTGGTCTTCTTCTTTAGTTAAATTTTTAGTTATAATTTGTGTCTTTTTCCTATTGATCTTAAAACCAGAGGTCTTATCAAATTCCTCTATTACATTGAAAAGTTTTCCCAATTGATGGTTAGGCTAATCCAAAATAATAACCAAGGGGGGGTTGCAGACTGCGAGAAATAGTGCAAATTGAGTCCACTTTTAGGGTTAGGGTTAGGGTTAGGGAATCATGGGAACTGTATTTTATGGTGGCACCAGAGCTCTCTGACAGAGAAGGCTCAATGTCTCAGAAAAAAAAAACAATTCCCATGATTCCCTAGCACTAACCCTAACCCTAAAAGTGGACTCAATTTGCACTATTTCTGGCAGTCTGCAACCCCCACCCCATGTCATCAGAGAATACCTGAAACTTATATTCTATTCTTTTAGTTTTTAGTCCGTTTATGTCCTCTTCATCTCTTATTCTGTTTGCCAATATTTCTAGGACTAAAATGAACAGTAAGGAAGATAGCAGGTATCCTTGTCTGGTTTCTTTTTTTATATCGAATGGACTAGTTCTATTTCCATTTACAATTAATTGAGCCATTTGTTTTTCATATATTCTTGTTATCCAGGACAGAAAATTTGTCTCCATTTCCATCCTTGTGAGTATTTCTATCATGCAACTCCAGCTCACATTGTCAAAGGCCTTTTCAGCATCAACAAAAATTAGTCCCAACTTTTTATCATTATGTCTTTCATAATATTCCAGTATGTCCAGAATTAATCTTATATTTTCTTTCATCTGTCTAGATGGGAGAAAAACAGGGACTTATTTTATGCTGTTGTAAGAGTAGTATACTCTGGGTTTGTTGCTGAATGAGCCAGACATTGTCCAGGCTGTGCCAGATTCGGGAATTGGGCCCTGTTTCATCCAGACTCCTTGCTGAGATGATGGGGGAAGGCCAGTTTATTTGGTCCATGCAGACAGGGCCTGAGATATTATATGGCTTGAAAAGAAGCCACAATCTGAAACCATCTCAAGTGTAGGCAACTTATGAAGGTTCATGTGCAATTTTTACCCTCCTCAGATCCTACCAGGCTGCACCACCTGGACATTGTCTCCCCACTACACACATTCTGCCTTAAAATTTTCCTTGGCCCCGGATGCCTCTGGAGGATGAAAGCTGCCATATGAACATAATTTGATCCCACAATGTCTATGTCTGCATTATAGAAATAATGCAGTTTGACACTGGTTTAACTGCAATGGTTCAATTGTATGGAATGCTGGGATTTGTGTTTGTTGTGGCACCAGAGCTCTCTATCAGAGAAGGCTAAATATCCCTCAAAATTACAAGTCCTAGAATTCCATAGCATTGAGTCATGGCAGTTAAAGTGATATCAAACTACATTATATGCAGTGCAGATGCAGCCTATGTCTATTGTCAGCCAAAATGTCCTTTTAAAGAAACACAAAGTGCTTAGCCAGTCCCTCTCAGTTTCTTTTAAAAGCCTAAGAGAGACATAGGTTGAGGGGCAGTTATATTTTAATGATAAATTTCCTCTGTGACTGCAGTGCAATCTTCCATTTTGGGGGGTTAATGGGGGCTGGGGACACACCAGTGGCTTTAGGGCTTCATGAATGTAACAAAATACATTTTCCCACCCCTGGTTTAAACAAACCAGTGGTTCAAACTTCACTTGGTCCTGTAGTAAGTTTAGATTTCACTGTGAACAAATCTTATGGAATTCTTCATCTCCTTCTCGCAGCCATGGAAGAGGAGGATTAGAAAGAGGTAGCATGTGAATCCAAGACTTCCCAGAACTTGTTCTTGTGGCAGGAAATGGGTACCATATTTTCCCTTTATTTCAGGATTCCAGCCATAGACTAGTACCTGAGAGCTTATTAATGGAATAGTTAGGTATTATTCACTCATAAGCATTCAGCTTTCTGCTCCAGTGTTGTGTTCATCAGTTGCTAATTTAAAACATAATACCTGGCAGAACACAGAAACTTGCTTGTTGTAAAAAGGGCTTTGTTTTCCTTTTCCAAGATCTTGCTCTTTTTTCTTCCGCTACCTTTTCCACCCCAATTAATACAAATTCCTCAGGGTACCACATATCATCGGTTGTGTAACTGTTGCTTAAAACTGGTGACTAATCTGACTTAATGAATAAATGTTATTTCATAAACAAAATCAAATGAAAACTACATTCTGAGGTTACTGTATTGATTTTAAGTGAATGGAAAGTATGGCATAGTTTTCGAACTGCTGTGCAGCTATAATAGCCAAACTAGAAATGAATCAGGGCCAAATGAATTGTGAAAGAGAGGTTGAGGCCTTTGCATGGGTTAGTTTAGTTGAAACCTTTGCATGGGTTAATTTGGTTATTTTTTTTAAAAAAAATGTTTCATAGCTCTAATTTCTGAGGAAAAAAATCTAATACAAAAAATTCAGTGATACTTGGGAAAATGTTTTAAAAATATAGACAATTCAATAGTGGAAATGGATATGATCAGAGATTGGAAAATTTATCTTTTTTCCTTATAGTTTTCAGAATTCTTTGTTGGACATGTTTACTAAGGGATTCTGGGATCTGTAGTACAAAAAATTACCTTTCCAAATATGGTAGAAGGAAAATAATACCATAAACAGAACATGTTATTATAGACAATACTAGAACCTCAACATCAGGGCTGCATCCACAATTAAGTCACTAGGTGTACCACTAACCTAGATGACCGGTCTGTTTTTCTTAGAAACATGTGGCCATATATGCCCAATAAGCTTTTAATTCCTTCTCGAAGAAGTACAGATTACTTTTAGAAACAGAAAACAATTTTAAAACAAGTTATTTTGTGGCATGAGAAATTACATAGATTTAACCCCATAAATCATATAGGTTGAAGGTGGATTTTCAACATAACATTTATTACACTTCAATTACCTTTTTTATATTTAAAAAAAACCCTAATAAACCACATGACAGTCTACTTAAAAGGAGTAAGGCATAAAGCAGGGCTCACCAATGCGTAAAGGAAGTACAACTGATCAAGGATGTGATTCTAAAGTAGGGTCCATATTTTCTTCTGATGGTTCAGGGGGTACTGTATAAACTTATGTAAAAGTCTAGAAATGTTAGTCAGGTTATCAATAAAAAAAAAAAACCTGGATCGACTTATCCATAGGTCAATGCAAGTACTGTACCTTAACTTTTATCAAAATAGGGACCATCACCTTCTCTGAGTGGAGTGTTGGAAGGCAAAAGCTTATGTCCCCAGGAGAACCTAAAAGAAGTATTGCCCTACTTTACTCTCTCTGCTGCAGCACTGCTTCTGGCCTTTTTGAATGCCTGGGCAGGAAAATGACAGTGTTCTTAGGCATTGTTTTCCTTTGCTTCATCCTTTACATCCTTTGCTACATGCTCCTAAGTTTTATAGCAATAGCATGTACATTTCTATATCACTAGTGGTTTACAATCTGTGAGCCAATTGCCCCCAACAAGCTGGGTATTCATTTTACCATCCTATGAAAGAATAGAAGGCTGAGTCAACCTTGGAGCCCCTGGAACATATTTTTCAACATCAGTTTTAGCAAGGCATTTGATTTAATTCTTTTTTAAGGAGGGGTAACTTGTTTTATTATGTTTTATTGTCTATGTGGGGTTCTTTTAATGTAAGCTGCCTTGATTGCCCTGGCAAAAGGCTTGGTATAAAAATAAAGTTGTGGCTGCAGTACCATTGTTTAACCACTGTGCCACTTTTAACTTTTACTCTTAACTTATCCATAAGTTATATCAAAATCCATAATTTTCACCCCCAAAACTGCTCTCAACTTATACATGAAGTCACTTATACACAAGTATATACTGTAGATGCACATACCTCAGCATCAACATTAACACTTCTCCACCGCCCCATGTTTTGGACAGATATGTTCCCCATCTAGTAGGCTGAATAACCCTACCAGCAGCCAATGAGAGATTATGACGGATATGAAGAATTAAAATAGCAAACCAATGAGATTATATCAGGACAAACAGTGAGTAGTGTCTGCAATTTAAGATGGCAATCTGAGAGTAGTGCTGCTTCCTTCATCACTGACAAATAGTCTCACCAACTTTCTCCATGGCCACTGCTTTCTTGTGCTCTCTTCCCACCATATGCATAAACAAGCATCTGTGCAGGGCTTTCAAAACCAGGTTTGGACCCTGGGGAGGGGGAATTAGGGTGTAAGAAGGACTTGAACCTGGGGAATTACTAAAGTCCAAGTCTTCAATCAGATCTTTTATCGTATGTTTACAGAGGTGGCTAGGGAATAGACCAATAGAGATAAAGCTTTCCAATGAACTGTAATTTATTTGGGGATGCAAGCATACAAGACACTCTACATTCACTCATACACACAAGAACTCGAGAATAAAGTAGTTAGCTTGGAGAGGATACAGAAGGCTTTCTAATGGTGATAATTACCTGAAGGAGGCTGCTCCGACAATGAATGAAGATGGATAGATTCAACTGTTATGAAAGGGAAAGGACAGCGGAAAGAACCAGAATCCAAGTCAGAGTTCACAGTGGTGCAGTGTCACCATGAAATCTAATCAGACCCAATGTGCCTGAGATTGTGAGGATCTTTTATACCCTTAAACCTAGCCTGAGGGGAAAAGTTGCTATTGTATATCAAAGGATTCCAGATTATTACTCTTTGAAGAAAACCATTTCCAAGGAGAGGAGATGGGATGTTAATATTATCTCAGCTTCAACTGGACACATCCTGACTGGTACCCATAAATCTTCTAGGTGTGAATGTCCTGCTTTGCAGTTCCTACGCCTGGCCCTTTTGATCTGCAAATTGTTGTAGGTACAGATGTGACCTTTCAGGTGCCTATGTGATGTGCTCACCTTGAATCCATGGCAGTTGGGCTCTTCCAGTCCAGGGCCATGGCAGGGACCCACAAAAAGGGTTTTTATATTAAATCAGTTATTGTAATAAGGGACTGCAACAAAAGCAAACCAATTAAAAATCTTTACTCAGAAATTATCAATTCACAGCTGAGTGTGCCTTCTATGTTTCCTAGAGTGATACCTTGGCTACATTTGAAATATACTAATTTGCCCCTTAAGACTTCCAGTACCCAGACACATCACTACACAATATTCCCAAGCCTTTTAGACTGACATATCCGAGGATTCTGAGTAAGAGCTGAGAAAGAGTGGGAAATATAGGGCCATTGCAGACCAGCCCAAAAGGCTGGCCTGGGGGGGTAGAGTTGGGGTGGGGTGGTCGCACGCTGGCCACCCCAACCCCATCCCGACGCCATCCTGATGCCATGTGCCCTTACACAAGCGTACAGCATCAGGATACCCTTCCAGCACAGCGTTTAAACACACTGCACCAAAAGGGCACAGAAGAGCTGCAGTGCCAGCTCTTAGGCTGGCCTTTTGCTGCCCCTAAAAGGAGCAGCATTTTGCTGCTCTTTTAGGGGTGGCAAAAGGAAGGATTGGAGCCGTGACGTGGAGTTGCTGTGACCCCAATCCGCCGCTCCCTGGGGTGGCTCTCTGCAGCCCCAAACGGGCCGGGTGCATTGGCCTATGGTGATATAAATCTGAGTGTTCCTCCATATGTCACTGCTTTCTCAAGCTCTGTTTGAAAAGGATATTTAAAAATACCTTTCTCTGTGTTTTGGTTAGTGACCTGATCGATAGGACTGCAAGCAGTTTTCCATACCTTGTTTTTAGCAGAACAATCACAGCACTCTGTAGCTTCAAATATACCATTAATAGAACTTGAAGGGTAATATTGTGTTTTCTGTGATAATATGTTCACACATGTTGTTAAGACGCTTACTCTGTTGATTGCAATATCAGCAGGTTGGCAGTTCAAGGCCCATGATGGGGTGAGTTCCTGTCACTAGTCCCAGCTTCTACCAACCTAGGAGTTGGAGAGCATGCAAATGCAAGTAGATAAATAGGTACCACTTTGGTGGGAAGGTAAACAGCGTTCTGTGCTATCATGCTGGCCACATAATCACAGAGTAGTCTCTGACAACGCTGGGTCTTCAGCTTAATTACGGAGTTGAGCACTGCCCGCTATGGTCAGCCATGACTTGACAACCTTGTCAATACCTTTACCTTTACCTTTATGTTCATGTTGCCCTCATCAGGTCTCCCAACAAAATGTCCGCCCCCTCCAAAGCTTCTTAACTTTCACCCACAAGGTTTATAAGCACCTCAGGGAAGGTGGAAATACTATATCATAACTTTAGGTTCTGATTCTTAGAAGGAACATGTCATCCATCATTGTATGATCCTCATCTACATGCTGCTGTGTTGCATCCAAAATCAGACCATGAGATGTCCTCCCACCTCCCAAAAGTAACTTAAAGTTGTTTCTGACCTATGGTGGACCCTAAGATATTGTGGAGTTTTCTTGGCAAGATTTGTTCATGGAGGGTTGTCATTTCCTTCCTCTGAAACTGAGTGGGGATTTGAACCCTGGTCTCCCAGATTCCTGGTCCAACACTTAAGCCAGTAAATGATACTGGATCTCTTTGGGCAACATATATGCATTTTTAAAGGTTAGAGTAATGGCAGTCTTGATTACTGGGTGTACTTCAACCACATTCACATGCCACAAGTAGTTGGTTATCAGCTTACCAAGACAAAGAAGCAAATGAAATTAAAGGAATATTTAGAATGGAAAATTGGCAGTTCAGACCTGTACACTTTCACTAACATAAACAAATCCTTTTCATGTCTTTGATATTGTATTACATTTGAGAGCAGAATTTGGCCTAGAGAGCTTTATTTCATTAGTAAAGAAAGGAGAAGAAATCCCTGTACAAACAAATAATATACACTGTTTATAACAAACCTCTTTCCAAAACATCATCAAAGAATTTTCCCCACTGAACTGCATATCCAATGTTGGTGGGAATGCCAGTATATCAGAGCATATTCAAAGTGTTCTAGCTACAATCTAATTGTAGAAGAGAAAAAAGAAAACATTTCAGTCTGTTGAGATTTGGTACTTTTTTTTTTATATATAGCTCGCTTTACATATTTCAAAACTATGCTAAGAAATGAAGGTTTAGTGGAACAAATACTGTAATAACTGCTTAGTGACAGTTAAATTCCTTAGCAGTGATGAGGGCTAATCAGATTATCATTTCTCAATGACTGTATCTGTTTCAGTAATAAGTAGTTTATCTTCAGGTTTTGGTATTAGATCAATATCTGCATATGGCAGAAAATACATCTGCTAAAGTTTCAGTGTAAAGACAGAAGCAGTCAGAGCTGGCAGTTTTGCTAGAGTTGGCTAATGACTAAAAGTAGTATTGTTGCCCTTGGGGTCTGCAATCAATGTTTAGCAGTGTATTTCCTGTGCAAGGGAGCCAGTGGACCAGGGTTCAAATCCCTACTTGGCCAGGGAATCCCATTGTGTGATTTTGGGGAAGTCACACTCTTTCAGCCTTAGAGAAATACAGTGGCAAGTCACCTCTGAATAAACCTTGCAAAATCTTTCTCATATTGCAAAAGCTTTGATCCTGTACATAGGCTACCCTTAGAACTGCCTAACAATTAGAAAAGCAGAATAAACCACCATCCTGTTAGTATCAACATGGTTTGCTCTTCTTGGTATTTCTGATGAGATTAGTGGTACATGCAGTATTTCATGGATATATATATATATAGCTTGAAAATGTTACTTTTCAGACTACAGTTCACTGGCCTGAATCCAATTGGAGATTCCAATTGCAGACCCACTGAATCATGGGGGCTGACATAGAAGTTGACTTAACATTCAACATTTGATTCAAATGGGTTCACTCTCTTAGGCTGAGTAGTTGTTTTTAAGGCCCAGAATCCCACCATCAGTATGCCCAGTAGCTTTTTTGGCTGGGAGATTCAGGGAGCTCTTGTCCAAAGAAGTAACTTTTCCAAACTCTGTCCACAATGTACTGTACCCCTGTTACTATGGAAGCATATCTACCTTCATTAAGTACTTAGCTCCACAAACAATATATGCAGTATAAAACTTGCAGACTCTATCCAGCCTATCAGAGCTTTTTGCAGAAAACACACCACTCCCTGATCCCATGGAGAAGCATGCATATGGTGCATTACTGCAGTACACAGCCAATAGGCTGCACAGTTCAAGATGAAAACCTAAGTCCATGGGACCTACATCAATCTTCTTCTGTCTTGGCATATATTGAATTCATTCTCCTCATTCAACACAACCTTTGCATCTACTCAGCATTTAGTTAACCCCTGGAATTCCCAATGCAGGTTCATCTGTGACAGCAGAGCTTGGAAGAGTCGCCAGGAGGAATCTCTGGTCCCAAAAAGCACAGAATGCTACCACTAACAAGAATGATTTTACTGCTACTGTGGTTTTTCCATTGCAGCTAGGGATGCCTTCCCATCAGCCTTGTTTATTTAAATGTAAGGGTGTGTGTTTTTTTCATACACCTAAGATGTTGGAAAAGAAGGGAAAGACTAGCAAAGAACCTATGGAAGAAAACAAAGAATGTAACAGATCAATCTCCCCTGATCATCCTGTCTAGAAACATGTAAATCAATGGGTAGAAGCCAGTTTGCACTTCTATGCACTCAGCCTCACAGAAATCATCTGGACAGCCTCACTGTGAACATTTTGATCATTTTGATATATAGATGCCCAGTCTTCCTACCCACTTCCCAAAACTTCCTTTGGTTGCAAAAGATATTTATTTTGGCTGTGTGTTGTTGTGTGCCTTCAAGTCATTTCAGAATTATGGTGACCCTAAGGTGAACCTATCACAGGGTTTTCTTGGCAAGATTTGTTCAGAGGTGGCTTGCCATTGCCCTCCCCTGAAGTTGAGGACTTGCCCAAGGTCAACCAGTGGGTTTCATGGACAAGTAGGGAATTGAACCCTGACCTTCAGAGTCATAGTCTAACCTTCAAACCACTGCACCACACTGGCTCTCTTTTGGCTGTAACCACATTTTATAATTAGAGCAGTTGGATTCCATTTTAACAGCTATGGTTCTGTTTTATGAAATCCTGGGATTGGTAGTTTAGGATTATCTTCTAGAGAGCTCTAATCCTGTAGTTCAGAGGCTGGAGTAGAAAATTCAAGTACGTCACCAAACCATAGGATAAAACCATGGCAAACGGAGTGAGATCAGGCTACTATAACCATGCAATGTGGATATAAGAAGCAACACAGGCCTAAAGGCAGTATCAGAAGGGTCCAAGCATGTCCTCCTTCTGAAAGCTGTTTCAATTAGTTGATCCTAGAATCTAAATGAGAGCCAGCATGGTGTAGTGGTTTGAGCATTGGACTCTGGAGACCAGGGTTCGAATCCCAGATTGGCCATAGAAATCCACTGTGTGACCTTGGCCAAGTCACACTCTCACCTCAGAGGATGGCTATGGCAAACTTGCCAAGACAGGTTGGTCTTAAGGTCACCATATGACAGGTTTGCCTTAGGGTCACCATAAATTGGAAATAATTTGAAGGCAAACAACAACAAAGGATCTAAATAAGCATAATTACATAAAGGTTTGTTCATTTTAGTTAAAAGCAACTATTCCTCAACTTTCTCTGCCTGCTTCTCTAATAAATTTATTGAACTGGAAACTGATTTTTTTATCTTGCAGATCTGATGGTTGGCTTTACCAATGTGATACTCTTGCTAATCTGGCTGATAAAATGTTGGGGAGGAAAAATTCTCTTCTCTTAACTATCAATACACATACTTGATTTCTCACTTATCCAGGACATTAAAAACACACAAGGTATTGCACCAACATCACTGTCAAGGGGCAAATCTCTGTCTGCTATAATTCGTTCACTGAGTCCAAATACAGCCTAGTCCAGGGGTAGGCAACCTTTCCCCTTTAAGGGCCGAGGGACTTCAGCTCCCAGAATTCCAGGAGCTATTGGCCAGCATGGGACTATTGGCCAACATGGCTGAGGCTTCTGGGAGCTGAAGTCCCTCAGCCCTTAAAGGGGAAAGGTTGCCTACCCCTGGCCTAGTCCATAACTCACAATATACAAATAGCATATAAGCATCCTGGAAAACAAATGGAATGAAATATGGCACTTACTTCCATTCAAATCAATTTCAGCATCAGCAAAGGAAACAGTTTTAAAAGTAACACAGAGATGGCGTCAATGTCAAACACACATGTCCAAATTTTGTAGAATATGACACCATTATGTTAGAGAAGATGTGAGGAGAGGGGATCTTTAAACCATGTGTGGCTGCAATATTGACAGATAAAGTATTTTTTGGAAGCAGGTCATCGCCTTCCTTTCCTAACTGACTGACAATTACACTGACAGATGAACTATTGTTACTCTCAGTCTTTATAGAAGACTATAACAACTGACGTCACAAACATCTGTTGAGGTTACTGCTAACAGCTGTGGGTGGGGGGAAAACAGTCACAGAAGTTTTCATTTAGGGGATGGTGGAACAGGGTACAGATGGTGAAACAGGGTACAGATCATTTGTGGGGATGGTGGAACAGGGTACAGGGTACAGATGGAACAGGGGATGGTGGAACAGGGTACAGAAAAGCTAACCAGGCAAATAAAATGAAATATAGAAGAAAGAAATGCAGGTATTTTTGAAGTGTTACAGTCTGCATTGATTTCATTTATTAATTAGAAAGAATCTAATATGGTCCTTCACCAACACAGTCTAACTCAGGGATAGGCAACCTTTTTGAGCCAGAGGCAGGGTTGCTGTCCCTCAGATAATTGGGGGGCCGAAGCACCAAAAATAAGTAAATAAATAAATAAATAAATATTTTTAAAAAATAAAATATATATGCATGCACACTCTCTCAGCCCCAAAAAGCCATGGCAAAACCCCTGTGGAGATTTGGCCAAGAAAACTCCAAGAACAAGTAATAACAACAATAATCAATATCATCATGGTGGGGGGCGGCAGGGGCAGCAGGACCAGCCTGGGGCCGGTCCAAAGGCCTCGGGGGGGCGCTCCCGCCCCCCAGGCTTTAGGTTGCCTACCCCTGGTCTAACCTGTGGAGAGATCTGATACTGATGATCTCAGCATTACCTACAAAAAATAATAATATGGTATATTAGTTTAACTAATATATTTAAATGTTTACAAATTAAGTAATATGACTACATATATTATGATTTGTATAATGAAATACACACCAAGATTTATAAGTACCAACAAGAATTGTGAATGCTTGAATGCCTTGTGAATGCAATGTACATGATTTCCCACCCATTTTATATATATAACAGATTTCCAATAGACATCACCAATGCAGCCAGAGGTAGAAATGTTTGCTGCTTTTTATAAACACTTGTTTTCAATAATTAAATTTTATTTTAAAAAACTTCAGCCTTATGGTATCCTTCTTGATCCAGGATCTACCTTGTAATGATGTTGCTAGTTGTTTTTTTAAACTAACTACTGAACAGAACATTTTTATTTTCTGATTGAATATGGGTCCCAAAAGAATATTATAGATGTTAAATAAATTAAATAAAATGATGGAAAACATATGCTATATAAAAAGCATCCAAACACTTTGGCTTCCAGCTTCTTCAGTAATGTTCTTTAGAATGGAAGTGATCCACAATATCCCATGGCAGGTATAGAATGAATCCCCAGGGCCTCGGCATGGAAATCACAGGATTGAGCTGGAGATAATAGGGGTATTGTCCTCTACATTGCCATCTGGTATCAAGGTGTCAGATCTATAGATCCTTGAGTTTTCTCTTTTCTCAAGCACAGATAGATCATGGGGTTTCTCTATTGGAAATGTTGGTTTCTAACTTATGGTAACTCTAGCAAAGGGTTTTCTTGGTAAGATTTATTCAGAGGAGGTTTTTCTATTGCCTTCCTCTAAGGCTGAGAGAGTGTGACTTGCCCAAGATCACTCAGTGGGTTTCCTTGGCCATGTAGGGATTCAAACCTTCATCTCCTAGAGTCCTAGTCCAACACTCAAACTACTACACCATGCTGGCTAACACTGCACATGTAACCATGTTGGGAAAGCTGTGTCCCTCAAAATTAAAATGTTTTGCAACACGTGGTTCATTTAGGTAGTAATCTCTCACTTATGCTTCTTGAATCTTGTGTGATTAGTGATGTTTCTTTCTATATATTGCATGTTGCATCTGGGGTTGCCATTCAATCGCATATATGACATTGTGTGATATTTTGATTAATGTGATTTTGTCAGTGCCTCTGCTATTAAAAGATGTTTCATGGAGATATGCACAAGTGATGCAATGTTTGAATGCACCGTGGTGTGACCAATGATTTTCAGTAGTTATTTTTATTTCATCAGCTGCTTTTTCAGAGCATATACATTAGAATATAAGTGTATATGTGTGTTAGACTATTTTTCCAACAAATTGTAAAATTCTTCAGTTTAATAAAAAGAACAGACAAGGTGGAGCCCTATTTTTAAGGAATATAGACAAAATCTGCCTGGCAATGTACCTCACAGACCCATCAGTTTATTGCAGGGAGAACCTAGCCTGGTCAGCAACTGTTACTTGTCATTTTGAAAGAAACACTTACTAGCAATAAAATTGAAGGCTTGCTTTAGTGGCAGTCTTTCTGGATTTTGTTTTAACAATTCAGTCATCTATCCCCACTTTAACCACAAACTAATCAGCCTGCTAGTCATGGTCTCTTTCTAACCCCAGGCATGGAGGTTTGTTTACATGTAAAGCATTTTAATATAACTGTGTATACCATAATACTCAGTACTATGAGACTGGATTCAGTATCACAATTATGTTAGCTGCCTATTGCAATAACTAAATAGTTAATCAAGACTTAGGTCCTATGAGTGAAACTATTAGTTTGTATTCAGTCCTTGAAAAGAAGACTGCCAAACTATTCTAATGGTCAGGTAGATAACTCAAGAAAATATAATAATACAGGGTAGGGAGACCCATAGATTCAGAGTTCAGATCTTGGGGAATCAAGAGAAAAGGCCTTGGTGGTGTTGTTTTTTAAAAAATCAGAGACATTATTGGTTCACCATATCCCATGTATGTTTACTTAAAAGCAAATTCTACTAGGTTCAGCAGGTTTCCTCTCATGTAAGCAACTTCTTAGGATTTCAAGTCGATGCACCATATCAGTGGTGTTACAATAAGTGCATTTTTCTGATTTTGATGTGTGTATGCATTCCACATGGCCCCAGATGCACTCTGCAGTGAACTCCAGGTGACTCCATGGCAAAGCAAAGAAGTTATACCCAAGTGGAAGACTGGAAAATCCCCAACCTCCATAGTCAGGCAGATGGTGTGGGAGTTACAAATGGACCATTATCATCTCCATAATCAGAAGGATGGGTGAAAATGGCCTAGATGTCTCACCTGATAGGCCAGCTAATGACTTAATCTACTCCCACTTCCCCTTGAATATTGATAGACTGGATTACCTCACCAGTCTATCTGGATTACCTCAGAATATGAGAAATTTATAATCACAGGTGATTGGAATGGGGTATGGAGTCTCAAGATCCTCCTGTACCTGAGGGGCCAAGACCTCCTCCGAGTCCTCCTCAGGGCTGACCATGACATATACCTAACTTGGAAACTACAACTAATACAAAATATGGCAGCCGGGTTGATCACCGCGACATCGAGGAGTGATCATATCACACCTATTCTAAAATCTCTTCACTGGCTGCCTATTGGTTTCCAAGCGCAGTATAAGGTGTTGGTGATGATCTTTAAAGCCTTACATGGCCTGGGTCCAACCTACCTAGGAAATCACCTTCTTCCGTAAAATCTGCCCCATGCCCTTAGGTCCTCTGGGAGGAAGCTGCTTCAACCAATGAGAACTAAGTTGGCTGTGACCTCCCAGAGGACATTTTCTGCCACCGTTCCCAGACTCTGGAATGCCTTGCTGGAAGAGATCTGTCAGATAACCAACCTAGATGGCTTTAAAAAAGCCATCAAGATGGATCTCTTCTGGCAGGCTTACCCGGAATAAACTATTTATCTACTTTGATCTCCCCTTGTCAGACATTTTTTATTTTTTGCCTTTCCCCAGAGAACCTATACTTTTTAATTTTGTTTATTGTTAAAATTTTAACTTTGCGATTAATTCAATGTATTTTTAATGGGAGGTAAATTGTGTTATCTTATATTGTTGAAAGGGTTATTTTATGTATATGATTCAGATTCTAATCAATCCATACTCAAAAATAAATCTAGAAATAGGAGTACAAGAAGCCAAGTAAAACTAACAGAGAGTAGAAACTTTAAGAAAAGATCAAAAAAACCAAAGAGAAGTAAGCGTTAGAGGAATCGGGGAAAAAGAAAAGGTTAAATTCTAAATAATGCTTAAAAAACTTGTGTCATGGAATATCAATGGATTAAATTCAAAAAGTAAATGCAACAAAGTTTTTTTACAAATAAAGAAATTAAGAGCGGAAGTGATTTGTTTACGGAAACGCACATCAGGGAGAAGGATCTTCATGTCCTGAAAAAGGAAAATTTGGGTGAGCTGTATGCTGCATGTGATAAGTTAAAGAAAAAAAAGGGGGTAGTTATATATGTTAGTTCTAAATTCCAATCAAAAGAAATATTGAAAGATAATGAGGGGAGGTACATAGCTGTCGAAATTCACATTAATGAAGACAAGGTATTACTAGTAAACCTGTACGCCCCTCAGGAGAATAAAGGAAAATTTTTCAAAAAACTTTCTTATGAATTGGGTCAATTAGAATATGAGAAATTTATAATCACAGGTGATTGGAATGGGGTATGGGATCCAATAAATGACAGATCAAATTGTAAGACATTTCAATCTTGTGAAGAAGGAAAAAAGAGGGAAAGAGGATAGAAAGGGAGGGAGAAAATACCACTTTCAGAGGTTGTGGCTACAGTCTTCATAAAATTGTGGAGGGAGAATCCTTCCAGAAAACTTTCCAACATTTAGAAAACCTATAAGATGATAGACTGTTAACACTGACAGACTAATAACATGTAACCTGATATTTTGCACTCCCCAAGACTACAATATTCATAGAAATTTGTCACAAGATCATAGAGGTGGAGGGGACCTCAAGGACTTATTATCACTTATTAACCCCTGGTGTAATTGTAAACACAGAGCTTGGTAGCTTGATCAGCATAGAATAAGCTAGATAAAGGGGCGAAACAGACAGTCAAAGTAAGCAGGTTTCCAACCAGCTTCGAGGCAGAGTATTTAGACAACGCACACCTTGAAGCAGGCCAGAAAGCACACCAAGCCGCACTACAGGGAGAAAAGCTAGATTAAAAAGGAGCTGGATTTTTCTGCATCTTCCTGGAAAGTGCGCATCTTCACATGTATGTATAAATGCACCAATGCCAGGGCAGCTCTAAAGGGGTGCTCTTTCCAAACCCTAACCCTTATTCTGCATGTAAACATCTTATCACATGAGTACATTTAAAAGGGATGGAACTGCTGTACCCAAGTGGTAAGGGTGGCAATGCCCAAAAAAGAAACCATAGGCCTAAGCAGACTGCCAGAAATAGTGCACATTAAATTGAGGCACCGCCCTGGCTCAGTGCTATGGAATCATGGGAACTGTAATTTATTGTGGCACCAGAGCTCTCTGACAGAGAAGGCTCAATGTCCCAGAAAAAAATACAATTCCCATGATTCCCTAGCACTGAGCCAGGGCAGTGCCTCAATTTAATGTGCACTATTTCTGGCAGTCTGCTTAGGCCCCATGACACCTCTCATGGAGATAAGTACAACATACACAAAACAGACAGTCAAAGAGGGGGCATGGGGTAAAGGGGGGCATGATTGTACCTTACCGGCATCTCCATGGGCACACCTCTGCTTCAATGCCCTGTCCCGATGAAGTGTACTTTCACAGGGACAGCCATGCAATTGGATGGCAGTTGCCAGTGGTTCACTCCTGCGAAGGTGTGCAGGTATGGGAGGGGGGAACAGTAAAAAAAAAAAAAAAAGTACCCAGCAGTGTGGCCTGAAGCTACACCATGCAGTCATGACATGCACACTCCAGCTGCCTTGGGAGCCAGAGGTGTGGTTGGTGGGATTTCAATGCAGTTTCAGAAAAGGCAGCTTCAAGCCGCTTTTTCCTGCCCATCTGTTTCACTCCAAAATAGCATTTTGTGGAAAGTTACAAAACTTAATCCTTAACACAAAGTTTTCTGTTTAGTTTTGCTTCCACTCAATTCACTGTTCAATGCTTCTCTGAAAAGAAGTGCTATATCTAACCAGATATGACTGATGGAAAATCAGTATTTGATGGGACATATTTTACAGAATACAATTTCTATTGCCTGTGTCAACCAGGGAATGCTTTTCACATCTATCTTTCACTGCTTCAGCAGTTTGATCAGACACACATTTGCAAACCTGTGGAAGCAGCCAGCTCAGTGTCACATCAAGCATGATGTAAATTCAACAGCTGAAGATTAGATTAATGCCTCCCATTGCCAACAGGCTGACCTTTCCAAATTCAAAGAGCATTTTATGGGGCCATGCATCTCACACTGATGACATCCATTGCAAGACTGAAACAATATGAATAAAGGTTTACCATGAGGATTCCTTCAGTCTTGTTGCCAGTGAAATATTAAATATTACCAGGTCCACATGGGGCAGAATACTCCAGGAGCAAGCCAGACCTGCCCCAATATCCCTCCATTACCTGGGACCCTCGAGGCAGCTGTTTGCACTTGTGTCTCACTGTGCCACCTGCCACTGCCACTGCCATGGCAAATTATTCGCTGTGAGCTGATAATGAGGGACCCTGCTAGCTGGGCACCGTATTTACAGAGCTTCTCATATGCTATCTGGCAGTTCTATTTTAAAAAACATACCTGAAAAGCTTATTTCAGTAGCATTTTCTCTAAATAACGTGTGTTTAATGGAAATTTCTTGCATATTCTCACAATTCAGAAATAAACATTATACACTTCAGGGTAATGCAGGTCAAGTTAATACAGATACTTTTCTGTTCATTTATTTGACATCAGAATGTTTAAAAACAATATGGAAGTGCTACAACAACAGTAACTCCATTGATTTTTTAAAAAATAGAATTAGCCTTTTATTATTTTTGAAATTAATTTTGTAGGGAAATAATATTTGCATAGCTCCAAATCCTGTTCATCCTCCACATTGCCTTTACTAAAATATACATCTTGTCTGAATGGCCAGATAGGATTGGTGATATGATTTTGCAACAAACCATCCTTCTAAGCAAATGATTTTTAAATGCTACTGTTAGTCCCAGATACTGAATTGATTTAAGTACAGGAACTATGTACTATAAACCAATTAGACTGGGGAAGCAGAATATATTTGGCAGCCATGAAAGATGATCTTCCAACAATTGCACAGGAAGCCAAGAATTCATTTCCAGTCATGGTCTATATTATTAAAAACAACAGTAACACCAAACTGTACAATTCTGATTTGTGCCACAGAAGACTCTGGGCCTTTTGTTTCAGGATTATCTTTCATTATGGAAGCAAAAAGGAGATTTTTTTTCCTGTCCAAAAACTTTTGTAATAAGCATACTCAAACCACAACAACAACCAAATGAGACCAAATACACATTTTTTAATTTTCCAGGGTATCAGTGTATTACTGAACAATGTATAAAGCAAGAGTTAACACCTGGACTGAAACTTGTGTGGCACAATTGCTAAAAGTAAGGATGAGTTAAGATCTGTGAGCCACTTTGGGTCCCTTTCCAGGAGAAAAGCAGCATATAAAATAAATAAATAAATAAATATAAATATCGCCAAGTTGTCTCCACACCCAGAAGAAGCATTAAGTGGCTGACAGCGCAATTCCTGTACACTCCTACTCCAGATTAACTCCCTTGAGTTCTGTTAAACTCCTAGTTTGCTTCACTGTGATTCCAAAACTTTATCTGGCTTTTCAAGCACTATCTTGAAAACATTCCTAATTATACCATATCAGAAATTTATTAGAATAATTTATATCAAAACTTTCTATTCACTGGAGTAGCAATCAAGATGGCTAATATCATTTAAAACTCATCCAATGGGGCATGCACATCTACAGAGATATGGATAAGTATAACTGCCCTTTTAGTCTACTTGTCAGTTGTGAATGGGGACTGTCATAAAGAGTGCTTCCACTGTGAAATTTACTACTGTTACTTACTGATGACAACACACCCAAATTCCTTTTTAATTTTCTCATCTGTTGTCTGTAGATGTTAAGTAAAACTTAAGGAACAAGTGGAATTTTGCAGGACACCATAGATCAAAGACCAATACATCAAGTAGAAGTTCTCCAACATCTGAAATTATCCCGTGTGGATGAATAGGACCCATCATCATATTATGCCCCCAAGACCCATCCTTTGCAAGGTGATCCAAGTGGACATTTTGGCTGATGGCACCACAATACTGTTCAGGTCATTTTCCAGAAACTGCCCCCTACTATAGTTACACTAAAGGAATCATCATAGCTCTCACCTCATCACAAATTAAGGCATGTGATGCAGAAAGCATTGGCACTGTAATAAAACTGGCAATTTTTTCTTCACACCTTTTCATGTCTGTTGCAATTTTATTCATAATACTCTAGGAAGTAATAGAAATCTTAGTGGGCATCCTATGTCTTTGCCATTTCCTGCCTAATGAGGAACCTCTGTAATTCATAGCATAACAATCTGGATTTATCAAGAGAAAATTGGTACTACCCTACAGAGATGACTCTGATTAAGTGAGCTTCCTTGGATGTCTATGGACCACAACCTCATTGTCTGAAAGATGTTTTCCATCTTTTGTTTTTCTTTCCTCAGCATGCAGTCCTCCAGATGTTGTTAGACAGCAACTCATTTCTCACCACTGGGACTTATGGGTTTTGATGTCTAGTTGGCCATCCCTATTTTAAATACATTTCTAATATACAACAGACTATCCACTGTGTATAATAAAGTATATACAATGCTCTCTGTCTGTCAAGCTTACATTATTTTTTCATATTTTTATGTCTTTGTAGCGTGAAGTATTATAAGATATAAAATTTCAAGATTTTAATGATCTGGCCTAAGAACAACTCATCAAAAAATATATTACCTCACAAATGGATTGTTTCATCTCATGGAAAGCTACCTATCAATTTATTAGCAAGTCATTTCCCAAATTTAAAGCAGCAATTCAATTTCCCAAATGAAACACTTAATCACCCTATATTTTCTTGCTTTTATGTGGGCAATGCACACTGGTATCTATACTGTGCCTTTTTAATCAACACTGGCTGTCTGAGCAAAGCCATTCCTAATCAGGGGAAGCAATAAAGCTGAACCAAAAGTGACTGAAAGCAAGTAAAGGTAATTCTGCTTCGGATCTTTAAGGCTTTGTATTGACTTGCTGAACATGGCAAGCCTTGACCTCAAAGATTATCTGTTAGCAAATCATTATGTCTTTAAATTTTCACCAAGGTACTCATGTCAGTTCTAAAATGAATTTCTAGCTAATTCTTCAGAAAATAAGCAGACCAATTGAATAGACAAAATAGTGTAGGAAATCAATGTGGTTATCATCAATGATATGTCTACATCACTTGTGAGGGAGACCATTGCATCCTTGAAAATAATGTGACTTGACTGATTGAGATCTGGTTTGAAGAGTGCCTCTCCTTCATGCAAAAAAAATGTCTACCATGTTTGTGCTACACATTGATTCGATCAGTTTAGATTAGTCTTTATATTGCAGTTGTCTACGAAGTTTACTATACACAGCTTTTAAACCATGATTATAGTCTTTGGGACCACCTCCTTCCGTATAATCTACCCCTGCACACTCAGGTCCTCTGGGAGGAATTTGTTGCAACCTATAAAAACTAGATTGGCTGCAACTGTCCAGAGGACCTTTTCGGCTACCACTCCCAGATTATGGAACAGCCTGCCAGATGAGATCTGGCACATTGTCTCCTTAAACAGCTTTAAAAAGCTGTTAAGACAAATCTCTTCCAGCAGGCCTTTCCTGAGTAGACAACCGGCCACCAAAAAAGCTGTGTCTGTTACACCCTGACTGCTCTCATGGTTATTTCAAATGTATTTGTTACTTGTTGTGTATTGCTGTTTTAAAGTATGTTTTAAGCTATGATTCTTTAATTGTATTTGGGGGAGGGGGGAGAGGGGTTGTTGGGAGACAGGAATGTATGTTTTAACATGTAAGCCACCGTGGTTGTGTTACACAGAGAGACAGGATACAAATAAATTTTATTATTATTTATTTATTATAGTCCTAAAACAGTGCCTTTGGTAATATGTATCACATGATGTTTTCTGACCAATAGCTGCTGTGTGGTTAAGGCATTCTTTTTCATTGACGGGGGAAATGATCAATAGCTCCCATTCTTGCAGCAGTCCTTGTACTCCTTCTTTTCAAAATGTCGCTGCCAAGGCAGTTGTTATATTGGCAGTCACATGGTTTAATAGTATCTACCTCTCCCCTGGTCCCCTCTCCCCCACATTATTCCCAAGCAGCCTTATTTGCTTTATTTCATATTTATTTTATTTCAATTTAATTTAAAAAAACCCTTAAATTGCATTACCAGAACTGGAGAACTGCATTTTCAAAAGTAAAAATAAAATAAAATAAATGAAAGGTGTGCTGGGTAGGGCATAGGGCAGGAAGGAGAAGTTGGTTTAGGAGAAGTTGGAAGTCAGAAGATGTGCAATAATGCAAAGATGTACAATAATGGCAGCTCACAAACTAGTATGTTTGAATTTTCATTAATTAGCATGATTCCAGCAAGAACATAACTCACGTGATAATGTCCCTATGAATGTGAAACCTTACAAGCATAACAATTCTAGTTATTACAAAGAGAACTGGCCACTTTGATAAGAGTTTCCAGCTTGATAAGCTTAGCATGAACTGTTATATCATGGCATCATTTAGCAAATAGTGACACCATCAGTGGGGGATGGGGGTCCCTGCCAGTGAGGCAGTGGATCCATTCCAGATTTTAAACTAGGCATTCAAAGAGTTCCCCGACATACTCAACCCTATTTCTAAACGGATTCAGCACTTGGAGAATCCTTCAAAGCAAAGCAAAACCTGGAACAGATGGATCATTCCACTAACATGAAGCCATAGACACCATCGGGCCCCATTCTTG
Organism: Phrynosoma blainvillii; assembly: GCA_026167975.1. Lineage (NCBI taxonomy): Eukaryota > Metazoa > Chordata > Lepidosauria > Squamata > Phrynosomatidae > Phrynosoma > Phrynosoma blainvillii. The sequence goes on from JANUYF010000004.1 coordinate 207,415,139, forward strand.
ATAGACTGCAGCACCTTCAAGGTGTTACCTGTGCAACATCCTGCCGGTGCAAGTTTTGTATATGAGTGTGCTTAGGAGCATGTGGCAGCTTCTGGTGCACCAAAATTATCCTGTGAAGTAGAGCATGATGGGCTAGTCAAGTTGGGCCTAGCTCCACATGCAGAGAGCCTAATGGGATGAGTGCCAGCTTTGTGGGTTCCATGTAACAGCTGATCCACTGGCCAGAATAAGAATCAGCAATATAATCCTGTTTCCCACTGCTGCGAGGAAAGCTCCAGCAAAAATTCCAGATGACCATGAATCATGGCACACATGTGGAGGCATATTTCCCCAGGATACTGTGTAGCAAAGCTGTCACAACCTTACATGGATAGATTTTTAGGGAAGGATACCACCCTGCCAAGATTGGCTGTTGTCAACTATCTTTTGTTGTCCCTTTTGTTTGCCCCACTCACCTCTTTGCCTTTGTTTTTTGTTTTTGTTTTTGTTTTTGTTTTTTTTTAACAAAAAGTTGTATTTAGAGTCAGTGCAACTTTTCCTTCAGACAACCACATTGAAATGTTATGAACTTCACTTTCCACTGTTATATTTGCTGGAATTGCTGCAGCTGCCTCAAAATTCAAAGCTTCAGTGAGGCCAGCAGGAGAAGTTTCACTGCCAGAGAGGAGAGGGCATAGACTTTCCTTCCCAGCAAAGGATTTGTAGCTAACCTTAAGAAGGTTCGCTTCAGTAGCCTGTGTGGTTGCAAGAAGGGATTTTCTTGAAGAGATCACCCTTGAATTACAATCCCACCAGAACCATACACCAGACTATTGTCTCCATTTCATTCAAATAGGATCAATTTTAAAATATTTTTGACCCCTTCAGTTCAGTATATATGTTTTTGAGACTTAAATATCCCATTTGACCTCTTTTTGCCTGGCCACATCTTGATGTTATTCATCCACATCTTGATGTTATTCACCCAAGTATAATGCAACCCTATCACAGGGTTTTACTGCGAGATTTTTTGAGAGAGGAGAGACCTTTGCCTTCCTCTGAAGCTGAGAGAATGTGACTTGCCCAAGGCCACCCAGTGGGTTTCCACAGCCATGCAGCAATTTGAACCCTGTTCTCCAGAATCGTTGTCCATCACTCAAACCACTATACCACACTGGCTCCATGGAAAAATTAGTTCTCTTTTTTTTAAAAAAAAAGTTTGTGATTTCACAGACAAGTCCAAAGGTCTGTTCTAAGATGTTTTTAAGACTAATTTGCAAAAACCCCAGAGCATTTCAAGAGCATTTATCACACATGCTTTATATTCCTCATCATCACCACAAATATGTGATGGTAAAGGTCAAACACAGTTGGCCTAAAATGCATGCAATAGGACTCAAATTCTAAAGGCCCTTAGGCCACAGGCCTTACAAAGTACTGAATAAACATAATTACTGCTTGTGAAACAGCAATGTACCCACTTTAGCTAATTTGAAGTAAGACAGAGTAATTTTCTTAAGTCAACATGACTGGTGAAAGCTTTTCTTAGCCTATAGATCTTTGGTTTTTTCACTATATATTACAATCTGCTGAACTACATTTTCTTGAACAAATAAGGTCCAATTTCTTTGGAGGCTGACAATTTTTCAAAGGAAAGACAGTTAGTTATGTTCTTTTTTTCACACCTCTCCAATCTTCTATCTTAAGTGCTTAGGTGGCCTGCCATCAGAGAGCACTTATCATGACTTGATGAATCACTGTAGAAATACTATACTCTCTTGACATTATAAAGACAAGTTACAACCTCCACCTCCTCCTTACAAGCCAGGGAAGGGATATAAACAGCACAATTGATTTTTTTCTCCCAAGCATATTTCTCTTTCTCATCTGTATTGTCAGAATATTGACAGGTTTGAGATATCAGACAGGGAAGCATTTTAACAAGTATTTCTCTGTCAAATTAAATTGATTCTGTGATGGATCTAGAATATATATATTCCATTTTTAGGGTAGATTTTAGATTTCTATTTCTGATCACTTCCACATCCAGCTCCGGTTTACTTCTAGCAATTATGCAGGAAAATCTCTGCTTTTAGATCAGTGGATGAAAAGTACGAGGGGGGAAAGAGGGCTTTATTTAACTGTGACTTGCAGATAGGGACCACAAATGACTGACGCACATGTGCTATGAAGAACCAGAAAGTAAATTTTAATGGTAAAAGCTCTTTTGTAGCTTAGCAGTACAGAGAGTCCAAGATAGATCAGGTTTCTGAGTTCAAGATCATGGTTACTGTCACTTCTTGGTTATTTTCCATTGACATAAGAGCTGTTCACTCTCATCCACATTCTGTTTCTTTTAGGACAGTGTCAGCATCATGTGTCAGCAGACATTACAAGATAGTACCTTAAGACCAACACAGAAAAGTTTGTTCAGGAAAAGTCAACAGGGGACAAGAAGGCAGCATCTTCTGTCTCCCTAATAGATCATTCAAAATAAAAGAGTACAAACCCCCTCACAATCAACAGAGCTTGCATGCACCTATATTCAAAGTAACTAAGGGGGGAAGCAGACGGGCAGCCATGGGCCGCCCCGGGAAGCTGCACCGCGGGGCCGAGGTATCCCCACACCTCGGCCCCGCGGCGCAGCTTCGCCACCCCTGGAAGGAGCGCTAAATTGGCATTCCTTCCACAAGTCGCCGAAGGTGCGCCGCAAAAGGCTGCCGGCGCACCTTCAGCGATTTTTCCACTGCAGCGTGTATGGACGCTGCAGCAGGAGGTCCTCCTCGGAGCGCCAGCCGTGCGGAGGGCCGGCTGCTCCAAGGACGACTTGGGGAAAGGGTTGGGGCGCCCACCGTGCGGCTGCCCCTCCCCTTCCCTGCCCCCAAAATGGCTCTTTAAGCCATCTGCTTCCCCCTATGTAAAAACAAAGGAATTTCTGGTGATCTGTGAGTAAAACCAAAAAGCACAATTGAGACCTTTTTTGTTTTTGTTGTGTGCTGTCAAGTCTTTTTTTTGGCAAGGCTTGTTCAGAGGAGGTTTGCCATTGCCTTCCCCTGAGGCTGAGAGCATGTGACTAGTCCAAGATCACCCAGAGGGTCTCATGGCTGAGTCAAGAATCGAACCCTGATCTCCAAAGTCATAGTCCAACAATCAAACCACTACACTATGCTGACTATCTTCATTAGGACTAACCTAAAATAGGTAATCTTCCAGCCAATCCAGAACTCTTCATTGAGCTATATGGTTTGTTTCTTGTTTTTTTTTTTAAGGAACAGTTTGGAGGGGAAACAAAAGAGAGCAAAAATTTGGGCAGTTGTTGTGTCTGCAGTTAAATCCAGTTACAAGACGCAGACTGCAGACTGAATGAATGATAGTTGCGCACATATAGGGTTACACTTGCCACTGCATAAAAATATTGACTAGCCTTCATTTCTGAAAACTGAGCTTCATATCAGATCTATGTAGAGCTAGAAGCCTTGTTGCAAGAAATGGCTTGTGTTTGTTTACTAGCCTGGGCTGATGCCATGCTTTAGAAATAATGCAGTTTGACATCACTTTAACTTCCATAGTTCAATGCTATTAAATTCTGGGATTTGTAGTTTGGTGGGGCAGCAGAGCTCTCTGACTCAGGAAAGGCTAAATATCTTACAAAATTACAAATTCCAGAGTTCCATAGCACTGAGTCATGGCAGTTAAAGTGGTGTCAAACTGCTTTGCTTCTGCAGTGTGACAGCAACCTTATAGTCTATTTGTTAGTCCCATCTACAATACAGATTGAAGATTTGGAAAGTCAATAGTGGAGTAATTTCATTGTGTGGTCTACTCTTGTTGGAACCAACAACTGGATTTATACCAATACTCCTTTATCTAATCATAGGACGTTTTCACACTGGGCTCCCTAAAGCCGGCTGGAGCCCTTCCCCTAAAGCCAGCTGGACAAGGTGCCGCTGATACCGGAATGACTCCGGCGGCAGCAGGCTAATTCCTTTTACCACCCGGAATTACCTGAAGCCGGAGTTAGCCAGGAATTCGCTTGCCGCTGCCGGAGTGAGGCCGGACTTAGGGCTCCATGTGTTTGAACACACGGAGCCAAAAGCCGGCCGGACGCAGGGATGATACCGGAAGGGGCGGGGTTTGCCGCCGCGTGTGTGTGAACACACGGGAAATGGAGCCAGAGTGAGGCCGGCGGGAGGCCGGCTAGCGTCCTCAAAAAGGCCAGTGTGAAAACGTCCATAGACATGTCTACTGCAACCTTGGAGGTAAGGAGCAGATAAGAAATGTGGGCTCAGTCCACAGCAAATCTGGCTACGCTGTTGTGGGTCACTCACATATAAGGCTGTTTTAAAGAGATACAACAAAAGCTTCCTAAAGTGAAAAGGAATTGCTGTGGTGGGAGGCAGAGTATTGACACTGAATTTTTTCAGAGTAGTTGCATGTTCCCATATTGGAACAGAACTGCAGAAGATTGTTCTTGCCTATAAAGAATTGATAAAATATAATTATAATAATAAAACATCAAACTATGTATATGGAAAAACTGCTGTCATTTATGGTCAGAGATGTTATAAGCTTTATCCTGAGGATATCTACAAGTCTGACGAACAACATACCTTAGAGCACTTTTAAGCAATACGCTACTGTAGAAAGGAATTAAACTTTTCTTGAATAAAATATTATCATTTCAGAAAGATGTTTTTTCCTGCAATAGCATTACTTTCATTGTGAGGGAAAGAACTGAGATCCTGCACAAAAACTGTGCAATTTTTATATGAAGATCTTCAAGTGGAAAAGTGGTAGAGAGGAAAGAACATAGTATAATTTCCCTTGTTCTGATAATTCTGTTGAGAATTTAAAAATAGTGGTTCATCCTGGGTTTCTTTCCATTTAAATGCAGCAAAGGTCTCCTACAGCACATTTACAAGGGGGTATCATAAAGTTTTAATTATCACCTTTAAAACAATTTGACAGAAAGTTTGTTTTGATTTGTAGTTGTTAATTTATCTCTATGTAGTTACCATCCAGATTTACACATTTTTCCCAGTGTTTAATGACCTCCAAATACCATTATTGTAGAAGTCTGCAGATTGCATCTTAAACCACTCTTCCACTTCATGAATGATGTCATCTGTGTTGTCTCAGTGACCCTGCAAAGGATTTTTCATTTTTGGGAAAATAAAAAGTCACTTGGTGATGATGAAACTGACAAAATTTCATCAATATACCATAATAACTTCCAGGTGATAATTATTATTTTACAATACCACCACCACCACCACCACCACCCCCTTTGTACTTCTCCATCTTACACTTTAGTCCAGGGGTAGGCAACCTTTCCCCTTTAAGGGCCGAGGGACTTCAGCTCCCAGAAGCCTCAGCCATGTTGGCCAATAGTCCCATGTTGGCCAATAGCTCCTGGGATTCTGGGAGCTGAAGTTCCTCAGCCCTTAAAGGGGAAAGGTTGCCTACCCCTACTTTAGTCACTTCTGGCACAACCTGTAACAAAAATAAAGGACATGATGAGCGATTTTCTCAACTTCATGCACTTAGGGAGCAATGATGACACTGACAAAACTTCATTAATAAACCATAATAACTTCTGGGTGATAGTTATTACTTTACAATACCCCCTTGTAAATAATGCTATCTGTGAATCCTTCATTTTCAAACACATTTCTATTTGCTCTAGAGTTGAAAACATAATGATGAAAAAGTGAACAAGCAATGGTTTAATTTGTATTTTATACACTGCATGAGGCATTTGTATTCCAACATTACAGTTGTATAAACACATTATTTGGTAAGAAATCAAGTCGTGAAATTTTTGCTGCTAATTTCAAATAATCATGGGACTTCATTATTAGAGACCATTCAAAATAATTAGTAATTGTTGCTTTCTGAGAACCCTGTCATTCAAAGCAGGAAAAAAGACATTGCCTAATGCCTCAAAAGGATGTTGTTGCATACATGGAAATAAGAATAATACTCTCCCTGGGGTCTTGAATACAAAAAAGCCATGAGAAAATATCATCATTCTGCATTAAAAGACAAAACTTTACTGAAGATTAAAGTGTCCTATGATCATACCCATTTGTTTAAAAAAACATCCCTGAATCCCACTATAATGGGTCATTATCGATCAGTGTCCAATTTACCATTTTGGGGCAAGGTACTGGAACTTGTGGTGGCTTCCCAGTGCCAGGGTTTTCTGGATGAAATGGATTATCTAGATCCATTTCAATCTGGTTTCAGACCTGGCTATGGAACAGAGACAGCCTTGGTTGCCTTGGTGGATGACCTACGTGGGGAACTGGACAGGAGAAGTATGTCCTTGTTGGTTCTACTGGACCTCTTAGTGGCTTTCGATGCCATCAACCATGGTATCTTTCTGGGCTGCCTCTCTGGGATGGGACTTGTAGGTGCTGATTTACAGTGGCTCTATTCCTTCTTGGAGGGGTGAACCCAGAAGGTGGTGCTGGGGGACTCCTGCTCGATCCCCTGGCCATTGGCCCGTGGGGTTCCTCAGGGTTTGGTGTTGTCCCCTATGCTATTTAACATATACATGAAACTGCTGGGAGAGGTTGTCCAGAGTTTGGGGGTGTGATGTCATCAATATGCAGATGCCACTCAGTTCTACTACTCCTTTCCACCTCAATTCAAGGAGACTGTCCTGTTCCTAAACCAGTGTCTGTCATTAGTAATGAACTGGATGAGGGCAAACGAGTTGAAGCTTAATCCAGACAAGACAGAGGTGATCCTGGTCAGTCAGAAGGCAGATCAGGGAATAGGGATCCAACTTGTGTTAGATGGGGTTACACTCCCCCTGAAGACACAGGTTTGCAGTTTGTGGGTACTCTTGGACCCAGCTTTGACCTGGAAGCCCAGGTCTCTGCAGTGACCAGAAGTGCTTTTGCATATTTAAAGCTTGTGCGCCAGCTGCACCCGTTCCTTGAGATGCCGGATGTGGCCTTGATGGTACATGCCTTGGTTACGTCCTATTTGAACTACTGTAACAGGCTCTACATGGGGCTACCTTTGAAGAGTTTTTGAAAACTTCAGCTGGGCCAAAGAGCTGCAACCAGGCTATTAACTGGGGGAAGTTACAGAAACCACAAAATGCCCCTGTTGAAACAACTCCATTGGTTGCCATTTGTTTCCGGGCACTATTCATAGTGCTGGTTATGACCTATAAAGCCCTGTATGACTTAGGTCCACGCTATTTGGCAGACTGTATCTCCCTGTATGAACTGGCCCAGGCTCTGAGATCCTCTGGAGAGGCCCTTCTCTCTGTCCCACCACTATCACAAGCACGGCTGGTGGGGACGCGAGAGAGGGCCTTCTCGGTGGCTGCCTCTAGACTCTGGGGACCTTATTGCACACCCTACAGAAACATTTCATCTCTTCTAGCTTCAGTCCTTGATCGGGGGTACAGCCGGATGTTATCAGACATAATTCTCCACAGATTCTGCTGCAATGCCGCTGGCCGAATGCAGCCTGGGTCCAAGGTACGCTCAGCCGGTAAATTTCTAAAGTCAGAAAACTTATTTTTCCAAAAAAGTGCTGGCTGAGCACAGCTTCAAGCAGGGCTGCATTCAGCCGGCAGCATCACAGCAGAATTGGCAGTGAATTATGTCTGATAACATCCAGCTGTATCCCAATCAAGGATTGAAGGACTGAAGAGGTAAAACACGCTAAGCTCCTGGAACGCCCTTCCCAAGGAGACCAGAATGGCTCCCTTCTTGCTGGCCTTCCGCCGGCAGGCTAAGACCTACATATTTAGATAGGCTTTTAAAACAGGATGTTTTTAAAGGCCCGACTTGGGATGTTGTTTCATTTTAAAGTGTTTTATACAGTTTTACCTTTTTAAAATGTATTTTATTTTTAATAGCTATCTGTTTAATATTCTAATAATTTAATTCTTTTTAATGCACCTCTTTTATATTTTTTAACTGTATTGTTTTTCTAATATTTCTTGAAAAACAGTGGGATGCAAATAAATTTATTATTATTATTATTATTATTATTATTATTATTATTATTATTATTATTAGGACCATGAACTCAAACAGTCAAAGCAGCTTCCCTACCTTGTACCTGACCCTGCTGTTCAACATCCAGGTCATCCAGCTCACTTTTCCCTCTGAACTTGAGGCTTGGATGTGAAATACTGCAGGGCTGAAAAAGTAAGGACATACATGGCACAGTAATTCCCAACAGAACTCTCTGCCTTAGAGTCAAAGGCATGGGATCAGAGAAATATCCAGATTTTGCTGTGTTGGCCATGCACCAAAATACAAGAAAATCCATAATATACTTTGCAGCGATACCTTTCTTCAGCCAGCCCAAAGATCCTAAATACATTATGCTAGCTTTTGAACCTCACTGGCTTTCTTATCAGACAAAGATGTTAAAAATTACACAGGAGGAGAAAAGTGAACCTGTCTACATCTACACTGCAGAATTAATGCAGTGTGACATCGTTTAAACTGCCATGGCTTAATGCTGTGGAATTCTGGGGGTTTTAGTTTGGTTAGTCTTCTCTCACAGAAAACTCTGGTGCCAAAACAAACTACAAAGTCCAGGATACCATTGGATGGAGCCATGACAGTTAAAGATGTGTCAGACTGCATTAACTCTGCAGTGTGACAGCAGCCTTGGTTCAAGCCATAGGGCTGCATCTTGTGTGAGATGTTTGCTTAACATGAAGTTTAAGGTGGTCTTGAGAAGGGATTGGTGTAAGTAGAGGACATACCCCTTCTTGACTTGGGAATAGAGGACATGGATAGCAAAAGCCAGATAGTAAAATTTCTGTCTCCTTTGACAGCTTTAACTTTAAAGTAGACCATCTGATCTGTGTGAGGCTCCAAGGTATAGGCAAAGTATTGTGAGTCTCTCACCGCACTTTCACATCTGGAGACAGGCTTAGGTGTTGCAACAGGTAAAATTTGCAAATAATAATTAAATTCATTTTGTTTTACCTTTTTTGGAGATAAATGCCTCAGAGAGTAAGGGGGGTTGCAGACTGCCAGAAATAGTGTGAATTCAGTCCACTTTTAGGGTTAGGGTTAGAGTTAGGGAACCATGGGAACTGTATTTTATTGTGGCATCAGAGTTGTCTGACAGAGAAGGCTCAATGTCTCAGAAAAATAACAGTTCCCATGATTCCCTAGCACTAACCCTAACCCTAAAAGTGGACTGAATTCACACTATTTCTGGCAGTCTGCAACCCCCCTAAGGGCCGATACAGATGGCCCATTTGGGGTGGCCTGAGGGTGCTGTTGGGGTGGGGCAACCACACGCTGGCCACCCTGACTCTGCCCCAATTCTGCCCCGATGCCGTGCTCCTATCCACACAGCATGCAGCATCAGACCCCCCTCTTGGCGCAGTGTGCGCACATGCTGTGCCAAAAGGGCGTAGATACTTAAAGCAGTAATGGACTGGATAAAGAAAAACAGATTGAGACTGAATCCAGACAAAATGGAGGTACTTACAGTAGTGGCCCTGAACCCAGATATAGGGATACAACTCCCAGTCCTGGATTGGGTCACACTCTCCTCAAAGAACTGTGTTCGCAGCCTGGGGGTGCTCCTGGATCCATCGCTCCAGATGATAAATCAGGTAAATTCGACGGTCAGGAGTGCCTTACAGCTTTGGCTGATATGCCAGCTGCACCCTTTCCTGGAAGTTAGGGACCTTGAAACTGTGGTGCACGTGCTGGTAGCCTCTCATCTCAATTTCTGTAATGCTCTCTACATGGGGCTACCCTCGTACTTGGTCCAGAAATTTCAATTAGTACAGAATATGGCAGCCAGGTTGGTCTCAGGAATAATGAGAAGAGACCACATAACACCGATCTTAAGATCACTTCACTGGCTGCCTATTAGTTTCCAGGCCCAGTACAAGGTTTTGGTTATTGCCTTTAAAACTCTAAATGTCTTGGGTCCAACCTATCTTTGGGACTGCCTCTTCCCATATAACCCACCCCACGCACTCAGGTCCTCTGGGAGGAATCTGCTGCAGCTGATAAAAACTAGACTGTCTTCAACCGTCCAGAGGACCTTTTCAGCAACTGCTCCCAGATTATGGAATGGCCTGCCAGATGAGATCCATCATATTACCATCTTAAACAGCTTTTAAAAAGCTGTTAAAACGGATCTCTTCCGACAGGCCTTTCCTGAATAGATATCTCAGCCGCCAAAAGATAGCCCAACCTGCTCTTGTTGCAGTTATTGTTTATTTGTGTTATTATTTTAAGTGTGTTTTAAATTGTCAATTGTTTAATAGTATTTTAAGGGGGGTGGGATTGCAGGATATGGAATGTATATTTTAATGTTGTAAGCCCCCCCCCCCCGGTTGTGTTACGCAGAGAGGTAGGATATAAATAAATGTTGTTGTCATTATTATTATTATTATTATTATTATTATTATTATTATTAAATAACAGCAGCCTTTTACCACCCCCAAAAGGAGCGGCATTTTGCCACTCTTTTGGGGGCAGCAAAAAGGAGGATTGGGGCTGCAGCAGGCGGTTGCCACAGCCCTGATCTGCCACTCCCAGGGGCAGCTCTGTGCCACCCTTTAGGCTGGTCTGCATCGGCCCTAAGTCCCAGTCTGTTTGCTCCCTCTAGTTTAATATTCCCCTATTACAACTAAATTTGATGGTGACTCCTCTTTTACCTGTTACAATGCCTAAACTTATGTCCAGATGTGGTAGAGCAAATGCTTCTTGAGAGACCCACTGTACTTTACCTACAAAGGGGTGTGCAGTTTTACACAGGACAGAGATGGCCTAGATAGCAAAGGGAAATACTTTGCTGCTACTAAAGGAAACAGGAATTTTATTACCTGGCTTTTACTGTCTTTGTAGTCTCCAAATGGCCAAGAAGGAGTAGGGCCTCTCCTTCATCACCCCCTCCCTCAAACTATCTTTAACATTGTTGTTGTTGTGTGCCTCCAAGGCATTTTTTACTTATGGTGACTCTAAGGTGAAATGAAAACCCCTATCATGGGGTTTTCTTGACAAATTTCTTCAGAGGAAATTTGCTATTGCCATCCTCTGAGTGCTGAGAGAGTGTGACTTGCCTAAGGTCACCCAATGGGTTTTTGTGCTCAAATGGGGAATTGAACCCGAGCTCCAGGACTGTAGTCTAATGCTCAACCACTACACCATGCTGGTGCTCTACTATCTTAAGCAAATATCTCAAACGAGAAGCAGGCCTGTGACCCCAACACTGTTGTTTTTCTTCTCCTGTATAATTTTTAATATTTTTGCTAAATAGAAATAGCCAATGAACTTCAACAGCTATTTATTTAGTGCCGTTTTGTTGACCTAATAAAAATATTAGGATTTGAAAACATGGGATGTATGCTGAACACAAATACACTTCCACAGTGAAAGAGGAAGCCATCCGTGGAGATTACACTGCCTTGTCCACATTGGTCCTGCAGTTTGTCCCAATCATTGTTTCATTTCAATACCTCATTGAGGCTCCTAATATCAAAGGATTGGATGCTTTAGAAATATTATTTAACTCCAAAGGGCTCTGGTGTTTTGTCAAGTCAACAAAAGAGCCCTGGGGCAAAGATGTAAACAAAGGTGCTAGGAATTTTAATGATGCATCGTGATGAATTTAACATTTGCTTTTGAACAACACATGAAACTTAAAAGCACCATACTGTTTAGAATAATGAGTGATTTAAAAAAAAAGGTTTACTATCAAAATTGTCAGAGAGTACCCACTTGCCATATGCTTTATGTTGGAAAGATTCCAATAATTTCTAAAGCAATATTTACACAGTTGGGGTAATATAACCAAGCAGAATTAAACTACATAGATGGAGCTCAAAGATGTCTCTTCAGCCTTATTTTAGGCAATCAGAATTCATTTGGCAGCTTTTATAACTCCATGAAACAAAACAAATTAATATAAAAAGACAGGTTGTGGAAACATACTCTTCAGCTGTCCCAATTTGGCAGCGATAGTTTCAATTAATTCTGTTGTCCTTCTTCTTCAACTGCTTTAAAAAAGTTCTGATTTCCCTCATTCTCCTCCTCCTTTCCCCCTTTGTCCTTCAGTTGCTGCAAACTGAGTTCAAAGTGCAGAAGTAGTTTGTATTCAATTAACTCAAGATGGTGAAGGCAAAAGGGGCAGAATCTTGCCCCTCCCAGTAGGCTCAGGCAAAAGCAAACTGTTGCAGCATCTCCTAGCTTGCTTGTATCTTGTTCCTCATTAGAAACTTTTGCCATCTTGACAACACTTCAGTGTTGCTTGGCCACCTATGTCCCCATTTTTATCTGTGAAATGTTGGGCAATATGAAAGCATTTCTTCCAACCCCTAGGATCCTTCTTACATCTAACAAGATGAAGCAAATGTGAAAATGACCACAGCTTGACCAGATAGAAGAGCTACCCAAAATACCGTAATTTTGATAACCTCAGTTATTTTTGTTTATCCACCATGAAGTTAACCACAAAGAGCCTGAAGCACACATAAAATGCCAGAATAATACTTTCATACAGTATACTTTACATAGTCAGATGGAAGTTTACAGAAATTAAAATTAGCTCATGAGTACAATTGAAAAGTATATAGTAATGCCATTTAATTAATGGTCAAATAAGCCTGAATTTTTGGTATATAAATATGAAATGGGGACAGTTTTTAAAACTCAGCTCCTTCTCTAGGTTCTCTATAGCATATATAGTGTACAGTAGCCCCTCCCAATTCACAGGGATCCATTCCAGACCCACCCACCCCCGCAAAAACAACTGCTCACAACTATTCGAGCCCCATTGAAAATAATGGCACATGGGCACACACCCCATTTTGTCCCTCTCCATTTGCCACCCACAAATGGGTGAGGGACACGGACTCCAAGTCTGCAAAAACAGAGGGGCGACAGTATTTAATATCTAGTATATGTACTGTATATACTGACATATCTCAGTTAATAAAATAGATGGATTCCTGCATGTTACTTTTTAACAGAAGATTCGGTATCAGAGGTAGAAATAGCATGGAAAGAATAATTATAGGTTCCTATGCACCACACATGCACACAAGCATACACACATATCTAGAGTAGCTCCACATGTTTCAGCAAACTTATTATTGAAAACTAATAACATGCACACGTGAAATGAAACAACTAGGTCAGGTAAGCCATACATAAGTAAAAACACCTTGAACCTTGTAGAGACCACTTGAAGGTTTCTTCCAAAATGCATCCAGAGATTACTTTTTCTTTCACCAGCTTCCAGTTTTCTTACTAGTTCTATTATTTTCTCCCCAAAGTAGAAATCAATGCTCTTTTAACATGTGGAATGCCAGGGCGGAGGAGGTGTGACGATAGCTGGTAAGGCAGGCTTACCCGCTCTCCCTTTTTCTTTCTGTTTGGATGTTCACACATGCTCAGTAATGGATTCTGGAGTCAGCTGCAGTTTATTGTATGTAGGCCTACACAGCCTGAATAAGATCAGCTAGAGTAGAATTCCATTCTTTCCCAACTCAAGCATTATTGTATTGTTTACTATAGACACACTACTGCAACACAAACAAAAATTTGGTATCAGGTATGCCCTCAACATATGAATGGGTTCATAAGAGTTCTGAGTGCACATGCCTATGTACATATGCTTCTCAGGGATCTTGTAACTTTGGCAAGTAGTGTGTTGGGCAAATTGGACTTAAAAACACACATTCACACAGAATTCTCTAAAAGGGAATTTTACATATTGAACAATTGTATTGAGCAATCAAGATATACACATTATTTGCATTGGGGAATAGCAAATATTATGGTAGAGCTCCACAAATGGCAAAGGTACATGCAGAATAATAATATTTACAAAGCTGTGAGGATTTGGAATTAGCAGTTTGAAGCTTCAAGGGTGGCTAAAAGGAAGAGGAAATTAATGAAAGAGGTTCAAAAGTAAGGGCAATACTTTCCCTCATCCACACACATACCAGAGAAAGGGGGAGCAGTTTAGGGGACAAGCTAGCCAAAGACCCCTATGCCAGAACCAGGATTTTAAGAAAGAATAAGCATACAAGGTTATCTAGACAAAATTCCAGATTTTGCAGATCTGAAAGAGTGGTTTCAGCTCAGCAAGAAGTCTCCAGAAGAAGGCAGGCAGCTCAAGTTCTTGGTCCCAGTGGAGTCCACTCCAGAATGGATTGCTCTCAATTTGGAATCCTTTCTAAAGCATTTCACATGAGGGAAAATGAGGATGACATCAGTATTTCTCTAAAATAAAGGTGTTCTCTGTTTCTTAAAACAAGGTGTCTACCTGAACTTCCTGAGGCACAGTACTTAGGTTAGCCAAAGATGGTAATGGCTCAGACAAGCATTCACTTAAGAAAGACATTAAAAAGGTAAAGGTTTACCCGTTAATTTGATTGTCAAGTCATGTCCGAATGTAGAGGGTGGTGCTCAGCTCCATTACTAAGCCAAAGAGCCAGGGTTGTCAAAGATGACTCTGTGATCATGAGGCAAGCATGACTGCACACAATGCTATTACCTTCCCACCAAAGTGGTACCTATTTATCTACTTGCACTTTTACATGCTTTCAAACTGCTAGGTAGGCAGAAACTGGGACTAGTGATGGGAGCTCATTCCACTATGTAGTGCTTGGGTCTCAAACTGCTAAACTGCCAACCTTGCGATTGTCAGAGTTGGCATCTTAACTACTTGAGCCACCAGAAGTCTTAAGTCAGTCACTCTTGTCCCAAAGGCGAGTGCCATTTCCTATCAATAATGCATTGTTTGTCAACTGGGCTGGAGGACACATGCTAGGACAGACAGAATTTTGTCATGGGGGCATTCAGTGGTCAATTGTTTCAACTTTCACAGACTTGACAATGGTAGATAATGGAATTCAGCACAGGTGCTGAATTTCAACATCCTGTCCAGGAGGGATTCCAAAATGTCCTCCATTTTAAGCAGAGCTGAGAAGGATGGCTTTAATATTTATATGAGTGGCTTTTTGTTTTGTTTTTATTTTGAGCTTTTATTTGGTCAGGTCCTCCAATTTTTCCTTGCGTGTTTTCCCCTGGAAGCCCCACCCTCTGGAAGCCCCACCTCCAGAAGTCACACCGCTGGAAGTCCAACCCCTGGAAGTCCCAGCCCCACACCCGGTATGGGAATGCCACTGAGATATATACTCAACTGGAGAAGATAATTCCAACAAGAAGCCTAATATGAACCACCCACCCACCCACACACACACACACAAAAAAAATTAAACTGCCCACAATCTTTCCTATCTAATTTTCCAACATGCATGATATTCAGGGATTTATACTGAATATTTATTCCTTCTGAAGGAGATGTTTTAGGAAGATTTTAAAAACAGATTCATATCAGGCTTCTTGTTGGAACTAATGGCTCATTGAAAGGCAACACTATAGTACTTCTCCCACTTACTTAGAGATCCCTCTGAGGACTTTCAAAGCACAAACAAGATTCAAATCAGTTTAAGTAGTTTTATTGAAAGATCAACTCAGACAGAAAAAAAGAACAAGCATCATAGGAGATTATCAGAGGTGGCTTTTAATCTGCAGTTATAAATGTAAAATAGCACACGACATTGCTTCCAACCAGTAGCTGCTGTGTCTGTGATGTGTGGCTAGGGTATCCCTTTTCATTGATGGGGGAAACCCATTAATAAGTTCCCAACCACACCATAGTCCCATTAGTCCTCGGGTGCAAAACTTTGCTGCACCAACAGTTGCAATACTAGCAATCATGTGGTGTCTCTCCCTGTCCCTCCTTCCTCTCAATATTCTCAAGTAGGCTAGGGATTTTTTCTATTTCTTTTATTTCATTTTTTTTTAAATTAAAATGCATTAGCATAACTGTAGAAGTGTATTAAAAAATAAAAATAAAAATAAAACAAAACTGAAAGACACACTGGGTAGGGAACCAGGGTTTAGGGAGAGTGCAGGAGAAAATGCAATGGCCCAATTTAGTCTTGCCACCTCCTGTGTACCCATTCTGAAAAGGGCACTTAAATTTTCTCAAATTTGCATGAAATTCAGAAGGAATCTTTAGCTCGTGTTCATTTAAATGCTTACAGAAGCCTCTATGTGACCAGGATGCCTGATAAGGCAAGGAGTAGAGGATTTGCATGGGCATGCAACCCACTTGTCCCCCTCATACAATCATTCTCAATCCCTAAAGGAGGCTCACATTGGGCCTTTGCAGACTGCTAGAAATAGTGCAAATTGAGTCCACTTTAAGGGTTAGGGTTAGGGAATCATGGGAACTGTATTTTATTGTGGCACCAGAGCTCTCTGACAGAGAAGGCTCAATGTCTCAGGAAAAAAACCAATTCCTATGATTTCCTAGCACTAACCCTAACCCTTAAAGTGGACTCAATTTACACTATTTCTGGCAGTCTGCAAAGGCCCATTGTCATCTGTAGTGGATTTGCTGGTGACAAGAAAGCCTTTTTCATTGCCATACCTTTACTGTTTTTTCACCTGATCTCCTTTGATATCAGATAAACATCTTCCTACTGTCCTGGGCATTCTAAACCCATTATAAAAAATTATTCTGATATGCTCTCAATCTATTGTTTTACTCTGTTGTTACTGATTTTATTACATACATGCTTTAACCTGTTCTTTATAAATCCCTCTGAGAATCCTTTTAAGGACTGAAATATTGGGCATTCTTTACACAGATGATAAATTTAATTTCTTTCTGAAGAACACTAGATGAATCCATGGAGGGTCACCATATCTTTAGCCTTTATCTAAGTTAACCTTAGATCACATAAGTGACACTTAAGAATAACAAAACCTTAACATTAATTAACTGTACAGTAGCTTATGAGAAAATCTGTACTTAAACTATTAGCTTTAATTGCTGCCATGTCCTTAAGGAATAATCTTGAAAATCTGGACAGTTTAAACCTGTTGGGAGTGTTTTCATTTTTAAACGGAATTTTGTAATGGATTTAATAACTTTTTAAGGGGGGAGGGATTCAGATTTTACTTTTGTATGTTATATTTTATTGTTGTTAGCTGCCCTGATTGATCTCAGAGGGGCGGGATAT
Source organism: Phrynosoma blainvillii (assembly GCA_026167975.1). Lineage (NCBI taxonomy): Eukaryota > Metazoa > Chordata > Lepidosauria > Squamata > Phrynosomatidae > Phrynosoma > Phrynosoma blainvillii. The sequence continues at coordinate 207,432,180 of JANUYF010000004.1, forward strand.
AAATAAATGTTGTTGTTATTATTATTATTATCATCATCATCATCATCATCATCATCATCATCATTTTTATCATTTTCCCAAATGTTTATAGTATTCTAAAAACTGCTCTTATCCTCCTATATTTTCTCTGGCCGACCCAGATGGAAGATTCTGTTTGCCTAATCCAGTTCTGCTATTAATTTGCAAGTGGTTCTATGCCACACGCTGGGCAGAATTTTTTTTTTCCAGAGTACTTCTCCAATTGATCTACATGTCTTTGATTTTTTTTAATTACTACAATGTGTGGTTTTTTTCTTGCATTAGGCTGGTTTTGTATACATTTATGCATCTATATGCAAATTAATGTGCATTATTACACACTCTCCAGCTGTAGCAACTTTGCACAATTGTGTCGTGGAAGAGACGTGTACAGTGGTGAAAAAAACATATGAAGCACTTATGGTGAAAAAACATATGAAGCACTTATGATTGTTACATATTTTCTACCTAAATTGTTATTAGTTTTTAATCTATTCCATAATACTAAAGAGCAACAGAAAACCCAGTTAAACATGACACACAAACACAATGAGTTTTCAACATTTATTTATCAACAGTTGTTGCAACAGTCAAATAAATAAATAAATAAAATCTAATTATATTAATTTGTTATAGTAAAAAACACTAGGAGTTTGATGGTACATTAAAGACTAATTCAAACAAATAGCTAGAATATTTAGGGGTAAAGTCAGAAAAGTTAAGCACAGAATGAGCTCAGGCTCGCTAGAGATATTAAGAACAATAAAAGGGCTTTGGAGGTATGTCCATAGCAAAATGAAAAAGAAACTGGTAGGGCCATTGCACAGAGAAGACGGTGAAATGCTAAAGGGAATAGAGAAAAGGCAGAACTAATCAACACCTCGGTCTTCTCACAAAAGGAAGAAAGGTGTTCAACCTGAGGACAATGGAGTAAATGATGCAGTAGGGGAAATGCAGCACAGAATAAGAGATAGTACAGGAATATCTGGTTCATCTAAATAAATTCAAGTCTGTAGGGCCAGATATGTTACATCCAAGTATATTAAAAGAATTGGCAGAAGTAATCTCAGAGCCACTGTCAATAATCTTTGAGAATTCCTGAAGAACAGGAGAAGTCCCAGCAGACTGGAGGAGGGCAACTGGCCCATCTTCAAGAAGGGGGAAAAGAGGACCCAAACAATTACCCCCCATTAAATAAAAGCACCTCCATGACTTCAGTACCAGGAAATATTCTTGAGCTCATTCAACAAAGAGTCAGTAAGCATTTAGAAAGGAATGCCATAATCTCAAAAAGTCAACATGGGTTTCTCAAAGTAAGTCATGCCCGACTAGTCTTATCTTTTTTTATACATATAAAATTACCAGCTGATAGATGAAAGTAATGCTGTGGATGTAGCATATCTTGAGTTCAGTAATGCCTTTGATAAGGTCCCCCACAATATTCTTGCAAGCAAGCTAGTAAAATGTGGGCTAGACAAGGCAACTGTTAGGTGTATTTGTAATTGGCTGACCAGCCAAACCCAAAGTGCTCAGCAATGGCTCCTCTTCATCCTGAAGAGAAATGTCCAGGGGTGTCACAAGGTTCTGTCCTGGACCCAGCACTAGTCAACATTTTTATCAATAGCTTGGATGAAGGAATAGAGGGCATACTTATCAAATCTGCAGATGACACCAAATTAGGAGTAACTAATACCCCAGAGGACAGAATCAAAATTCAAAATGACCTTAATAAATTAGAAAGCTGGTCCAAAATTAACAAAATGAATTTCAACAGGGAGCATTTTAAGATACCACACTTAAATAGTCTCCAATATCTTGTTGAAAAAGGGAAGACTGGACACCAAGTTGTAAGTGTTCATTTATATAGGATTAATATTTGTTTTGCTTTTTAAAAGGGGCCTAGCCATCTTCTCCTAAATGACAGAAGCAGCATCTCTTTAACCAAACAAAATAGCAAGTGCTAAAATTATTAATTACGGTATAAATGTCTTTCATACTCCAAAAGGTATTCTCATAGATGTTGAAAAGCAGTTTTTTCAGAAGACTAGAATAAAAATTAGGTTTCATGGATACAGCTAAGATATAAAAAGCTGTGCTAAATAGCTATGGGCGCCTTAGGCTATTACAATTCTAATCTTGCATCAGCATGCATTGCCGTATGAGTTTTGCTCAGTTTCAGCACAAACATTCCTGATTGGCTAATATGCAAGTGTCCTGTACCTCTTTTAACCTTTCTTTTTTGGGGGTCAATGTTATTGATTTATTACAATTGCAAATATGCCGTTTTGGCTACAAAAGCACCTCCGTAATAAATGAAACTATAAGTGACTCAATTTATGCAAGAAGGGCTATGTTTTCATCAGCACAAGAAAGAACCCTGTACAGATTCAGTAGATGGTCAAAATAAGCCTATAATTTGGCTGAATATTGCTTGCCTTCATTACCATCTCTTAGGTCCCTCTATTATCATTTCAGGTGTGGATATGGAACTCAACTCATATAGACACACACAGACCTGAAGAAGGCATTGCTGCCCAGGTTAGTTTTTGCTTGTTGTATTATATTTTATTCAAGCCTTCCTCCAAGGCACTCAATGCCCATTTTATTTTTACAACAGCCTTTGGAGTAGGAGTATAAATAATAATTACAAGTTTGCTCAATACTCTGAGACACTTCAATTTTTAAAAAATATCAATCAACACAATATTTTATTTATTTATTTATTTTGTATGCCACCTTGCTCCCAGGAGGGACCAAGGCCACTCACAGATAAAACTGTTCTCGCCCTGAGCATGAATAAAAATGCAAGTATGCTTTTTTTTGTGAGGTTTTTTGTTGCAGCAGGCATTGCATTAGGACACAAAATATATTTTTGAACAAAATACAATGTGCAGAATACCACAATCAGCAATACAGTAGCCATTTCAAAATACAATCATTTCCAGATTGTACTATAGAGCAAGCTGTGAGTCACAAAACAATTCTCCCCATTTATGGTTGGACATGGTTGTATTAGATCAGACGTTGACAACTTTTGTAGGGTTGACAACTTTGGTAGTTTTCTGCCTTTAAAAATGTAGCAGCAACAGCTAATGAAAGGATCCAGATGTCCATTTATGGTTTTGAAATGATGTATTTCTTTATATTAAATAGAACAAGAAACTACTACAACCTATTTCAAAGTTGAATTTGTTATACTAGAAGTTTTGAGGAGAGGCAATTCTGTGTACTAGATTGTTTTACAATTCTTTCTACCCTCTGAGTTCTTACAAACCTACACCTCTGTCCAAGAAAATCAAACTTTGAAAGTAATTTTAAAAATAGGGTGTCTTTTATTTGTTAGCATCCAAGTACAAAAGGATGTTGTAAAGTTACAACATTTCCAAAAATAAACTCAAGCTGTTTTAAATTTTGTTCTCCATAGCACATTTGGCTTTAAAAAAAACAGGCCCAAATCCAATAATTAGTTCCAATTAGATGAAGCCCATTGAATCAATGGACCTTACTAAATGTTGATTTATCAAGTTTCCATTGATTCAATTAGTCTTTTCTAGCAGGGACTACAATTCCATTTAGGCCTTAGTGTTTCTGAAACAAGTGTCAGATTTTATGTTATTCCAGTCATCATTCTGTACTACTTAAAATCTAACATGGGTAAACATACATAATACAAAGTTCAGAATCACACAGAACAAATAATAATAATAATCAACAAAATTTAACAGTAGTTTTAATACTGTTTTAAGAGAGGTTATCTGAATCTAACATGTAACATCATGTGTAGCAAATTAAATATACATATGAAAGAGAGGTTGGAATTAAAGTTGGCAGAACATCTTCATTTAATTCTAAAAATAGATTCTCTAAACTTTATTTTCAAGCATTTTTAAACAAAATGACTTAAATATTATCTTAGGTCTTAGCATCCTCTTGTCTCATATTTACTGAACTTTAATTTTGTCTTGATATTTCCAGTATTTAAGACATATTCATACTGTGGCTCTGAAATGACTCCAAAGGACACCTACAGACTCAAAATAAAAAGATTTCTTGCTCAGAATCACATCTGAGAAAGTACATCTAAATCAGATTAAGCAGAAGTCCTTCCTTGTTTCAGATGCTGCATTATGATAAAAAGCATTATGGACAAATTATTGTTGTTTACCATTAGACAGAGATATTGCCTTCATGGAAACTTTAGCAGCTAGAATTCACACACACAAATACACAAACCATCTTTATATAAGGCAGCCCAGCTGGAACTCTAAGCACAAGCTAACATTCCCCTGGCTCCAAGTGATGTGCAAATGGACCCATGGACATTTTAGGGGCATGTCAAGGAGGTATATATACAAGCAATGAATATGTTTCATGAAACAAACTACTGTATATACTCAAGTATAAGCCTAGAAGTTTTAGTCAAAGATTTGACCCAAAAAAAACCTGGGTTGACTTATCCTTGGCTCAGTGTAAGCACTGTACTTTAACACTTCTTTTTTTAAAAAAAGAAAAAAAGGAATCTTCCCCTTCGATTCCCTAGCACTGAGCCAGGGCAGTGCCTCAATTTAATGTGCACTATTTCTGGCAGTCTGCAAAGGCCCTAAGTAGCAGTAGTTCCCAAACTTTGGTCTTCCAGATGTTTTGGACTTCAGTTCCCAAAATTCCTGACTGCTGGCTAAGTTGGCTAGGACTTCTGGGAGTTGAAATCCAAAACACCCGGAAGACCAAAGTAGAGTGACAAAAGGTGAGACATGTTTGCATTTTCTTAGCCCCATAAGCCTGGTTGCCTCGCTCAAACATTGCAGAGCCACAATTTACCATAGTGCCTCATCCATCCACTCTTTAGGGTGAGTACAAACAATTATACCTGCTAGAATTTTGTAAGTTTGCATCACTTTCCTTTGTTTCATCCTTTACATCCTTTGTTACATGTCCCTAAATTTACGCTTGACTTATCAAAATCCGTAATTTTGGCCCCAAAATGTGCCCTCAACTTATACATGATGTCAACTTACAGTCAAGTATATAGGGATATTTTCCTGCAATAAAATTCTTCATTTATTTTCCAATTGTTGAAGTGTCGTGAATGTTCCGTACATAATCTGTATTAATTATATACTCATATCCAGAATTTAAGTGGCTACGCACTGTTCTGTTATTTTCTCTGGTGTCCTGGACAAGTTAAACTGAGTGTTCATGCAGGAAAACTTAATAATCACCTTGATAATCTCAAAGTTAACTGGTGTGAGGAAAAGTGACTATTTGCAGATTCATTTTTAAGTGATTATACAGCCCTTATAATTAAAGTAGATTTTCCTCTATATAGCTGAAAATCACCAGTCATTCCATTCTGTCTCATGAAAAGATGTGTGTAATTCAAACATCTACTGTCTTAAGCAGAACTTTTCTCTAGTGGAATTCATCTCATTTCTCTCTTTTTAAAAATAATTGGCACACTAGCCTCAGGGCCTCGGCAGACGGCTAATAGAGCCGTCCTGGAGGCAGGGAAGAGGAGGGGCAGCCGCACGCCCGGCGCCCCTTCCTCCTCCCAAGGTTGCCCTCGGAGCTGCCGGCCCTCCGCAGAGCCAGCGCTCCGAGGACAACCTCCCGCCACAGCGTCCGCACACGCTGCGGCGGAAAAGTCAGTGAAAGTGCTCCCTACGCTTTTCGGGCGCACTTTCACGGACATCTGAAAGGAGCGCTGATTTAGCGCTCCTTTCAGAGGCGCCGATGGTGCGCTGCAGTGCGGATGCCGCGGTCCCGCAGCGCACCATCCCGTGGCATCCTGGAAGCACTTGTGTGCTTCCTCCCTCAGTCTTTTAATTTACAAAAATCTGCATTCAAAAAAAATCTAATGCAAAAACTTAAGCACATTTATATTTTGTGGCATGAGCACACAAATAAATAGAAATAACTTCTGGCTTATTTATTTATTTATTTATTTATTTTTAAAGTGACCTAGATATGTTAATGCAGTAAGCAGGATTATGGTCATTGACATCAGCTATGAAGAGGTTACTTGTTTTCTAGGAATTTAACTGTATAACTCTTATACAGCTAAACTATAAGCCTATATCCAGCTTTGGTTGCCAATATCAGAAGAACTGAGACTTTTTGCCTTTCTTCTCCTGCTGCAGCCTCTATGATGTCTGAGGGGTGAAGCAGACGGGTGGGCGTGGGCTACCCCGGGAAGCTGCGCCGTGAGGCCGAGGTATCCCCACACCTCGACCCCGCGGCGCAGCTTCGCCGCCCCTGGAAGGAGCGCTAAATTGGCACTCCTTCCACAAGTCACTGAAGGTGCGCCACAAAAGGCTGCCGGCGCACCTTCGGCGACTTTTCCACTGCAGCGTGTATGGACGCTGCAGCGGGAGGTCCTCCTCGGAGGGCCAGCTGCTCCGAGGACAACCTGGGGAAGGGGTTGGGGTGCCTACCATGCGGCTGCCCCTCCCCTTCCCTGCCCCCAAAACGGCTCTTTAAGCCGTCTGCTTCCCCCCAAATAACTGTTCCAGATGATTTCCCAGCTTTCCAGAATAGTTTTCTATTAAGGAAGTTACAATGTAGATAAGAGTTGCAGATTCTGATATAAACAGTGGCCTCTATAACAAGAACTCCACTGGATACTGCCCATAAAGAATGAATGGGAGTAGCATAAAAATGTGGGGTGTTTTTTTTAATTCTTATTTACTCTTGCTTATGGAGGAATAATTTTTGGTGGAAAATATCCATTAGTTGTTGTGTACCTTCAAGTTGGCCTTAGGCACACTATCACAGGTTGTTGTTTTTTTCTTGGTAAGATTTGTTCTTGTAAGATTTGGTAAGAGTTGCCTTTGCTTAAATATTTCTTTAACCTTCACTGCAGTTGGTAGCAACACCTATCCAAACTCCCCAAATATATGTGAAGCCAAAAGAATAGTGTTCTTTTCCTGATAACTTAAAGCAAACAGCAAATGTGATTTAAATTAAGCGGTTTTATATACTATGCCCATGATCCAGTGAGTTACACTGGGTCTGTTTCTATCAGTGGAACTGAAATGGGTCATAATGGGGCAACTTTTCTTGGAGGCCTGAAAGCCCCCTGAATCTGATTTTTATTCAGCACTGAATGATGCAGCAGGGAGAAGTCATTTCAATACATTGGTGCTGCAAAACCAGCACAAGATTGGATTTATGCCTCAGTTTTTCCAAAATACGTTTGTATAAGCCACAGTAGAGAAAGTAAAGCTGTCCTAATATCATTGGACTGCAAATCCCATCAGCCCTAAGCAGTATGGTCAATGGCAGCAGTTGCAGCCCAGCAACACTGGAAATGAAAGACATTGCCACCTCTAATTTAAATCCATCTGAAATAGCACTGAAAAAGAATGTTACTGCCCTAAGTGACACTCAAAATACAGTCGGCCCTCTATATCGATGGGAGTTCAGCTCCACACACACACACAAGGAAACCAAAAAATGTGGGACCTCAAGTCCCATTACCATCAATGGATGCTAATGTCTGTGTGGCCACATTGGCATGGCTGCGTGCACACACCTCCATTGACAATAACAGGGCATTCACGGATGGCTAGCCTGCTGATATGGAGGGCTGACTGTATACTCTACCTGTAATGTGTGTTTTGGAATGGCATTGATAACAAAAAGGAAACCAAAGGTTATTTTCAAATTTAAGATATATTCTTTCATCATTTTTTTTCTTCTTTTCATTTGTCAAAATGGCAAGTGTGAAAACTAATGGAAAAGTCATTTGTGTGTAGTACCAATTTTCTAGTGCTCTTATAACTTGAAATACCACCACTACAAAACACAGATTTTCTCTGGCTGTGACTCTAAAAATAAGATCTTCTCAGTTAGGGCCTCGGCAGACGACTAAAAGAGTCGTCTTCCGGGCAGGGAAGAGGAGGGGCAGCCGCACGAGCGGCGCCCCTTCCTCTCCCCGAGGTCGCCCCCAGAAGCGCCGGCCGTCCGCACGGCCGGCGCACCGGGGATGACCTCACGGTGCAGCGTCCACATGCGCTGCGCCGTTTGAGCCAGGGAAAGTGCGCCCGCCGCTTTTAGGGCGCACTTTCCCTTACATCTAAAAGGAGCGCCAATTTGGTGCTCCTTTTAGATGCGCCGCAGGAGCGCCGCGGTCCGGAGGCTGAACTCCGGCGGCGCTCCGACCCGCGGCATCTCCGGGGCCTCCGTCTGCTGAGGCCCTTAATTCCAAATGATAGTACTGTCTAGTCTGCCTGGCAACAGTTTTCGATGTCTGAGATATTCCTAAGGGGCTATGCAGACAGGCAAAAAGGGGTGCTTTGAGGGTGTCTTGAAGGTGTGGCCTTTAGACGATGCATGCCTAAAAGTCTCCAGGAAAGCACCCTCTAGCCATCATATGCTGAGAAAAGCCACTCCAAAAACGAGCCGCTTTTTTCCGCTTCTTCGGTGAAGATGCACACCTTCGCATGTATGTATGTATGCAGCAACACTGATGCACCAAAAAACAGCCGTATAAATGCAGTCGCACATGCAACGGAAATTGACCTGCCAATCTAGAGCATGCGCCTTACGATGCAAGCTTTAATTTAAAGCACCCTATGCTTCCAGGTGTGGATGCACTGGTGCAGGTATGCTTGAATATTAGAACCCTAACCCTAATTGTAACCTTACACATGCACCCTAGCAACTGTCCTGTGTTATGCCAATAAATGCATTCTGTTGGATGTACGCTTGCTGTCAGCATGCACAGCAGTTTGCATGAAAGAGGCTTTTGTGACCTCTTCTGCACAGGTGTGCATAAGACCTGCACACCACTTCCTGGAATGATGGGGGGGGGGCTCCTGGAGTAAGGTTTGTGCATGTGTCCTGTTGACCATATCCCTTGCATGGCCATCAGCTGCATGTATCAAGTCTGTCCACACAAACCTCCCTTGCATGTACCTCTCCCCTCCCCCTTGATCTGTGTGAGACATGTTTTGTGGAGGATGATGGAGTGTCTTTTCAGTTGACAAACCCATTCATTCACCCCAAGGATGGCACCATCAGACAGTGACACTTGTCTACTGGACCCACTCCTTGGGGGGAAGCAGAGGTCAGGAAATCCTTGCATGATATGTGGGTGCATGACAGAACCTGTGCAGGTGCACAGGGATGCCGAACTTCAGTCATCTTTGTGCACAGAGAGTGACAGACTCTATACCACCCTATAACAGGTCCTGTGCAGGTCACCTTTGTACACACAGAGTGACAGACTGTATACTAGCCTATGACAGATTCCTTTGCAGGTGTACAGGGATGTTTTCCTGCCCAAATGCACAGGTATGGACAGATGGTCCTGCGCACGTGCGCATGCGTTTGAGAACACACACAAAAAATTAAAGCAGCTGCTGCCAGCCCATGCGGTTGCTCTGTCTCCCTTTGCAGCGTCCTTGGGGTTGGTGGTGTGGTTGCTGGGGCTTCAATACAGCCTCAGAAAATCTGCATTGACTCCCCCCAGTGTAGTTGCTCCATCCCCATTTAGGGCAACCTCAGGGCAGGCAGTGCAGTTGTTGCAGCTTAGGGAAAAGGCAACTTCAAGTCACCTTTTCCTGCCCATCTGCATAGCCCCTAACTCCTAAAATCTTTAACTGGAGGTCCCAGGGCAGAGCCAAGCACTTAATCTGAGGAATACAGGGGTGGGCATAGAGCAGCCAATGCCCTACAGGCAGCATCTGGACTCCACATTTGTGGCCTTTGAAACTTCTCACCAGTCCCACAAAGCCCCTCAATCCCTTCAAAAACATGTGTTTTTTAAAAAAAAAAAATGGTGTGATTTGGGGGCAATCCCCCAATAACCATACAGAAAGCTCCCCAAAATGCATAAAAACACATGAAAATACCCTCATCCCACCCAGAGAACCCTGTAATACCACCCAAATATCTCAGATTTTCTCTACAGTCAATGTCAAATTGACAACAGACAGGCACTTCCTGTACTCATTTTGAGAAGAACTAAAAAGGGGAACAGAGTTATTTGGACTTTGCTACGGGGGTGCAGTCTACAGCAGGTCTAGAGGGGGAATTGGTCCCTGGCCCCCATGCAGGGGCCCACCCATGACTTAATATGTTCAAAGTATGTCCTCTACCACTGATTTCTCTCCTCCAACTCCTCTCATCTAAACCATGGCCTTCCTTCATGCCCATACAATCCCAAGTATAATGTCCTGTTGTAATGGAAGTAAATGCTGGAAAGAGAGCATCATGTCATCTTTAGTCACTGTAGGGACATAACAAAATAACAAGTATGGGTTAGCAATATAATTCTTCCTTGACTTCAGCAATTGTCGGAAATATTCCTTTCATGATCAGAAAAACAATATATTTTTATGGGACTGTCACCATGATCTCTAGAACTACTGCCCACATTAATTTAGAAAAGCAATGAAGTAGGGTAAGCCCCCAAATTATATGATTTTGTGAAGATTTCAGGTGAATATTTCAAATTGATTGATACAGTATTCTTAAAGCTTCATCTTGAAATATATTTGCATCACTTTCAATTAATATCAATTATCCAGCATTCTGAATATTCAAAAGCTTCTATTTTTGTGGACTTGCTTTGTATTCTGTGCCATGTATGTAGCTGTACATTTTATGTCCTCAGAAAGTTGCCATTCTCTAAAATCGTCCGTGCATTGCATCTCCTATGGCTCCCCAGACATCAAAGACAAATTCATCTGGAAATGCAAAGTCTCCTAAAGCTTCATCAAGCGCAACTGCAAACTCATCAGGATTGTTCTTGCCTTTCCCAGCTTCTACCATTGTTGCAGCTACAAACAAAAAGAAAACAGAGTTATCTAGTATATTTTTAAAAGCATGCAGTGTACAATGTAGTGTTTATTTAGTATTTGTCTAGTACAGTATTTGTTTTGATCTTGTACAGTGTAAATTAAAAGGTATGGGGGGAATATTTATAAAGTCAGTAATGACTAAGCAAAACAAATTCTACTGAAAACCCATGGAACCTCTCTAAAGCCAGACCATTCCAAGATGTGACAAATGACTCCCTGCATACAAATGAGAGGGCCAGAAAATCCTAAATTATATTCAAAATATAAAATTGCAAGTTGCCCAATGCTAATAAAATCCCACAAATTTGTCTTCTTGACTCTGACTGAAAGCCAAGGATGAATTTTCCTGCTAATTGTGCTGGTGGGTTTCTATCCTCTGACACCAGAAAGGACACGTACAATTGAGCAAATCCAGTGTAGTTGACACTTGACAGTGACAACATTCAGAAGCAATGATGAACCAGAATTCTTAAGCATTTAGAGGAAGAGACATACCAGGGTGCTGGGTTTAGACATCACAGTAAACAAACCACAGTCTGAAGATCTATAATTACTGTATTTTTCACCATATAAGGCGCTCCGGCATATAAGACGCACCCAATTTTAAAGGAAGAAAATCCAGGAAAAAAGGATTCCTCCCTTTAGCCGGAGGCCGGTTGTTCAATGGGCTGGTGCTGGGATCGGAGAACTTCTCCGATCCCAGCACCAGCCCATTGAACTGAGGTCGCGGGGGGAAGGAGGGCTCCTTCCCCCCGCGACCTCAGTCTTTGAATGGGCTGGTGCTGGGATCGAAGCGATCCCAGCGCCAGCCCATTGAAAGACTGAGGTTGCGGGGAGAAGGAGCCCTCCTTCCCCCCGCGACCTCAATCTTTGAATGGGCTGGTGCTGGGATCGAAGCGATCCCAGCGCCAGCCCATTGAAAGACTGAGGCCGCGGGGAGAAGGAGCCCTCCTTCCCCCCGCGGCCTCAGTCTTTGAATGGGCTGGTGCTGGGATCGAAGCGATCCCAGCGCCAGCCCATTGAAAGACTGAGGCCGCGGGGAGAAGGAGCCCTCCTTCCCCCCGCAGCCTCAGTCTTTGAATCGGCTGGCGCTGGGATTGAAGCGATGCCAGCGCCAGCCCATTGAAAGACTGAGGCCGCGGGGAGAAGGAGGGCTCCTTCCCCCCGCGGCCTCAGTCTTTGAATCGGCTGGCGCTGGGATCGAAGCGATCCCAGCGCCAGCCCATTGAAAGACTGAGGCCGCGGGGAGAAGGAGGGCTCCTTCCCCCCGCGGCCTCAGTCTTTGAATCGGCTGGCGCTGGGATCGCTTCGATCCCAGCACCAGCCCATTCAAAGACTGAGGTCGCGGGGGGAAGGAGCCCTCCTTCTCCCCGCGGCCTCGGCCCTTCGCCCTATAAGGCACACTGACTTCCCCACGCACGTTTTGGGGAAGAAAAAGTGCGTGTTATAGGGCGAAAAATACGGTAATTCAACCCCTCCAATTTACAAGGGAATGGCCTCTGCCTGAATTTGAGAACCCCCAATGCCATCTTAACTGACAACAGATTAACATCTGAGACAAAATGTAGGCCTGTGACTCTAACATCATCATCTTTCTTCTCCTTTATGGTTTTTAACATCTTTGCCTGACGAAGCCAGTGAAGCTTCAAAAAGTTGCATGATGTATTTTGCACTTGGGAGTTGGCCAATAAATGTATTGTTACTTTCTGGATTTTGTTGCATCCAACATACAGCAAGAATTCTAAAGTTTGACTGCACCCAGCATCTTGGGCTTGGTTTTGGTAGAAACAGGTTGAAATCCTCTCACACATCATTCTTTGAATCTAGATAACCTTTACCTGCACCTTTCAGTCTCACCTCACAAGAAATTAAAAACATCAAAATAAAGTCATCCACACCACAAATAGCTAAAACAAACAAAAAAGGGCTTTGAGGAAAAGATAACATCACATGCATGCCTTTTGTTGTGGTCAATCAGGTTTTGTGCTATTTTTAATAATATTTATTCCATTTTAAATCGTAACATATAAAGTTAGGGGTTGTCTGCATGAGCCAAAAGGCCCTGATTCCTCTAGGGCTCATGTTGTCTAGTTTAGACAAAGCAGGCCAAAACCCAGGGGCAGAATCAGGCCTGATCCTGCCAGACCAGATGCAGATCCAGAGGATCTGGCCCAATCCTGGGGTAAACAGCCAATACACTGGGTATGTAATTTACCCTTTGTTTGCCACAGAGTTTCCAGGAACCTCCATGGCAACCTGAGGCTGTTTACACGCTGCCACACCCCATGCTCCTTACTTTCCCGCATGGTTGCTCTTACTCAGAAGCCCCCCATCGCTGCATCTGACATGGAAACGGGGTGCTTGGCCACAAGGGAACAAGCCAAGCACCTTCTTTCTACATCAGATACAGTGGTGAGAGGCTTCTAAGTAAGAGTGACAGTGTGGCAAGTTAAGGAGTGCATGTCATTAGTGGATCCTCAGTCGCTGGAGAGATAGGTGTGCAAAAGCCAACCCTTCCCCGCACCGACCCAGGGACCAACCCGGATGAGCACCAGGGCCAGGAAAGCATGGGCTGAGCCCCTTGGTCCCTTAGAAATCAAAGCACCAAAACATCTAAACACAAAACTTTTTTAAAACCCAAAGAAGTAAACCTAATAATCTAAACGTAATCTTAAAAAAAAAACTAATTTCCCCCTCTCCTCAGTTCTTAAAACCCTAAACCAAACAATGTTTTGTGGTACAAATAGGCACTTGGTATCAGCTGGGATTTGGTTCCAGGAACCCCCTGTGGATAGCAAAATCCATGCCATTAAATATAATGGCATAGTAAAATGGTGTCTCTTATATAAAATGGCACAATCAATATTTTCTTTTTGGAATATATATATATATATATATATATATATAATACTTTCAAGCCATGGATGCTTGAATCCATTGATAATGAATCTGTAGATATGGAGGACCAACTATATTATGGACAAATGATGGCTTTAAGATAAAATTTAGCTACAAACACAGGCTCTTTTTCAAGAGTTCACAGAACAGAAATAATACATTTGTTCATTCTGCTCATGGTTCTTTAGATCCAAGTCACTGTGCACAGGAGAGAATGGCTTGTGTGCTGTAGAAAATTAATGCAGTATATTTAATAATGAAATATCATTTGAGAATAATCAAAGAACCTGTGTCGTTCAGACATAGTACACTTGTAGATGTGAAAATATCAGAAGATGAAAACTTTACCAACATCGCAAATATATAACTAAACTTTAATCAACATTCTTCCATTTAAAACCCAGAGCTTTAGTGGCTAACATGTCTTTATTTATTGCACAAGTTATTAAGATCCTAATCATCATCATCTAATTTTAGACACAGTCAATAAAGAAAGCCATGGCCCTGTGTTTGCAGTACGTGAGCAGGGTTGTTGCTGATTGAGGCTCTGGGGTCCCTCATTCACAGGTAGGAATTCATTTGGGGACATACACATGTGTAATTCACACTATGTGTGCAGGACTAAAAAGTCACCATTGTGCAACAGACATATTCTGCTTATAGTGGCAGAAGCAGAGTTACACAGACAGCACGTTCACATGTACTTTGTCTTTGTAAGCTGTACATTGTGCATTATAGTTGTGCATTCCTATATTTTCCATTGTGGTTCTGCATCCTATAGTATACCTTGCATAGTGATTATGCATTGCGGCTGTGTATCCTATAGTTTCCATAGTGATTATGTATTGCGCATTGTGGTTGTGCATCCTATACTTGGCACTGCAGTTGTGTATCCTATACTTTCTATTGTGGCTGTGCATTCTATACTGTGCATGTGATTGTGTGTCCTATATTTTCCATTGTTGTGGTGCATGGTTTATTGTGCATTGTGCAGTGGCACCCAGTCATTGAGATTTGTTGTTCAGTATTGCTATTCTGCATGGGGATTGTGTAGAGCTGCCATGTATTCATGCATGCAGATATTTCTGCTAAACTAAGGAGATGCTGGATTGATGCCATAAGGTCACCACAAGTCAAAGCCAAGTTAATATCAAATAACAACTTGTGATTATATTCATAGCATAGAAATACACTTTTAGAACACTAAAAGATGTCACCAGTACAATGTCGATATTCATTGGTCAATTACTGACCCCTAGTGGTCAATGCCAAAAACAGTTGTTTTGAACAGGTACTGCATATTAGACATTTGTATTTCTAATATGTATTTTCCAATACAAATAGCTGTAATTGCTTCAAATGCAATCCTACTCATTATTACAGGATTAGAAGTACACTTAATGAGAGTATGAACTGATACATTTATTTCAATACATAGAAAAACCTGCTTCTATAAGTAACGTGAAAAGTATGACATCCAAATAAGTAATTTTCAGGGGATTGTTCACACTGGTGATTGTAAACACACATATGCATGCACATGCGCACATACTAAGCAATCCCCTTAGAAGCAATCTATAGACTGACTGCAATGTTTGAAAACATTTATTCTATCAACTGGCCCAAACACATGCACTATCTCCATGCCTGTGCCTAGTAGCAACAGTACCTTCAAGTTGTTTTTCACTTATGACAACCCAAAGTGAACCTATCATGGGGGTTTCAGGTCAAGATTTGTTCAGAGGATTTTTGCCATTGCCTGCATCTTAGGCTGAGAGAGTGTTACCTGCCAAGGTCACCCAATGCATTCCCATGGCCGAGCAGGGCTTTGAACTTTGGTCTACCAGAGTCCTAGTTGTCACTGCATCACACTGGTTCTATTTATAGAGGAATATAAATGCTGTCCACATTTGTGCATGAGCTAAAAGATTTTTTATGCCTATCTCTTGTCAAGTGCATAAATTAACTGGGCCTCCCTTATATCACAACCCTGTGCTTTTTAACTGGAAGTTGCAATGGCTGCACACTCCTAAGTAAAGTGTGCTTTGTTTCCATTCCCAATGAGAAAACAAATGTAGCAAAATAAGTCTAAAACATGCACAAAACAGTCACCAACACTACAACCAGTTGCATAACTAGCAAGTTATATGTGCCAACTTAGATCCCAGACATAGAATTGCCTGGGTGATCTATCAAACTAACTTTCTTGTTCCCTTCACTTATTTTAATTTTTTTCCCCATAATTGGTCAATGGTTCATATAAATATGCCATGGATGCAAATATTTTACAGCCAATTAGTAACTTCTCTAATACCCAAAATATATACATAATTTTATTCATATTTAATTCTTGTGTAATGCTGGTGAACTGAACTACTAAAAAATTATGGAGTTACTAGTTATTTCTTAGTTGTCTTTCTGAAATTCTAGATTTGAAGGAACTGATGTCATGGAAATGATCAGTTAACAGATTAATGAACTACATTACTTTAAAGTAAAATCCTTTTCTGGACAGAGTGCAGTGGAAATGAGGGAATGTTAATCTTTTGCCTGTTCAATGCCTATCACATGCATGGTAATTAGGCTAATCTAGCGTGAGTAATAAAAATGAAATTTCTAGCTTCACAGTAATTGGAATTATTGGAATGAATACATTTTCACATTTCATTTCCATGAGTGATAGACTACATCTGCAATCATAATATGATATTATGCCATAACTGATATGTTAAGCAACACATTTATGAGTTTCTCTATCCCCTCTGCCAGCAGCGCGTGCTCTGTTTGTCAATCTGTGTGTCTGCGTGTTTATGTTTGTGTGTAAATGATTCTACCACATATGCTCATTTGTTTGCCTTGCTTTCTATTCTTGGTTATATGGAAAGCCTGAGTGATTACACATGTAGTAATCCTAACACATCTGGTAATTGGTGTATACTTTGTTTGTGGTGGGATAAATTATTTTAAGAATCTGCTCTTTACAAAAAAGAAAAAGAAAGAAGCTGGCACTGATCATATCGTGCCATGCCTAATATGCTTGGTCCTCAAAATATGTATATTTGCATATATCCACCACATATATTCTCAGTACAGTCAGCATTATATACTATATGTGAACCGACAGATTCTCATGGAGAGGCAGAGTTTGGCTACAAATATATAACTACTTAACTGATAGTAGGCACTGTACTTCTAAGCAGATAGAATTTCACTGTTAGTCAGGCAGTTTTATGAATTCAAAAGCTAAACATGCCCTGGCCTTGGAATTACTTGTAATTACTTTTTTTTCTCTTGTTGGCCCCCCATTTTCATGGGGGATCTGTTCTGGACCACCACCGCCCTGCAAAAACAGGGATTAGTGGATATTCAAGCCCCGTAGGCTTGAATAGGGCACAACCCATTGATTTAAACAGAGGTCGCCCCACCATGAATATGTAAAACCACGGACTTGAAGTCCACGAGAACCGAGGGGCAACTGTAGTAATAAAAGGGTCTCTAAGAGGCTGTACAGACCTCGCTGGATCGGGGCCATGGCAACTGCATGCCATAGCTCTGATCTGGCCTTTCTGCAGAGCAAAAAAAAAGCTGCAAAAAGCAGTTTCTTTTTGAGCCACAGAAAGGCACCCACCGCAGCTCTTTGTGGCTCTTCCACGCAGCGCTTCTGAATGCTGTGCCAAAGACACACCCTTTTGCCACCTGCCATGCCAGCCTGGGGGCAGAGTCGGGGCAGCCGGTGTGCAGTTGCCACACCCCCACTCTACCCCGTAGGATGGCTCTTTATGCCAGTCTGTACAGCCCCTAAGGTACATTACAATTGCAGCTTACTGAGGGATAAACCCCACGCCTTCTGCACTGTAATAGTAATTATTTCCCATATATACTTGACTATAAGTCAACCTCATGTATAAGTCGACGGCAGGTTTTATGGACAAAATTTTTATATCACCAATGGATAAGTCAAGGGTAATGCTTAGTGGTATGTAACAAGGATGTAAATGATCAAGCAAAGGAAAACAGTGCCACAAGAATTTACAAAATTCCAGCAGACCTTATTGCTTGTGCTCACTCTAAAGGCTGGATGGATGAAGAGGGAACTACCACCACTATTTTCCCATTCAGACATTCAAAAAGGCCAGATGTGGCACCACGATGGAGAGAGTAAAGGGGGTTGATGCTTCTTTTAGGTTCTCCTGGGACAGACAAAGTGCTTGCCTTTTGCCAGTCAAATCAAAAAAGGAAATGGTACCTTTTTTGATAAGAGTTAAAGTATAGTACTTACACTGACCTGTGGATGAATTGGCCCAGTTTTTTTGTGTCAATTTTTGACTAAAATGTCTAGACTTATACATGCATATATACAGTAGTTACTTGTACATTTATGAAGGTTCAAATGTTGTCCTGTCCTGTGCCTCATGCTGACATATTCAGACTTTGCTCATACAACCAGGGCCTTTGACCCTCTATGTCAGGGAAAATAAGCATAGCCTGTGTACCCACAATCATTTTTCCTAGCCCTGGGCTCATTGTGGAACCCCCCCCATACATGTGCACACACAAGCATACACACATGCATGCAAAAAGGGTTTCTACTCCTGGAGTGGCAATCTGTGTGGCAATTGTTTAGAATGTATCAGACATGCCTTGTTCCTCCCCCAAGCAGTATTACAAAACCGGAAGCAAGCTAAATAGCCACTTCCAATTTTGTCTGGAGGGGATACAGCCCATGGTGGGTCCCAGGGATGTTTGCCCACTTCTGCTCGAAACTTCTCTCACATTTGGAAGGCAGGCTTCACACAGCCACCAGTAAACAGTCATAGACTTGTAAGAGTAAAGGGGGTTCCATGGAAAATGATATGTAAGTCAGGCAGCTTTAAACCTTTGAGCCCCAACATTTTCCTTAGGACTTATTCTCTGGCATGTGAACATCCTGTGAATTTCCTTCACATATCATGGTGTATAGGGAGAGAGATTTTCTTCTATTTTTTTTTCCAGAAAGAGTGGTGGGTTGTTAAAAATGTAAGAATTATTTGTAATGTTGGAACGGGTGTGGTTCCTACACCCCATTTCTTTATTTGAGGAATTTGCCTTTTGGTTGCCATTTGTCAGTGTGTGGGTGTATGTACAAAGCTGGGGGAAAACCAGTTTGACACCACTTTAACTGCCGGAAGATCGCGTTATTGAAAAATGACAGCTCCAAGGACAGGTTACTGATGGGATACGCGAGCGGGGAGCCGGGGACATATCCATGACAATTAACAGACACTTTACAGATGTGACAAACATGCAAGCGTGTGAATCCCAATCACACATTTTTTGACAATTGAAAGGCACTTTAAAGACACTTTAGCCTCCCATGTGATAATCTCTTCTGTCCTGCAGAATCCTGATATTTGTACTTTGGTGAGGCACTTGAACTCTCTGACAGACCAGATTGAATACTTCACCACTGACAAATCCTGAAATTCCACAGGATGGAACCATAACAGTTAAAGTGGTGTCAAACTGCTTTATTTCTTTGGTGTGGAGATGAACAGGTTGCTTACCTGTAGCAGTGTTTCTTCGAGTGGTCATCTGCGAATTCACACAAATGGGTTATATCTGCCCCTGCGCAGCTAGCTCGGAAAGTTCTAGTATCACTGGGCAAATCTTCGATTGCAACTTTTTGGCTTAGCTCCGCCCACCCCTATAAAGCCCCTGGCATTCCCGTTCTTTCCTCAGTTCCAAAACCGTACGCCACCAAGCAATGATAACAGGAATTTAAATAATGAGCAGAACACGACTGAGGGGAGGATGGGCAGGATTTGCGTGAATTTGCAGATGACCACACGAAGAAACACTGCTACAGGTAAGCAACCTGTTCTTCTTCTTCGTGATCTCTGCTAATCACACAAATGGGTTAGTCTGACAAGCTTCGGTCAGTGGAGGAGGGAGTGTCCAAACACCAATCTTGTAAGTTGAAACAAGATAAAATTTACTAACAACACAACTGTAAACTGTAAACCTTAATGCATTCAAGTTTCATTTGCTTGGATTCAAGTATGCAATAAACAGTGCAATTTAAGTTAGTGCAAACCAGAAAGCAGCACTGCCCTACCAAAAGAGGCCTCCTGCGTGGCCCTCATGTCCAGCCTATAATGCTTGATAAAAGTCAGTGGCTGGGACCAGACAGCAGCCTTGCAGACATCCTCTAAAGGCACCCCAGTCAAAAAAGCAGAGGATGTGGCTATCACCCTAGTCGAATGTGCACGGACCTGGCCCAGAGGGGTGGTACCAGCCAGCTCATAACAAAGGTGAATAATTGATGACACCCATTTAGAAAATCTCGGGGGTGTAACTGGCAGACCCTTCTGGGCCTCTGAGTAACATACAAATAGTCTCTCAGAGCACCTCAAACCCAAGGTCCTTCCAAGATAGAATGCCAGTGCTCTCCGAACATCCAGGGAGTGCAGTCTGCGTTTGGTATCCATAGTTGGGCTTGGGGCCAAGGTGGATAACACAATGTCCTGGTTGATATGGAAAGCCAACACCACCTTAGGCAGAAATGTGATGTCAGTACGGAGAACCATCTTGTCCTTATGAAAGCAAAGGTAAGGTCAGTACACTCATAAAGCACACAGTTCACCTGCATGGCGGGCAGAAGTGGTGGACAATAAGAAAGCTGTCTTCCAGGTCAGTAATCTTAAGTCCGTGGTGGCCAAAGGTTCAAATGTCATGGTGGAAAGGTAGGAAAGCACCAAGTCCAGACTCCATGCTGGGGTCGGTACCGATGATGGAGTATGAAGGTTATTAAGTCCCTTGAGGAATCTCTTTACCAAAGGGTCCATAAAGAAGGAGGGTCTGCCCTCAAGCTGGTAGTGTAGATGGCAGACAAGTAGCACTTGATGGAGTTAAGGCACAACCCTGAGTCAACTAGGGACATTAGAAATTCCAGGACAGTTGGTACCGAAGCACGGGTTGAAGGTAGGTTTCTTGCTGACAGAAAGTCCGTGAACTTGTTCCATTTAAGTGCATAAGATTTTCTGGTGGAGGGCTTCTGTGCAGCCCGAATCACCATCTGTACCGAGGCAGGTAACGCTGTCAAGGATAGATTCTCCAAGCCACTAGGGGAAGGTAGTTCATGTCCGGGTGTTGAATCCGGCTGTTCCACATCAAGAGGAGGTTGGGTCGAAACTCAAGGTGGTGGAGATAAAATATATTAAGCAAAAACATTTTGAAGGAGTGGGCAAACCGGGACGATGGCTGGCATATCAGCTTAGAAAAGAAAAGGCTAAAAAGCAGATAACAGGTCTAAAGAAGGATGGTGAATTGTATTCTAATTTGGATGATATTAAAAATATAGTCTATGAATTTTATAAACAATTATATAAGAAGGAGGATATTTCGGAGAAGGAAATAAGTGAATATTTGGAAAGCTGCAACATTACTAAGTTTAATGAAGAGCAAAGAACTCAATTAAATAGGGTTATAACAACTCAAGAAGTGTTGGAGGCTATTAAAAAACTCAAATTAGGGAAGACCCCAGGGCCAGATGGCTTTCCGGGGGAGTTTTATAAAAAATTTGATGTACAATTAGCTCGCCCTTTAAGTAAGCTGATGAATAAAATATTGGAGGGAGAGTACCCTCCGACCTGGGCTCAAGCAAACATAACTATTATCCCTAAAGAGGAGAAAGACCAGCAGATCATTGGTAATTATAGACCTATATCTCTCTTAAACACGGATTACAAAATCTTCGCGGCTATATTGGCTGAGAGATTAAAAATAATACTGTCAGACTGGATCAATAAAGATCAATGTGTTTTTTTGCCTCATCGGAAAATTAAAGATAATATGAGACATGTTCTGAATTTAATAGAAATCCATGAAAAAAACATAGATAAAAAATTAGCCCTGATATTTGTAGACTTCGAAAAGGCTTTTGACAAGGTCAATTGGCTCTTTTTACAAAAAGTATTAGAAGCTGTAAATATAGGTGATAACTTTATTAAATGGGTTAATACAATATATCAAAAACAAGAAGCCTGGGTGTTGATAAATGGAGAAAAAACAAAGAAAATAGAAATTCAAAATGGCACCAGGCAGGGATGTCCTTTATCTCCATTGCTTTTTTTGATGGTTATGGAGATATTAAATAATAAGATTAGAGAGGACAGTGCTATTAAAGGAGTTAAATATAAAGGGTTTGAGCACAAGTTGAGAGCTTATGCTGATGACCTGTTGATCACAGTATCTGAATTGGATGAGAGTATTAAACATCTATTGGATATACTGAATTTATTTGGTAAAGTCTCAGGTCTAAAAATTAATAAGACTAAAACATCAATATTACCCATGAACTTGACAAAAGAGGAGGAAAGGAATCTGAAGGAGATTACAGGATATCAAATTAGTCAAAAAGTAAAATATTTAGGAATTAATCTGACAAAAAAGAATGTTGATCTTTTTAAGAATAATTATGAAAAGATGGTTAAAAATTTACAAAGAGATCTAAAAACTTGGAATCAATTACAACTTTCGTGGTTAAGTAAAATATCAGTTATAAAAATGAAAGTGTTGCCCAGATTTATGTTTTATTTCCAGAATATTCCTATAATAACTAATCTGAAACCTTTTAAAGTGTGGCACCAAATGATCTCTAAGTTTATTTGGAGTGGGAAAAAGCCGCGGGTAAGATACAAATTATTACAAGATAATAGCTTAAGAGGAGGACTGGCTCTCCCAAATTTACAGATTTATTATGCTGCCTGCTGTTTAGAATGGCTAATGGATTGGTGTATATTAAAAGATAAAAAATTGTTGACATTGGAAGGGTTTGGGCTTAGGTTTGGCTGGCATGGCTATCTTTTATATGGAAAAGATAAGATTCATATGGAATTTAAAAATCATTATATTAGAAAAGCTTTGTTAAATATATGGAAAAAATATAAGAACAGGATATGTCCAGATCTCCCGCTTTGGACATCAAGTCATGAAGCTTTCCATCAAAGAGAAGTAATAAAGGGAGAAAATTGGATAACCTATGCGGAAATGACTATAATGAATTCAATGAGTAGAGAGCTAGACTTTAAACCTCAAGAGCTGTGGAGACAAGAAGGATTAAATTGTGGATGGCTGGTATATAGGCAGTTAAAAGAAAGATTTAAGAGCGATAAAAAACTTATTGGAATAAGAGCTAAAAATAATAGATTTGATGAGATATTGTTCTCTAAAGAGAAGCATAAGATAACAAAGCTATATAATTATCTCCTGGAAATGGAACTAGAAGAAGAAATAATAAAGGAACCTATGATCAGATGGGCTCAGGACTTAGAACAAAATATTAATCTAGATCAATGGGAGAAAACATGGAGGGTTAGATTGAGGTATTCAGCCTGTTATGATTTAAGGGAGAATTTTTTTAAAATGCAATACAGATGGCATTTAACACCAGCAAGACTTGCGAGAATTTATAAAGGCTATTCAGCAAAATGTTGGAAGTGTCAAAAGGAGATAGGGACGTACATCCACATATGGTGGAAGTGTAAAAGGACTAAAAAATATTGGAATAGGATTCATAGAATAATTGAAAAAATCCTCCGAATCAAAATGCCAATGGACCCTAAGATGTACCTGTTAAGTATATGTGAGGATAAAATTTTAGAGCTAAATTATGGTAAAATCTTGTTTTACATGACAACATGTGCCAGAATGGTATTTGCTAGAAACTGGAAATCTAAGAAAATCCCTGATTCAGAGGAATGGCTTGATAAACTGTTAGAATTAGAACAAATGGATATTTTGACAAATTTATTAAGGGGACAAGATTTGGAAGAAGTGGGAAAACCTTGGATGTTAATATATGAGTATATAAAAACTATTACATAGAGGGAGATACAATATGAAGTTTTTTTTGTTATGTATATAAATAGATTCTTGGAGAATGAAGTAAAAGAAATACTCTATTTCTTTATTTAATTTTTTTATTATAAGATAGAATTTATTTAGATGGGATAGAGTACAGGTATTGAATTAAGGGGAAAGTAATAAGTAAAGAATTTTACTTAAAAAAAAAAGTATATAATTTTTAAGTGGCAAGAATTTATAATAGGGGATAGTTGAGTAATATCAATTTAGAAGACCTAATTCACGTTCTGGAAGTTCATGTATGTACTGTGTATTATGTAAAGTAGTTGTAGTGTCGGTAGGTAAATGTTATTGTTTATGTTAGGTGTTATTTGTTTGAAATGTCTAAATGTTATGTGTTATGTGTTTTATGTGTTTTTATGTTTTTATGTCTAATTGTTACATGTTTGTTTTTTAATCAGTAAAATAAAATAAAAAAATAAAAAAAAAATAAAGCACACAGTTCACCTGCATGGCGGGCAGAAGTGGTGGACAATAAGAAAGCTGTCTTCCAGGTCAGTAATCTTAAGTCCGTGGTGGCCAAAGGTTCAAATGTCATGGTGGAAAGGTAGGAAAGCACCAAGTCCAGACTCCATGCTGGGGTCGGTACCGATGATGGAGTATGAAGGTTATTAAGTCCCTTGAGGAATCTCTTTACCAAAGGGTCCATAAAGAAGGAGGGTCTGCCCTCAAGCTGGTAGTGTAGATGGCAGACAAGTAGCACTTGATGGAGTTAAGGCACAACCCTGAGTCAACTAGGGACATTAGAAATTCCAGGACAGTTGGTACCGAAGCACGGGTTGAAGGTAGGTTTCTTGCTGACAGAAAGTCCGTGAACTTGTTCCATTTAAGTGCATAAGATTTTCTGGTGGAGGGCTTCTGTGCAGCCCGAATCACCATCTGTACCGAGGCAGGTAACGCTGTCAAGGATAGATTCTCCAAGCCACTAGGGGAAGGTAGTTCATGTCCGGGTGTTGAATCCGGCTGTTCCACATCAAGAGGAGGTTGGGTCGAAACTCAAGGTGGTGGTATTTACCCTGAGCAAGGTGGAGCAGGGGGGCAAACCACGGTTGTCTCAGCCACCATGGAGTGATGAGGATGGTGTTCGTCCCGTCTGTTCTCATTTTGGTGATGACCTTCATAATGAGTGGAAAGGGAGGGAAGGTGTAAAATATCCTCCCTGACCACTTGAACTGGAAGGCATCTCCTTGCAACTCCGAGGCAGGAATCTGGGAGCAGAACTCTGTACAGTTTGCGTTCTCTCGAGTTGCAAATAGATCGACCTCTGGCCTGCCCCAGATGGAGAGGTTGGAGACTGTCTCCAGGTAGAAGCGCCACTCGTGTCAGGTATTGGAAGACCTGCTGAGTCTGTCTGCCAGGTCTTTGTCCTCTCCTGGCAGGTGCACAAACTGCAGTAGAATCTCGTTGTCGATGCACCAGTTTCAGGTGCGAATCGTGATCTGTAGAAGTGTCTGGGACCTCCTGCCACCTTGCTTGTTCAGGTAGAACATGATGGTGGTGTTGTCTGTCAGGAGGAGCACTACCTTCCTGACAGCACAGTCTGGGATGCCCAGAGGGCCTCCTCCACAGTCCACATTTTGAGGCCATTGATGTGGAGCTCCTTTTCCAATGGGGACCATTCGCCTTTGACCATCAGTTCCTGAGTGTGCGCTCCCCATCTGTCTAGGGATGCAGCTGTTGTCAAGTTGATCTTGGGTTGAGGGGTCAGGAAGGGCATGCTGGTACAAACGTTGCCGGGTTTGAACCACCAAGTCAACGATCTGGCTATGGGACTCGATACCGTAATCCACTTCGAAGGGGAGTCGTACAAGGGATCGAAGACAGGAACCAGGACTGTATCGGTGGGGTCAAGCTTGACTTCTTCCTGTTGACCATGAGACCAAGAGAGTCCAGGAGAGAAAGTGCAAACTGTATGTCCCGCTGTAACTTCTGATGGGTTGGTGCCATGAAGAGCCAGTCGTCTAGGTAAGGGAAGACCATTATTCCGGTCTGCTGATGGAGGTAGGCTGCCACCGGAGCCATGTATTTGGTGAAGACTCTTGGTGCTGAGGAGGGACTGAACAGGAGGACCCTGTATTGGTATATGTAGGTCCCGACAGCAAATGAGAGGAACCTCCTGTGATCTATTCGGATGCTGATGTGGAAATAAGCGTCCTTGAGATCGATGGCTGCAAACCAATGTCCTCTCTGCAAAACAGAGGCAAGGGTTACCATGTGAAAACATAAGAGTTCAAACATCTCAAATCCAGGATGGGCCTGATGCCCAAGACCTTTTTGGGAACAGTAAAATAACGGGAGAAGAAATAGTGCCGGGCCCAAGAGGGATATATGGGTTCAATGGCACCTTTATCCAATAAGGCGTGCACTTTGTCAAGTAGGGTGTCTGAGGGGCTAGTAGACAGAACAGCTCTGGTGATCGGGATTCCTCGAACCCAAGGGCATAGCCCATGCAAACAATGTCCAAGACCCAGGAGTTGGAGGTGATTGAGGCCCAGGTGTTTAAAAAGGCCTCTAATCTGTCCCCAAAGGGAGGTTCATTGAAGTGCGCTGCCCCATCTCATAGCCTCCTCTTGCTCTGATCCGAGGTTTTCCTGCAGAAATCCTGTCGATACCAGGGTTATTGTTGACGGCAGCCCGACAAGGAAGAGGGGGATTGAGAGTGTTGGCGCTGCTGAGACTGACCTTGAGGTTGAGGCTGTTGTTCCTGCTGATGGTAAGGCCAGTGCTGGTAAGGCTGGAACCATGGCCTCTGGGCCCCATAACTGCGTCTGGGAGACTGGAAGGTGGGCAAGGACATGCCATGCTTCTTGGCCGCTGCCTTCATGCGATACCTGAAGTTCAACTTCTTATCCGTCTCCTTGTTGAAGAGCCCAGAATCATTGAAGGACATGTCCTCTATTGCAGTCTTGGCCTGAAGAGTCAAGTCTGACAACCTCAGCCAGACGTGACATCGTAAAGCCACAGATCCCAACAAGATCTTGGTGGCACAATCGGTGGAATGGCATGCCAAGACGATCTGTTGTCCACCCAGCACGTGTCTCTGCTTGAATTGCCAAGGGTCTGTCCTCATCAGACACAGATTGCAGAAGTGGTTCCAACCTTTCCATAAGATGCTGAACGTATACTCCCATACAGACTGCATAGTTAACTACCTTAGGGTCCAGTACAGCTGCGGCATAGATTTTCTTCACCACAGCATCCAGCTTCTTACTCTCCCTGTCAGAAGGTGAGGATGAGGTCCGTGGAGTGAAAGCCGATTGAGAGCCTTCGACAATGGCCGAGTTCTGCTGAGGCAGCTCAAATAGCCAAGACAGTCTCGAGGAAGCAATTCTGTACAGGTTCTAAATCTTCCTTGAGGTGGAAGGCACAGCTGCTGGGGCCATCCAGGACCTCTTGGCTATTTTGTCCAGAGACGGGAGGTACGCAATCGCCAGTGGAGTCGGTACCTTCCCGTGTACCCTCTTCTCAATAGGATCGAGGGTCTCATCGTCAGTACGGGCCACCTCAATTTCCAGCGCATTGGCCATTCTCACCACCTAGCCCGTGAAAGACTTGACATCATCGGTCGGAGACGAAGATGACAATTTGGCCAATGGGGCTGGCTGGAGGACCTTTCCCCTTTGGACTTCAGAGTGGGAGATCAGGACCAAATGGCAGAATGGCTCGAGGCCAGAGACTCTGCAGGTGATCTCAGGAGCAGCCTGTCCACAAATAAGGAGGCATGCCGGGGTGGAACTGGAGGAGGCAGCGTGGTAAGTTGCCGAGGTGGAGGAGTTGCATTAAGGACCCAGTCCTGTCTGAGCTGGTCAAGATGGACAGGCAGGTAGTATCAGCCTGTTTGAGAGTTAAAATACAGGTCGGGATACTGTTGGAGGAGCAGATCCTGGTGGAGTTGTCTATCCTCCATACATGCCTGGTCGGCCTCGAGTCCGAGTGAGCAGTCTCGAGACCGAGAGGTGCTCAGGACAGGTTCATCGGTCTGGTGCGGGGTCAGTGATGGTGGTTCTGACTCCCAGACCTCCCCTTCGGATTCAGAATCCACATGGATCGGAGACCATCATCGGGGTGTAAGGGATCAGCTCGGACCCGAATGAAGCTGGAGGAGTTTTGGCTGATTCCGTGGGCTTCTCGCGGGCAAGTCTCTTTGGCAAGACCAATCGAGCTCTCTTAGAGGTCAATTTTTCACCCCCTGCATCAAGGTGCTTTCTTTTGGCTGTCTCTTTGCCAGCACCATCTCCTCTGTCTCTATCTGACTTGGAGGTCTTTTTTGTCCTTGGAGGACTTCTCCTTGGACCTCTCCTTGGATCTCCCCCTCTCTTTTTCTCTCTCCTTACTGGAGACAGAGGGTCCTTCACCCAGGGTGGTTTGGGCAGGTCTCAGGGCCTGCTCCCATAATGTGGCCTTGAGCTTCAGGTCCCTGTACTTCAGGGCCTGCGTAGTCATGCCCTTACAGAGCGGGCAAGCCTTTGGATTATGTGCCTCGCCAAGGCAAAGCACACATGGTGATCCGTTGTGAGGATTTTGGCGCCACATTTAACGCAATGTTTAAAGGACGCCATTTTTCTGTTCGACAAAGTGAATCCAGAAGACAGGAGCGAGGTCAAAAACAGCCCGAGTCAAAAAGCTGTAGGTCAAGTTTTTTCAAAGAGAAACAAGCGAGTCTAATGAGCGAAGTTCCTTGCTAGCTGCTAACATGGCAGATGAAAGGAACTGAGGAAAGAGAGGGAATGCCAGGGGCTTTATAGAGGTGGGTGGAGCTACTGTCAAAAAGTTGCAATTGAAGATTTGCCCAGTGATACTAGAACTTTCCAAGCTAGCTGCGCTGGTGCAGATATAACCCATTTGTGTGATTTACATAGACCACGAAGAGGAACTATGTATCTATTAGGAGTTTCTTATAGACCACTGGCTTGATCACCTGACCTTCCAAATTCATGGACAACAGTATTGTCCTATCAGGCAAAAAGAACATCAACATTCCCCTTATATAACCTTAAATATTGGAGTTTGATGTGGGGAAATAACCCCCTTGAATGTTTGTTCAAGGTTAACTATCATTCAACTGGAAATGAAATTTTACCTACCTTTTGTACAAGGCTATTGCTTAATCCAATCACTGAAGACTTTAAATAGCTACCATTATACTGGCTATTTAACATTGGTTGACTACAAGGCTAAACTGTGCATATTTGGTGTTATTTTTTTTCTCTCTCTCTCTTCACTATCTTCTTCTGCAACTACCTTATTTTATCAATAGTACTAAAAGTATTGTTTATACTTAGGTAGTTGAATGCCCAGAACTGGCTTTGTTATATTATGTCAATTCTGTGAACACGCTAGTTACAGAATACATTTATTTCCCTACATTTTCCCAATATACAGACTCCAGGGCCTTACATTTTGCAAAATAAATACAAAATATAGTGCCCAGCCTATAACAATATGCCTCTGTTTTACTGTTTGTACTCAGTTTCACTGGGGTTTTGCCAGATTTCCTATAGTACTAAAAAACAAAACTTAATGGTTAAATAAATGCTCACCTAATTCAAGATCTCTTATCCCCATATACATTTCAAGAAGATCATCCACTTTTTTGGTAGCCTTTTCTTCAACATCTGAAGGCTTCAGGAAAACAACAAAACATAAACATAAACATAAAAAGAAACTTTTCAACTAAAACTTGAGCAAAACAAAAAGGATTCAGTCTGAATATTTACAAATCAATGTTTCAAATAAAGTAAAATTTCAACAATTTAATATACCCAACACTACTGTCTACTTTATTTTTACCAATTTAAAAAATATTTTAGCCACTTTTAAGGTGGTAACCCTTCCAAGGGAATGAGCACCATTGAGTTCAATGGATTGCACCTTAATTTTAATATGTTGGAATCCACATGAGATTTACTCTAAGCTAAATCATCTATAATGTCTATTATTCTCTGCATTCCAATGTAAACTGCTAGACAAAGTTGACTGTAAACATCTGAAAACATTACACAAAAGAATAGTCTCATATCATATAGGGCTGGATCTTAATTAACAATGTGTAAGGGATAATGCATGGTTGAGATTGCCTTTTCCTAAGCCCTGCTGGCTGGCTTTAGGTATTCTTCTTCTCCACTACCCCCCTTCTCTCTGTATCTCTCACTTTCACTCTCTCGTTTTGCTTTGCTTTGCTTTTCCTCCCATTGTGTAGAATGAATCATGCCATTAACTTACATATGCTCTGGGCATTATATGGGGAAGAATAAAATAGGATCCTATTGATCTCACAGTACCTGATCACATCACTGAAAAACTGTCATTTGACACTATTAAATTATGCCTGAAAAACTTTCTCCAGGTATGCCAGAGGGCATCTGATCTGTATGCCTGAGGGGTTATCTGTCCAATAATAACATAGCATTTATGCCAGCACTAGAGAAACTGTGACCCTCCAGATGTTGTCTTCCAATTTCCATTAGCCCTAGCCAGCCTTGCCAGGAATCACTATATGGTGGCAATAGTAGTTCCTCAGCATCAGGGAGGGTCTAAATTTCTCCATCCCTGATTTACATTCATCATCACTCAGCCAGACTCTAGAAATGCTCTTTCATCTATCATACCAACTTTTCACACTCGTTTCAATGGGACCAAAGTGCAACTAACATGTCTGGATTCCAGCCCAAAGCCCAGCCATAACTGGCAATCCCATAAGTACAAAGTGCATTGCACAAGATAGTAACAACTTCTTACATCCTAAAGAATCTCAGCTGTTTGTTTTT
This sequence comes from Phrynosoma blainvillii, assembly GCA_026167975.1. Lineage (NCBI taxonomy): Eukaryota > Metazoa > Chordata > Lepidosauria > Squamata > Phrynosomatidae > Phrynosoma > Phrynosoma blainvillii. Next base: position 207,462,571 of record JANUYF010000004.1, read on the forward strand.
AAAAAGGAAAGGATTTTTAATTTATTTACTCCAAGTACGCAATTCAGAGTTTCCTTGATATAGAATTTGAATTTGGGGGGAAATACCCCTCTGTAAAGTTCAGTCATGTTCAATATTCTGGGCCTTTCTTTCAAAAGACACATAGATCTGTGACACTGCATTCTACATCATAATCAATATGGAATGTGAATAGACTAAAAAATAATTCTGCTCTGTCCTTTGGTATAGTATTAGTCATGTAAATAAATCTTCATCTGGTTGTTCCTCCAGTCCTCTAATTTTGATTTATTTTCTGCCTCTTCTTTGGATCTAGAATGTGTATCTGATTTTTTTTTTCCCTAGTCTCTCTGTCTTTTCTTGTATTTCTTCTACTTTGGTGTTAATTAATTTTACATCTTTTGTTACAGACTGCAGTTTTCTCCAAAGTCATGTAATTCTATTTTTAAATTACAGTGGGACCTTGGTATCCACGGTGGATTTGTTCTGGACCTTCCTGTGGATACCAAAATCCACAGGACCTCAAGTCCTGCTGTCCCCAATGGTGGCATGTGCATGTGGCAGTGCCATCATTAGAGACAACAGCGGCTGTCCCCAATGGCGGCACAGCAGTATGCATGCGCTGCCATTGGGGACAACTGGGGCTGTTCCTAATGACAGCACAGCCATGTGCCTGCACCACCATTGGGGACAACCAGCTTGCCATCCATGCATGCTGAAATCCATGGATGGCAAGTCCATGGATGAGAAGGCCCCACTGTAGATTTGATCCCATCTGTAAAGTCTTTCATTTCTGCTCTTATCTCTGCTCTTATTTCCATTTTTTTTTAAAAAAAATGTCCAAAATTAAGTTTGTAGTTTACAGTGAGGGTCTCCTTTGGCTTTGTGTTTGTGGTTGTATTTGAAATATAGCTTCTCTTGTTCCAGATGCCATCTCATTTCTTCTCTTCTCTTTCTGTTATTGATCAATAAAGTTTAAAACTCTAAATCCTTAAGAAATATACTAATGCAAAATAGTGTTCCTATGTGAGTTTTATAGTCCATTTTTCCACCCTACACTTTTAACATCCACAAAAGAACCTGAAGTGGGTCAGTTCAGATTATACATAGCTATTGTCTGGACATGACTGGCATGTCCACTGATTTTTTTGCTTCCATCTTTCTCTTGTATGCTTGGTTTTAGCACAGCTATCTTAAACCACAGTTTGGTATTATTGCTGAACCAGAACACCAGTTTAAGAGTTCTGTTCCATATCTCCAAAAGGCAAAATCATAAAAGAGAAACTCACCATTTCTTCCACTGTAGCAGGTCCTTTTGATCTTAGTCGAAGAGTTTCTTTGCCTCTGGAGATTTTTCCCTCTACAAAACCTCCAGCCTTAGATCGTGGCTCAATCATTTCTACAACAGAAATTAATTATGTAGTTTGGAATGTTAATCCCAAATAGTTATTGTTTTAGGTATTCTTCAAAGAAAACAAAATTTGGGCTCATGTGCTATATTCTGGTTGTAGATCAATCAAAATGATTATCTAATCTGAATTTAGTCCAGGGATTGCTTGACCGATTTTAGACCTCTTATGCACATCCTAAATTTCATTTGTATTGGGGGAGAAACAAAAGTATTAGAGACTCTTCAAATTAAATTTTATAGGCTCTCCTTCAAATTCCCAGATGTGTTCTTAAAACAATTCTATTCTAGTAACATGGGAATGCCCTCTAGTGACAAAAGTTTGATTGGCAGCTTTAAAATTTTGTTTTAAGTTTACTAATTTAAAATCAGATACATGTTTACTTGTATATCTATATCAGGACAGTTACATAAGCCATTGGTCAAAGCTTCTCATCTCAAAACCTATTTCAATTGGTCTGTCGTCATCCCTCCTTTTACATCTCAGCTATGGTACTACTCTCAAATTGTAAAACAGACTGTGGGATACTGTTTTCTGTGACTTTGGTGCTTGTTCATACTTATCCTACTCATCAAGCTTGAGTATAGAACATGTTGGACTTTTCACACTAACAGTAGAGTATTTCAACTGTCATTAATTATCGTAATCTTTTCACAAAGGCCATATTTAATGTTTTTCCCTCTGAAATCCTCTGAGATAATTTGCTCATGTCCCCTACAGTACAACATTATGTCCCTGCAATAATCAGGAAGTATAATCCATGAAGCACATTCTTTTGTCCTGTAGATTGTACAAGGAAGTCCAACAACATATGAGCAATCCATTATTGGCAAATCTATAGCAATAGCAATAGCAATAGCAGCTACATTTCTATACTGCTTCATACTGAACTAGGCAGTCCCTAAGCAGTTTATAATACGTAAGCTAATTGCCCCAACAAGCTGAGGACTCATTTTAGCGACATTGGAAGGATGCCAAGCTGAGTCAATCCTGGAGCCCCTGGCTGAAATCGAAATCACAATCTTGTGGCTCTGAGTGAGCAGTTGCAGTGCCAGCATTTAACCACTGCATCACCAGGGCTCCTGTACAAAAACAATCACTCAATTTTATGTCACATTCTTATAAGAAGATTTCTCTACTTGCCCTTTACATGCTTTCGAACTGCTAGGTTGGTGGAAGCTGGGACTAGTAACAGAGGTTCACTCCGTCATGCGGCGCTTGAGTCTCAAACTGCCTATCTGCCAACCTTGCAGTCCTCAGAGGCAGTGTCTTAACTGCTGAGCCACCACGTCCCTCTTTATCTTTCTCTTATGTTATCCCTCTTTATCATTTATCTTACATGTTGTTAATTGAACTTGTTGGGTCTATGGACTGTAATAAGGAATTATTTTTGTTAGTTTTGTAAAATCCTAAAACTTATGGCCAATACTGAACATTTTAAGTGTCAGTAAACTGGGAGGCATGTGGTTGAATGGTCAGCAACTTGTGGAAATCTGGCCACAAAAGGCATCATATTAGTCAACTTCTTTTGGGAGGGGGGAATTAAAATTAAGATTAAAATTAAAAATTAAATTAAAATAAAAGACAATGTTTCCCTGTCATTGGGAAATATTAATGTTTCAGCTCAACAAATCTTGAGCCCTATAGTAAAGCAGATAAATTTCCATTTTATACATGCAGATAAATCTTCCCACAGCCTGCTATCACTGTGGAAGGCGCAGGGGTGCGCGATTACTCTTCCTCTCCCTTACCCAGTGGGATAGCTAGCTGTGGGAAGCCTGCTATCCCACTGGGGAAAGGACAGGTTGGTGCATGCACCCTTCCCAATTGCTTCCTCCCTCCTAGGCTTTTTCCTCCAAGGGGAAAAGCCCCGGAGGGAGGAGGAGGAGGAGTACAAATGTCAAAACCGTGTCAAAGCTGTGAACGTCAAAGGCTCACTGTATTGTTATGTGTTCTTACCTTTATGGTGCTTAGTGCTTGGAGCAATACATTTTAAAGTAGGCATAATGGATGGGGGAAACTAAACAAACAAATGTTAAGAAGCTGCATTTTAGCAAAATGGACTATATTCTATGGGATTATGAATATCCTACCTTGAATTAGATAAAACCTAGATAACAGATGAAAACCACAAGAATTTGAGAAGTAGAGCTGTCCTCTTTGTAATTTAGGAACTATCTTTGTAATTTCCTTGCTTTATACAAGTCATATGCCGGTAATGGGAGGAAAAGTTTACTAAACCCTAACTGGCTGCACTGTGGCTACAGTTCAAATGTTTGGAAGGCCTGTTTTCAATCTTATACTTCAAGTTGTATGGATTCTTTGGTGTGTTCAGACAGGACAAGTTTTACTCTATCTGGAAACACATACAACAGGAAACTACAGGTATAATTATCATGGATACATGTCACTCACCAAACGATTTCATTGGTTCTATTAATTTTAGCATAAATGTCTGACCCTTCTCCAAGTCCTTTAAAATCTTAGCAACTTCATAATGACGACAGCCTACTACGCTTTTTCCACTGATAGATTCTATGTGGTCACCAACGCATATAGTTTTTATTTGGTCAATAAGACTGCCTGCTTTAATTCTCTGTGGGATGAAAAGGCATTATATTAGTTGTGATGAATTCAGCAAACAAAAAGTGTACTCTGCAGGACTATAGGATGGGGGAAGTATGGAAACAAACCAATCTCATCTTTTGAGCTAGATGGAATAGACAAAAAAAAAAGGATACGAAATGCTCAGCTATTCTAATTTACTAGATTTTCATCCACATATTTTTAAATCTATGAGTTCAGGTGAAAAAAAAATATTTTTGCTTATAGATCCAGTACATTTAAAGTATGGAACAGTGTGCACAAAGATTGCTAGATATTCACATTTCAGACAAAACATCTTTGATTGTGTGTTACCAAACATATTTCATGCTAAGCTATACAATGCAATTTGAAATTCTGAAACAATCTCCACACTCAGAAAAAGTAAATGATACAGTATTTTTCAAACTACTGTTACAGAAAGTAGGTGAAAAGTTGCATATTCAGTTGTACTTTCCAAGGCCTTTGACTGAAAAAGTGTTTTGTTCCTCTTTTGTCTGTCTCTTGGAAATATGCTAGAGATACCCTTTAAATTTTTGTTAGCAGAAGTGTGTTTAGCAGTCTCTAAAAGTCAATTTGTAGAGAACCAGACTACATGACCTGATCTTCTGTCTCACCCCCCCCCAAAAAAAGTAAAATCATTAACGTAAAAATGGTGGTAGGGTTATACCAGAGGAAAGTGACCGCACTGGGTGGTGAGATTAAACTTGTCCCTGTACCATTTTCCCAGATTTGAATCCTTTTGCTATTTTCTCCATGGGCAAATATAGGTATCCATATGCAGTCGCCCCTCTGTTTTTGCGGACTTGAAGCCCACAGTCTCGATTATTTATGGAGGGGTGAGCCCCACTGGCAAAAATGGTGTGCGCACCCATGGCACACACAGCCATTCAAGCCAACAGAGCTTGAAAATATGCAGATCACAAGTATATTTTTCCATAAATAAATAAATACATGTCTCGCCCACAATGCAGTTCTCCCAGCTTGCTTCTGCATTTGAGCAAGGTGGAAGAGGTAAGAGAGTGAGGAGAGTGGTATGAGTTGGGAGTTTAGGCATCAAAAAAGCTCAAAGGGCTCTTTTACTTTTACCTGCCTAGGTTGGAAGAGTGAGGAGGGACAGAAAGCAACTGCATCCCCAGTTTTGCCAAAAGGAAGGAGTTTATTTTCCTAGCTTAGAAAGGTTATGTGAGGGGAAAGCAGAAACTGGAAGAATCTTGGAGTTTTGGTGTGGCTGGAGAAAAGGATTTCCTCTGTCTCCTTAGCTGTGATGTGGAGAGAGTCAGAGTATAACACTAACAAAGCCAAAAACGACAATTGCTAAGCATGCTGCAGTAAAAATGATAAAGATTCCTGTGACATCTTAAAGCCTGCTTATCATCAAGATGTGGAAAGAAAGAAATCAGTGGGTATTTTGTTCAAGGGCTGTTTTTTGGAGGGGGGCTTTTGTGTCTTTCATTTTGCTTTGTTTTTCTTTTCAGTGCAGTTGGTTACTGTACTGGAGATGTGCCACCTTCCTCCTATAGTTCCCCTTGCACCTGCTGCAGAAGACCCACCCGGAGATGTCCTTCCTGCCTCTCTCCTAATATGCTTTCTTTACTTAGGAAGGCTGCTGGACAAGGCACAGGAGCAGAATACAATTCTTACCCATTGCTGTCTGTGTGTTCCTCTAATATCATCTAATAGCAAGCCAGCTCACTCCAGCCAAGCACCTTTGAGATCAGCAGTTGCTGCCTCTTCCGGTCCCTCTGGAAAGCATCTGTACATTTCTCTAGCCTGTAAAAGGTGAGCTCTAATGTTTTATGTTTTATATCTCTTTAACACTGGTAGTGGGTTAGAACATATTGTCCAGTCTCCAATGATTCCCCATGGAACTGGCTCTCCCACTTACATCTGTCTCAATATGGAGTGCAAGTATAGGAACACAACCCTGACGTAAACTGAGACCACCTGTAAATTCAAATCCAACAGTCCCTGTTATTTAGACTATTAAATCAATTTCTGAATAGCAAATTAAGACTTGGGATGTTCCACTGATTCAATGGATCTACTCTAGTTGGGACTAAAACTGGATTTAAACTTAAATTTACACACACACACCAAAAAAACTAACAACAGTTCTGCTAACTTTACTAATATTCTCTAGTCGATGCTTAATAAGCTACTGAATATAAACAAAGGCCTAAATCCAATGATAATACCAACTAGATTAGATGCACTGAAATGAATGGGACTTGTTAGTCACTACTTTATCCCCTTTTATCTCAATAGTTATTATCTATCTTTATTGTTCTTTGAATTGTTGTAAATGGCCCAGATTGGTTCGCCATAGGGCAGTATAGAAATAAAAATTATTATTATTATTGTTATTATTATTATTATTTGGGATTAATACCAGATTTAACCCAACTGCGTCATGGAGCAACTGGTTGTTGTTTCTTTTAAACTCCATTGAACAGGAAATATCTCTGTGATAGACCATGTCCAAAAGGCAACAATAAATACAGATAGGTGCCTGAAAAATAGGCCCCATGACCAGCAACTAAAAAAAAAATTGGCATGTTTAGCACAGATGACAGATTAAAGGAAATCATGATAGCTATCTTCAAGTACCTGAAGGACTAGCACATGGGACATGAAACAGATTTTCTGTATTGTTCCTGAGGGCAAGACTAGATCTAATTATTTGGAATTATAAGAAAACAGATTTCATTAGGCTCATGATAAGACCTGCATGAGACTGGAAGAGACTGGCTCAGATAATGGTAAGCTATGCTTCACAAAAGCAATTTAAGAACAGCTGTGTTGCAGGGGGCTGAACTAGATGACCTAAAAAGGTTCCTTCCAATAGAAGGTACTTTCTACGATTGTATTCAAACAGAAGTAACAGAATTATACTAGATTGTCCCACTGGAAAGTATGATGACTAGTTTTCTAAGAAAACATTAAAATGTGCAATCTCCTCCATTCACATTCTGAGGGAATACCTTTCTGCTGAAAATGTGGACTAATCTACTCACAGACTTACATTAAGCTGATGTTCATTTTTTAAAACTGTGAAATAATTCTAGGTTAATGAAAATGGCATATGAAACAAAATGAAAATACCTGTGCAACAATACCATCAGTCCAAAAGAACAACAACTATGCTACTCAAAGTGCCCTTTTAGTTACCGAGAAATGTGGACAGTTCCTTTTAAATGTCTCTACTTTGCAGATGCTAAGATCTTCCATCAAAGTTGCATACCATAAATCAGTGTCTATGAAGTTATGCAAAGTTGTTCTATGCTCCCTTTACTGTAAATGCAATTGATCACACAGCTGCCCACTTGCTTGCTTTCTATTCCACTGGAACATAGGAAAGCTGTAGCAGTTATTTAGAATAAAGTACCACCACACACAGGTACACATACACACATGCCTTGTCCCTCCCCAGGCAGTATAACAAAATCAGAAGCAGGCTAAACAGCCACATCCAATTTTGTTTGAAGAGGATGGTGCAGCCCAGGGGGGAATGGCCCCTAGACTCCTGGTATTTATCCACTGTAAATTGCTTTAAACATTTGGAGGGCAGCCTTCCTGCTCCTGGCTCTCACACTGCCACCAGTAAACAACCATAGACCTGTAACAGCAAATTAAGTAAAGGCGGTTCCAAGAAAGATGACATGCAAGTCAGGCAGCCTTAAACCTCTGAACCCTAAAACTCTCCTTAGGAATTATGCCCTGGTCTGTGAACATCCTGTGAATTTCCTTCCCATATCATGGTGCACTGTATAGGGAGTGAGATTTTGTGCTGATTTTTTTCAGAAAGACTGGTGGGTTAAAACCTAAGAATTCTTGTGTAATACTGAAACAGTATTTGGGGAATTTGCAGGTTGGTTGCCATTATCCATCTATATCTATTAGGAGTTTCCTATGAGCAATGCAATCATAATGAAACTGTAGTTCAGGCTTTTTTATATGACCAGTGGATAAGTCGAGGGTAATGCTTAGTGGTATATAACAAAGGATGTAAATGATCAAGCAAAGGAAAACAATGCCACAAGAATTTACAAAATTCCAGCAGGCCTTATTGTTTGTGCTCACTCTAAAAGCTGGATAGATGAAGAGGGCACTACCACCACTATTTTCCCATTCAGGCATTCAAAATGGCCAGATGTGGCACCACGATGGAGAGAGTAAAGAGGGTTGGTACTTCTCAGGATGGACTAAGGTCTTGCCTTTCACAACTCTATTCAGAAAAGGGGATGGTTTCTTTTTTGATAAGAGTTAATACTGTACCTTAACTTTTATCAAAAAAGGAACTATCCCCTTCTCTGAGTAGAATGGCAAGAGGCCTTTTTAAATGCCTGGGTGGGAAAATGGTGGCAGCAGTGGCAGAGGCAGCTGGTCCCCTGAGTGGGCACTGGTGCTTTCTCCTCTCCATGGAATGGCCCTTGACTTATCCACGGGTCATATCAAAATCCATAATTTTGGTCCCCCACCATACTCTTGACTTATACATGAGGTCTCTTTATACATGAGTATATACAGTATATGTAAGGCAGTTTGTTTATTTGTTTACTTATTTAAATTATATCACACTTTTCTTCCTGGCACAAGACCCATGTAGCTCACAACAAATTAAAACAAAGTACAGCTTTACAAACTACGAATACAAACGTTTTTAAACAATTATACAAACAATTCTAATAAAGCACATAGCTAAAATAAGCACTTACAACAGGATTTCAGCCCATTTATGTCACAATATCAATACTCCACATTCACATTTACACCATGTCCTTTTGGTTCTGGACTGATTTCCATAGTGTCAACTCTACACCATTCTTGGTAACAGAGAATCACTGGGGGGAAAAATTGCTATTCCATTTCTGCCCAGACATTTCACACACTCATGTATTCCATCTTCATTACCTTTATGAAGGCACATCCATTTCCATTGTCAGTAATGGTAAGTCCAAGTGAATCCTCAGATTTGAAAACTTCCACTTCCTTTTTTATTCCTTTTATATGAGCAAATATAAAGTCTTCGAGACCAATCTGGACTCCTAAGAGCTTATCCATATCAATTTTGTGGGTATTCAAAGTGCAAAACATTATCTACAAGACAAGAGGGGAAATGTGTGTTATTCATTTTTTCAGAAACAGCCATTCACAATGGAAAACATTCTCCCTTAACATCACAGGATGGTCTGTGTGATGGTCTCAAGGCAGCAGGTTCAGGCTGTAGTATCTGGTATGCTGCAGGATATGCAGGATCTCCATGGTGGTGCTACAGTGTCAAATCTGGGATCCTATACTGAAATTAAGACTCATCGCAAAAGCCTTTCCATAAAGAACATCAGTGTCTCTTCAAACTACGGGACTATTTCATGATCTACCACAGGCTATATATATCTGAAGAAGGAACTGGCAAAACCACCTCTGAGTATTCCTTGCCTAAGAAAATCCTATGAAATTCATGGGGTTGCCATAAGTCAACAAACAACTTGAAGGTACATGCACACACACACATCACATGGAAGTAGAAATAAGATTGTGTGTATGCTGACTAGGGCTACCAGATTTCATGGTCTGGCCCCGAGTCTCCAGTTTTCATGGGACATCTCCAGGCAGGAGACAAGGGTACAAATATTCTAGTTTTGGTGGGCTCAGCTCCAGCCAAGAGAAAAGGGCTACAGTATATGCAAATCTCCACAGATCCTTACAGAAAGAGACTCAATACTTGACAAAGTCTATAGGGGTATCCAGGCAACAGACAGATAAGTTAGTTTGCCAAAAGTTGCCCATCCCTAAAAACTACCAGGAAAAGTACCAGTAACGGCAAAATTTGATAGTGATGGAGAGTATAGGGCTGCATCCACACTGCAGAAATCATCTGATTTGACGCTGCTTTAACTGCCCTGGCTCAATGGTATGGAATTCTGAGAATTGTAGTTTGTTGTGGTCCCAGAGTGGAGCGGAGCTCTACTCTGGAGCCACATCAAACTACAGTTCCCAGAATTACATACCATTGAGCCAGAGCAGTTAAAGTGATGTTAAACCGGATTACTTCTGCAGTACGGATACAGCTTAGGTGAAGGAAGTACAGAAAAATAACTGTGATTTCCTACCTTATTTCAGTATTCCTTTGAGCAAGGTTGATTGCTATTTGAGATTTTACCTTTTAAACAGTAGTGACTTTGCTGGTGTGAGGTAGGAATAAAGCAGAACCAGTGTCCTAGAGCAAAACGGACCCTGTAAGCTGTATAAACGGTAACTTAGCACAATCTTAAGTCAAGCAATGCCCTGCTTTGGATACATTCAGTACAGTTTTGATACTCCTGTCCACGTCCCTTCCAACCAAACTGTACTGAGTGTACTGGAAATAGGCTACTGTCTGGGTTAAGACTGAGCAAAGTTCTCATTTTACAGCTTATAATTGTAAGATCCAACTGGAGTTTTGCCTGAAATGCAGTTACTGTTTGGGGTAGAAGGTTACCAGCTACACTCTCAGGATGTGTACTAATTTTTTGGCTATATATATTCACTATTTTTTATTCATTTAAGATACATATGTGACCTCACAGATGTACTGAGAATGCAAACCTAGAAAAATATTTGACTTTATTGTTTTCTGTCATGTACAGAAACATAGTAAACAAAATGTTATGGGACACATCAAAATTAAAGCATATATAATGATCATACTGAGAAACAACTTCATAAATAAGTGGTAAACACAAAGAACTAGTGGATAACACAAATAAGCAGCTACTAAAACATAGTTGCTTCATAAAATTGTAAGTCTAAGAGAGCTCTAAAATTCAAACTATTAGAATAAGGGCTGAGACAGGCATAGAGGAATTATACTTCTATTTTAAAAAATGTTTAATAGTAGTTTTCAAATTTTTTAAAAGACTTAGGGGGGTTGCAGACTGCCAGAAATAGTGTGAATTCAGTCCACTTTTAGGGTTAGGGTTAGTGCTAGGGAATCATGGAAACTGTTATTTTTCTGAGACATTGAGCCTTCTCTGTCAGACAACTCTGATGCCACAATAAAATACAGTTCCCATGGTTCCCTAACTCTAACCCTAACCCTAAAAGTGGACTGAATTCACACTATTTCTGGCAGTCTGCAACCCGCCATAGACAATAAGATAAACATAAACATGTAATCACTGTTTATTATTTTGTTTAACAAAAAAACAAGCACTCACTCACACCCACAAAAAAGGATAACAATCCTTACAACATATGCATTCCCTTTCCCCCTGCCACTCATTAAAACAAGATTTCCCTCTTTCCTCTAACTACCACTGAAACATGTACCGTGAGCCCTTGGTGTCTGCTGGAGTTTGGTTCCAGAACTCCCTGTGAATACCATAATCCATGGATCCTCAAATCCCATTAAATATAATGGTGTAGAAAAATGGTGTCCCTTATATAAAATGGCAAAATAAAGGTTTAGTTTTTAGAATATATATATATATTCCTCCCTACATTATTTTATCCTTATTTATTTTTCATTAATCATACAGTGTGTGTGTGTGTGTGTGTGTGTGTGCGTGCATGTGCACATGCGCACCTTCAAGTTGTTTCCGACTTATGGCGAATCTATCACGGGGTTTTCTTGGCAAGTTTCTTCAGAGGGAGTTTGCCATTGCCATCCTCTGCAGGTGAGAGAGTGTGCCTTGCCCTAGGTCACCCAGTGAGTTTACATGGCCAAGCCCAGATTCAAACCCTGGACTCCAGAGCTGTGGTCCAATGCTCAAACCACTACACCATACTGGTTCACAGTATATATACACTTTTATTTCCTATATCTAAAAACTTTAACTTCAATTAAATATCTCCCCTTAGTTTCTGTACATAGAGGAAATAGACTTCAGCTGCAAGGAGTGGCAAAATTGAGAGCTATGCAAGTGGGGTTCAGAGCTTCCCTTGAGGAAAAGGGGGATAGAAAGAGCTTTGTGGTGGTGGTGGAGATGGCCAAAGACTTTTTCCTAAAAAATAGGATAAGATAGATGGGAGATGCTCCCACTTTCATTATAGAGAGTACTCCCTGAGAATAGGGTTTGATGTCAGATACAGCAGATCCGTGAGCAAATTTTCTACTGTGAGATTCTCCAGGGGCTGCACAGACTGGCAAAAAAGTTTCCCAAAATGAAAAAAGAAAAAATCAGCAGTGCCTAGAAGTCCACTTGGTTTTTTGATGTTAAATGGTATCTTGGAGGCCTTACAACCTATTTAAAGGATGAGTTGCTACTCCCAGAGGTTTCCAGGAGGCATACTTCATCTTCTTTTGTAAAAGGTAGAGAAAGGATGATCTGGGGAAGCAGGAAGGACCAAAAACTGGGAAAATGGCTTTGCGAGCTAAATGGTGGCCCCAGGGATCCATCCAGATGCAACTAATATTCTTTTTTTTCCCTCTTCCTCTGTGACTGACACAGACACTCTTTCAAAAAATATTTCAATCTAAACTGCCACTTCAGTTTGCCCCATTGTCAGCACAATCAATCAATGCCTTCCCAAAGTATTGGGTAGAACTCAGAAATGTTGTAGCTAAAGGGTTACTACAGTCATTACTTTACATCAACTACAACCATTATTGGACGATGCATTAGTAATACTGTATTAATGCATCATTTTAAAAGAGGCTTATAATTTTCCAAGCCATTTAAAGAAAGAAAAATGAACCCACAAATAGCTCTCTGTAAGCCTAAAAATAATGTGTATGTTTTTTCCCCAATGTAAACATGCTTATTGTAGCAATTGAGGCTCTTTACTAAGTAGTTTATCACATGGGAGAAAATTGGTAGTTAAAACAGTGATTAACCCATCAAAATCGTGCAATCAAGATTAAAACTCAATTAAAACGCAATTAACATTTTCACACACAAGAACCATTACCCTGGGAATAACCAGGGAATAACCAGGCAATAAATAGCAAAAAATCATTCACAGGAAAATCCCATGAATTATTTGTTGCTGTTTGTTGCCTGGTTATTCACAGGATAATGGGACTTTAATCGCTTTTCACTGCGACATCATGTGAAAACCATTAGCACAATTGCACGATTATCGCAGGATATTCCTGGGATAATCTGCACTTTGAATGCGATGTGTGAAAATGTTAATCATGAATGCGCAATTTTCATGGGTTAATCACCATTTATACTTTAATTGTCCCCATGTGATAAACTCCTTACAATAATGACATTTCCTTGGATAAAAGAGGCCACAGCCTGTATTGGTTACAACTGAAATAATACAGAGATTGCCATGATCTGGAACCAGGCATCAGTCAATCCTCCTGCAAACTGGTGGGAAAGAATCACCCATGTGTTGAGTAAGGCAACCAGTTCACCCAAGCCATCTTCTGGAATGACAGGTGTGGGATTCCACATGGGCAAAAACCACTGCATGGTTCCTCTGCTACCCAAGCTGAGCATAATCACAGTTCTCATAAGGGAATCCCAACCACATCAGAAGAACATCCAGGCACCATCTCTGCAACTAAGGGGCTATGCAGACGGGCAGGAAAAGGTGACTTGAAGTTGCCTTTTCCCTGAGCTGCAGCAACTGCACTGCTTGCCCTGAGGTTGCCCTAAATGGGGATGGAGCAACCACACTGGGAGGAGTCAATGCAGCTTTTCCTAGGCTATATTGAAGCCCCAGCAACCGCATCACCAGCCCCAAGGATGCTGCAAAGGGAGACGGAGCAACCGCATGGGCCAGCAGCGGCTGCGTTAATTTTTTTTTAGTTCTCAAACGCATTTGCATGTGTGCAGGACCATCTCTCCACACCTGCGCATCTGTGCAGGAAAACATCCCTGCGCACCTGCACAGGACCTGTCATAGGCCAGTATACAGTCTGTCACTCTGTGTAAAAAGGTGACTGAATTTTGGCATCCCTGTGCACCTGCACAGGATCTGTCATACACCCACATATCATGCAAGGATTCACTGACCTCCACTTCCCCCAAGGAGTGGGTGCCATAGACAGGTACCACTGTCAGATTGTGCCACCCTTGGGGCAAAGGAACAGGTTTGTCAACTGAAAAGACACTCCATCATCCTCCACAAAATATGTCCCACACAGATCGGGGGGAGGGGAGAAGTACATGCAAGGAAAGTTTGTGTGGACAGACTTGATACATGCAGCTGATGGTCATGCAAGGGACATGGTCAACAGGACACATGGACAAACGTTACTCCAGGAGCCCAGCTCAATCATGCCAGGAAGTGGTGTGCAGGTCTTATGCACACCTGCACACCTGCATAGAAGAGGTCACAAAAGCCTCTTTCATGCAAACTGCTGTGCATGCTGACAGCAAGCATACATCCAACAGAATGCATTTATCGTCATAACAGAGGACAGTTGCTAAGCGCATGTGTAGGGTTACAATTAGGGTTAGGGTTCTAATATTCAAGCGCACCTGCGCCAGTGCATCCACACCTGGAAGCATAGGGCATTTTAAATTAAAGCTTGCATTGTAGGGCGAATGCTCTGGATCACCAAGTCAATTTCCGCCACACGTGCAGCAGTGCATTTATATAGCCGTTTTCTGGTGCATCAGTGTTGCTGCATACATACACACATGTGAAGGTGTGCATCTTCACCAAAGGAGCAGAAAAAAGTGGCTCCTTTTTGGAGCGGCTTTTCTCGGCATACGATGGCAAGAGGGCGTTTTCCTGGAGACTTTTAGGAGTGCATTATCTAAAGGCCACACCTACAAGCCACCCTCAAAGCACCCCTTTTTGCCCATCTGCATAGCCCCTAAATCAGGGTCCCATGCTAAAAACCTCCCAAAAATATGATAAAATTAAAGATTCAATAAAATTCAAACATGCCACAAAAGGAAGACACCAAATTTTGAAAAGGAAAACAAAGAAAGGCAGCATAGGGACAAATCTCTCAAACTGACTAGTGAGAGGAGCACCAGAGCCTGACATCAAGCCAAGAGGCAGACCAGACTGAAACCTATGCTTTTGGCTTTTCCAGTCCCACTTGGATGAACGTCATTGGCTGATTTTTTCACCCTTCCTTGGACCCCATGGAAAATTCTCAGGCTCTATGAAGAGAAAACTCATGGGACTGGAGAAGGTGGTACCTGCCTTGTTCTGCCTCAATGGAATCTGCAATCTCCAGTAATATGGAGAATGTTCTTGCATCAAGAGAAATGATGTTCAAATAAACTGGTGTTCAAGGAAAAAATACATCATTATGTACTTGTCACTATAAAAAATAAGAATGATGTATTTTTTCAAAGACATGGCTCTTAATCTGTTCCAGTCTAAAAAGAGACAAAGGAACCCCCTGACACCTTAAGGACTAAATAATTTATTTCAGTATACGCTTTCATGGGCAACAGCCCATTTCTTCAAATGCTTGGTCTGCATTCAACAAAAGCTTATGCTGCAATGAGTTGGCTAGTCTTAAAGCTGACACAGAATTCCTTTTTCTTTCCCTTTGTTAGACTGCTGTTAGTCATTAATTGTTTGACCCTTCCAGGCTCTAGTACTTCAACAGCTGCCTCTATGGCCTATGTGCTGCTTTCAGACCTAGCGCCATACCTGTAAGCTAGTATCTAAATGCAGTGAGCCACGGAATAAAGCCATAAGATACCCAGACCATCCATTTTTATAACTCTTCTTTAAATTATTTAGGTTGGGTTGTCACTACTGTTCCTGTGGTGCTCAAACCCAAGTTTTAATTGCCTCCAAAATCACAATATAAAAATACAAATAATATTTCCTCCATTCTCTTTAGAATTAGGAAACTTACTTTTGGGTATTCTATGCATCCTACAAACATAAGTGAGTTGTAGCATGAGTTTCTGTATATATACAACAAGTCCAATTTCAATAGCAATAAAGACTTGTCACTAGAAAGCAGAGTTTGTAAAATTACTTTTAAGAAGAATAAATACAATGATTTGATGAAGGCACCTATAACTGAGCAGTGGCAGGATTGGTGTGGTCCAGACCATTATCCTATCGCTGATCAACTATAGGTAACTTCAGTATGACATTGTATCAGCTCTTCCTAGAAGTAACTTTACAGACTCTACTAAAAAGTACTGCTACATTGCCTGACCTTGTTAAAATTTAAAAACAAGTCTTTATTGCTGTTGAAAGTAATCCTTCAACCAGGGACTTTCATCTGTAATAAACTTTGTACTTCCTGGAGTGAATCATAAAACTTTGGTGTGGTTTTAGATTTCACTTATACTAATACAAAGAAGGGCCCACTAGAAATCATTTATATATTAAAGTACTTTAAATGAGAATAAAGCTGTGCATACATTGGCAAAAAAATTAAGAGCAGTAGCTTAATATCAAGTGCATGCCAACGTACCACTGCATTGTGCATTTTATAGCCTACTGCAGCTTGCTTACATGTAGGTTGTGTGCTAGTGTACAATGCCACACATGGCTATAACGTTTGACTGTCACTGCTGTGACAAAGATCTGCATTATTTCAGCAAAGAGATTAATTGCAATGTTCACAAACAATAAAGAACAACCTGCACCTTTCACTTTTGCCCAGTTCTTAAGTCAAGCTATGTTTTACCCTTTGTATGCTTATCAAAACTGATTATAATCAACTGCAGAACATTAATTGGGTTAGGTCTATCAGGAAAGTAGCAACTTCATATATCAAGAGATACTGAAACTTTTTTCCAGAGAAGTAGCCATGCTAACCTGTTACAGCAGAAACAAAGAGTCTTGTGACTTCTTAAAGGCTAATGAATTTATGATAGTATGAACTGTAAAATATTTAAAAAAATCAGGGGTGAGAGCAAGTCCTCAATGATGAAATTTTACAATTTCTTTATTATTTCTAATGTATACCCTGCTTTTCTTTCAATATGGGGCCCAGTGTGGTTTACATTACAATGTCCGTGGCTCTTTAAGCTTATGGGAGGAGCAATGTAAGAGGAAAAATTATAGACATATATAAAAATATATAGGATGCTGAGAAAGTGGAAAGGTGGAAGCTTCTCTCCTTCTCTAATAATATGAGAATACACAGTCTTCCTCCTCCGGTATCAGAGTGTACCCCTGTATTATCAGTTGCTGGGAAGCACAAATGGGAGGGTGATATTTAAGATCTGACATATTACCAGATTGCCCAGTTTTTATCCATATTCTAGACATGCCACCTGGTGTCTGTTTGGATCATCAGTTTGCCTAGATTTTAAGTTTCAATAATAATAATAATAATAATAATAATAATAGAAGGTGCCTAGATTCTCTAGTAGCTGAGTTATGTGCAAAATTTCTAGTCACTTCTTTGTCATTGTTTTGCAAGAAACAAGTCTGAAACTGCTTTTTCAGTGCTTGTAGTGAATGAATGACATTTCATACCTATGGACTACATTGTTTACAAAGTAATAATTGCAGGTGTGACTTGTAATATCTCAGTTCCACATTCCACTTTCCACTTTCCAGGGTCAACATTAACAATTCTGAATGGATGTCAGCCTTTGTGGGAAAGTGTGGGAAGCCTGTTTTTCAGAACTTCCTGCAAAGACTGAAAAAACAATGAGACATTGGTATATGGGAGAAGGGTAATGCAACAACAACAAAAAATGAAATAAAATCTGCAATACAGTTGTCCCTCTGTATTTGCAAGGGTTGGGGCGGAGCACCCTCGCAAATTTGGAAAAATTACGAATTACTGAAGGCCCTGCCCACCTTCCCTCCCGGACAAACTTGCGAATAATGAAATTCATGAATGCCAAAGCCGTGAATATGGAGGGGCAACTGTACAATTATTACTATTTAAGAGTTTATGCAATCTGTTGTTTTTCATGACTTGTTTGATATAGTTATACAGCACGCCCTTCCCAAACAGGGGTTTGGTTCCACCCCTGCCTCCTGCAGATGAAAAAAACCATGCATGTTCAAACCCCATTATCATCACAGCAGTTGGTAAGAACATATTTGCTCACTAGGAGTCTCAGAAACTTGATCAAGAGGGCTTTAAACAGAGTTACATGGGAGAGGGGGTACCTGCAGAGAGAAAGTTTAAAAAAAGCAAAAGCTCGTAATTAGCACTGACTTGCTAGAGAGGCTAAAAATACAGTGGGCCCTTAGTCTCTGCCGTGGTTTGGCTCCAGGACCCCCAGGGTTACCAAAATCCATTGTATAGTAAAATATGGCATAGTAAAATCGCATTATATAAAATGGCAAAATCAAGGTTTGCTTTTGAGATTTTTTTTAAACATTTTCAAGCCATGGATGGTTGAATCAATAGATGCAGAATCCACGGATATAAATGGCTGACTGTAATTAAAAGGGGGTGGTAGTTGGTTACGTTTGAAGCACAAGGAAGAACAAGGAATGGTAGGGTCACTCTATGGAGAAGATGGTGAAATGCTAACAGGGGAGAGTCAGAAGGCCAAACTGCTTCACGCCTTCTTTGCCTTAGCTTCCTCCCAAAAGGAAAACAGTGTTCTGCCTGGTAGAAATAGAACAAACAATGCAGTACAGGTTCTTCAGTTCTGAATCAATAAAGAGGTAGTACAGGAATACCAATGAACCGAACTCTCTATAGCTGGATGAACTGCATCCAAGGGTATTAAAGGAAAATCCAAATGGAATCTCAGAGCCTAGTTCTTCCTGAGAATTCTTGGAGAACAGAAAGATTCTAGCAGATGGACATAGGTGAATGATGGGGAAAGAAGACCCAAGCAACTACTGAACAGTCACCTTAATGCCAATACCAGGAAATGTTCTAGCATAGATCATTAAACTGTGACTACTTGGAGAGAAAGGCTTACATTACTAAAAGTTAGCATGGGTTTCTCAAAAATATATCACACCGGACTAATCTTATCTCTGCCTTTTAAAAAAAGAATTACAAACTTGTTAGTTCAGAGGAGTGAGATGGATGTAATATATCTTAATTTCAGTAAGATATTTGAGAAGGTCCCATGTGATATTCTTGCAGAAAATCTGCTAAACTGTGGGCTAGATAATGCTATTATTAGGTGGGTTGATAACTAGTTTGACTGAACTAACACTGAAACAACTCTCCCTCCAACTTCACATCATCTGCGGCAACTGCTTGAGGCTCAAGGCAAAGATGACCTGGAGGAACCTTCCCAGGGAGAGCAAAGTGGTGGCTTGGTGGCCACAGCCCTGGAAGGACGAGTGAACTCCAGCCAGGTGGCTGGAGGAGGAGACTCCAGGAAGCCAGGAAAGGCCCTGGGACCAGCGGCCGGACTCAGGAGGAGGCCCAGTGGACAGTGTGGAGGCACAGAACAGGATGGGCCCCAACTTACCTGGACTGGGAGGACATATCCAGGGAAGAACAAGGGCCCAAGGAAATCATGGATGGGCCATGGGAGACCGCTCCCAAGGACCCGCTGGATGCAGCGGAAGAGTAGTGGGAGGGTGGGGTTTGGGGTTTTTTAGTCTGTATTGTGATGTAATTTTAATTGTTGTAAGCTGCCCCTATTGTTTTTAACAGAGGGGCGGGGTATAAATTATTATTATTATTATTATTATTATTATTATTATTATTATTATTATTGGTTCCAGCAGGGGCTTGTCACAACGACAAGAACAATGGAGAAGGTGGGATGGGGATCCCAACGAGAGGCCAGAACAGCAGGCAGACACCACAGCGAAGATCCTAACCCATGGAACTATGTGGTGGGACCAGTTCCCAGCGACTCTGGCCATGCCAGTGCGAGCAACGAGAGTGCAACGCCCGGCATGGGAAGAAGCTACTCTCCAAATACTCACAATAGCACCCATGAGTCACGTACAGAACCTAGCTATGGAACAACTGGGGGTGCGGTTTGATGGGAGATCCAATGTTACCTTACTTCATGTCACAGGTAGCAGCCCATATGTGGGAGTGGAGATCCACATTCTCTACAGAGTGCGCCAGAGTGAGGTGTGTGACCACACACCTGGAAGGTGATGCAGCCGACTGGCTAGTGCAATTGTTTGATGCCGGAGCCCCAGAATTGGAGAACCTGTCAGCGTTCATGACGGCCCTGTGAGCCTGCTTCAAGGACCCTTTTAGGATTGAGAAAGCCCAGGCTAAATTGATGGTGCTGACTGAGGGTTCATGCTCCATGACCGAGTATGCAACAGAGTTCCAAGAACTAGCAGTTCAAGTCACAGATTGGCCTGAAGCCACCAAGATGTAACACTTCAAGGCAGGCTTATGAGCAAACTGGTTGAAGTGGGTTCAGATGATTGACAACCCACAGACAGTGAGAGAGTGGATCCAACTGGCAGGAGAGTCAAATTGCAGCAAGAGATCCAGTTGATGACCCAATGGAAACCGGGCGTGAGCAAGGGAACTAACGCAAACCCAAGCCACTTCTGAGGGAAGGAGAAAGAAATGAAGCCCCAGAAAATGGAGCACAAGCAACGGAGACAACTGGGACTGTGCCTAACCTGTGGGCAGAAGGTATGCCCCAAAATGAGGGACGGGCAGCCAAGCAGCCTGACGAAGGGGCAGTGCCCTCCGCCACCACCAGGAGACCAACAATGCTCCAGAATGGGACTGGGCAGATGAGCCCTCAAGGCTGCAGCTGTAGCTGCAGGTCCAGAGATGTCCCCAGACATGGCAGAGTCGGAGGACAACGCAAAGCCAGTGGAAAACTTCAACAGCCGGCCTCTGATCCCTTAATGGGATTTGCAATATTAACAATACCCAATTCCTCTGATGAAGGACATGCTGGACAGGCTAGCCACTGGCCAGATCTTTACCAAACTGGATTTGAGAGATGCCTACTACTGGGTGTGCAGCAGCAGGAGGCTAGCCATAAGATCTCAGTGCTGAGTGGCAGGGTTCCCTTATACACCCTGGATGGGAAGGTAGAAGATCAGGGTGGGAACAGGAGCATGAATTAGTGGCTGCTATTGATTCGGGATGCATGTAGTGTTTCATCATGCCCAATGTAGCAAGGCAAATGGGACTGACCATCCAAACGTTGAGGCACCCCATCAACTTTCACCAGATGATGGCACTTCAATGGGGGTAGCACCCACCAGTGAGGAAATAGAGAACATTTGGCTAGGAGTGGCAAATCATTGGGAGAAGATCCAGTTTGTGCTAGGCCACACTTTGGAGTACCAAGTGATCCTAGGCATAGACTGGCTGCACTTCCATAACCTGGGGCTCCGGTGAGGGTCGGGAGAATTGATTTTGATGATCCGAGATGCAGAACGCACACCAGAGACACCAGAGCGAGAGTGGGTGAGTGCACAGTGGTGACATTGGGGCAACCCAACACAGCGCTAGAGAGGGTCAGAAATGCAGTTGCAGAGGACTCGCCAGGCTATCCTCTGGAATATAGAGACTTGACAAAGGAGTTCAAGGAAAAGGAGTGCAACCAACTCCTGCCCCATCAGGAAACAGACTGTGCGATTGAACCGATACCAGGAGCAGAAGCCCCCAAATCCCAGCTATATTCCATGACCCCACTGGACATGAAAACCTTAAAGGACTTTATGGAAAAGAACTTGGCTACGGGCTTCATCTATCCATCCACCTCGACATTCCGGGCCCCAGTGTTCTTCCTGGGAAAGAAAGACAGTTTGCTATGCTTGATAACAGACTACAGAAACTTAATGGGATTTGCAATACTAACAAATACCCAATTCCTCTGATGAAGAACATGCTGGGCCAGCTAGCCACTGGCCGGATCTTTACCAAACTGGATTTGAGAGATGTCTACTACCAGGTGTGCATATGAGAAGGGGACAAATACAAAACTGCATTTAATTGCCCCTTGGGGATTTTTGAATATCCCGTTCTTCTTTGGGGCTATTGGGTGCACCGGGAGTTTTCATGAGACTTGTGAACGAAGTTTTACATGACATGTTGTTTGAGGGAGTCCTCGTTTACCTGGATGATGTCCTAATTACTCCCAAGACTTAGACTTCCATATAAAGTTAGTGAGAGAGGTTCTGAAGCACCTCCTGGACAATCATCTATATGTGAAACTGCCTAAATGTGAATTTCACACAGACAAATTGAACTTTCTGGGGTACCAAGTGTCCACCCAGGGAATAGAAATGGATCCAGCCAAAGTGCATACAATCCTGGAATGGGCCCCTCCTAAGACGCAAACACAGGTGCAGAGGTTTTTGGGCTTTGCCAGCTTTTACCAACAGTTCATCCTGAATTTTGTTCAACTGGCATTGCCCATCACCGACTTACTGAAAACGAAGACTCATCCTGGGGATCCAAACATGGAAGCCAAGCCATTCACCAAGGTGCGGTGGACTCCACAATGTCAAGCAGCTTTTGAACAGCTGAAAGAACTCTTTTGCTCTGAACCTATTTTAAAACACCCCAATCCAGACCAGCCATTTCTTGTGCAAACTGACACCAGTGATATTGTGTTGGATGCTGTATTAATGCAAAAGTACTCAGAAGGAAAGCTAAGACCATGCGCTTACTTATCCCAAAAGTTCCAAGGAGCACAATTAAATTGGCATACTTGGGAGAAAGAAGCTATGGCCATTAAGAGAGCACTGCAAACTTGACATCAATTCCTGGAAGGGGCCAGCTACCCCTTTGAAATTTGGACTGATCATTGCAATTTAAGCTCCAAGAAAACTAAGTCCAAAACAGAGTCAGTGGGCTAAAGAATGCTACTGCTTCAGATTCAAGCTAAAAGCCTTTTTGGGAAAAGAAAATGTGCTTGCGGACGCTTTATCCAGATTGCCTCGACATGAAAGCCAGAGAGAAATGCTAGAAGAAACTATTTTTACTTTTGACCAACTAGGGCTGGCAGTGACCACCCGGAGTCAAGCGCACTGGGAGAAGGTGGACCTGGCCCAAGCCACCCAGCTGGATCCTTTGTTTCAAGTCATCAGAGAGGCAGGGCCAAAGGATCAATGGCTGGCAGACCATCTGGGCTGGCAGTGACCACCCGGAGTCAAGCGCACTGGGAGAAGGTAGACCTGGCCCAAGCCACCCAGCTGGATCCTTTGTTTCAAGTCATCAGAGAGGCAGGGCCAAAGGTTCAATGGCTGGCAGACTATCTGGACACCCTAGAACAGGGGTAGGCAACCTTTCCCCTTTAAGGGCCGAGGGACTTCAGCTCCCAGAAGCCTCAGCCATGTTGGCCAATAGTCCCATGTTGGCCAATAGCTCCTGGGATTCTGGGGGCTGAAGTCCCTCGGCCCTTAAAGGGAAAGGTTGCCTACCCCTGCCCTAGAAGATGGGCTGTGGCACAAAGGAGACTGGGTTAATGTTCCAGAAGATCTGAGATCCAGAATTCTGCAGTTGTGCCACGACTGTAAGGCAGTGGGACACTGGGGGTCCCTGAAGACCTGGCTCCAGGTAAGAAAACAATACTGGAGGAGGAAATTCAGGGTGAGGTAGAAACTTACGAGAAAGGCTGCCCTGTGTGTGCCCGCTCCAAGCCAGTGATAGGCCAACCTCAGGGGTTGTTCCAACCATTGCCCACACCAAGCGGCCATGGAGGCATATAGCTATGGACTTTATTATGAACTTACCAGACAGTAAGGGAAGAAATACCATATGAGTGGTCACAGACCACTTCTCAAAACAGGTACACTTTGTGGGATTCAAAGGATTGCCCACCGTGGCCAAATTAGCGGATTTATTCATTAGACAGATATACAAAACCACAGACTTCTGGATAAGACTGTGAGTGATATAGGCGGACAATTTACTTTGAAATTCTGGAAAATTCTGCAGGAGAAATTAGGAGTCGAAAGGGCCATGAGTACATCACATCACCCCCAATAGGATGGGCAGTCAGAGAAAAATAATTGTTCTTTGGAACAATATATTCGATGCTTTGGCAACTATTTGCAGGACAATTCGTTTGACTTACTGCCTCATGCTGAAGTTACTTTCAATGGTCCCATTCACCAAAGTACTGGATATTTGCCCTTTGAAGTCGTTTATGGCTATGAACCAAAAACTTTGCCAGCTGACCATGGAATCTATGGATCCAGTGCCACTCTCCCAGGGGATTACAAAAATCAAAGATGCACGGCCTCACATTGTGGCAGCTCTAGATGAGGCCAAACAGACCTACAAGAAGTTTGCAAATCGAAAGAGGGACAGAGAGTGGGACCTGGGAGCAGAGTCTACCTGTCCACCAAGCATTTAAAGACTCAGCAGCCTTCCAAAAAATTAGGCCCAAAGTTTGTGGGACCTTTTGTGGTAAAACGAATCATCAATAGGGTGACTGCTGAGTTACATCTACCAAAAACCTGCAGGCACTTACATCCTGTGTTCCATTTCAGTTTGCTAGAGCCAGCGTTGGAAGAAGACCCTTGGAGAGAAGAGCCTGAAACTCCGCCTCCAATAGTGGTGGAGAGGGAACAGTACTTTGAGGTGGCTAAGATTTTAGATTCCAGGTGGCATAGAAAAAAGTTACAATATTTGGTCAGCTGGCAAACTTCCCGGACTCACATAATAAATGAGTCTATTCAGACATGTTGATGCCCCAGACTTCGTCCAACAATTTCATGAACAATATCCAGACAAGCCAGGAGGGGATTAAAATGTATAAAATGTTTCAGGGGTGAAAGAGTGTCAGGATTCTGTGTTTCTCATAGAAATCTGATCATCAAAAGGTGATGCATGTAGTTGTTTCTAAAAGGATTGCTGTGGTGAAGTATCTTGATTCTAGTGAATTTACACTTAAAGATGTTTCCCTGGTTCTTCAAGCTTCTGGCTACAAGCATGACAGTACTTACCTAGTTGTTGTGAGTTGTTAAAAGGGAAAAAACACATTTACCATTTATTTTCCATTAGTTTAGGATGCTGTAATATAGAGTATATTATCTCACATTAAAACAGTAAAACCATAATCATTTCAAACATGAGCCATTTCCAATTCCATCAGTAGATCTATAATTAACAGAAGTTGACTTCAAATGAGCCTTACTAGTTTGAGGATGGCTAGCTCAATATGAAATTATTTTATTGCTATTTTTGTATGTCACTTTTATGTTAATTTAAATGTACTTTTAATTATTTTATTATATTTTGTATGCTGTTTTGTAAAACATTTTTATTCCCCCCTCTAAAAAATGATTTTGAATACATTGCCTGTAATAATTGTGATTGTGATCATACATTCAAGGAAATATATATATTTATACAAAATATCCACAAGCTTTAGATATAAACTAGAATGAAAAACCATTGTAAGTCTTATTTGCACTTGGTCTGGCAGAGAGAGAGAGAAAAGTATTCCTCTGTATGGCTTACACATGGAATGCATATTTCTTTCTCAGAAATTTTAATCTATAATTAATCACCAGATACTAAGATTTTCATGTGATTAAAGCTTTATAGCCATGCCAACAATGTGGTTCTGGTGATCAGGACTTTTAAATATTTCTCCATCTCCAATAAAATATTCATGATAAAGGGTCGCAATATAAGCCCCTTAGTCCAAACTTCTCAGATATTAGTATTGGTAAGCCTCTAACAAAATCACAAACTTCCTGTCCCTTTTCTGTGAAATAAAGGACAGTTTTCCTTAAAGGAAAAGCCTCAGAATTTTGACCTTTTCTCATAACTAGTTTCACACCTTTGCTAGATAAAACTGGCAGGGGAAAAGAAATGTGATATCTAGAAATATGAGACAAAATGTTGCTCTATTTAGAACTACAGCTGGGCAGCACATACAGACTGCAGCCTCCATCTCAGCCAGTTTTATACCATCTCCCTCTGTAAAGATATCAGTCAATGTAGAATTTTAATCATTCTCTTTTTTTTCCCCTGCTTGCCTAGTGAGTATCTATTTCTATGTAAGATAGCAATGCTAGTATAACAAAACATTTTCCCTACATTCCCAAAGAATAGTTCAAATTCCAAATGAGTTTGACCCCCCAAAAAAGCATAATACAGTTGGCCCTCCATATCCACAGATTCTACCATCCATGGCTTGAAAATATTCTTTAAAAATATAAATTCCAAAAAGCAAACTTTGATTTTGCCATTTTATATAAGAGACTCCAAATTACTATGCCACTGTATTTAAGGGGAATTGAGCATCCACAGATTTTGATATCCACCTGGAAACAAACCATAGCAGATACCAAGGCCCACTGTAGTTACATGGATGTCCCCATACAGAGCATATTCTACTATTTTTCCACAGTTGAACCCTCTTGGATAAAGGATGGGATATAAATATTTAAATAAATAAATAAATAAATAAGAAAGGACAGGGTCACACATCACAATATGTCAGATTTATTTATTTATTTAAGAAATGGCTCATTGTGAACAAGCAAGCACACTAGTGCATGCTGCTCAGTCTTAATGTGTTGCCTCCTCCTGCCAGCAGTAAAAACAAGCCAGGGGCTCTCTGACTGGAATTCATTTAGGGAATATGAACACAGAAGTTATGCTATGCATGCACAGCCAAAAAGTCACCATTATACAATAGATATATTCTGCTAATAGCAGTGGGAGCAGAGCTGAGCAAACAACATGTACATCTGCGTGCAAATTGTACATTTTGAATGTGCATACTATACTATACTTTGCATGGTAATCACACACTGTGGTTGTGCATCCTATACTTTGCATTATGATTTCATAATCACACATTGGGGTTGTGCATTGTGTATTATATGCTGTGCTTACACATCGTGACTGTGCATCCTATATTTTCCATTAAGGTTGTATATCCTATACTTTGCATTGTGATTGCATCTTGTAGTTGTGCAGTGTGCATTGTGATTACACACTGTGATTGTACATCCTATACGTTGCATTAAGATTGTATATTGTGCATTGTGAAATGGCACCCAGTCATTGCTATGTGTTTCACAATGTTGCTATTCTACATGTGGACTGCTGTGGCATATGTCTGCATGTGGGTATTAACACTATGCTAATGGACTGTTGGACTGAGGCCAATATCTGTGGTTTGTTTAAAGGGACATCTGAAGCACAATCTCTGGTTTGTTCCACTCGTAGCAAACTAGAATCATAAATCAGTCTTGTTCATGTTGGGGGGAAATTTTGTTTAAGATATCACACCAAACCAACAAGAAATGGCAGGAGAGCTATCCGGGAGTGATCAAGCAGTGTACAATATCACAACTGCTATTTCCTCAAGACAGAATTCAAAAACATTCTGGCTTAAATGATGTATTGATCATGGTGATATGTTCAGTGAATCGCGTGATCATGCTGACTCTATAAAATCCTGGGCTAGCATCCTGTATTGCAGAATTATGTGCTGCGGTTATAAATCTGTAACTCCTCCACATTCACTAATCCTACATAGTCACAGACCACTTTAGAAGACAGTAGCTCCCCAGCTCACTTTAACAGCCAGAAGCTGTATCAGGCAAATGGGGTCCATTCAGTTTCTGAATAAGGTGCAAACAGGTTGCATTCCTCCTCTTGCCAAGGAGCAAGGCTGCAACACTCAGAAGCAGGATCCCTCTTGCAATTCCTTGTTACAGCTTCACTCTCTGATGGGAGGAGGCTGGAAACATCCTCCTCCTTGCATCTCAATCAGCAGCTGAACAAACATCTTTCACCTAATGCTGCTGCTGGCTGTTAAGATGGCCTTGGGGGAGTTGGGCCAGGAGATATTTAGTTACATATACATAACTACATAGCCAATGTAGACTATTGATGCCTGCTAATTGTACTGTCAGCGAAAACAAGTCCAGAGTTATACACAGTGAAAATAAGCAACCAATACAAATAAATGTATTTAGAAACAGAATATAATCTTAAACCTTTTCCAAAGGACTCTAAATTGCTGAAAATAATTAGTATATGTAATAATGTTATGTCTGAGTGAGTGGATGAAATAAGTAACTGAATAATTCAAATCTTCCCAGCATAAAAACTAATCTTCCTGACATAAAAAAAATAATGCAAATCTTCCCAACATAAAAAACCCCGTTAAATACAGCAGGCCCTTGGTATCCACTGGAGTTTGGTTTCAGAACCATCCATGGATACCAAAATCAAGCCCCTTTATATACAATGATATAGTATAATCGTGTCCCTTATATAAAATGTCACAATCTAGTTTACTTTTTGGAATTCATATATTTTTAAAATATTTTCAAGCTGTGGATGGCTGAATCTGTGAATAAAGAATCTGAGGATATAGAGGGCCAACTGTATTAAAGTCCACTAAAGACTGGTGCAGATTGGTCTAAAGCAGGGGTAGGCAACCTAAGGCCCAGAAGTGGCCCCCCGAGGCCTTTGGACCGGCCCTAGGCCGGTCCTGCCGCCGCCACTGCCGCCCGCTATGATGATATTGATTATTGTTGTTATTACTTGTTCTTGGGGTTTTCTTGGCAAAATCTCCACAGGGGTTTTGCCATGGCTTTTCTGGGGCTGAGAGAGTGTGCATGCATATATTTTTTTAAAAATATATTTATTTATTTATTTATTTATTTATTTTTGAGTGCTTCAGCCCCCTAATTGTCTGAGGGACAGCAACCCGGCCCCCGGCTCAAAAAGGTTGCCTACCCCTGGTCTAAAGAAGTATGAGCTCTCATGATATAAATAGTTTCTTAGGTGTTGATGGTTGGTGTTGCTTCTGAATCTACTCATTCCACTGTTTTAGTGGGCTGTTTGTAATTATTTCTTGGATCTGCTTGCTCTCAGGAGTTTATCACATGGGGGAAATCCCATGCGGAAATGAGGCTTTAAATTGGGGGGAAAAACACAAAGGCAGTTAATTTTCAGACGATGTCGTTGTTAAAATGGAGTTAAAATGAGGTTAATCCGAACGGAAACTCATCAAAAACTGCTTTTTTTTTACTTTCGGAAATTCCCGAAAGTAAAAAGAAGCAGTTTTTGACGAGTTTCTGTTCGGATTAACCTCATTTTAACTCCATTTTAACAGCAATGTTGTCTGAAAATCTAACCGCTTTTGCAGTTTTTTTCTAATTTAAAGCCCCGTTTCCACATGGGATTTCCCCCGTGTGATAAACTCCTAAGCATGACTCAGGGGCATCTTCTGGGCAGCTAGGGAGCGAGATGCTTCCATGCTGCACACTCCCAAGCTCCCTGGAAGCCCCCTGCCTGTTTACATGGGGACGGCTTCATGACACACCAGTGGCATAGCATTTACACGCCACATGTCACCAGAGCTTCATGAAATTGGCTTCCAGTCATGGCACAAGCGAAAAAGCTGGCTTTTTGCCACCTGACAAAGAAGCAGCTATTTGCTGCTCCTTTTTCGGGAGGCTTCAAGGCAGATTGGAGCCAGTGTGTGTGGTTGTTATGGCCCCAAGCCACTTCAAGCTGCCCTTTCTGCCAGTCCAAGTCACATTGCCTTTAGCATCCATCAGTGGCACAAGTCTGTTGGAATAAAAACAATATCACTTGACAGCAGAATGTGGCACAGAATACTCCTTTTAGTAAAGATCTCAGGCAACAGAGAACAAACCTATGCCATTTGGGCCTTTAAAGAGGTGCACTACTACCTAAATTGGTGTCAGAACCATGCCTGCATGCATGAAGTTTGCTTGGGAATGTTATAGTTTGTTGGGGATGATAGTTGAGATAGTATTGGGATAGGCAGTTAGCTGTGTGGTTAGGTTTTGGGGATTGTAGATGGGGGATGGGAGTAGTGAGTTAGTTTTGAGAAAAGTAAGCCCTCTGGAATGCAAGGTCGGAGGGAGAAGGATACTGCAGGGACTGCTTGGTTGAAGGAAGGGGGGTTGATGGGTGAGTGTTTTGGCTGGGCAATGATAGCTGGTGTGAGAACATGAAAAAAGGGGGGGTTGATTAGAAGGGGGAGAAAGAGCTATGGGAATTAGGGGTGGGTACTAAATTTAGTGCCAATTGAGGAGGGGTGGAGTTCATCAGTTTCAGAGGTTTTAATTAGGCAGTTGTTGGTAGAGGGGCAATTCTGGCTTAAACGTTGACTTGTGAATTAATGACTGTATGTGTGTTCAACAAACTCCTAATTCATTCAATTGGCTGGTTTAATGGCTACACAGAGTTCCTGAATTCCATCAGGTCTAACAATTGGCCTTGGAGCAGAGTGTCACCAGGGGATGCAGGGCGTACAGACCACACTGCGTGACACCTTGGAAAGCTGGCACCTGGTGTGCTGGTGAGAAGAGGCTGCCTTCGTGAGTGGTAGCTCTGCTGACTGGGTGGGAAGCAAGTCTCCTCCTTCTCCTGCTTGCCCAGCAGGACTCAGAAACACCGTCGGGTGGCAGGAGCAGCCACTGGTGGGACTCGGCTGCCTTCTGGGTTTGGCAGCCCTGCTGGCCAGTTAGTAAAAAGAGTCTCTTCCCTGTGCTGCCTAGCTGGTACCTCCACCAGACCCAGAAAGGCTGCAGGATAGCAGCAGCAGCCCACTCCCACCAGCAACCATTGGTGGGAGTGGGCTGCCTTCTGGGTCTGGTAGCTCTGCTGGCTGGGCAGTAAAAAGAGTCCCTCCCTTTGCCATGCAGCCAGTAGCTCCACTAGACTCAGAAAAGGCTGTTGAAATGGGAGGAACTTGAAAAAATGATCTGCATTGTGTCAAATATACTAGGTATGCCACTGGTTTGGAAGACTTTTAGTGTCCAATGCTGTTGTGTTAGAATCGACATTATATGCTTTCTCAGCCCTCCTTCCACACACATGAAGTATTACTAGTGTACACTTTCTCATTCAAGGGGTTCATAAGTGGAGGCTTCTCAGAAATTCTGATAGGGTCGTCTTGGAGGCAGGGAACAGGAGGGGCAGCCGCACGAGCGGCGCCCCTTCCTCCTCCCGAGGTTGCCCTCGGAGCTGCCGGCCCTCCGCACGGCTGGCGCTCCAAAGGCAACCTCCCGCTGCAGCGTCCGCACACGCTGCGGCGGAAAAGTCAGGGAAAGTGCGCCCGACGCGTTTAGGGCGCACTTTCCCTGACTTCTGAAAGGAGCGCTGATTTAGCGCTCCTTTCAGAGGCGCCGACGGTGCGCTGCGGTGTGGCTGCGTCGCTCCGGCGGCGCACCGTCCCGCGGCGCCCCCGACGCCATCATCTGCTTCCCCAAGAGAAACTGGGAGCTTGCAAATACATTTAAACCCATCATAATCTTAGCATCAACAGGCAATAGCACCTTAGAGATGGGCTGGGAAGAAAATATTTCTAGCATAAACTTTAATCCGTGTAACTTCCAATCTCATGCCTCTGTTATTGGCTCACTATATGTCCCCTTATCTCCAGTGTTTCCAAAAGCTAGGATCGGGTACCCATTAGGAAACATAACTGTTAATTTTTTTAAAAAAATGCTTTAAGATATATTTATATGACAGAATTTTATTATATCAGGAGCATGAGGTAACCACGTTTCTTTCTTCATTTAATTTCTTATTTTAAAATCATATTGCCAGAATTCCAGAAGTTAATTCCAGGTTAGCTTTGGAGGATCCAACTCATACTTCTCTTAATAGAAAGCAAACAAAAAAGTCCTTCTTTAATTTGCTTTTATCTATGCCCTTCTTACAGGAATCATAAAAGACTGATGGAACTAGAGCACATACATACCTCAGAAAGAATTTCTGCTGACTCAACATTGTTCCCTCCCTTTGTTGCTACTCCCTGCATAGCCTCCTTAAAAAAGGTTTGGTTCATCATCTGCCTCTGGACAAGCTGAGAGTTTTGTTCTACAATTCTAGTATTTCCCTTCTTATATTGACTGCAACCTCCTGTAAACCACTGTCCACCTTATGGTTTGGCTAGGGACCGGTTCTTCCAATATCGAGCTTTTCCCCATTTCTTTTCCAAAAAAATGGGTTTTATTAGGGTGCCACCAATAGGAACTTGCTCCCGATCATATTTGGGGCTTTTTGAAGGGAGGGAACAGTGGGCAGAGGGGGGTAGAGGGGTGGAACATGTTATCCCATCTACAGAGTGGCAAGCGCTATTTTTGTGCTTGCACTTAGTTGCCAGCTCTGAGTGTTTTCAAATTTCCCGCTGGTGTGCCCTTTAAACAACCACTCAGCTGTTTTCCTTTTCTGCTCTTTTCCCCCAAAGATGCCATTGCCAGATGTTTGGACCTCACCAAAGCCGGGGAAGGGGGGGTCTTCTAGGAACATGTTTATTTTAATTTTTGACAGATTGTACAGTCCATTAAGTTTGCGTGGCTTCCACTACTTTTTTGTGTTCTCCAACGATGCCATTGCAAAGAGGAGTGGGTGGGTAGAGGGAGGGATGGGGGAAAGAGGATGGAGGAGAAAACAGGGAAGGAGGGAGGATGGAGGAGCCTTCACCAGCCAGCCTTGGTGGCCCCATCCCTGCCAGGGGCTCGGAGGAGATCTGATGCTCCCATCGCTGCCAGCTCTGTGGGGTTGGGGGTCTTGTCTTCCTCCTCTTCTTCTTCCCAAAGGAGGAGACACAGAGAGAGAGACAGAGAAAGAAAGAAACACAGCCAGGGAGAGCAACCAACTGCAAGGGCTCCCGCTATGCCCAGCCCTTCCTCTTCGCCTTTTCTCTCTATTGTTCAGCACTGCTTTAGCTTTCTTCTGTGTCTTTCAGACACCCCTCCCCACATTTCCATCACAGGGCCCCCACACATTCACGCCCACATACCCCGTCACCTGTTTATTTGACATGGGAGCCTCTCCCTGTCCCCGACACACAGACCCACACAAACACATAGACAAAATCGTGTCAGCTCACAATCCCAGGCACACACACCCAAAAAGCCCTCCCAAGTGGGCAGAGGTGACAGCTCTGGATTGCGAAGCCCAAGGGCCTCCCTGGCCAGAGTGGAAAGAAAGAGCTCTCCACCACCACCATCATCATCATCATCCCAGATGTCATCACCACCAAGGAGAACTAAGGTACCACAAAAAGGAGGACATGCCCAAATAAAAGCTAAAAGCACTCATAGAAAGATAAAATGCATGCTTCTCGGTCACACTACAAGTGAGGGCATTTGGACGTTTTTCCTGGACAGGAGGATGAAATGGGGGACAGTTCCTGGGAAAGGAGGATGCCAGGGTGACCAGATAGATTTCATCCCTGCCGGGGGGGAGGGGAACAAAGCACCGCAAAATGGAGGACATGCAAGGGAAATAAAGCACATGCCAATAAAAGCTTGTATAAATATAGAATGAGTGCTTCTTAATCCTGCTCAAAATGGAGGATATTTTGGAAATTTGAGGGACTAGCCACCAGTGACATCAGTGGAGTACCCATCAGAAATGGCAATCCAAAGCGACTTCACCAACAATGACAATGGAAGTGGAATGAGGTAAATGCACATCATTTGATTGACAGAACAAAACAAAACAAAAAAAAAGACCCAAACATGATTTAATGCGATCAATACAGAGGATCTATTTTGAATCGTTACTTTGGTTACTATGAACTTTGAGAGGGTTACATTGTGCCAGACAGATTCGAACGGGGTAAACATAACATAATTGCGAACTTCAATTCAGGTCAGATTCGGTATTGCAATTTCCAAGGCATTATCAAATCTCTCCGGATCTCCCTGGCACAAAACGCTAGTGTGAATGAGGCCATAGACAGATAATCACTGGAGGGAGAGGACACAGGCACAAGTTCAACAAGAAATGGAGATGATGAAGCCAGGCATGTAGAGGAATGGAAACAATACTGCTTAATTATCTAATGGAGTGAGTACCTAGGTAGATTGTTTTCCACAATATGTCTACTCTCACCTTCATAAAGTATTAGTGGCACATCAGTAAATGACTTGCTCCCCACAAGGTTTACTCAGCTACAGCAATCTTTCTCAGCTACAGCATATTTTGCTTAATGACAGAAAACATGGAGAGGGGAAAAGCTGGATGTACCCACTGCCCTTTGAGGAAAAAATAAATAGATTTACAAACACATGCAACCATACTGTGAACAATAATTCTGGAATCTGAGCCACCCAGTAAAGTCCTGTTAATTCAAATAAGCAAAACAAATGAGAGTTTTGTTATTTTACTGGAAATTGAGCTGTCAACACCAATCCACAGCACTTTTTTAAAAATAGCATGGACCCAATATTTGAGCCCATCTATAATATGTGGCAATGCCTCTTATAAGTCAAAGCACAGATGCTAAAATTTATCAGATGAGTGAAGAACAATAAGATTCTAATCCTTTAAAAATTACATCATTTTTACAAATATCCATTCATGTAAAGGTCAACCATGTGGTTAATGTTACAAGTTTGCATCCCATCTGTAACCCATTTCTTCAAAATTCTGTTTATCTCACATTTCATTGTTGATAAAAACCAAATGCAGCTTTAAACATTCCTTCACGTAATTTGCTTCTTTCATTTGCTTTGAAAAAACAAACTTTGGAATTAGAATCCTTTAGTGGGTATTCCAACATGCAGTAAATAAAGGCACCAAATGTGTATATCAAAGGCTGACTCAGGTTTTGATGGAATGTACATAAAATAATAGGAAATGATACTTTCTTCAGCAAGAGTATGTTTTTATAACAACTACAATGTGCAGCAATGAGATACAGAAATCAACCATCTGTTTATACTTCAGTGTACTACCATAAAACACCTCCAGCATAATAGCTCTTAGCACTACTATTTCTTTATTTGATTAAATTCATTTACATTACTTAATTTTTATCCCGCCTTTCTCCCAGCACCTGACCAGAGGCAACTTACAACCAATTAAAATAAAATGCAGCAAACTAATAGTGGAAAAGTAGGAGTTAAAAACTAGTAATGGAAAAGTTTTTTTAAAAACTGAACAAAAAAAGTGTATTAAAAACACAAAGCTAAAATAGTTTAAAACACATCTAAAGCATAACAAAACAAAACAAAAAGATAAACACAAAGCACACTCCATTAAAAGCCTCTTCTGTTGCATGAATTAAGAGTCAAGGGCTGTAGTGTATTGCAAGTGTCCAACATAAATTCTTAGAACAAAACTGATAGTGACAGTCATGTATGTTTAAATACTGAACTATTATGTTCAAGAAGGTGTAATATGTGACGTATACTGACTGAACATACCCATCTCCAAGTGCTTTCTTGCTCAGCAGATGCTAATTTGGGTGCCTTGCATCCAATGTCACATAACAAGACATTTACTCATGCAATGGGACCTCTCTTTCCTCTCCTCCCTGCAGCAGTCCCACAGTCCATGCCCAAAACTGCTCCAGAAGGTCCCCGAAACAAATATACAAACAAATTTGAGAGTTTGTGGGAGTAAATAGAAGTAAACCAGCTCCTCCAGTAGTATCCATTCCACTAGATATTTTTGTTGCATTTGGCTTTGTATTCTCTCTTAGCTGAAGTGAAAAGCGTGGGGCAAGTGAATTCTGCACTATGTACCCACATCACTTGCCCCTTTTGCTATTGATCAGACTCCAACTCCTTACTTCTACATGACTGGAGGAATTCTGTATCAAATACAAACTGAGCTGTTGCTGAATAACCCTCATTCCCCATAAGATTGTCCAGTATTGTTATCTATGTAATGCAAAACAAGGAACTGGAAGAATAGTGACAGAAGGGCCTTTAATTCATTCAGCACAACCCACATTCTTAGCCACAACACTCTACACAATCTCACCAAATCCTTTGAACAAACTGGTACCATTATACTGATATGAAAAGTAAACAAGCCATCAGGATGTGTAATATTTAATATATAAAATGACATACTGCCCAACATTAAAATATATCATCCGAAAGCTTCCAAAGCTTTTCTTTTAGTGTGTGACACAGAGTGAACCAATTATAAACAAGGCTAGAAGAGTTTAGCACAAAACAATCATTCAATCTGTACAATTACCAGAACATATTTGCATATCCATCTGAGGAAATTAATCTTTGTATATTATAGACTGAGACAGCCCTATTTAACAACATTTATTTCTTATACAAACCCAGTGGTCTGAAACCAGTTTTACCCAAAGTAGCCTGCAACATTGAAAAACTACTATAATTAATGTTATAATTAAAGGGAACCTTTGAAGAATGAAGCTTGTTTTAGTTGTTTTTCGGTTTGTCACCTAGATTTTTAGGACAAATAATGAGAACTATAACCACTCAGAATTACTGGTGTACAACAATAAATTTCTAGTAAAAGTCTTCATAAATGAGCTCACCAACCGTCTGTCCCTTTTAATTAAATTAAAAGGGACGGACAGTTTTAAATTAAATTAATTAAATTCGATTAAGTTAGTTAGCTAATTAATTAAATAAATGTCCCTGCTAATTAAGCAGGAAAAGTAATGATAAGAGCTGCTCCATTCTGTGTGCAGAAAACTGCTGGCTTGGTAGTATGCAATGTTCAAAACTATGACTGGTGTGAAATAACTTTTTCAATTCTTTGTCACTCAGGAGAACTTCACTGTCTTTCAAAGGCCGTATTGTTCTTCATGATAATAAAGAAGAGATACTATTGTGACAAGCTGCAATGCCAAGGGAAAACGATCCGTGTAGTCGGGAGTATAATTACACATCTTCAGACTTGCTTCTTTTTCAGTGCTTCAAGCTGCTCAAACGGGACAATCGCAACAACTTGGGTAAACGAAGCAAATTGTTCAGTTTGCTGTTTGCAACCTTGATTGAAGTTTTGTAAACTGTAAAGGAAATTGCCCTTTCTAAAAAGTTTGAATAATGCCATCAGAAAAAGGAAATATGTTTTATTCAGAACAATTGCTGCAGGAAAAGGCAATGGATCTCAAGTGCGAAATACTGTATTAAGGAGGCATTAATGGAGAGAAAAGGATTTATAATACCACTTACATCACTGAGGGAGATGAAACCATTATTTGGGGTCTCTGTTTAGGCACCATAATGATTTTGGTTGTCTCTGAACGCACTAATGCTCAGTGGATCAAGACTTAAGTCTGATATATAGCCATGTGTGACAACTGCAGCGGACACACTTAAAATTATTATTTACATGTTGAAATTTGCTTCCAGTTCCAACCAGAATCCTCACTTCATCCATATATAAAGAGTAAACGTATATAGGGATATCCACATTTTTACCATTTTAGATCCCAACACAGAAAAAAAAAACATGGAATTACAAATGATGACGTTCTGGAACATTACGCACAATGGTACATGTAATCCAGAAGGCATTTTTCACCACAAAAGTGATTTTCTTAATGACTGGGATGAGAAGCAATGTCGGGGGGAAAAATGAGAGAAGGTGAGCCAGCAATTTGAAATGCATTTTACTTAGATTTAAGTCTCACTTGAATGTTGTAGAAGTCACTTCCAAGGAGGCACATTATGAATGTGACAACAGAGTTTTGGTGGGTTGTGAGCTTTTGTTTTTCTGTACTGATACTAGCAACACCTTGAGCTGCTGTTTGGTAATATCAGATGGGCAAGTTTCACAATGGCAGGTAGTATCTGTCAGAAACACAGTGCTGACCTATGGTGAACAAACACAAAGGAATGCATTCCCCCCCCCCCTTTGTTTGAACTATGGCTGTGTCTACACTGCAGAAATAATGCAGTTTGACACCACATTGGGCCTCGGCAGACGGAGGCCCCGGAGACGCCGCGGGTCGGAGCGCCGGCGGAGCTCAGCCTCCGCACCGCGGCGCTCCTGCGGCGAATCTAAAAGGAGCTCCAAATTGGCGCTCCTTTTAGATTTCAGGGAAAGTGCGCCCTAAAAGCGGCGGGCGCACTTTCCCTGACTTATCCTCCGCAGCGCGTCCGGTCGCTGCGGAGGGAGGTTGCCCTGAAAGCCTCGGCCGTGCGGAGGGCCGGCAGCTTCCAGGGCGACCTCAGGAAGAGGAAGGGACGCCGCGCGTGCGGCTGCCCCTCCTCTTCCGGGTCTCGGAGACGGCCCTATTAGCCGTCATAATCTGCCACTGCTCAGTGCTATGGAATCCTAGGATTTGTGGTTCTATGAGATGTTTAGCCTTCTCTATCAGGGAGCTCTGTGCCACAAAAAAACTACAAATCCCAGGATTCAAAAGGATGGCGCCATGGCAGTTAAAGCGGTGTCAAACTGGTTTATTTCTGCATTGTGGAGAGCTTATCCCTGAGGATTAGTGGACCCTTTTCCCCTAAAATGCCTTACACTTTCATTTGAGGGACAGATAGCCTCGGATAAGGAGCAGGTGAAATGTTCATAAACGAGGGCAATTCAATGTACTTCTCCAGTTCCTCCTCACAACAGTCATTAGAAGTTAGATGTGTGTGAACTTTGGCTTCTGAACAGATCAAAAATGCTTGTTTAATCCTTGCAGCCTGTTCCCATATTTAGATGGAGAAAAACGTTGGAGGCAGGCACACACACACACACCACCCTTTTTGTTTTCCTGTTTGTTGTTGTGTGCCTTCAAGTCATTTCCGATTTATGGCGACCCAAAGGCAAACCTTGAGCGCCAGCATGGTTTAATAATGGTTTGAGCGTTGGACTAGGACTCTAGTCTGGAGACCAAGGTTCGAATTCCCACTCGGCCATGTAAACCCACCTTAGATAAGTCATACTCTCTTCGCCTGAGAGGATGGCCATGGCAAACCCCCTCTGAAGAAACTTGCCAAGAAACTTCCCATGCTAGGTCCACCTTAGAGTGGCCATAAGTCAGAAACGACTTGATGACACACAACAACAAAAACAAGGCAAAGCTATCATGGAGTTTTCTTGGCAAGCTTCTTCTTCAGACAGGGATTGCCTTTGTCATTGACATCCTCTGAGGCTGAGAGAGTGTGATTTGCCCAAGGTCACCCAGTAGGTTTCCATGGCTGAGTGGGGATTCGAACCCTGGTCTCCCAGAGTGCTTAGTTCAACACTCAAACCATGCTGGCCTTTACTTTCCTATAAACTGAAGCAAATTATCCTGCAGCTGGCTGCATACACCAAACCAGGACCACATGCTGGCTGTCCCCCTGGCCCCTTTCACAAATGACAGGCAAGGGACACCTAAGTTGTATCCTCATTGCAGAAATAATCCAGTTTGACACTGCTTTAGCTGCCACAGCGCCATACTATGGAATTCTGGGAATGCAGTTTATTGTGGCACCAGAGTTTCTTGAGGGCTGGCTGTAGGGGCAGCAAGTGAAGTTGCCAGCCTAATAACTGCTGCATCCACACTACAGAAATAATCCAGTTTGACACCACTTTAAGTGCCATGGCACAATGCTACGGAATCCTGGGATTTGTAGCCTGGTGAGATATTTAATCTTCTCTATCCGAGAGCTCTGGTGCCTCGACAAACTCCAATTCCTCAAATGCCATAGGAGCCATGGCAGTTAAAGCAGTGTCAAACTGGATTACTTCTGCAGTGCGGATGCAGCCCTAGAAAGGGTCTCTGTCCAAAGAGCAGATACATGAAGTGGACCAAAGTTTCCCTCAGAGGTCGTCACTCAGCAGGGTGACCAGACACATCCTCCTTTTCCAGGACATGTCCTCCATTTCAACCTTCTGTCCAGGAGGAATTCCTAACTGTCCTCCATTTTGAGCAGGACTAAGGAGCGTGAATTTATACTTCTGTGAGTTTTTAAGCTTTTATTTTCTGCCCAGAAGGAATTCCTAAATGTCCTCCATTTTGAGGATGACTAAAGAGATTGAATTTATAGTTCTGTGAGTGTTTTTAAGCCTTTACTTTCTGCCCAGGAGGAACTCCCAAATGTCCTCCATTTTGAGCAGGAGTAAAATGTGTAGTTCTATGATGAGTAATTTTAGCTTTTATTTTCTATCTACGAGGAATTCCCAAATGTCCTCCATTTTGAGGATGACTAAGGGGCGTGAATTTATAGTTCTGTGAGCGTTTTTAAGCTTCTATTTTCTGCCCAGGAGGAATTTCTAAATGTCCTCCATTCTGAGCAGGACTCAGAAGCACGGCGGGTGGACATTTATTTCCAAGAGCTTTTTCAGTTCTTATAGTGGGCCATCATGTCCTCCATTTTCTTTTTTCCCCGGGAAGCTCCTCCATTTGGGGTGGAGGGGGGCGAGGACACATCATCTCCTCCCCGTGTGTTAAAAAGGCGCTTCGAAGTCGGGTGGCCCGAATTTCCCTCAGCCGGGAAACTCCCCTCCCCTCAGCTCCCGTTAAAGCGGGATCCAGCCGGGATGATCCCTGCTGCCGTGAGTGCGGATGGAGCCTAAGCCGCCCCCAGGGCGCCCCTTACCTCCTCCGGGGCGATGTGGAAAGCGCCGGCGATCTTGGCGTAGAGCTCCCTGGCGCTGGCGAAGCCCTCGACCCTCCCGGTGGGGCTGCCGTGGGCCAGCTGCGCGTGGAAGACAAGCCGGATCGGTCCCGCCCGGGGGGCAGCAGACCCAGAGCCAGAGCCAGAGCCAGCCAAGGCCTCCGCCGCCCCCCCTCCGCCGCCGCCGCCGCCGCCGCCGCTTGGAGCCCGCGCCAAGGGGGCCTCGCCCTCCACCAGCGTCGCCCTCGCCTCCTTGGACTTGCCTCGCCTCTTCCCCTTCAGCCCTAGAGGCATGGTCGTCCCGGAGGAGAACCACCTGCGGCCGCCCGGCAACGGACTCTGGCCCCTGCTCGGCTTCCCTTGCGCCTTCCTCAGCCTCTCTCTGCCCAGAGAGACAGGTGGCGATGGCACCCGGCGGCAGCCAATGGGCGGCAATGGCAAGGGAGCCAACTGCCAAGATGGGATCCGCCTGTGCCCGCCCACACACACAGACCCAGGCTCCCCTCAGTTGCCAGGCCTCTGCTAGGGCCCCAAATGGCCAGGGAGGCCAGAGCCCTCTCCCTCATCTCTGGGCCTCTCCTTGGCACCATGTACAAATGGACATGTTTTATTATGAATATGTATTATAAGCTATTATCCCAGCTAGGGTGGCCATAGCCCTCCTCCTCATCTATGGGCATCTCATTGGCACCATGTACAAATGGACATATTTTATTATGAATATATATTATAAGCTGTTATCCCAGCTAGGGCGGCCATGGTCCTCTCCCTCATCTATGGGCATCTCATTGGCACCATGTACAAATGGACATATTTTATTATGAATATATATTATAAGCTGTTATCCCAGCTAGGGCGGCCATGGTCCTCTCCCTCATCTCTGGGCATCTCCTTGGCACAGTGTACAAATGGACATATTTATTATGAATATATATTATAAGCTATTATCCCAGCTAGGGTGGCCATAGCCCTCTCCCTCATCTCTGGGCCTCTCCTTGGCACCATGTACAAATGGACATATTTTATTATGAATATATATTATAAGCTGTTATCCCAGCTAGGGCGGCCATGGTCCTCTCCCTCATCTCTGGGCATCTCCTTGGCACAGTGTACAAATGGACATATTTTATTATGAATATATATTATAAGCTATTATCCCAGCTAGGGCAGCCATGGCCCTCTCCCTCATCTCTGGGCATCTCCTTGGCACAGTGTACAAATGGCCATATTTATTATGAATATATATTATAAGCTATTATCCCAGCTAGGGAGGCCATAGCCCACTCCCTCATCTCTGGGCATCCCATTGGCATAGGGTAGATATTGATATATTTTAATATAAATATATATTATAAGCTATTATCCCAGCTAGGGAGGCCATAGCCCACTCCCTCATCTCTGATCATCTCATTGGCATAGGGTAGATATTGATATATTTTATTATGAATATATATTATAAGTTGTTATCCCAGCTAGGGCAGTCATAGCCCACTCCCTCATCTCTGGGCTTCTCCTTGGCATAGCGTACAAATTGATATATGTTATTATGAATATATACGAGGGAGTATCATAAAGTTTTAATTGTCACCTTTAAAATAAATTGACAGAAAGTTTGATTTGATTTGTAGTTGCTAACATATCTCTTATTAATTCTTATCCCGAATAGGGTTGCCATAGCCCACTCCCTCATATCTGGGCATCTCGTTGGCATAATGTACAAATTATTACAATTATATTTCATTATGAATATAAATCATTATCCCAAATAGGGTGACCATAGCCCAGTCCCTCATGTCTGGGTATCTCATTTGCATAGTGTACACATTATTATATTTTATTATAAATATATATTATAAATTATTATCCCAAATAGGGTGGCCATAGCCCTGTCCTCGTATCTGGGTATCTCATTTGCATAGTGTACAAATTATTACAATTGTTGCTGTTGTGTGCCTTCAATTTGTTTCCAACCCTAAGGCAATCCTGTCATGGGGTTTTCTTGGCAAGTTTTGTTTAGAGGAGGTTTGCCATTGCCTTCCCCTGAGGCTGAAAAAGTGTGACTTGCCCAAGGTCACCCAGTGCTATTACATGCCTTCTAGCCAATTATAGGGTTTTCTTGTCAAAATTTATTGAGTGGAGGTTTGCCATTGCCTTTCTCTGTGACTGAGAGAGCATTACTTTCCCAGAGCCACCCAGTGGGGGTCTATGCCTGAGCAGGAATTTGAGCCCTAGTTTCCCAGAGTCCTTGTCCAGCACTCAGACCACTACATCACGCTGGCTTGTTTGATGAAACATACCTAAAGGCAGGGGTAGGCAACCTTTCCCCTTTAAGGGCTGAAGGACTTCAGCTCCCAGAAGCCTCAGCCATGTTGGCCAATAGTCCCATGTTGGTTAATAGGTCCTGGGATTCTGAGAGCTGAAGTCCCTCGGCCCTTAAAGGGGACAAGTTGCCTACCCCTGCCTAAAGGATACAAGAGCCAGTGTGGGGTAGTGGTTTAAGCTTTAGACTATGGAGACCAGGGTTTGAATCCCAGCTCAGCCATGTAAACCCACTGGGTGACCTTGGACAAGTCACACATTCTTAGCCTCTAAGGATGGCAATGGCAATCGCCTCTGAAGGAACTTGCCAAGAAAACCCCATGATACAATCACCTTAGAATTTCCATAAGTTGGAAATGACATAGAAGACACACAGCAACAACAACAAGGATAGGATGTATTCGAAGGATAGGAAGTAAAGGATAAGATAGGATGTATTCGAAGATTAGAGTAGTTAACAATTACAACAACTGTTAGACCCAACCAGAGTAGATTCAGAGAACCAAGGAGATTTATGTAAGAATTAAATACCCATTGAATCAGTAACTCTAGCAAGTGCTACATTCTTTGATTAATCCCACATCAAGTAAAGTTTACCACTTCTTGGATTGATGAAACCCATTATCTTTGGATCACATGTAACTCTTGAAATCAGGCTTTGCTTGTGTGAGATTCACAGACTTAGATGTATGGTTGGAAATAGAGGGGGAAAGAATAAAGCTAACTCCAAAATTATTCTTACTCTGATTTGTCCTATGAGTTGATATCCTTAAAGACCCATTATGGATAGACATATTAATCTGTTTCCGCATAAAAAGATAAAGGAATTTTGTCACAT
This sequence comes from Phrynosoma blainvillii, assembly GCA_026167975.1. Classification (NCBI taxonomy): domain Eukaryota; kingdom Metazoa; phylum Chordata; class Lepidosauria; order Squamata; family Phrynosomatidae; genus Phrynosoma; species Phrynosoma blainvillii. The sequence continues at coordinate 207,505,789 of JANUYF010000004.1, forward strand.
CTTTTGTGACTAATTCAGTTATTTCCACATATATGTTCATGGACTACAGATACTGTGAATGATGTCACAAAATTATAATGCCATAAGACAAACTTCACTACCCATAGAAAAATGAAATCCTGTATGGCAGTTATGAATGTGTAACCTGGAGTTATACACTTGTGATGTTACATATTCATGGTCTCTATATAGCCCCTATTTTAGGAGCTATGTAGAAACTTGTGAAAGTCCCCTAATCTCCATTTATCAGGCAGCACCCACTGCAATCAACAAGGATCTGTTCCCCTATTGCTTGGGAAGCAGCTGGCTACTGTTTTCACCTCCTCTCTTGTGAGCACAAGGAGGAATTGTGACAGGGATCCTGTGTCTGTCGGTCACAATGGAGATCACTCACAAGCGGGGATGGAAATAGCAGCCAGCTGCTTCCAAAGTGACAGAGGAAAAGACTCCTGCCAATTGCAGTAGCTCCTGCCTGGTAATTTGGTGGGTTGAGCCAGAATTCACTGTGTAGTACTTAAAACTATGGTGCTTACGCATGCATAAAGACAATACAGGATTCTGACCAACATTTCTTCCATTTAAGAGTTAGAGTCCTTTCCAACAAGCATGGGAACTGTAAGTTAGCTGAGGCACAAGCCTTAAATTCTTTCCTTGTATAAACAGTAAGAGTTTTAGCAGTCTGACATATTATGTTGCTTCTCCTTTTCTGTATAGCAGGCATGGCACTTTACTGAGGAAAGGAGGACAGGTTCCAACCAATAGGTCCTTCATCAAATAATTCACCCTGACAACAGAGGAAGAGGTGAAAAGTGGGGAAAGAGACAAACAAAAGGAATTTTATTGATTTCCATTACATATAAGTAGGGTAGTAGGCGAGTCTTAGCTGTAATGCACCCACAATTTCCCCTGATTCTGTCCATGACTTTCCCTTGATTTGTACAAGTATATTCCTCTATCGATAAGATAAATGCTCTTGATTTTATGATCACCTAATGATTAATGATGATAATTGTTAAGGCCAGCTGCCATAACCATGCAATCGCTGCCATGACTGTGTAATCCACTTCATGGTGACGTGGAAGGGTATATGATCTTTTCTTAGTTCCTTCACTGCTGATCTTTTCTTTTATGTCACTAGCCTGTTCATCTCAATTTCCCTCTTCTTCATAGATGAATGTGTTCTGCTTTTCTCCTTACTTGTCTGGGAAAGCAGCTAAATGGCTGATAAGACCAAACAAACAAATGGCTTGTAGATCTAGGCAGGGGTAGGCAACCTTTCCCCTTTAAGGGCCGAGGGACTTCAGCTCCCAGAAGCCTCAGCCATGTTGGCCAATAGTCCCATGTTGGCCAATAGCTCCTGGGATTCTGGGAGCTGAAGTCCCTCGGCCCTTAAAGGGGAAAGGTTGCCTACCCCTGAGCTAGTGTGAAGCAGCAGCCGAAGTCTCTGCTTTAAAAGTGCAGAGTTCCAAACACAAAGGGTTTTACCAGAAGAGTTGTCAAGCAGGCTGAGGTCCATGGTATCAGATAAGCAGGTCGATCAGGCAGTCCAAAGGTCAAGGGTTCCAGAAAATCAAGACGGATCAGCAGTCCAAGATGGGTCAGCAGTCCCAAGGTTCAGTCCAAGGAGCAACAGGAGCCAGAGAGAGAGTACTTTCCTCATGAAAGTCAGATATTCACTGGCACCAAAGCAGACATTTGGCAACTCCTTAAATGAGCATGCTGCTGCCATTCAGGTGCTTCTCATTACCAGCGCGTTTCTGACAAGATCTCAGCAACCTTCGGAGACAAGCCCTTTCAGCTCGATGCTGACTGAAAGCAGGCACAGTCCCTTAATCCTCCTCCATGACCAGAGACTCTGCCACCAGGAAACTTGGCTGCTGAGCCTCCTGAGAGGAACCAGGCTCTGCTGGAGTGGGCTGGGCTGAGGCTCCACAGCTGCAGGCTCAGGTCCCAGAGAAGGTTCTGGCTCATCCTCCGAGTCCTCCTCCAGGCAGGGCATGACATTACCATCCATCACAAATGATAGCCACAATCCTGTTGGTGTCATACAGATATGAGGCTTCTTTACACATGCAGTTACACTTTTTTGGTCATTGTGCAATGAACATATTCAGTTCATGGGTACATGTGTGAAACACCACAGGGATAACTATTTCATATAAGCCTAAATCTTATTACTAGTCCCAAATAGAATAGGGCCATTGGGTCAAGTGGACTTACTTAGGTGTTGGCTTAGCATTCCACAATGGATTCAATGGTTCTACTTTGGTTAGGATTAGTCAAAAGCATTCCAGCCATGTAATTGAGCATGACTGTTTCTCAATACCTTTAATGTACCACATTGTTTACTTGGATTACAGAAACAGCCGCTGTGCATTTCCCATTGCCCAATGTAATCATTTGCACAATGTTGGTTTTCAGTAGAGTAGTATAGCACAATCACTATGTCAGCACAATGTAGAATTCGTTCAATATGTTAATATGGTATAAAGATCTCACCTATGAGATTAAGTATGATGTATGGCTATTGATTCAAGGATTCTTTTAATTTCTTATCTTGGTTTTATCTATTTCTCAAACATGTTACAATTTATAATCTAAAATTGCCACATTTTATGAGCAAGTTCTTGAGAATGTTGCAGCTGTGAAATGGAAATGGCAATATGATTTTTTTCAGCATGGGAATGCAGAGATAGAATATTTGCAACATGCTGGATTCCAAAGGAGGTATGTTTTTGTGTTGCAAATGGATGTTAAATTTCCTGGACTTTGAGAATCTCCCAGTTACCACATTGTTGGGATATAGCAACTTCGCATGCTAGTCTTTCTAGGAATATAAATATGCATGTCTATGGTAGTTTCATCACCCACTAATAGCCCCTCCTCATTTCCTGTTTGTTAACTGAGCTCACTTCCCCTTTTAGCCTATGCTTGAAAATTCCTCCTTACCCTCCTGTTCCCGCTCTTTTTTTGTGCCCAGACATGGCCGACCAGCAAGCATGTTAGAGCAGAACTTTCTTAGAAGCATGTAGAACTACTTTTCTTACTTTTTTCTTCTCTTTGCAACTTGAAGCTAGACCTGTATATTTTCATATACATGATTTTGTAAGTAAAGATCATTTTATTTTCTCTACTTGGAATCTCTGAGTTGTTTTTGTAGACACGTGGGTGTGGAGATTAAGCTGGACCTAGTGTGTTCCTGCTCATCATTCTTCTGCTGTGCTTTATTCTGCTGATGAGATTAAACAATCTCTCCTCTTTCTTGAGAATCCTAACAGATATCAAGAAAATATTCCAACACACATGGTCAGAAGAAGGAGGTATGGAGGGGATTTGCCCCTCCATACAATTTTAACTAAAAAGAGAAACATCAAAACGCAGGCCTATGAATAACATCTTCATTTTTTTTTCTTCTGTTTGGTTTGTAACACCTTGCCTGATGAAGAAGTCAGTGAAGCTTCGAAAGCTTGCAACATGTATATTGAACATTGTGATTGGCCCGATAAAGGTATCACTGTTTGGTGGGTTTTTGTTGTTACTGGAATTGCTGGATTCCAGTCACTGAATTTCATGCACAGAACCACTACACAGAAAAGTTGACTTATGTTTTCCCTTTCATTCAGAAATTGACTCTAGTATTCCCTTTGAACTTTTTGGGGGCAGATTTCTTAGACCATTTTCAGGCATCTCAACAAAATGGATTAGTCCTCATTTGAGTTTTTGTTAATTCTCCTTTCCTTCCAGCCATCTTTCTTCAAATGCCTATCTTAACCATTATCCTTCAAGCATGCTCAAATGGAAATTCGTGGGGTAAGGGGTATAGTGAAATAGTGGGATGTCAACAAATTATAGTGAAATGTATGTTGCAGCATCTGCATCAATATTTCATAGAGAAACAGGCAAATATATTAGGGCATTGACTATTTGCGCATTTTTATATACGATGGCCAGAATCTTCTATCATGTTGTGCATTACATAACTATGTATACCTAGCTATATAGCAGAGGTACTAAGACACCCTGTTATGAATTATGAAGATGTGTAACAGGACACCAGGAAGAGTGTCGTGATGTATATTGGGCTGTACCAATGTGCATCAGCACTACCTGTGCATCAGCACTTCCAGTCTCATTTGGAAATGAGACTGACTCACAATGGAAGCAATGTGCATCGGACCCATTGTGCATCAGTCACTTTGCTAGTGCCACATAACAGCAGCCCTCTACTGGATACAGACATTACAGAACTGCCCGATTCTAATTCCTGCAGACATAAATCCACCTATGAAGAAGTAAGTCCCCAACAGGATTCCAGCCAATGTTCACTAACAATGCGGTCTATTAAAATGGTAAACAATTTGAAGGAAATAAAATTGGCCATCTATCTCAGAAATGAGCAGCTGCGTAAAGTACCTACCTATATTTGAAAATAGTATGTTAGCCTCATAGTTTATTTTCTTGGATTTCATTTTGCAGCAATAAAGCTAAACATAACTAAAAGAAAACTAATAGTGACTAATAAATATTGATCAGTGGCATCACAATAGAAAATGGCATGAATACATCAAATTCTGGAGACAAGAATTCTTGCCAATCTTCATTTGTTTAAATTATTTATACTTCTTGTTCAAAGCATTGCTATGAATTTGACAAAAGGTCAGAGGGACTGTTATAAATCTCATAAACTTTTTTGTATGAAATGTCAACTGTATGCAAACTTTATACAAAGTTTAGGCCTGGCACGACAACTTGTTTTCAAACAAGTTATTTCAAACAGTTTATCGGGCCAAAATTGAATAAGTTGTAAAAGGTGTTACACTCCGCAAGAGAATCAGTCCGGTGTTAATGAAGGTGAAGCTAGATGAGAGACAGATACAGTAACTGCTCAATAGAAGCTTACAGTGTACTATGTGACATGGGAAATAGCAGAACAAAAGGAGGACAGTGCAGAAGCAAGCAGGGAAAGAATAAGTAGCTGCTTCAGTTATTTCGTACTTGGTTTAGTTACAGGTAAACTTACAAATAAATGTCAGTAGGATCAATTTCAAAATGCCCACTCGACACAAAACTAAATAAATTTCCTTGGGATAGTCACCATTACTCAACCTAAATTGAACAGGGATTGTTGTGACGATAAAACATGAGATAGGAAACCATTTATAAAACCCAGGATTACTTATAGAAAGATGGGAGGGGGTAAATAAAATTGAATATTGATGTATTTTTCAGGATCCATGTTACGAATGAGGTACGATAAAATGGCACAGCTATGTTACTTTATCAGTTGGAGGTAGGTTCAATTCTATCTCCTGTGGCTGAAATATAGACAAAAGTTGTCATTTTTAATTATGAGTTAATTGGGCCACAAATGAATTGAATGTTTTATGTATGGTCATCATTAAGAAGATCACTATTGGCTAGGATCCTATATTGCATACTTACGGTAGTTACACATTTGCTTGTCTCCTGGCCCGATCCCCCCCCCACCTACCTTAACAGCCAACAGCTACACCAAGCAACGGAGGTCTGTTCTGCTTTTGATCAGGACACAGGAGGATATTTCGAACTGTTTCTTGCCAGTGAGCAAAACCAGAACAATCAGGAGCAGGATGCCTATTGCTCATAGAAGCCTTGTTCACTGGTAGGAGGGGACTGGAAACATTATCCTGCTGCACCCTGATCAGTAGCAGAACAGACCTCCTTACTGAGTGCTGCTGCTGGCTGCTAATGTAGGGGGTAACATAGACGGTGAGGGGCATTTACAATTGTTGCAATAGCACAAGTATCATGACTATATAGTATGAATGCATTTGGAGCAGTTACAGATGCATAACTCTAGGTTACAAATCCATGCCTGCGTTACAGGATGCCTGCCATTGTCTATATTCAGCATGACACTTCAAGCATCTTGGTTGGAAAATAGCATCTCCTGTCCCTAATATGATGCATGGTCTATGTGCTAAAAATATAGCAATGTGAACAGGGAGGGGTCAGTATGTAGAGAGATCTTGTAGTACCTTTGAGACTAACTGAAAAAAAGGAAGAAATTGGTGGGAGGGGGACATTATTAGCCAAATCTAAAAACAAAAACAAAAATGTTCAGGGTGGGTGTGGTGAATAGAATGTCCAGCTGGCCAATCAGGAGGCAGCTGAGAGCCAGCCAATGGGATTTCAGCTGGGAGCATTTAAAAAGCCCAGGCTGACAGTTGGTGGACAGTTAGGGTTAGTGTTGAGATGAGGAGAGAGTTGAGAAAGTTCAGCCAGAGAGAGAGGGCTGTGTTTTAGGATGTTCCTGAGGGAAGGGAGGTAGAGTCTAGAAAGGAGAGACTCTGAACACTCATAGAGCTCTAAAGAAGAGAGTTGCTGTGGTGTTCTCTCCAGATAGATAGTGCTAACCAGTGTGGCAGTGGTACTGTGAGTGAATTAGAAACAAACATTATAATTTTGTAACCAGGAAAGACTATAGTAGCAAGTTCTGATGCAAGTTACATTTATTACATGCTGTTTTAAAATAAACTTTTCTTTTTGTTCCAACATTGCTTGGTCTATGTTTTAATCACAAACCACGCTACTAATATTTTGAAGTTTTGGAGGTGGGACATCATACAAAAGACAGTGTGGGTTCCTTACACTTAATTAGGTGGCCAGGGTGGGGATAACAAGTTCTCACAGGACTGCCAGCTAGAATTAAAGTGGAAAAGGAGAAAGGTGGCAGTAGTGTGTGCCACAGTGGGAGCCCAGTGAGTCCGTGCAACTAACATGCTTCCTCCAGTTCTGGCCCATCATTGTCATCAGTTTACTTGCAGGAGCGCCTTATTCCATACAATCCACCCTGCACGCTCAGGTCCTCTGGGAGCAACCTATTGCAGCCAAGGAAGATGAGGCTTGCTGCGGTTACCCAGTGGACCTTTTCATCAGTTGCTCCTAAACTATGGAATGACCTGCCAGAGGACTCTTGAGGCTTTTAAGAAAGCTGTCAAGACGGAGCTCTTCCGGCAGGCCTTCCGTGATTGATCGATTGATCATTCCATGAAACTGATGTAGGTTGCCCTTGTTCGTCCCGTAACGCCTCATTTTAATAATGTTGAGTTTAGTTAATTTTATTCATTGAATGTATCTTACGTTATCACACGGGGGCAAATCTGCTGGTTAATCCACACAAATTCCAAACAGAAACTGGATTTGTGCCTCGCGTTTTCACACGACGTCGCACAGAAACTGGACAGAAAGTGGACAGAAACTTGTGTTAACCGAGATCTTTTGAAGTTTGGTTGTTTGGAGGAAATGCAAATGTGAAATTAAGGTAATTTCGCATTCACCGTAATGTGAAAAGCAAATGTGCATTTGGGAGCATTTCCCTGCTGTTCCCATGGTTCCAGCGAGCATTCCTCTATCTGCGCATGTGCAAGAAGCTCATTTCTAGTACATTTACGGGCTTTTCTTGCTTGTGTGTGAACGTTAAATGCGCTTACTTTAATTTCGCAATTAAGGTAATTACATGTGAAAGCCATTTGCGGAATCAAGGTTTATTTTCCGTTTATTTTCGGAATGCCTCATTTCCACTTTATTATCGCTTTCTGGCCCACGTGTGATAACGTCCTAGGAAGGGCAGCTATGAAAGGACTAGACAAGATCCTAAAGTACAAAAATATACAGTTCAACACTAAAATGAGGATTGCTTATGCCATCATATTACCCATCACTATGTATGGATGTGAGAGCTGGATGGCGAAGAAAGCTGATAGAAAGAAAATCAACTTATTTCAGATGTGGCGCTGGAGAACAGTTTTATGGATATCATGGACAGCTAAAAAGTTGAACAAATGGGCACAAGAGTAAATCAGATCTGAACTTTCCCTAGAAGCCAAAATGACTAAGGGCCTTTGCAGACTGCTAGAAATAGTGCAAATTGAGTCCACTTTAACTGCCCTGGATCAGTGCTAGGGAATCATGGGAATTGTATTTTTTTCTGAGACATTGAGCCTTCTCTGTCAGAGAGCACTGGTGCCATAATAAACTACAGTTCCCATGATTCCCTAGCACTGAGTCAGGGCAGTTAAAGTGGACTCAATTTGCACTATTTCTGGCAGTCTGCAAAGGCCCTAAGTTGAGGCTGTTATACTTTGGCCACATCAGAGGACATGACTCATTAGAAGAGACATTAATGCTTGGAAAGACAGAGCGCAGTAGAAAGGGAGGATGATTGTTGGAATAACTGAGCTCTAAACAGAAAAGAAAATATTTTGATTGACAAGTGATATGTATTCTAAGAGACAACTGCAGCCTGCTGAGTTATGGGCACATGGCATGAGGCAAAGTTGCAGCAAGCTTGCATCATGCTGTGTGATGCAGAGTAATGACCCAGAGCCAATCTCCTATATAAGTGGGCCAAAAGACTGATCACATGTGGGTTAGTTTGGAGTAGTTGGAGAGTTGGTTGGAGCAAAAGTTGAAGTGGTTGGAAGTTGATGGAGAGAAGTCGAAGTGTGTATATATTGTATTATATTGTACACAACATGCCTGAAGATAAAGCCTACAAAACTTTGGATGAAGAACTATATCTGTGAGTTTGCTTTTGAGTGCGAAAAGTGGGTCGGTGCATTGCCAATACCGATAGCTGGTTGTTGTTGTTTTTTGCTTTTTGAACTCTGCTATTCTGCTTCAATATTGTTTGGCTGCATCTGGGTTGGTTTGTCCCCAGACTGCGCTGGTAGTTGGTTTCCCCCTCGCCAACAAAGATCACATATCAGGTGGATAGACTCAGTCAAAGAGGACATGGCCCTAGGTTTTCAGGAACTGAGCATGTCTGCTGAAGATAGGGACTCTTGGAGATGCCTTATTCATAGGGTTGCCAGAGGTTGCAGTTGACTTGAAGGCAGTTAACAACAACAATATGACTCATGTTGGCCACATGGTATCAAGTATCCCTGAAGTATTGCTTTTTGAAAGGACAATATAATAGACGGCTGAGATCCTGCATGGAAGATGTAACTACAATTTATTTCCCAATCCCACCAACAAAACTCACCTTAAAAACCAGGCAACCACATCAATTGTTCTGCAGTACTGGCAAGTGTGGCACTGAAGGATGACATGTCTTTGACTAGGTCCCTCATGATATTCTTTCAAACAAGATAGTAATGTGGGCTAGACAATGCTATAGTTAGGTGGCTTAGTAATTGTTTGACAGACCAAACCCAAAGGGTGCTCACCAATAGCTCCTCTTCACCCTGGAGAGAAGTAACAGGGTTCTGTCCTGGGCCCAGTGCTATTCAATGTCTTTATCAATGACTTGGATGATGGAATAGACTGAGGGATGTTTATCAAATTTACAGATGACACCAAATTAGGAGGGTTGACTACTACTCCAGATGACACAATCAGAATTCAATATGACCTTAACAGTTAGAAAGCTCAGTCAAAACTAAGAAAATAAACTTCAACAGGGAGAAATGTAAGGCAGTAAAAATGAAATGTACAGATATAGGATGGGTGAAACATGGCTTAACAACAGACAACATCAACCCAACCCTGAAACCCTGGGGTCAGTGTAGAGTTTTCTGGCCTGCAAACAGCTGGCCACAAAACAGGAGAGCAGCACAGGGAAAGGGGAATGGCCTGCTCCCAGAGCAGCCAATACTGGGGCATCCCAGCATTGTGACCAGGGGTCCCTCTACCCTCTCTTCTCATTGTAAATACATCACCTCAGGAGAAGTGGTAGTGTGCCAGGCAGCCTCTCCAAGGAGCTCCTGCAGGTAAAGAATCAGCAGCAGCTGCTCTAGTAATAAGTGACAGGTCAGCCATACCAATGCAGTGGCGGCACGGCTGGCCCACATGAACAATGTTGTGCCACTGCAAGTGTGGCCCAGTGCATGCATCCACCATTGTGGCCAATCCAGGCCAGTTCCAGATGCTGCAGACTTGCCCTGGATTTATGTGTAGATAGAACCGTATTAGACTACAAGTCAACAGTGTGATGTGGCAGCTAAAAATGCCAATGTGATCTTAGGCTGTATCAATAGGAGTACAGGGTCTAGATCTAGGGAAGGACTAATACTACAGGAACTACTGCCTTGAAGTTTGGTGGGATCTCCTTTTTAAACAGATTTTTAAACAGAGGCTGGATGAGCATCTGTTGGGAGTGTTTTGATTGTGCATTGCTGTATGCAGCGGGCTGGACTGGATGGCTCTTGTGGTCTCTTCCAATTCTATGATTTTATTATTCTACATCTAGTCCTCTCCTGCCAGAAAATTAGCAGCTTGTAAAGAAGCAGCAGGGAACACTGTGGAGTCCTGATGTAACTGCTTGTTGCACCATGGCTTGTCAGTGGGAAGGGTTTGGACATATCCTTCAGCACCCTGCAAGCCAGCACCATATAACACTTCAGCGGGTGTTTCCCCCTGGCTGTTAAAGTGTGCTTTAGGAGATATTTGAGATTGTGGCAATGGTACCATGATCATAAATGATATCAAAATTTACAAAATCGTAGGTCTGGTTTATAACATTCTAAATATGATATGATATACAATATAAATCATATCGAGCAAGACGTCAGTTGATATTTATAAAATCATTTCTGCATTATGGTAAGAATGTTCTCTTTGCTCTTATAAAACTCCAAGTTACCAAAGGAAATTTATTGGCAGTATGTTCAGAACAAACAAAAGGTACTCTGACTTGCAGAAATGTCAAGCAGATTCTTTAAGGCAAAATACTTTCTTGAAATCTCCTTTTGGTTGCCTTATGATGGGTGTCCCTTGTGATTTCTGTTGCCAGAGTGGACAGGTATATTGTGTCTTGTCACATACAATTTGATCTATACACTCACAATAAATCAACTGTCTTAATTTGACAATTGTGATACAAACCTTTGGAAGAAATGGGGTTGTTGTAGAATGGCACAACAATGAAGGTCTATTGTTGCCAATGAGAAGGAACCATTTATGTATGTGTTAAGTCACGTTGCCACCCAGGCTAGCCAATGCATCACATGATTTTAAACAGACACTTTCTATTGGCCCTCCATCTCCTACTATGGTCAGCCCGCCATACCATGGATTTTTTATCTAAGGATTCAACCATCCTCAGATTTAAAATATTCCAAATATATATATAAATTCCAAAAAGCAAACCTTGATTTTTCCATTTTACATAAGGGAAACCATTTTACTGTGTCATTGTATTTAATGGGACTTCAGCATCCACAGATTTTGGTATCCATGTGGGGTCCTGGAACCAAATCCCACAGGATACCAAGAGCCCATTGTACTTCAGTTTTTTTCACAAGCTGAGAAAACAGGAAAGAGAAAAAGACTCCTCATGCAAAGAGAAGGTAAGAAGGGTCTTGCTACCAAAGGTAGGTCTGGCTGGCTTCTTCTCCATTCCAAGAATGGACCTTCATGTTAAGTAGTCCAATCTGCCATTCACAGGTGATGGTGAAGGAGCCATCCAAGCCACCCAGCTACCCAAGTAGATATCTGTACTTAGGTGTGAAGGTGGCAAGAAAGTTTTAATGTAGTAGAACTTTAGGACCCTCTTACCAAAGGAAGCCCTGGCAGATGCAAGCTTGTCTTAGTTTGAAAGGTTTTGTGAATGTGGAACGCTCAGCAGATTTTCCCAATGGTGAATTGGTAGAGTAGAAGTCAAGGCTGCTAACCTACTAGAGTGGGGTATTACATTTGAGATTTAGGTGGCTTAAGTGTTTCATAGGCTAAGAAGATGCATACTTTGGTGGAAAGGGCGATCTTTTCCCCAAGGATGTGGGAAGAAAGGAAATAAAGAAGCCTTCTAATTTCTTGAATGTATTGACATGTCTGATATAAAGTTTCAGAGCTATTCCTATGTTCAGTTTATGCCACTGTGTTTCTAGATGTGTAAGATGAAGGGGAAATGAAGGGGGCTATGAGTTATGAAAAATTATGTTTATTTTGGGTCAGATCTGGCCACAGCAGTACATGCCTTGGTTGCATTCCCTTTTGGATTACTGTAATACTGCCTTTGAAAAGTGCTCACCAGGTTGTTAACTGGGGCTGGCAAAAACTCTCCTTTTGCAACATCTGCACTGGCTGCTGGTACATTTCCAGGATGTTTTGACAGCTTGGGTCCAGGTTATTTGAAGGACAGTATCTTCCTGTATGAACCCATTAGGGTTTTAAGATAATCTAGAGAGGCCCTCCTCTCTGTCCTATTACCTTCCTAGGCTTGCTTGATGGGAACAAGGAAGACGGCCTTCTCGATGGCTGATCCCAGAATTTGGAAGTCCCTTCCCAGAGACACCAGGATGGCTCTGACTTTCCTGTCCTTCAGGTGGCAAGCTAAAACATTTTTGTGTTGCCAGGCCTTCACAAATGGTTGAGGTTTTGTGGTGCTGTTTTTTAAGTGTTAATGCTAATGTATAGCTTTGTTGTTATTGTTTTAATGCATTTTACTATTTTAACTATTTTAATATGTACTGTTTTGAAGCACATTTATCTTTTTGATTGCATTTTATTCTTTTAATCACTGATGTTTTAATATTGTACTAGTTTAATTCTATTTTTTAATGTTTACTTTTGTATGTTTTTAATTGTACTGTTCTTTGAATTTGTAAGCCACTTTGTATCCTAATTATAGGGGGAAAGCAGAACAACAACAGCAACAATGGTTGTTGGCCAAGAGGATAGGGGACGGTAACTGAAAAAAGTTTAGGGACCACTGTTTTAGAATATACAACATGAGGGGCAGTGCTTGCTTCATGGTGGAACAATTTCACAATGAGATCATCAAGCTACAGGAAAATATGTATTCTCTGGAATCTTAGCAAGGCTATCATTAATTTGGTAAATACTCTGGAAGCTGATACTAGACGGAAGGGAAGTGCTCTGAACTGATAGTGAGTGTTCCAGTAACAAAGATGAAGGTGAGAAATTTGGATAGGCACACAAAAAAATAGTCTTACCTGTGATTCATTCATTTCCAGTAGTGAAGGATGAATATCCTTGTGTGGGTTGCCCTTCCCACTTACTCCAATAGTAGAAATAGCTCGACCTTTCTGAGATGCCCACTAGGGAGAGCAACCCACAGTAAGGTCAGTTAATGTTACTGCTTCTGATGCTCCTAGGTGAGACTTACTTTACATAGAATATTAAGTTCTTCTTTTTTCTTTTCTTCACCCACCCTTTTTTAGTGTTAGATATAGGGAAGTAAGGATAGAATAGTGGAAAACAAAGGTTTAACAAAAGAGCCAAGGAAGGGATGCCACCCTGAGCATTGCTTTTTCTCTCCTGGCTACTATGAGGCTATACATGCCAGCTTCCTGTGTACCAGGATGGATTGGATGTCCTTCTCTTTATTGCTGGAAATGAACATATCACCGGTAAGACAAACATTACCTTTTCCCAGTAGTGAAGGGAAGAATATTCTAGTGTGGGACATATGATAGCTTTTCTTAGTGGGATGGGCAAAGCTGGCATTCATGACTGATTGTGGCTTTATGATCTGCTGGAGTACTCTTTGCCCAAATGAACCCTTGGCTGAGGCAAAGGTATACAGCCAGCAGTGTCTAACAGAAGTAGAAGATAACTTCCATGTGGCAACTCTACAAATTTCTGACAGTAAAGCATTGGTGGCCAATAGTGCCAAGATAGCTGTGCTCCTAGTGGAGTGAGCAAGTAGAGGGCTATTATGTAGAGGGATTTCCAGAAACTGAGATCAGGTAGCAGCAGTACACTCCCTAATCCACCTACTCAAAGTGGATAGACACTTTTCCATAGAAGATAAGTTAAAATATAAAGAGGGAGTCTGATAGGCAGATGCTGCTTGTTCTTTTTGAGATATACATTGATGACTTTGCATACATCCAGCATGTGCCAGATCTTTTCTAGAGGTTTGTCAAATTTGAGGCAGTAGGGCAGGACAATCAGCTCCTCCTCCCTATGGAAGACAGAGTTCACCTTGGGAATGGAGGTGGGATCTAGACGCAGCAGAACAGATCTGTCCTAATGATGCAAAGTTCGTTGCATGTAGGCAGGTCTCCTTGCAGTGGTGTCACTAGGGTTGGTGTCATCTGGTGCAGTAATTCATGGTGTCAAACACATATCCATGGATCTCCTCCTTTACAAGACCATACTAAATCCTTGGTATTGTTTTTGTATTGTTACTCATAAATTGTAATTTCTGTATATCACTGAATGTAATGGCAATAGTAGTGACATAAACAACTAGCAAAATTAAAATTATACCTTAAAATAAACAATACCTTGCACACAGCCTAAATGTATTTACATTTACATAGTTTCATTTAATTAATGTAAGCCATTTTTCATGCAGGATTCATGTAAACAATTGGGAAGAATAAATCACCATGGAACAGATAACATTCTAATAGAATTGCTACAATCCACAGCAACAGAATCAAGCTTAATTCTAACTAAAATATGCCAACAAATATGGAAAACAAAACAGTGGCCCACAGACTGGAAGCAATCAATATACATTCCTATCCACAAAAAAAGAGACACAAAAGAGTGCAGTAATTACAAGAACATTGCACTAATGTCTTACTCAGTCAAAATACTGCTTAAAACTCTGCAGCATAGACTCCTACCATAAACAGAGAGTTTCCAGAGATGCAAGTAGGTTACAGGAAAGGAAGAGACACTAGGAATCACATTGCAAACATACAATGGATAATGGAGGGCACAGGGGAATTCCAGAAGAAAAGCAGCATGTGCGTCATTGACTGCAGCCAAGCATTCAACTGCATAGGTCATGAAAAAATATGGCTTGCTCTCAGAGAAATGGGTGTGCCACTGCACCTGACTGTTTTGATGCATAACCTCTACTCAGGACAAGATGCTGTTGTAAGAACAGAATACAGAGAAACAGAATGGTTCCCAATAGGAAAAGGAGTATGGCACGGAAACATTCTAGCACCCTATTTATTCAACATGCATGCAGAAAATATCATACGCAGAGCAGGCTTAGACTGAGAGGCAGGAGGAGTGAAGAGCAGAGGAAGAAAAAGTAACAACTTAAGATATGCAGATGAACCTTATTATTATTATTATTATTATCCATCTCTTTTCCCAAAACTGGAACTCAGAGCAGCTTCACAACATTAAAAAAAACAATACAATTAAAAACACAGAAAAGAGGTGCATCAAAAAGGGTTTAAATTATTACAATGTTAAAATATATAGCTATTAAAAGAATGTAATACATTTTTAAAAGATAAATTGTACAAAACACTTTAAAATGAAACAACATCCCTAGCCGGTCCTTACAAACATTTCATTTTAAAAGCCCATCTGAACAGGTAGGTCTTAGCCTTCCGACAGAAAGTCAACAAGGAGGGAGCCATTCTGGTCTCCTTGGGAAGGGAGTTCCAGAGTCTAGGGGCAGCCACTGGGAAAGCCCTCTCTCACATCCCCACCAATCATGTTTGTGATGGTGATCTACTACTAGTAGAAAACAACAAAGACCAGGAATAATTACTAAAGAAAGTCAAAGAAGAAAATACTAAGGTAAATTTAATGCTGAATATTAAGGAAACAAAATAATGACTATGGAAAAACTAGATGAATTCATCCTAGAGAACAATAAAATATAAATAGTCCAAGAATTCCCATACTTGGGATCAAACATTGGTCAGAGTAGAGACTGCAGTCAAGAAATCAGAAGACTAGGACTGAGAAGGGCAGCTATGAAAGAATTAAACAAGATCCTAAAGTGCAAAGATAGAACACTGAATACTAAAGTTAGGATCATCCAAGCCATTTTATTCCCCATCACCATGTAGGGATGTGAGAGCTGGACAATAAAGAAAGCAGACAGAAAGAAAATTAACTCATTTGAGATGTGTTGCTAGAGAAGAGTGCTGACACAGACAGCCAAAAAGACAAACAAAATGGGTCCTTGAACAGATAAAGCCTGACCTTTCCCTGGAAACCAAGATGACTGGGGGGGGGGTTGCAGACTGCCAGAAATAGTGCAAATTGAGTCCACTTTTAGGGTTAGGGTTAGTGCTAGGGAATCATGGGGGTTGGTTTCTTTCTGGGACATTGAGCCTTCTCTGTCAGAGAGCTCTGGTGCCACAATAAACTACAGTCCCCATGATTCCCTAACTCTAACCCTAACCCTAAAAGTGGACTCAATTTGCACTATTTCTGGCAGTCTGCAACCCCCCTCTATTGAGGTTGTTGTACTTTGGACATACGATGGGAAGAAAGAAAAGGCAATAATGCTAGTAAAAGTGGAAGGCAGAAGAGAGGAAGACTGTAAGACAGATAAACTCAAGGAGACCACAGGCTTAAGCCTACAGGACTTGAGCAGGGAGGTAGAGGATAGGGGGTCTTGAGATGTCTCATCCTTTATTTATTTTTTCTTTACAATCTAGCTAAAATTAGATCTTTTCTTTCAGTATCTACTGCTAAGACCTTGGTTCATGCCCTGGTTATTTCTTGCCTCAACTATTGCAACCTTCTGTTGACTGGACTCCCTCTTGGTCCTTTGGTCTCTGTTCAACATTCTACTGCCAGGATCATCTTTTCGGCTTGCTGTTATGACCACATCACCCCTCTGTTGACATCTCTTCACTGACTCCCATTCCTTTCAGAATTTGTTATCAGCTTCTTCTTTTAACCTTTAAAGCCCTTCATGGTCTGCCGCCCCCGCCTTTGTCAGCTTTTATTTTCTCCTACCATCTTGTTCATGCTCTATGCTCCAGAGGGCTCCTGACCCAGCCAAAGGTTTCTTCTTCACTGGCTCGGATTCACCCTTTCTCCCTTGCCGCTCCTCACTTCTGGAATCTCCTTCCCAAATATTTGCGGACTATTATATCCTTGGTTAACTTTAAGTCTGAATTAAAGATGATCTTGTTTATAGAAGCATTTCAGATCATAACCTAATTTTTTGGACAGTTCAGATTATATGTGTATTGCTTCCCAGTTTGGAGTTTTAGAGCTATTCTAATGGATAAATTATTTTAAAATGTTATGCTTTGTGATTTTAGATTTTAGATTGTAAGGTATTATCTTGTTTTTGATGGTTATGTAAAGTGTCATATAAAACTTACAGTGCTATATATATACATTTTATTCAATGTAAAAATGTTTATGAACTATGTTAAAATTATGTTCCTGCATCAAGGAAAACAGGTAGGCATTAGGCTTGCTGGGTTTTTTTCTTGCCTCTTGTTAGTGGAGGTGAACTACTCTGCCTGAGCAGTGGGAAGACTATTGCTTGCACTGGAACCTGTGTTCGCCCCATTGGAGTTCAAAGCCCCAGTAGTCCTTGAGGCTAAAGGAAGAAGAAAATATTTGGTTCAGATGTGTGTGAAAGTATCAGAATAAGCAGGGGGTGAAAGCCCTGCTCACCCCATACTTCTCTTTGGAAGTGTGTTGTGTCATGAATTCCCTGGTGGATGAGAGCTGGATGACCCTTTCTATAGAGTTTATCATACAAGGGGTAAATTGGGACTTTAAGCAGTGATTAACCCAAGAAAACTGTACAATTGACATTAAAACGCAATTAAAACAAGAGCCATTATCCTGTGAATAACCAGGGAATAACCAGCAAAAAGTCATTCATAGGAAAATCCTGTGAATGATTTGCTGCTATTTCTTGACTGGCTATTCATGGGTTAATGGCCCTTAAAAAAATTATTGATTAAGAACAAGAACATCAAATGAACAAACATCCAACAAAACCACACGATAAATCAAAAAACAAAACAGACTTCCAAGTTCTGCTAATCTGCCTGAATTAATTAGACTTCATATATACATTGCTTAATCATGTCATCACATCCTAACAATTCTAGATATAATATCCTTCTCTTTATCATTTACTCCACTTTCTTTATCATTTATCTTCATCATTTACTCCACTTTCTTATGTTTTATTTAGGAGTTCTCTAAATCAATCTAGTCCTAAAACAAAATTTGAACCCTTTTCTTGTCGCCAATAGTCGATCATTAATTTCAAGTCTTTTTTAAAGGAGTCTAATCCTTTTTCCTTTATCAAACATGTTAATCTATAAGATTCCATTAAGTCAAATATTTTCATACACCAATCTTTGATTGTGGGGACTTCTCTAGCTTTCCACTTTGATGCATAGTTTATTCTAGCCGCCGTTATCAAATAAAAAATCAATTTCCCATGTTCTTTCTCTAATTTTTGTCTGTTATTATCCCCAGTAAATTCATCTTTGAATTCACCTGAACTTCGATGTGTAGTGTTTTTGTCATTTCACTGTGAATGTTGTCCCAATACTTCTTCGCTTCTTTGCATCTCCACCATAGATGATAAAAAGTGCCAACCTCTTTTTCACACTTCCAACATAAATTCTCCTGGTTCTTCTTCATTTCTGCTAATTTATAAGGGGTTAAATACCAACAAAATTGCATTTTATAATTTTCTTTTATATCGTAATTCAACGTATATTTTAACCTCTTCATCCAACATTTTTCCCATTGTTCAAACTCAATTGATTGTCCAATATCCTGACCCCATTTAATCATATGAGTTTCAACCACTTTTTTCCATTTCTAATTCCAATAACATACTATAAAATTTTGATATTTTGTAATTATCTTCTGAGGTTAATATCTCTTCAAATTTCTTATTCATTATTCCAATACCCTTTGTCCTCTTATCCATCACAAATATTTCCCTTAATTGTCAGTGGGCAAACCAGTTGCATATATATCCTTCCTGTGCTAATAACTCACAAGACTTAATAGCATATTTGACCCATTTCCCTGTACTAAATCTTTATATGTCAGCCACTTATTACCTACCTTATTATTTCTCAAGAAAGCTTCATTAATTGATGTCCATTTGGCACTTTAATGGCATTTTAATCACATTTCTCCTCAACATTGTGTTAAAACCATTCGCACAATTGTGCATAATAATGGGTTATTCACTTTGAATATGACATTGTATAAAAACCATTAGTGCAATTGTGGGATTACAATTGTCCCCCATGAGATAAACTCTTCTCTTTACTGGGGGATCCTGGTTTACTAGGCCACCTTGGTCTTTGGATTCTGAGGCCAAGGCCTCTAATATGCCCCTTTCACCTAGAGCAGGGGTAGGCATTTTAATCACATTTTTCCCCTTTAAGGGCCGAGGGACTTCAGCTTCCAGAATGCCAGGAGCTATTGGCCAACATGGGACTATTGGCCAACATGGCTGAGGCTTCTGGGAGCTGATGTCCCTCGGCCCTTAAAGGGGAAAGGTTGCCTACCCCTGACCTAGAGGGTGCTCAATCCTGTATCTCACCGCTGAACTTGGTTGGCACTCTGAGCTGGTTGTGGAGGCTTCTGTGTCCTCCATTATGACTACCATGAGTTTTGGCAAGAAATTTCTAGCATGGCCGAGATGGCAGATGCATGTCGTTTGCTGGTTCTGGTAGAGTTCCCTCTTGCATGGTGGGGCCAATGGTAAAGCACAGGGAAAGCGGAAAGACCATTTGCCCTACACTGTGCCCTCCATGGCAATGTTGGCTACTGTTGTTGGCAATGTGGGTGGGAGCCACGCTGGTGGTGTCGGTCTGGACCACATAAGGCACAGCAGCAGAGGCTAGAGCCGGGGCTTCTTGGGATGCAAGATTCCTAAGCCAGGCCACAAAGTAAGGAGTACATACCTCCCTTCAATGTCCAGAGCAAGTTGAGGGGCCCCTTTACCCCAAGTTTCCTGGGACATCTCATTTGCCTCCACTCCTGGCCGATGGTGTTGGCCTTGCATTTTTCCCTCGCCCACCGATTCCTGTATCTTTTCTTGGACCAGCCTCCACCTGATTTTCCTGCTCTAGCAAGCTGGAACAGAGTGTTTGGAGAAGCTGAAGAGTCCCTAGACTGGCCAGGACGTCCCTCCTTGCCTTGGGCGAGTTTATGCATGTTTTACCAACAAAACAGTTTCCCCGCCCTGTCTTGGGGAGATGGGGGGAAAATGAATAAAAGTGAGATGTGAGGTGGACAAAGAGAGAGGCAATGGGGATAGAGGTTTAATTTATTTATTTTGAGAAGGGTAAGGCAGCAGAGGTCAACATGAGAAGGAAAGGAGAAAAGGGAAGCAGAGAGGGTCTACGTTTCTTCTATCCAGCAGGCAGGAACGAGACTGGTCTTATTGAGGGTTGCTCCCCCTAGTGGCCACTCTCAAATAGGCCTGGGCTAGTTTGCCTCTTGGACAGAAAAGGAAGAGTAACTCACACAAGTGTGTTCCTCCCTTCACTGTTGGGAGAAAACTTTCCATGAGATCGATAAAAAGAAGGAAGTCTCCATTTAAGAGCTGGTCCTGGATGGTTTGAAGGCTTTCTATCATTTTGTATTTTACACATTTGTTTACAAACTGAAGGTTCAGAAATGGATGGACTCCACCCCCTATTTTTGGACATGATATAAAGAATGGAATAAATCCTAGGGAAATATGTGTTGGGTGGGAGGGGTTCTATGGTTCCCAGTTCTACCAGATGGGATATGGCCCATGGAATTGCTAGATCTTTTGCATGAGACTTTGATGTTGCAGATTGCAATAAACTATGCCTTTTTGTTTGATGACATTCTATGGTGTATCCTTCATTTATTGTCTGCAACACTCCTTGATTTAATGTGGAAGCCTCCTGGGCATGAAAGAATTATGACAGTCTTCCTCTTATCCAATGTAGGGTATAGTCAAAAGGGTTTTTGGAGTGTTGATTTCCCATGGGGGTATCAGTTGGACCTTCCAGAGTGGGTGGAGGGGAGGCAAAGGGAACTAATATCTTGTTCAGAAAGGTTTAAAGGGTCTGAAATCTCTGGGTCATTAAAAGGGAATAAAGGGGCAAAAGGACAGAGAAGGTTGTTGACTTTGCCTCTTTGCATCCTTTTGTACAGAATGCATGTCCTCCTTTTTGTCTTGTCAATGAGATTATCTTTATCTTCAAGATACTATCTGGTCTCAGAGGGAGAGAATCAGGACAAGCTCCACTGGGCCTGCCTTAGTCTAAGAAGAGCCCTCCCTCGAGTCTATCTATTACCATCCAGCCTCAGGAGACAGGACCAGCTCCATACAGCTTAGCCTAGATTAAGGAGGAGAGCCCTCCCTCCAATCCATTTGATACCATACGGCCTCAGAGGGAGAGACAGACAGGACCAGCTCCATCACACCTGGCCTAGACTAAAGTGAGCCCTACCTCCAAGTCTAGCTGATGCCATCTGGCTTCAGAGGGACAGAGTCAGGTCCAGCTCCACTGGGCCTGGCCTAGACTAAGACAGAGAGCCCTCTCTCCAGTCCTTCCGATACCATGAACTTTGAGCATTTGTTACATTACAAATGGCAAAGTTTGTCACTGTGGTTATGAAGTCTAAGTTAATATTAAAACCTAAAATGCCTGTGACAAACAGAATTGACAGAGTAGGAACTTCACTTTGGGGTTTCTTTTACTAGATACCAAATCATCAATATTGTACCCAAGCTTTTATTTTGGCACTATTGTTTTTTCACAAAACAATTTATGTTAAAATATACTTTTCAATATATTGCATGTAGATATGTGACTTGCCTTATATTTGCATTTTAATCATGTTTTACTGCCCGATATATTGTTTAGTATGGCTTTGTAGCAAAGCAATAAAACTGAATTAGTTATTTAGCATTAACGGTTAAATACAATTTTCATCTTATTTCATTTCACTCCCTCAATTTATATTACAGAGAGAAACAAAGACAAATAGAAACAATATTTTAATTAAAAAACATATGAAATGCAATACAGACCGTATATGATATTTAAATGCATTAACAATATGCATAAAGAACAAGCAGTTATGTTCTATTCTCCATTTCTAGTGTTGTAAAAACCAACATTCTGGATCCCTCCTATTTTCAATTGTTGTACATTTGCACTTCTTGTAGTGAAACCTATAAAAAGTTGCCAATTCATTTCATCATGTCTAACGTCAAAAACATTTTTTCCACAGGATTTTTGTAACTGTTTTGGTTTTTAGTTGTGCTAGCGCTTATGATTTTTCTACATGGAAACATACACAGTTGCTAATGACCCTGTTGGTTAAGGATGGATGAAGTGCAGCCTTCCAGATTTACCTGGAGTGAACACCTCCCAAAAAGTATTCCTCATCACTGGCTATGCTGGATAGGCCTAATGAGAAATACAGTTCAATGTCAT
Organism: Phrynosoma blainvillii; assembly: GCA_026167975.1. Lineage (NCBI taxonomy): Eukaryota > Metazoa > Chordata > Lepidosauria > Squamata > Phrynosomatidae > Phrynosoma > Phrynosoma blainvillii. The sequence continues at coordinate 207,527,940 of JANUYF010000004.1, forward strand.
CTGGAAACCCACATTTTGTCCACTCTAACTGTTTTAACAATGCAGTTCCCTACCAGATTAATATGTCAATGAATTTTAAAATGCTTAACAAAATATATTTTAAATGTTAACTTACTGCAGCATAGTTGAAGACTAATGTTGAAAGCATGTTTAGTAGTCTTATTTTGCCACCTAAGGGTGCCAGCCCTAGAAATGCTTTCCAAAAAAAAAAAAAAAAACCCCTACAACATTTGGGGATTTTTCCCCCCATTGCTCTTTCTTCTCTCAGATAATTCAAGATGGGCTTAAAATCCTTCTTTAAAAATTGATATATAAGCTTACTGCTCATAGAACTGTGAAAAGCAAGTCATTACTGACGTAGTCCAGTTGTCTTAACAATTGCTCAGAGGGCTTTTCTTCTAAATATGCAGTGTACATTTTGCCCGTATATTCTAATGACATTAAAACAACTGCTTCTCAGTTGCTTCCATCCTGAAATTGGCTAGGCCCAAAAGGGCACACCATAGAACAGGGTATCCATCCAGCCACCAGTGAAAAATACCAAGAAAAGAAATTTGTGAACTTATACAACACTGCAGAAACAACTTCAGGGTTCCTTTGGGTTCATGAAAAATTCCAAATTTTCTGCCTTTTACTATGTGCAATGTAAACAAAGCCTGTGGGTATACATACATAAATATTGCAAACCTTACATAGATTCCTATCATGAATTGTGATTTCTGATACTGTAATACAATACCTCACAAAAAGATCAAGAAATATCTGAAATAAAGGGCTTTTGAAAGTTAAGCACTTCATGATAAATGCACAGAGGCGTTCTCTCATCTCAAAATTACATTTTTACATGTAAGCAAAATATTCAATAAAATGTTCTGAAATGGAAGACCCAGTACACAGCAAGTGGTTTTAGCTTTATACTTGATTACAAAGTCTTCTATACTGTCTCTCCTATTTTCATGCAGCATGGCATAATTCCCCACCCAAAACACAAAATAAAAGTTCCACAGTTATAGATTGCACGTTTACAGCATAAACCTGAAAGTCTTCAGTCCAAAGTGTACTCATGGAACAGTTAATTCACTGAGTTTCTTACGAAACAGGAAGATTTCTTCTGAGTACTTCTTTTGAGGCTGGAGCTATACTGTCTGGGAAGATTACTTCAAATTCTATAATCAAGTCACCTCGCTGGTCAGGATTTTTTGGAAATGGTAAACCATATCCTATAATTCTTCTTCTCATTCCAGGCTTTACAACTTCATTTATTGTCATTGGTATGGTTCGACCTTCTATTGTTGGTACATTAATTGAGGTGCCACATAATGCCTGTAAAATATGTAATATTAAAAAGTCAGGAGCAGAAGCATTAATTATATCTAAACCACATAAGGGAATGAAGTATATGAAATATAATGAGAAACGGTTAAAATGCATCCTACAGGGCGCTGGACATGATTCAGCTTGTTTACTTAAAACAGGGACCTGCAAGCTACGGCCCATGGCCCCGTTCCGGCCCAGGTCCCCGCACTTACCGGCCCAGGCGGCCCCCGGCCGCCGCGCATTTTGATCGCCGTGTGGCTGCGCACGCTGCGACCGCCATTTTGATTTCCAAAATGGCGGTCGCAATGCGTTTGCGCATGCACAGCAGTACTGCGCATGTGCAAACGAGTTGCGGCCGCCATTTTGGAAATCAAAATGGCGGCCATGACTGGCAGCCGCCATTCTGTTCTCCAAAATGGCAGCCGCAACTCGTTTGCGCATGCGTAGTACTCCTGCGCATGCGCAAACGCATTGCGACCGCCATTTTGGAAATCAAAATGGCGGCCGCGACATATGCGGAGGCGGCTGCGGCAGCGCACATGGGGGGGTCGCGCATGGTGGTGGAGGGTGCGCATGCGCACGTGCTGCCATTCCCCCGGCCCGGCGGAAGGGACGACTTCGGGGGACCGGCCCCCCTGCTCAAAATGGTTGCCTACCCCTGGCTTAAAAGGAAGTTCCACTGTTTTCAATTATTGTAACCCTACTTTCCTAAATATAGGCTCAGTTAGAATAGAGGTGGGCAGCTGTGGATCTCTAGATTTGACCGAAGTTTGATTGCAACTCCCATGGTCATTCACAATTTCCTACCTTGCCTAGGTCTTATAAGAGCATCAGTCCAACATAATTTGGAGGGTCTCTGCTGACCACCCTAAGCTGGACACCTTAAACTGGCAAGTACACAAAGAAAATTTCAGTGGGTAAAATGCCAAACTGCAATAAGAAAGTAACCAAAGCACATTACTCATTCAGAAAACAGCACTTAAATTTAACAGCAGCTGCCATAGATTAGCACTTCCAGAGGGTCACTGACAAGGACTTCTTCTGCAGACCAATAAAACTGATTTTCTTCTTGAGATACACGCATAAAGCTTGCAATTTCACAAACACCCATTTTTTAACTGACAGAACAGAATGAAGCAGTTCTTGAAGGTGTGGAATTAAGGGTCCATACTGGGATAGGAATCATGTAGACTTTTCAAAGTTGTTGCATTGATACTCCTAGAAGCTATAGCCAGCTTATCCTATGGTGAGGAATGCTGGAAATTACAATCTGACAACATCCAGAGGATTGTACAATTCCCACCCCAGACTATATAAACTATCTTGTAAAGGTTTAGATCACCCTTTTGGAGTACCTTCAAATTGTCAAATTGATTGCCACTTTTAAAAAGAGCACATGACATACTAATTTGTACTAAAATTAATATGAAGAAAATATTTTATTTGCTTTAGAGATTTGAAAAGCACATATGACATATAAATTTGTTTTAAATTAATATGAAGAAAATATTTTTAGAGATTTGTACTTGCTGTCACATTATAGGACATATGGTAAGTTATTTACATCTAAATTTGAAATATGTTTTCCCTCATACAAATTGAGAAATCTTGAAATGATTCTATTTTTGTTTTATTCTATTATCAGGATGGACAATTTCATCCGGTCTGGGGGTAAATTATCTGCCCTGGGAGCCTCAGGGGATCGCACAAGTATGTCTTGAAGTATGTCTTGCAATTCCAAAAGGAACCGTAGGCCAAAACTGGAAGTGTCTGGAAGTCCACTGGTATGGAAAGTTTTATCTGATGTTAATTACAGTTGGGAAGGCAGCTGGGGCCACCAAAACAGCTTTAGGAGAGGGACATGTTTACTTATGGCCATATTTTGCCCATTTGGTTCCAGATGCCATTGTACCATACTTCTGTGGCCCCTGTAACCCCCTTCAAGTCTCACAAAGCTCCCAATCTGCCCCAAATCTCTACAACAAATGCCACAATTTTCAGGCAATTTTAGCCAAAAAGCCAGGCAGAAAGCCCCCTCCCCACAAGTGAAAGCACACAACCCCTTCAAGTACCCCATAATCCCTACTACCCCTAAATACCTCCTCTCTGCAGTCCCTTCTCAAAATGGCAACAAAAATTGACATGGCAACATTTCCTACTGCTGTTCTGAAAGAGACTGCAGAGGAAAATGGAAGTATTTGGGGAGGTGTATTTGTGGAGGAGGGGTCTGTAGGGAAATTGGCCTCTGCCCCCCTTGAAGTTGCTTACCCATGATATCCACCAACAGAAAAACATGCATTTATCACATTAAGCCTAAATCCACTATCACCTTGCCATAATCTTACTGGAGTCCAACATGGAACACCACTAAGAAAGCAAATTTTTCACGATCCCAAATTTGCTGTCAGAATTGCTTTGTTGTTGCATTTGTTTCCCCTAAAGGGACTCTATTCTCTCACAGTCTCTTTTTTTGTGGAGATGTTTGTTTTTTTCCATTTGTGGTAGCACATTTGTACCATGCTGTAGTGAATAGGATCATACTGTAAGTTTCCACAGTAATGCAATGAACGACCCAAGAAAACTTCCCAAATTAGTTGAAAGCAAGTTTCCTTGAGTTATACTCTTTTGTTAACAAGCAGAATGTCAGGACAACTGCAATGGTGAAAGTCCACGCATGTATTATCAAGTGTTACCAGCACAAAAAAAACCCCACAGGGCTTAAAAGAGAACTTACCTCCCGTAAACTAATCTTCACAGGATAGACAATATTTGAACCATCCCTCTTGAAGTGAGAATGTATTTTATCTTTAATAACAAATACAATATCAGCTGGGATGGTGTTAGGTGTTTCATCACCCTCTTTAGGGAATGTAATTTTGGTACCCTCTTTCCATCCTCTCTTGATATCAATAGTAAGGATTTTATCCTCGTTTCGGACACTTCTACCATCTGGGTTGAGCCTTTTTCGGGAAATTCTCATTCTTTTGGTGCAACCATGATAAATCTCTTCTAATGATACCTTGAGTTCATGAATAACAGGGGGGTCTTGTTTACGACGCAGTTGGCTACCAACAGTGTTTCTTTCCCTTGGGAATCCATTCATACTAAACGTAGTAAAGGAACCAAATGGATCTCCATCAACTTCCATCTCTTCTGTGTCCCTGCCACCAGGCATCCTTCTACCAAAGAAGATTTCAAAAGGATTTGCACCACCAAAAAATGCTGCAAATGTAGCATGTGGGTCTCCATGAAAAGAGTACCGGAAGGTACCACCTTGCCCATCTGGTCCTCCAGCTCCTCCTTTCAGACCTACAAAAGAGTATAAACAAGTTTGAACAATTCCAGCTTCAATACTGACACCTGCTCATTGATATAAGCAGCAATTTTAGCTACAAATTCCAGCTTAAATACTGACACCTGCTCATTGGTACAAGCAGCAATTTTAGCTACAAACATAAAACATTTTAATAAGCAGGCCAGATTTTGTTTAAACAACTCACCTGACTGTTACAGGCAAGCAGGGCCTGTACAGTAGGGATACAGTGGGCCAACCAATCACAGACCTCCAAGAGGGGGGAAAGAAGAGGAGAGGTTTGGCAGTCTGTGGTCTGTTTTGTTTTGAGTGAGAGGTTGGGGAGAAAGATGGCAGTGGAATGTCTGCAGTAAGAATTCAGGAAGAATTAGAGAAGATAAAAATTGTGGCTTTGAAAGCAATTGTGAGCTAGCATTCATGCTGATGCTTTCAAATAGCCCTTTATACACCTAAGTGTATTTCCTTCTGTAGAATGTGAGGATATTGATAATATACACTTAAATCCAGAACCACAAAGAATAGACATGCTAATCCAAAATGGCAGCCACTTTAGGGCCATAAGTAGTAACTCTAATCTGTGGTTCATGATAAAGAGGCAAGGTGGATGACAGGAGTCTAGGTTTCGGTGCTCTGTGAATAACCTGGTAGGGATAATCAATCACAAGTAATGGAGACAATTCTCCAGCTCTCTGGCCAGCCTGGAAACACCAGTAACTCTTCTAAGTTCTGATTTAAAAAGCTCTACTGTAGCCCTACTTCAAAGTAAGCACAAGACCAGGCCACACATCAATTAAATCAAGAAAAATGGTCAAAAAAGGAATTAACTTCATATCTGCACAGCACTGAAGTACTACAAACCATACATGCAAGATTTAAAAGAGATTTTGCAAAAGTTATGCTATCACACTTATGCTGACAGTTACGTAGACTATTTCAAGCTTGCCATTTCTTCCTACATCATGACACCCGCCTACTTGCTGTGATTAAATTTCACCTACGCTTACTTCCTAAATTTAAAGTTTTTGCAGCTTTCTACTTTCTACAAAACAATAAGAAGAGTATGCTTAAGACCCAATGGCATCTTAACTCTTTATTATTAAATATCCACTTGCTTCTTAGCAACAATGATCCTTAATAACTTAGTCGTCACATGGGTGAAAAGATTCAGGTAGTAGATAAATCAATAAATCGGCATGGCTTTAAGCCACTGGTACTGATCCTCCATTTTGATTTTTTTTTTTTACTTAATAATTTACTTCCTGAATTCCAAATATTTTCACATTCCAAGGGTATATCTACAAAGTTTAACATTATGCATTACAGTGAAGTATATGTGTATATCTACATAACAAACTGGTGAGAATTCTGCCAATGCAATTCACGAATGAAGCTAAGGACCTCTGACTTCTTTTATTTTAATATTGTTTTGGAAACTTGAGTATCACTGAAGTCAAATATCTGAAATCAGTAGCAATGAATAAGATGTATAATTCTAAGGAATTTTTAGAAGAAACCATGATAGTTAAACTGGTTGAAAATATAAGTTCATGGCATGGACATACTTTAGGTTCCACAAGAATGCTTGGAAGTGCAGTTATTTTCTTACACACTACACACACACACCTACACCTCCAGGAAAAAAAGGTGTTTATTTTCTGAAACCCTAGCAAACCAGTTAACTTGTTATATAATTGAGAAATATCTGGTATCCTAAACCACGCATTATAACAAAGTCATTATCTTTACAATATAAAGATAGTGACATACCCCATTTGAATAATCATATGCACTACCACAAAATCTAGTGTGACTAGTCTGCTATAATGAAATTGTACAAATTCAAAGTAACACTGTGTAACCACAAGCACACCTAAAGATGGAAGTCAAGGTCCTATCAGCAGTCTTCTAGAACAAGAAATTTTTTTATTCTCCTCCTACTCTCTGCATCCTCCCGAAAACTGTTTCATACAGCCCCACAACACTTCATAGTAGATTTTCAGGGTGTGGAGATAGCAAAGACTACAGAACCCATCCTCTACATCCCCGATGGAAGGTGTTCCACCAGCAGAATGAATTAAATTGGATTCTACGTATCCACTGGGCTGGATCCAGACACACAGTATACCCTTCCCATCTGAGTTCAGTTCTGGGGCCTCCTGTGGATGGGAAAAAATGTGGACACTCAAGCCCCATATTATTCAATGGGTGGTGACATATGCACGGCCATTGAATAACATATAGGCATGGAAAGCTGCAGATGCTCCAATCTGCAGAAAGCTTGCCTGCCAATAAGGCAGGCCCACTGTACTAGACATTTTTAAAACAAGACACATCAAAATTATACAGAATTAAGTCAAGTAACTTAAACTTGATTTCAATATAAGTCTACTGTTATGTATAAGTTTGAATCCACCTTCAAAAATATTTCATAGAAGTTCTAAAACAATCTATTTTAACTAACCTTAATCAAATACTTGTCTAATTACTAGATTTAAATTAACACTTTCTCCTTTATGGAACTTGATAGAACAATATATAATCATTGAAAGATCTATAAAACATATACTTGTACTTTCATATTTTATTTTCAGAAACAAGCAACAATCATGTAATATTAGGATTAACTATTGTGTGAGTATATGATTACTAAACCACTAACATGAATTTACAAGATTTCAGAATTCCAACAAAATGGCAACATTGTACCTTACCTTGGATAAACTCACAATGTAAATGGTTTTCACCAAATATATACTGGGATGCAATAAGAGTACAAATCTGTAGTGAAGTTTTAGGATACTACAGTGGGCCTTTGGTATCTGCTGGGGTTTGGTTCCAGGACACACACACACACACACACATCCCACGGATACCAAAATCCATGGATGCTCAAGTCCCATCAGATACACTGGCATAGTAAAATGGTGTCTCTTATATAAAATGGCAAAATCAAGGTTTACTTTCTGGATTTTTAAAAATATTTTTTTAATATTTGAATTAATGGATGGTTGAATCCATGGATGCAGAATCAGTGGATATGGAGGGATGACTGCATTTACATCTAAATATACAAATGTAGTACTAACTAACAGGTAATGACAAGTCTGCTGACAAATTACACCATATGCTTGCTTGAATGACACATCCTAGAATAGATAATGGACAGGTTTTGCTTAAAGGACATCAGGTCTCACCACTATATTAAAAAAAGAGCTCTAGACCTGCTGTGTGACTATGCTCTGGGTAATGGCAAACCTCTATCAGTTACCAAGATTCACAGCTGCATCAATTTATTTAAGATGCTGTCACTCATATTTTACACAGATGTATGGCCTTTAGAGTTGTCACAATTTTTCCATTCATGTTAATTTCTTGTTTTAAGAATACAATCAGTTCTAACATTTAATGGAATGAAAGTTATAGAAGCAAGAACACAGAGAGGAAACAGAAAAAATATCTTAGAAAAAAGCAGCAATGAAGGGGAGACTAAAAAATGAAAAAGTATAAACAACAAATGACAAACAAATCTGTTATGTTACTGCATACTTCCCAAAAGTATAAGAGAACTACCAAATCTGGAAATACACAACCATTACTAGCTTTTCTATTGTTTATTAGAGCATTAGTAAGTATGAGTATACTAGGATTTGACTACTAAACTATCCTTTGTAACGCAAGCTTATCTTCTTAAAATTAAAAGTCCTGTCACAATGCAGTAAAATGTCCTACTAAAACACAAGTATCCAGTGATACAAAATCCAACTTTTTCAGCAGAATGTTCAACCCTAAAGGTTCTGTTCTAAGAATTCTAAGAAGAAATATAAACCAAAAGTAACTCATTTAAAAGTAACTGCTTTAAGCAAAACACAGAGTTTCTCTGTGCCTCATTCCCTTGGCACATTAACATTGTTTACAATTAAGCTGAAAATTTTCCTGGTATTTCATGACATCAGGCAAATTCTTTCCTTTCGAGGCAAGATGCCAATATTAGCTGAAGTCTGGACACCTGGACTCTGGCCAGTAACAACCATCTTCCAATGAAAGTTTTATTTTAATGTATATATAGTACAATATATTTTGTGTCTCAGAAAGATTAGGAAAAATACATCCATTTAACAACTAAGGTACAGCCAAATGAAACCCATTAGGAGCCAATCATAACTTTTTAAAAGGTGAATAAAACAGAAGTTTCACAAACATAACATATAAGTTAAATTAGTACATATCACAGATGATAGAAACACAGATCTTCAAATTATGTTATTCAGACTATTAGTTCAAACCTGCTTCTTGAACTGTTTTATACAACTGACATGTAAGTTTCTATTCTAAACTACCATAAAAGGTATGAAAAACCCTTACCTTCTTCTCCAAACTGGTCATAAATTTCTCTTTTTTTGGGATCACTCAGCACCTCATAGGCTTCTGCAATTTCTTTGAATTTCTCTTCTGCATGAGGAGATTTGTTCTTATCTGGATGCCATTTAAGGGCTTGTTTTCTGTAGGCTTTCTTGATATCTTCATCAGATGCCCCCTTTTCAATTCCAAGAACGGAATAATAATCCTTCCCCATCTTGAATGTTCCAAAGTTTATTTACTTTGATATAAAAGAGTCCTGTATTTAAACTATGCAATGTTGCTGGAAAACTGTTTAAGACAAGTCACAAGAACTATATTAAGGCAGCAGGCAGACTGCTCATCATTTTCTTTTTCCCCCTCCCCTGTCACTTTATACAGATAAATATACACCGTGGAAGAGACACTGCCACCCAGAGCCCTTTACACTACGTGTCTCTGCTTTTTCTAGAACAGCAAATGCTCTAAGACGTCACTTCCCAAACTAACTACAGCCAAAACTCTGCAGCGTTTTCTAGCTGTACAATTAACTGTTCAATGTCCACTCCTCTTTGCAGATGAATGAAATTGCTTTTAATAAGATTCTGCATCCATTTCTTCTTCTGCGTAAGCCTGTAGATTACAGAGAATGGTCAGATTTTAGACAATATGATGAACAGCTAATCAGTGTGAAGAAAGGTTGTTGTTCTATGAATAACAATTTAATTCTTAATGAAAAACTAATTATGTCAATAATGAGAATCAGTTTGCAAGACAGAGGGAAAAAAGGAAGAAACAAGTTTATGACACGTGTAAATGTTTGTGAGGAATTTTAGGCATGTAGAGCCATCTGCCCCAAAGGGCCAGAACAGATTGGTGTTTGAATAGTCAAGCCGAGCCAAATTTTACCATTTCCCACGTTCTCTCATTTCTGCATATTGGATAAACCCCTAGAAGAAATGCTAATGAAAAGTAAAGGTAATTGTGAGACCTGACATTCACATGACCCACTTTCAGATATTTAGGAACAAAATAAAAATATAGGGTGGCTGACACTAGGTCTCTCAATAGCTCATACTTCTTGTAAACTATATGTTGATTTAAATGTTTTAGACTACAACTGTCAGTGGCTCTTAACCTTGGTTATGGTGGCTAGAGTTCATGGGGGTTGAAGTCCACCAATATTTGGAGGGCCACAGTTCCCTACCCCTCCTAAAATTTAAAGTGAAGAATGCCAATGATTATGATGATTAAACTCACACTACAGTCCTCTCCAAAATAACCATCTACATGGCTGTTAAGAAAACAGCCCTGTAATTAATTCCATCTCTAGCTTTCTTTGTTAATCTGGATTCTGTTTCCCCTGAACCAAAGTTAGCAAATGGACCATTCAAGAGGACCTCAGGAATGAATATATCCAAACAGGCCAGCAAATTCTTTAGAAAATATGACCTCCATTCCTTCAAACATTTGCTTGTTCTTTTAATACACTGGGGAAATTTTCAAACATTTCTATTGTTTCTTCACTTGTTTTAGTGAACAATGGACCATTCATGCTGTTCTCTGATACCTCTAGAACTGTTTTGCATTAGCAATGGCAAGTACATTTCTATACCACTCATCAGTGCACATAAGCACTCCCTAAGCAGTTTGCAATACGTAAGCTAATTGCCCCCAACAAGCTGGGTACTAATTTTAGTGACCTTGAAAGGATACTAGGCTGAGTCGACCCTGGAGCCTCTGGCTGAAATCAAACTCACAACCTTGTGGCTGTGAGTGGCTGCAGTACAGGCATTTAACCACTGTGCCACTAGGGCTCCATATTCTCAAAGTGTACATATTAAATGATATATATTATACAGTACATTGCAATCAATCATTTTCTAAATCTCGGGATGAACATCCATGAAGGAATTTTTTTTCTTCTGCAGGACATTTTCTTTTTGCCATAAGGAATCACTTAATAGATATTAAGACTGGAATTTCTTTCTACTACTGTAAGAAATTCCTAAAGCTGTCCTCTAAGAACCCAACAGTCGTTCCATGCCAAAAGAGTCAGCTTGCTCAGCCAGTCCTGAAAAGTCCTTGAAAAACTTTCCTCCCTTTTCTATCCCTCCCATTATATATAGACCTTTGCATGTTTTTTTAAAATTTTTCAAAAGAAACAAATAGAACCTGCAATAAGAGGGCAGTTTTGAGTCCTCCAGTTAAGGACACTTTGTTATGCCCCCTCTTCCACCTTTCCTTTCTACTCCACAACAGTTTATCAACTTTCCATGTCCACTAAACACGTTCAGTTCTCATATGGGGAGGATAAAAACAGAGTCCCTTAGTATGTTTTCTAAAGATTTTCTTTCTTTTCTTCTTCTTCTTCTTTCTTTCTTCTAAAAAACCTAGAGTTTCTGTGAACCTGCTAATATCTCCCTCTTGTAAATTGGTATGCAGTTTTGGCTACATAAACTATAGCAGGTGTGTCTGAAAATCAAAAAGCAAAGGAATGATGATTCATATGCTCCTAAATACTTTATAACTGCAAGCTGATAACTTAATTTGACTCCAACTTGCTGAGAGTATTTCTAAATCACCAAAAATAGACAAGAGCTTTGAGGGAAACAGAAGCAACTACTTTATTCTAAAATCAGACCAAAAGCCTATCCACATTAAAGAAAGACCTTCGGAAATCCTGCTGCTCATTGCTGGAAGGGCAAAGAATTGAATCTACACGCTTTATAACTCTCTATATGAGCCAGTGTGGTGTACTGGTTTGAGTGTTGGGCTAAAACACTGAGGGGATCAGCCCCCAATCAGTGACCAGACAGCCCATTTTAAAAGCAGGCTTCTGATGCTGTCTCAAACTAGCCACTGGCAAGGAACGCCTTTTCCAAACTTCTTTTTCTGGCAGCCCGAAGCCACCTTAGATGGCCCCAGAGCAGTTTCCGGCCTATCCGGGGGTGTACGTCATCTGCACGCCAAGCCCCAGAAGCAGCTGGAATCCTCTCTTTTTGGCCTGTGTTTTGGGCTGGAGAGACCAGGGTTTGAATCCCTGCTTGAGTATGGAAATCCACTGGTGAGCTTGGGAAAGTCTAGAAAGCCCCATGATAGGTTTGCCTTAAGAGTCGCCGTAATTTGGAAACAACTTGAAGGCACACAACAAGAAAACCAACACAGATTGATATCTGCTTTGTTGGGATTTGTAACCTGAGTTTAAATGTCCAGATGTGGGGAAGTGACAAAGGGTACTACAGGCCACTTTACAGCTTTAGAGTTAAACTCGGCTTCAGTCTGTTTCATCAGAAGTATTCCTGAATAGCCAGACAGCTCCAAAGTCGCTGGGTGTTTTTCTCTGCAAAGTGAAGAAAGCTTCCGAAAAAGTTTGTCTGCGTACTCAATTGCTTGACATGCTTAACAATTGAAAGTCCCTAACCTGTCTTCTTCCAGCGAAATGTAACTTGTAGATTGTAATGGAATCAGGTTATGAAAAAAATTATTTCACCAAATCAGTTTTTTTTAAGTTGTTTTTTTTTTAAATTAAAATGCAACTGATGAATTTATACAAGGTCAGTAATGTGTAGTTCCCCAGATAAGGATAGTGGGGCAGGGGGAAATGAGACAGAAAATTTCAGGCATAATCTGAAGTGCTGGTTGTGACCTATGAAGTCTATAGGGGGTAGGTCCAGACTGTCTGAAAGACTGTATCTCCCTGTAATGACCCTGCCTGAATTTTATGATCCCCAGGGGGAGATCATAAGGGCCAGGCCTTCTCTCAGTCCCACCACCATTACAGTCAAGTCTGATGAAGAGATAGGAAAGAGTCTTCTGAGTGGCTGCTCCCAGGTTGTGAAATCGCCCCCCCCCCACACACACACACTGCATTTTGTTTTAATTATATTATCCACTGTTTGAATTGTATTTTGTTTTAACTTTATTGTGAGCTGTCTTGGGTCCCATACTGGGAAGCAGACAAGATATAAATACAATACAATTTAAAATAGAGTGCAACGTGCAAAATCAAGCCAGTGCTTCAGCATCAGCATTTTTAGTGTTCAACAAGCTGCTTCTTATCTGTGAACTCCTGAACTACTTGATCTTTCAAGAATCCTACTAAAGTAATACTATTTTGCATGAGCTAATTGGAAAATTCAGCAGCACAGTGGCCAAGAAAATCTTTAAACAAACCAGGCATATCAATTAACAACATAGCTACATTCTGTGTATGTCAGATACAAAAGGAAAGGGCAAAGATGTCTGAATAGTCACTTTCTCTAGCTGTAGAACAGATAATCTTTTAGTGATTATGCTAGGACATTCTTATTTGAACAATCATTTCATGTTAAAGACACAGGATCATTTCAGTGGTTTAGCTGCTTATTCACAGTGGCATATCTTTTCCAAGGGTATTAAAAGAACTGGCAAAAGTAATCTCAGAGTCATTGGCAATAATCTTTGAGAACTCCTGGGGAACAGCAGACATCTCAACAAACTGGAAGGGGGCAAATGTTGCCCCCATTTAAAAAAAAAGAGGACCCAGCAATTACCGTCCAGTTAGTCTGACATCAAAACCAGGAAAGAAAAGATTCATTAAACAGAGAGACAGTAAGCATTTAAAAAGGAATGCCATAATCACAAAAAGTCAACATGGGTTTCCCAAAAACAAGTCATGCCAGACAAATCTGATCTTTTTGATAAAATTACCAGCTTGGTAGATAAAGGGAATGAAGTGGATATAGCATATCTTGATTTCAATAAAGCCTTCTACATGGTCCCTCATGATATTCTGACTAACAAGCTAGTAAAAAGTGGGCTAGATGATGCAACTGTTAGGTGGATTTGTAATTGGTTAACTGACTGAACCCAAAGGAGGTTCAACAATGGCTCCTCTTCATCTTGGAGAGAAGTGACTAGTTTGCTGCCACAGGATTGTCTCAGGCCCAGTGCTGTTCAACATATTTATCAATGACTTGGAATGAAGGAACAGAGAACATGCTTATTAAATTTGCAAATGAGACCAAATTAGGAGGAGTTGCTAATACCCTAGAGAACAGAATCAAAATACAAAGTGATCTTAACAGATTAGAAATCTGGGCCAAAATTAACAAAATGAATTTCAACAGGGAGAAATGTAAGGTACTACACTTAGACAGAAATAATGAAATATAGGATGGAGGACACCTGGCTTGACAAACAGTACATGTGAAAGAGATATAGGAGTCCTAGAAGACCACAAATTGAACATAAGTCAACAGTGTAATGCAGCAGTCCCAATGGGTCTAGGGTGTATCAACAGAAATATAGTATCTAGATCAGGGGAAGGCAACCTTTTCAAGACCTGGGCCGGTCTCCCGTAGCCCAGGTCCCGGCTGGGCCGAGGGGGGGGGAATGGCGGCGCGCGCGCGCAGCCGCAACGGTGCATATCGCTGCCGCGTTTTTGGAAATCAAAATGGCAGCCACGACGCGTTTGTGCATGCGCAAGAGTACTATGCATGCGCAAATGCACCGCGGCCGCCATTTTGATTTCCAAAATGGCGGCGCGCGGCAAGTACGGCCGCAGAGCGGCAAAAACACACCGCCGTGGCGGCACGCGGCGGCGGCGCACGGCGGCAACCTTCGGCCTGGACCGGTAAGTCCAGGGACGAGGGCCTTAACCGGCCCCCGGGCCGTAGGTTGCCGGTCCCTGATCTAGATCAAGGGAAGTAACAGCACCACTCTATTCTGCTTTGGTCAGGCCTCACCTGGAATGCTGTGTCCAGTTCTGGGCACCACAAGTCAAAAAGGATGTTGACAAGCTGGAATGTGTCCAGAGGATGGTGACCAAAATGGTGAAGGGTCTGAAAACCATGCCCTGTAAGTGAAGTACAGAGCTGGGTATGTTTAGATTGGAGAAGAGAAGGTTGAGAGCTGATATGATAGCTCTGTTTAAACATTTGAAAAGATGTCATATTGAGGATGGAGCATGCTTCTTTTCTGCTGCTCCAGAGACTAGGACACAGAACAATGGATACAAACTACAGGAAAAGAGATCCCACCTAAACATTAGTAAGAACTTCCTGATAGTAAGAGCTATTCAACAATGGAACACAATCCCTCAGAAAGTGAAGTCTCCTTCTTTGGAGGTTTTTAAACAGAAGCTGGATGGCCATTTGTCAGGAGTGCTTTGATTGTGTATTCTTGCATGGCAGGGGGTTAGGACCTGATGGCCCTCGAGGTCTCTTCTGACTCTATGATTCTATGGTCAGAAGTTATTAAGGACACCATCCTATAATGTGTCCAAGTGGAACTGTGCACAAATTTATACAAATAAAAGCTTAAAAGCAGCTAGATTTCCCAGTATAGATCAGTAAAATTTGTAGTTACATATGACACCCTCCTCCCTTTTTTTGCACTGTTCGATCACAAATTTATTTAGGACAAATCCAAGTGTGTAAAGGCAGCAAAATGATTAGCAAATGACAAGCCAAATTCCAAAAGGATCACATCTATAAATATACGGCTGGAGAGAAGTGTCACAGCAAAGAAGCCATGTCCCTAGATCAGATAAACATCTAGAAATTCTAACAAGTACTATTGCCAGATAAGCACAAATATGAGAGAGAAATATTTAATATAATATAGAGAAAAGGTATATATACATAACCCTGCATACCCTAAATCATGAACACTTGTACAATAAAATTAAATGATAGGAACCAAGCAAAAAATACATTAAGGCATGTCTCTAGGGTAGTTTACCACAATCCTATGCATCTAGTCTTCAACAACTGGAGCCAGCCTAGATTATATTTAAGTACTGCTTGAAAACTCCCACTTCTCCTCTTCCTAATTACTGAAGGAAAGTTCAGTCCTCTTTAGGTTTTCAAAGTGCATTCTGCAACTTGTACTACTTCCCCCATTCTTGCAAGGAGGGCAAATTTTATGTTCTGCAGCATTTGGAAAAACATTTCCATATAACTGAACACATTTTTCCCTTCACAGCATCAATACAACATTTATTACTAAAGATTTAAAAAAGGTAAATGTATTCCCCTTTGACAAGGTTGTAAGGTCATGTCTGACTGTAGGGGGCGGTGCTCATCTCCATTACTAAGCCAAAGAGCCAACGTTGTCCAAAGACAACTCGGAACTGCTAACCTGCTGATCTTGCAATCAACTGAATCAGCGCCTTAACCACATGAGCTCCCATTTTTGAAAAGCCACTGGATAAGCACAGCTGGGGTCCGGGCTACATACATGTTGCACTCGCCGGGGCACGGCTGAGTGCAACAACACCCATTTTTAAAATTGAACACAACTTTATTTATCCCATTGGGAATAAGTCGCTTTAAACCAGTGCTTCTCAATTATTTTCTGTCATGCCCCCCCCAGCAAGAAGAAAACATTTCGCGCGCCCCCTGCGACTGTAAATAGTATAATTTGTCTATAAAATTGTTATAAGTACACCTAATGAGCCCCCCTTTATGGAGCCTCGTGCCCCCCCTTGGGGGCGCGCCCCACTATTTGAGAAGTACTGCTTTAAACTGAATGTGTTAATCTCCAAAGACTGCGGGCAGGAGAACAGTACAGATATAAAGCAACAGTGGGCAAATGCTAAGAACCAGGGTGGGCATATGTCCTCTCACAGTCCACCTCAGTTTTAAAGGTTTATTAGAACACATTAAACAACCTCCTATATACGCTAAGGCAGTGGTCCCCAACCCCCGGTCTGCGGCCCGGTACCGGTCCGCAGAACAAATGGCACCAGGCCGTCCTTTCCCTCAGCTCCTGTCCTGTCCAAAAAAAAAATCCCCTCGTGCCTCCTCATGGCAGTTCAAGGAGCCACACCAGCCAGCCACCTTCCTTCCTTCCCATTCCCCCGGGTGCCTTCCCACCTCCTCCCTCTGGCATTTCCCCTCCTTCTTTCCTTCCTTCCTCAGCTCTGTGTGTGTGTGGGGGGGGGCGCCAAGACTTGCCCCTACCCTGGGCTTCCAGTCCCAGGAAAGCGGGGAGAGCCTCCCAATTTACAAATAGGTGTGTGTATGAAGGGGGGGGGGAGGAAGAGCAGGAGAAGGAGGAAGACTCCAAGAGGGAGAGGGAGAAAGGGAGAGACAAGGGGGGGAGGGCCATTGACAATCTCTCTCTCTCTCTCTCAGACACCCACACACTCACCCCTCCCTCCATCTCGCCTTTCCCGCCTTTTCCCAGTAGCCAAAGGACCAGCCTGACTGCCTCAGTGCCAGCTCTTCTCTATACCCCCTCTTCCTTCCTTCCTTCCTTCCTTGCCCTTCCTCTAGCCTCCCCTCCTCTTCCTCTGGCTCGGAGCAACCTTGCTACCATCGCTGCTTCCCTTTGGAGCCTCCTTTGCCCCAGAGGGTCACCATCCATGTCCCCATCGGGTTGGTCTCTTCTTCCTTCCTTCCTTCCTTCCTTCCTAGTAGGGCAGAGGGATGGATGCACAAGGAAGAGTGGGGAGGGCCAGAAGGAGGGGTATGTGAGATGGGGATGAAGATGAGGATGAGGATGATGCACAGACTCCGGTGGGGGCTTGTTCCTGAGCTCACATCTCTGTCCTCCCCTCCAACCCAACAACATCAGATCTCCGAAGGGCATCACTATTATCCATCATTATGATGATTATGGGTCTTGGTTTTAGCAGACATGTTAGCTTTGTGGTTATTACTATTGTTGCTGCTGCTGTATTTGTATTGTGTCTTCAAGACTTCTTCAGAATAGGTTTGCCATTGCCACCCTCTGAGGCTGAGAGAGTGTGACTTGTCCAAAGTCACTCAGGGTGGGTCTACAACATGGCCGACCTGCGAATCAAACATTGAAACGCCAGGAATCAATGCTCAAACCACTGCGTGTGCACGCGCGTGTGTTTTGTGTGCCTTCAGGTCGTTTCCATTTTCTTGGCAAGATTTCCTCACAGGGAGGTTTGCTATTGCCTTCCTCTGAGGCTGAGAGAGTGTGACTTTGCCCAAGGTCACCCAGTGGGCTTCCATGGCTGAGCTGGGAACCGAACCCTGGTCTCCAGAGTCCTAGTCCAACTCTCAAGGCACTGCAGTCCTCACACGTGTGTGTGTTGAGAGAGGCTGCTACTTCCCTGCGTCTTCTGTGGGGGGTGGGGCTTCTGTGGGGGTGGGGCTTCTGTGGGGGGCGGGGCTTCTGTGCGCGGTTTTAGTGGGCCGCGGAAAAATTATCAAACGTTTACCGGTCCACAGCCATAAAAAGGTTGGGGACCACTGCGCTAAGGGTATTGATAGCAAACTTTTCTGCTTCCATGATTTTTTTATGTCCAGGAAAGCCGCCCCGCCCCCCCCCCCAAAGTAGGAAGCAAACTGGAGGTCAATTGTTATTTCAATAAATAATGTTTATTATTTATTTTATTGCCAAGTTTTGGAAGATACTGGCAAGCCCTTGAAACCAACCATGGGGCACGTTTTTCTAACCCCTGCCATAAAGAGATGCTTTGGGGATATAGACAGAGGCTGGGTGGCCTGGGGAGTAGTGCAGTGGTGGGGAGATGCTATCACATATGTCTCTTTGTCACTGTTACTGAGTATCTGGGATGTATGTGGCTGAACAGGGGAAGGCTCTGTGTATGTTGAGATGAAAAGAGGAGAGTTGTGTGTATACAAAGGAATAGTTGAGACATAGAGGAAGAGGGCATGCTGGTGGGCTGTAGAATGGTATGGGAGTATATTACTGTTTCTGCCCCTGAAGTTTTCAATGTTTCCAGGGAAACAGGCTTAAGAAAGATCACTGAGGTTTACTCCCAGGTCAGACCCAGGGGAAGGTAATGGCAAACCTCCTCTAAACCTTGTCAAGAAAACCTCATGATAAGGTTGCCTTAAGTCAGAAGGCATTACAACCCAAGGATATTTAGACAGTTTTGCAGTAAAAACAATTTGAGATGCTTTCCCCTATTAATTTTAAACTTCAGTCCCCCTTTCACCCTGCAAATCTACCAGATCAATTTTTATTCATTTCCAGACTACTAATGCATATGATGACAAGAAACCCATACTAATACTTCAGTAAGACATGAATCAGCAATACCTGAAACACTTCTTACTCCATCACAGCTTCTAAGAAAGTGACTGAAAGATTATGTAGTAGCTCAGTTGATGAGAAGTAAATAGCAGCCATAGATATATAAAGAATATATTTTGTAAAGGGATAAAGGTTGTATGGCCCTCCAGATATTCTGGGACTTCCACTACCCAACCGCCAAGGATGATTCAAGCTGGAAGTCCAAGAAACTCCAGAGGATCATGCATTTCCTGGCCTGCATTAAAATAATGGAGGAAATAGACACTACTCTTTATAAAAAAATATTTCATGATGGGAACTGTAGTTCTGTAGCTGTGAATCTTGATGCCAAACTGAAATAAAATAAATAAGAGATGTTCACCAACACAGGACTAGGAAATAACACTTTTTTTTTGTCTACATCATAGAAACTATTCAACAGGCATGCTCATGTTCTCAAACACATTCCACAAGGTATTCAAAGACACAGCTATGTCAGTCTGTTTCACCACAAAAAATATAAGGGAATCCTGTGGTACCTTTGAGACTGAGAAAAAGTTATTTCTAGCATAAGCTTTTCACCCCAAATCAGCATGATGGAGGGAAATAATGTAACTCAATTGTATGCATCATTCATATCTAAAGTGTATCTAATGTCAAAAGAGATGTGGGAAAAAAGATACAGGACG
The DNA here is from genome assembly GCA_026167975.1 of Phrynosoma blainvillii. NCBI lineage: Eukaryota > Metazoa > Chordata > Lepidosauria > Squamata > Phrynosomatidae > Phrynosoma > Phrynosoma blainvillii. Next base: position 207,547,596 of record JANUYF010000004.1, read on the forward strand.
GGTGGGATTTGGGATTTTTATGTTCTGTTTAAATTGTATTTAATATATCTGTATGGAAATTTTAATGTTGTAAGCTGCCCTGATTGCTCTGCAGAGGGGCGGGATATAAATAATAATAATTATTATTATTATTATTATTATTATTATTATTATTATTATTATTATTATTATCCCTGCCAGTTTTGGTACCTTCATGAGATTGTAACCTGCAGTGATGCATGCTTTTATCCACCTGCTCAGTGTAGACTTGGAGACCTTCTTTCCCAACAACCAAGGTTGTATTGACACAAATAGTACCTCTGACGTCCTGAAGCCCTTAGTTCTCTTCAGGTAGATCTTGATTGCTCACCAGAAGTCCAGGGTGTGCCAGATCTTTTCGAGTTACTTTACTAGGTTAGGACAGAATGAGGATAAAATCACCTCTTGTGATGTGTGGAAAACTGAATAGACTTTAGGAATAAACACAGAACGATATGAGCTCTTCAGAACGATAGTCGGAGCACCACTGAGTCGGGCCTTATTGAGCACAAGTCCTTTCTAACTGACAGGGCTCTCAGTTCTGAAACCCTGTGTGCTGAAGTAATTGCCATTAAGAAGATCACTTTCCAAGTGAGATGCTTTAGGGATGTCTCTCCCAGAGGTTCAAAGGGAGGCACCATGAGCTCTTCAGAACGATATGTAGATCCCAGTACAGGAAGTGGTGTACTGTTGGTGGAGACAGGTGCCCTTGATAAAGACTCGGGTCCTGGCACAGGTCTTTTGGATGCCAGCTTTTGCCATTCCTCCCTAATCATCTGCATGAAATTGGAAGGAAGGAGTACGTACACTGGTGTGGTGACCACCATTGGAAATAAGTCGTCCTCAACACTTGGCAGGTCTGGATCCTTTGGGGGGAGGTGGGCTGTTGGCATTTTCAATCCCAGCATCTTTGCCGTCTTCCTCAGCAGGAAGGACAGGTCCTCTAAAATGAAAAGGCATGTTGAACCAGTGGTTGGTTCTTCATCCTCCCCACTCTCTTCTGAGATTTCTCTCTCCTCTGTCTGGTCTCAGGGAGTCTTTGTGGTCCCGCCATCATTTCCTCCGTCAGTGCGTCTCCCCCCCCGCCCCCTGTGTCACCCTCACACCAGGCAGAGGCCAACAGACAGCCTGGTCAGCTTCTCCACTGCCAACTACTGGAGGGAATCTGTGTCAGACTCAGTCCCCCAGGTCCTCTTCCTCCTGGGACAGGTCCTCCCCTCCTCTTCCTCCTCCCCAAGATGGTGCCCGCCGGTGCCGGAGGATGTGATCCCCACCTCCTCCCATGTAGCAACGCATGACTGCTCTCATGGGGGGCTGACTGGGCTCCTCTGACCCCCCTGTGCTGATTGTGGGTGGCCCTGGGTGTCCTCTTAGCAAGCCTCCTGTGCACTACAGGTGAGGGAGAGAGGGAAGCGCATTCGCCCCTCTTGCCCTGCCTCCTTCGGTGCCCCAACCACCTGAGTGTCACTATTGCAGTGGTCATGGCTGCCACCACTGCTTCCCTAATCACTAGCTCTCTGACCCAGGTGGGGAGCTCCCAGGTGGGGAGCTTGTGCCCCCCCGGGTTCCCCTCTATACTCACGGGGAGCCTCCATATCCGTCCCCCTGGCTTGCGTCAACACCCCCAAAGTACCTCAAGAGCCAGGCGGTGGCACTGCGCCAATGCTCCGACACTCACCCAGCAGAGGCCTGTTGTCCCCTTCTGACATGCCACTGCCATTGCTGCCTTGCGTGGCTGCCTGTCTCACCCCTGCTGTGAAGGGGAGGTCAAGGTCAGGAGTGGGGCGGGGACCTCCGCCATTGCAGCTTCCTGCTCCCTCCTCAGTATAATGCCTGGAGCCGGGAACGTCGGGCATCTGCTGTTGTTGGTGGGTGGGTGGATAGTTTGAGGCTGGTTTGAGGAGGCAAAATCAGGAGGAGAAAGAGGGGTTTTTTTAAGTTATTAAAAGCAAAAAGGTACGAAAGAGTTGCAAAGGTCTTGTCCTTTGGGAGCGGTAGGCAAGAAAAGACTGAAGACAAAGTGGGGGGGGGGTCCCTCAAATGACCAGTGGGACGTTCCTTTCTTCTAGTTTGTCCTACCTACCAGCCTACCGGGAGCAATCGGAGGGGAACAACCCATTTGTCAGGATGTTGCATCCTTATCTACTGGGAAAACTTGGAATTGATATTTGTATCTTGCATTCAACCTACCAATTTCAGGTGAATGCTACATAAGAATTTAGTCAAGAAACATCATATTCAGGGTCTTTTTTCACTTTTTTTCTGAAAAACTCAAATGCTCTGAAGGAATGACGAAGTAATTTCCAAGTATGATTTGTTTCAAATGTGAAGAAAATGACAGTATATCATGTTCTGGAATGGAGTGGGAATCAATTTTATGTAAACATCCTTGCTTTGACTTTTAGTTGTCAAATAAAAGCTCAAGTCAGGTGGTGTAAGGATTCTTTGTGGCAGGGCAACATGGAAAACAACATACATAATTGGCTCAATAGAGATGTGTAATATAAGTACGTTGAAGATTACAGAAGATGTATCCTTACTATTGCAGAGATATACTGACAGTATTTTTAATAATATCCTATAAGAACTCCATTTGCAAGTAGGATTTGGTTATTATCCTAAAATCTGAGTGCAAGAGCAAAATTGTCAAGTTAGTGAATGAAACTGTCATTTGGTGAATACGTTGGCTTATGAAATCAAAAAACCAGAGGATTCCTTGTTATTGTTTGTGCAATTTATATACAGTATATAAGCAGAACATTTTTACTCAGGCATTCAGTTCAATGTCATACAAAGGATACTGAGCAGTTTAAAAGTAACATGACACAACAACTGCAAGCACTCTATGATAAGCATTCAAAGGGTTGTGTCCTGAAAACAAAGAATTTCCCCTTGTTTTATTGTTGTCCTCATGCTTGCCACATCACAAAAATTTATCAAATGTTTGTCTTCCTAAACAAATGCTTGTCAGATACTTTTAATATAAACCACCAAATGTATCAAAACTTATTTAAAAAGAGCAATTAGGACACATCCTCCTACCTCATTGTGAAAATAACTAGAGTTCCAAGAACTAAACAGACTTTGGTGTGCCTTCTTTCTCCTTTTTCTTCCTCCACCGTGATTGTGCAGAGAAATTCAGAAGCCTCTGCTTCTGTGTATACAACTCTGTATGTCATCTGAACCTAGACAAATGGAGGTTAACCTCAATTAGGTTCAATAAAACAAGTCAACCTCATATTATGGGTTTACAAAGATGGCTTGTTTCAACTAATCCGTTAAGATTAGCCACCAATTACAGTTCCAGTGATAGGCTAGAAAATGGCTGATCTGAAACAGAAGTGGACATTCCTGCTCCCACTGCAGCTTTACTGGAGGAAGAGGAGGGGCATGAAATAGTGGCCCAAGTCCGCTCCAGCCGCAAGGAGGTCAAGACTCTGCTGACCACACAGTCCGCTCCCAAAGCGGGCCAATGGATGCAGGGCCGAACCCGTGCTGCCAGGAGCTGGATTATCCCAGCTCCTTATGCTCAAATACAAAATACTTTGGAGGCGTGTATCATTTGAACGCCTTGCCTCCAAAGCGGCTGGAAGCTGCTTCATTTGGCCCATCTGTTACAGCCCTAAGTCTACTCTATCACATGCAGTTGTCACTGTAACTTAATCTCTGGAATATTTCAAACAACTTTCAGATGGCAACCCTATATATACTTGAGATTTAATCCTACTGAATTTAGTAGGGCTTATGTCTTTGCATGGTTAGCCAGACATGAAGAGGATTACACTGAAAAAGGGACATTTTATGTCTATCCCACTATTTTATTCCAAGCAGATTTTTTAAAAAAATTAATGCTATCAATACTTTACCAAAAAAGGAACAGCACACATTTCATCTGTGGACATGTGAAGTATTCCTGGGAGTGGACTATGTTTCCAAGTATCCATGCCAGATACTTTCAAGGGCTTTTCTCCACTCACACATAGGAGAATGACTCACAGTGCTAAAGTTAAAGTTTGCAGAAGTCTGACTCTACTGAACTGAAAAGTTCTGTTACGAAGTGGCTGGATCCAACAACTGTCTAAAGTTAATGAACTGACAGGCCTGTGGCATGTTAGAACTGACAAAAAAGACAATGAGCAATTTTGGAATCTATCCTCCAATGAACCCACATATTAGGGATGGCACAGAAAAATAGCATCCCCTCTTCCACAACTAGCCTTTCAACAGGGTTTCAAAGAAAGTTCTCTTCAGAAACATAAGACCCTCTGCTGATTCTGTCTGAAAGTCAATCTAGGTCACACTATTGCCTACAATACCCAGAGGGTTGTTCATGCAAATTCCAGAAGCAGAAGTACAAGAATACAAAATCATTCTTCAGTCCCAGCACTCTTGTATGAAGAGGCATACCACATCCATTATTTTATGTAAGCTATACAATGATATAGTGAAGTATTTCAAACGAATGGGAAAATAGTATATCTAGTAATATGTTTTGTATTTTACACTCAAACCATAGTGGTTCTCCCTGTATTTTATAAATGGTCAAAATATGTTTCTGAATATGTTAGAATATGGCTTTATCCCTACCTGTCTCAAGGAAATGTCTGACCTGAAAATAAGATCAAGAAGAGCACTGCATGCATGCTCCACTATGACTAGACCCAGAAACACTCTGAAACTATTAAAAGTCATCTCCAAGCAGGCTTGTCACCACCATTACCTCACCATGCACACATGTGTTGGAAGGAATAAGAAGTGCATTTTTAGAGGAGAATGAAGAATTTATCTGGGTTGGGCATTGGATGCAACAAATCATGTAAGTGTGAAGGGCTAAAAAACTTTGTAGGGCAGGATCCACTAGATATAGCCAAATGATGCTCAACTGAAGGTCAGAAACATTCTTAAGAATTATTTTTTAAAAGAAATGACTCAGCTGGTGTATATTAGTGAGAAGGGGGAGGGAAGGATATGAAATATTGAATCAGTAGACAGGGAGGAGGAAATTTGGTATTAGAAAGCTCTTGGCTTAGAAAGGGACCGATTCTATTACCTTGGCATTATTAACACTACATTCTAAATCTCAAAATGGGTGGGGCATGTGTTTTGGAAAGAAACCATGACAGATACTACTTCATATTCAGATACTCAGGCATTAACGCTGAACACATTGCTTTCACAGTAAATTGTAGCTAAGGATGAATATTCTTCTTCTGGCTCACTCTCATGGCTTCTATCTTCTACAGACTTCCTCCCCCATGTTTCTCCAGCCCACTTTCACCATCCTCCCAATACTGATGCTACTAAATACTTTCCAGCCAGCCAGAGAATATGAAAAAGGGGCTGGGAAGGCATAAATGGAAAAAGCAACTTCTTTGACAGAGGCTTTGCTAACTAAGGGGCTCAGCAGACAGTGCAAAGCACCGTCTTGGAACCAGGGAAGGGGAGTAGCAGCCGGACGACCCAATCCCTTCCCGAGGATGACATCAGAGCACCCGCCACTACACACAGCGAGCGCTCTAATGATGTCCCTCCGACACAGCATTTTTATACACTGCACCGGAAGAGGCGCTGTGGCACCCTTTCTGCGGCTTGGGAAAGGAGCACTATTTTGGGACTCCTTTCCCAGTTGCCGAAAGGGTAGATTGGGGCTGAGGCGTGGGGCAGCCTCAGCCCCAATCTTCGGCTTCTTGGGGCAGCTTACGGCCACCCATCTGTAGAGGCCCTAAGATATGCCTGGACTTATAGCATAGTAATTTACAGCTGATCCTCCATTTTCGTGGGGGATCCGATCCGGATCCCCCCCATAAGAAAACAGAGATTTGCAAATATTTAATAATAATAATAATAATAATAATAATTGTTATTATTATTAATATCCCGCAGAGCAATTGGGGTGGCTTACAACATTAAAATTTACATAAAGATATGTTAATACAATGTAAACAGAACCTATGAATCCAGAAACCCACCCGCCCCTTAAAAGGTAGTCTAGGCCCAATGGTGCTGGGCCTGTTGTCTCTCCCCCAGATAACATCAGATGGAATGGAGGGAGGGCTCCCATAGGCTTGAATGGAGCACACCCCCGTGAGCGGGCGCAGGAACAGACCTGCAGATGCACACCCCATTGATTTAAACAGAGGTTGCCCCTCTGTGAATATGCAAAACTGCGGACTTCAAGTCCACGAGAACAGAATGGTGACTGTACTACTCACCCAACATACCTATTCCCAGTGGCAGTTTTTTGTATTTTATATATATATATATATATTACAGCAGGATATATATATATCCTGCTGTTTTCTCAACATTGAATCCAAGACATCTTACACCATAGTTTAAAACCAAGTAGAACTTCAAAAAAACACAAAAACAACTCACCATAATAAAAAAAATCTAAATTTACCTGTTCTGTTAAAAACAGCATTAATTTATACAGTTTAAAAGCATTTAACACTTAAATATAGCACATATAACCCTATTAAAAGATAATTCTACACACAAAAATATGTCTAAATAAAAAGGTCTGTACCCCTGTGGAAGGAGAAGCTCCTGATCTCCTGATATGCCTGTGTCACTGGTGGGACAAGCCCTGCCCTGAGAACCTTGAAACGCTGGCAGGTTGGTATAGGGAGAGTCCATCTTTCAAACAGTCTGACTCAAACAATACAGACTGCTTTAAAAGTCATAACCAACACATTTAAATTAACAAACCAGTATCCAGTTAAGCTCCTGCAACAAGGAAGTTCCATGTAGTCATCCTACTAACACTTGTAACATGGATTCAATCTGCAAAACAATGTGCTTCTAGACTCCACCCCTGCCCAAAAAATAGAAATAGAAAATATGAATAGAAACTCTGGTCCAATCCGCACTGCAGAAACCGCTTCAACTCCCCTGGCTCACTTTTGGCTAGGGAATTCTGGGAACTGTAGTTTTGTGAGACGTTTAGCCTTCTCTGTCAGAGAGCTGTGGTGTCACAATAAACTACAATCCCCAGGATTACCTAACACTGAGCCAGGACAGTTAAAGCAGTGTCAAACTGGATTATTTCTGCAGTGCTGATTGGATCTAATATTCCAAATCAAAAGATTCAATAAAGACTACAGAGAGCATTGAATATAAGAGCATAAATTAGTTAAACTACGCAGATGCAGTCTTTGTCCTTTATTTTCATGCCATTTCTCTTTCAGGGAGAATAAGATATGATTTCAGATTTCTTCAGAAATCTTCATTTGCTAGGATTGGGTTTGTTCTCTGTGTTCTCTTCCATCTCCCTGGCAACAAGAACATAATCTCACCTACCCCCTTTTATTCCTGGGTTCTCCCACACAACTGAGCCTTTGAAGACTTCATGAAATCCATAGCTTAAAATTAGCTGGAATATCATGTATTTAATAGAAACCACAAGTACAGGCATATCTCACTTAGCAAATTTATTAGCCTTTTTAATCCTGCTTTCCTTCTTGCCCTCTGTCTAAATGTAAATTTTGTAGCAGTACTGGCAGGATGGTGAAGTAAGGCTAGAGCAGGGGTAGGCAACCTTTCCCCTTTAAAGGCCAAGGGACTTCAGCTCCCAGAATCCCAGGAGCTATTGGCCAACATGGGACTATTGGTCAACATGGCTGAGGCTTCTGGGAGCTGAAGTCCCTCGGCCCTTAAAGGGGAAAGGTTGCCTACCCCTGGGCTAGAGAAACATGGACTTTCAATATTAGACTGCAGCAACGCTTCTGCAAGAAAAAGTGCAATAAAATTTGAGCTGAGAAAAATCTTATTTTACGCATAAGTTCCTACCTAAAACAGGCAAGGTAAACAGCATCTACCTCCAGCATCCCTTATTCAGCAACACAGAAAAGAGGAGAACAGATAAGCCTCTGTCCCCAGCTACTCCGGGTATGCTTAAAAAATCCATAGATTTTTAAGGCTGTCCACCAAAATGAAAATCATAAAAGTGGAGTCTGGTGAATGAAGAGTGTATTTGGAAGACTTAAAATATTTTTGTTTACTTACACAAAGTTTACCTGACCTGGTTGCTTCATTTTCACATGTGCATATTTTTAATTCTGAATTTAAAAAATTGCTGTTAACATTTTGAACTGTTTTTCCCTCTTTGTTCCACATTATTTCTGCCTCTGGTACCAAGCCCCCAGGGACACATCTAATTCATTAACTGAGGTATACAAATTCTGCTATTGGGTATGCCCAAATAAGATACTATCTTATCAAAGATATTGTCTCTGCCTTAAGACAAAGTTTTTCTCCATAGATGCTGCACAAAAAAATTAGGTGGTAAAATCTGAGCCCTAAGTAGGAAAAAGCCCCAAATCTGTTAAACTACTGGAAGCCAATTTTCAAATTTTAATTTTTATAAGCAAACTATTTACTTCTTCTAAAATTCAAAACCAGCACCTTCCTCAAACTAACCTCTCCTATACTGCCAGCTTCCAGATCAATCTACTAATCTATTTTCAAAGTATAATTTCTGCAATTCATCTGACAGACTGCAACCCTATAATCTCAACATAAATTAAAGAAGCATTTGTTGAATAAGCAAAATGGTAATCGGCAAAGAATCAAGCACCTCTCCCCTCAAAGAGTTTTTTGTCTGTTTTTTTTGGGGGGGGGAATGAATCATACAATATCATCTGAACCTTGTGGCACCTAACAAGCTTTATTTGGCATAAATTTTGTCCATACAACATCCTCTCTAATTAGAAAGCTCAGTTTGGCGCACAATCTGTACGTCCTGCTAATCACAAAATAATTCTGGGTGGGGGCATGGGAATATGCAAAGTAATCCCATACCATGATCCTGTAGCAGAAATGCTACCTTCTCATCTACAGGTCTAAGTGGGACAGAAACATATGTAAACCAGAAAAAACTCTCAATGGACCAGAATCTCTAGTGTCATGGGAAAACGCTATATGCATACAAATACTACGCACAGAGAACCATTACATGCTCTTGAGATGGGTCTTAAATTGGCCTGCCACATGTGTTCTGGGTGCACTTATTGCTGTTTTGAAAACTTGGTAATCCTAGTCATGCAGCAATTTCCTGCATTCCTTTTCACTGTAACCCCTTACGCATGAAAAGCATACTGTGCATATACCCCCAAAACGCATACATCTAAGGAAGCGGACTGTGACCCACAAAAATGCATACATTTTTTTAAAAAAACCTGCATTCTACTAATACAATGGCACAGAGCCACAGAAGCCCACCATGTTTTTTTCCTTCTACTACTGACCCCTTCACAAAAGCCCAATTACAGAAACACTCCTCAACATTACTGTTTCATAAACCCCAATACATCTCCCCACCACTGTCTGGGGAAAAATGCACCCACTCCTCGGTCTCCGCGTTATGACCAATAAGCACCAATTTAAATTCCAAGATTAAAAACAAAAAGGTAGTCCTATTAGCTTGCCAATTTTAAGGAAGTGAAAAAAATGACACTTTGTAAAGCTCCAACACAATTTAACTAATGAAAATCAAAAGCATCCTCTTTAGAAATGTTATATATGGTCACATATAGTGGGTTTATACACGGTTGCTACCCAGAAGAAGATATCCAAAATGGTTTCACTGTTGGACTGGAACACTGGGAGACCATGGTTTGAATTCCCACTCAGCCATGGAATGCCATTGGGTGACCTTGGACAAGTCACACCCTCAGCCTTAGAGGAAGGCAAAGGCAAAGGCAACCCCCCCCCTCCGAACAAGTTTGCCTTAAGGATCACCATAAATCCAAAATGACTTAAAGGCACACAACAGCTAAAACAACATGCTTTAATATCTGCTTAACAACTGAAAGTATCTAACCTGTCCTTCTCTAGCAGAATTTAATGTACAGATTGTCATGGAATTAAGTTATAGAATAAATTATTTCACCAAAGCAGATTTTTATTTTTATTTTTAAAAATGCAACAGCTGAATACAAAGTCAGTAATGTGTAGCTTCCCAAATAAAGCTACACATTTGGGGGGGGAAATGGGACAGAAAATCTACCAGGAATAATCCAAAGTGCTGGTTATAACTTATAAGGTCCTATAGGGGTTGGTTGGATCCAGACCATATGAAAGACTGTAACTCCCTATAATGACCCTGCTGGAGTTTTAAGAGCCTTCTCTCAGGCCCAAATCACACTGCAGGAATAATCTAGCTTGAGACTGCTTTATGGCTCAATACTAGGGAATTTTGGGGACTGTAGTTTTGTGAGACATTTAGCCTTCTCTGTCAGACAGCGCTGGTAACACAATAAACTACCAACTCCAGGATTCGCTAACACTGAGCCAGGGCAGTTAAAGCAGTGTCAAACTGGATAATTTCTGCAGTGTGTTTTGGATCTCAGTCCCATCACCATCACAGGCACGCCTGCTGAGGAGATAGGAAAGAGCCTTCCCAGCTGCATCTCTCTACAGTGATCCTGCCACAGTTTGAAGAACAGGAACAACAAACCAGTGTGGTGCAGTGCTTTCAGCGTTGGACTCAGGGCGACAAGAGGTCCTCCTTTTCCTGGACATGCCCTACATCATTTCCACCTTCTGTCCAGGAAGAATTCCAAAACGTCCTCCATTTTGAGCACGACTAAGAAGCATGAGTTTACATTTATATCAGTGATTTTAATCTTTATTTAGTCGCGTCCTAAATTTTTCTCTCGAATATCCTACATTTTTCGGTGCCTTGTCCTCCTTTGCAGCTATGACATCCAGTCAACCTTGGTTGGGACTAGGACTATGGAGACCAGGATTCGAATCCCGGCTTGGGCCATGGGACGCCACACTCTCTCAGCCTCAGAGGATGGCCATGGCAAACCCCCCTCTTTCCCCTCTGCAGAAACTTGCCATGAAAACCCTTTGTAGGGCCGCCGTATGTCGGAAACCACACACACACAAAAGAAAACACCACAAACACAGAGGTGAGAGGTCGCTCACCCCGCTAAAATCGGGCAGCGAACATAAAAACGTCGTTTTAAAAGCGATTTCTGACCAATTGGGAGGCGAAGGAATAAAGGGGAAGCCCAGGCTAACGGTGCCGCAAAACCGTTAGAGGAAAAGGCGCCTGCCAGCCTCCCTCCCTCCTTGCTTCGTTCCTTCTTAAGGACTCACTCGCCAGCCGTGAGGCAAATGCCGCAGCGACAGCCTCCCTCCGCACGCGCTGACGGAAACTCCCACAAACCGCCTTCCTCCACAAACCGCCACAGCGCGTCGACTAAAGGAGCGTCGAGAGCGCATGCGCGGGGTGCGCGTGCACGCACGCACTCGGATGGGGGGAAAGCAGGGAAATCTCAACTCACCTCTCGCGAGAACCCCTTCCCTTTAAAAATATAACAATCACTCCCGTCTCTCGCGAGAACAACGCGCACGCGCGAAAACACACACCCGTCTTTCTTCTCCCCTCCCCCACTCCAGCAAAGGTTTAAAACTTTTTCAACGCCGTCCCCTCCCTTTCTCAACCCCCCTTTTGAGTCTCTCCTGCCAATCTCGTGCTTGAATGCCCACATCTCGCGACAATTGAAATCGCCACCGTTTCTTTTCCCCTCCTCCCCCGCCTTCACCGCTTAGAAATCTCGCCCACCTTTCTTTTTATTAATGAGACACCTCGCGAGATTTCGTCCTCGCGTCTCCAGCTCCTCCTCCCCCCCGTCCCCTCCCTCTTGAGTCTCTCCTGCCAATCTCGCGAGAATTGAAATCCCCACTCTTTCTCTCCCCCTCGCCCATCCTTCTTTTAATTAACAAGAAGACATCTCGCGAGATTTTGTCCTCCCTCCCCCCTCGGAACACGATGCGACGTAGGAATGTGAAAGGCTCCCGCCCGCCGCCGCCATTTTCTTTCTTTCTTGGCAGGCAGAGCGCGCGGTAGGAAGCGGCCATGTCGGACTACTCTACGGTGCCCCCTCCTTCTTCGGGCGCGCCTGGGGGAGGCGGCGGAGGAGGAGGAGGAGGAGGAGGCGGCGGAGGGGCGGTCAACGATGCTTTTAAAGACGCGCTGCAACGGGCTAGGCAGGTGGGTAGCCTTAGGGCCGGCGGTGGGTCTCGGGCGGGCGGCCTAGTGGGCGCTGCAGGCCCCCAGCACCCGCTCGGCCTCCTCCTCAAGGACCCTGCCTCCATACCGCAGGCCTCCTCCTTCTCCTCCTCCATCCAGGACCCCGGCGGGCTTGGTCTCTGGGCCTTTAGGGGACCCTCGGAGGCGGAGCGGTGGAAAGAAAATGTCGCCTTTCATGCTCAATGAGGAGGGAGGGAGGGAGGGAAGGCCGATTTGGGATTCCCCTCAGCATCCCTTTCTTAGAATAATATACTTATTACGATCACAGTAGTTTTTCCATACCTGTTCAGGTGTGGAGAAAATTAGTAAATGGCTTCTTATTTTTCTCCTCTCCTTTATTTTCTCTTCCTGCCTCGTAATGGCGGGGCTTTTTACACACTTCTCAGTCTTTCCTCCTCATGGACGTTGGAATCTGTGAACGCATTATTAATATTATTTCTTTGTTCAGTTCCTCCTCTCTTCCCCTTTCTCTCCATAATGGGGCTCAAGGCGGCTAACAGCACTTTAAATAATAAAATACAGATTAAAATCACGGCGCAGCAGTCGTCCAAAGTGAAACCTCTCCATTTCTGATTCTCCTCAGTCTCCCACCAGCCTCCGTTGGCGTCTCTTCTTCAGGAGGGTCTGCTGCCACTCCGATTGTTGTATTTACTTATTGATTAATTTATTTATTTATACACCGCCCTTCTATATTGGGACTCAAGGCGTCGGACAGCATTAATTTTAATTAACAGATTAAAAGCACGATATTCTCGGCCCTCCGTATCCACGGGTTCAAGCCTCCGCGGCTTGAAAAATATTTATATTTTATATATACCATATGTGTACGTGTGTGTGTAAGAGAGAGAGAGAGAGACACGCACACACCCCAAAAACCAAACCTTGTTTTTTATATAAGGGGCACGATTTTATTATCCCATTGTATTTAAAGGGATTTGAACATCCATTGAGAGTCCTGGAGACAAACCTTAGTGGGTTACTAAAGGCCATTGTGTAAGAGAATAAATTGCTTCATTTTCACTTAAATTTTGGCAAGAGGGAAATCACACACATACACATATGATTCAATCTTTCTCATTGCCGCTTTCAGGAGACACAATGGAGGAGGAATCAAATCAATGCTTGCAGTCAATGGGCATGTTTCTGTTCACATGCCTTCATTAACTTTAGTTTTTTTCAAGCTCAAAATGAGTTTCTTTTACTCAAAATTAAGTGTCTCCTTAATTTTTTCTCTCTCCCCCCCCCTTTTGCTCTTTTATGAGAATTATATTCTACTAGAAGAGAACTTTTTGCAATTGGCAATTCTTCCTGTGCAGCATTCGCTCCTTTTCAATAAGGCTGCATCCACACTGCAGAAATAATCCAGTTTGACACCACTTTAACTGCCCTGGCTCCGTCTTGCAGAAGCATGGGATTTGTAGTTTGTTTGGCACTAGAGCTCTCCCACAGAGAAGGCTCAATGCCTTAGAAAAAAACAATTCCCATGATTCCCTAGCATTGAGCCAGGATAGTTAAAGTGGACTCAGGGTGGATTATTTCTGGCAGTCTGTTCAAGCCTTTAGAGAATCTTGTGAGTAGTAAATTATATGTTCCTGTGAATTTTGGTAAAAAGATACAGAAATCTCCTTTCTCCAGCCTGCAGAACTGCAGTTTCTAAACAGGAAAATCACTTCATTTCTGTGGGTGGCTGCAAAAGTACTAGTTGCCAGATAGCTTTGAAAGAAATTAGTGTAAAAAGTGATTTTTTTTCTCTCACCTTTCTTTGCCATCTTAAGAAATAAAATTCTAAATAATTAAGATCAAGATATAAGGGGATTGTGATTAAACAAGGATAATAGCTAGAAACCCATTGGGTGCAAGATAAAGAGAGAACTAAAAAGTTAGAAACACAGCAAGCTAGACTCTATATTGTGTAGATGTAGTTTTGTAGGAAAAGGGCAAGCTACAATAGATAAGAGATTACAGGAAGGCAACAACAAGTATACAAACTGCTACTTAATGGGAAGGAAGTTAGTAGGAGAAGAATGTAGGATGGTTGAAGCAAGTGTAATAAGAATAACCCTCATGGGTTATTGTAATTGTAATTATTTGATTTTAATATAATAGATATTAGATTTTATTCTGTAACTGTTTAATACTGTTTTAAGGGTGGGAGGGAAATATTTTGTATTGTATTTTATGTTGTTAACCGCCCGGATTGGGAAACCATTGGGCGGTATACAAATAAAATTTATTATTATTATTATTATTATTATTATTATAAAAGGTGGCTTCAGTATATTTTGTTTCCTGTTAAAGTAACGTGTTTAGGCCTGCTAGAGAGCACCTGGAAACCTCTCCTGAAGTCTTACTGTAGAATATGGTGGGCCCTTATTATCATCTGGGGTCTGGTTCCAGGAACCCCCACTCCGGATACCAAAATCCATGGATGCTCAAGTCCCATTATATACAATAGCACAGTAAAATGGTGTCCTTTATATACAGTAGCAGAATCAAGGTTTGCTTTCTGCAATTTATATCTTTTAAAAATATTTCCAAGCCATGGATGCTTAAATCTGTAGATAATAAATCCATGGATATTTACAACATTACATATATGTGATATAAGAGTCACACATTTCCACATCTTTCACTAATATATAATTAAGGAAGTTTAGAGTATTATTTTGTATAATCCTTTCGTTTCCTTCAGCAGTAATTTTTTCCACAGATAAATACTTCATGCCACTTGAAAGACTTGCAAAACAGATAACAATCCTTTTCCTCCATTTAGATCAGATGTGAGAATAATACTGAATCTAGTTGTTTTGTAAGATTAGTTGTCTTGCTCGAAAAAAAATGGCAAAAGAATTAACGTGGTCTGAAGCATCCAAGTGCCTCCTTTTGTTTTATAAGAGGTTCGCCAACAAAGCACTGGAGCAGTAGCTTCTTCCCCAACCTCCATAGATTTATTTGGAATAATAATTGTGGTTTACACAATTTTGTTGTACACGCAGTAGTTCTTTCACAGCTTTTCAGTGCAGAAAATTAATAAATTGCTACAAGGTGAAATAAAACTAAGTAATAATTTAACACGCATGGAATTCCACTCTTAGGGGCTGAAGAGAAATCTTGAAATTGAACATTGATGCATTTTAAAATTAGAGTACTTCTTGAAATTACCAACACACTGCTCTTAGAGCAACAACAAAAATTCTACATTTCTTTCTTGTCGTTCCTCTAGGGTTGATGACGGTTTGGAATAGTTCTTAATTTCATCTGTACCTATCCTATGTCAAATGCAAATTTTCACTTCTTAAATATAGCACCAAATCATGGGCTATTGTTAGGTAAATTAACTGCCCTTGCTCCTCACTTTGATACAGGACAGGCAAGTTGCCATGCCAGCTTTATACAGCATTGGTTCTGTGGACCCGCTTCCCCAGAAACCAGATATTCTGGGAGCAGGCATCTCTGGCAGCTCTTTTCCCACCATTCTCAGCACTTCATGAGATGAGCACAAAGAAGACCTGCTAGTGTAATGAGCTACTATGCTAG
Organism: Phrynosoma blainvillii; assembly: GCA_026167975.1. NCBI lineage: Eukaryota > Metazoa > Chordata > Lepidosauria > Squamata > Phrynosomatidae > Phrynosoma > Phrynosoma blainvillii. The sequence continues at coordinate 207,563,197 of JANUYF010000004.1, forward strand.
TGTAGTGCCACAATAGTAGTGCTATAATTGTCAAAATACTATGTGGTGTTGCTACACTTAGTTCTTGCACCTATGCCACAGAGGGGCCTCAAGCAGGCTGATAATGGTAACATTCTTGGGGTGCATCCACACTACAGAAATAATCCAGTTTAACGTCACTAACTGCCATGGCTCAATGCTATGGAATTCTGGAAATTGTAGTTTGTAGTGGCACCAGAGCACTCTTGACAGAGAAGACTAAATGTCTTGCAGAGCTTCAGTTACCAGAATTCCATAACATTGAGCCATGGCACTTAAAATGGTGTCAAACTGCATTATTTCTACAGTCGATGCAGCCGTAGCAAAGTATTTAGCCTAATTTTTCCCATGGCAGATTATGGTAGCACCATCTGATGGCTGGTTTGGAAGTCAGTAGATGGTTACTATCAGTAGATGGTAAGCGTTTCTGAAGTCAATAGATGGTAAGGATTCAGGCATCTAGGGATATATTGGTTCCTTATAATGGTTGACACACATGCCATTGTTCAGTTCGCTGTAACATTCAAGATGGGAATTAATTGCATCTTTACACATGCCAAAATGGGAGTAATCGTGACCATTTCTCTAAATGTTGCAGCTCTGCAACTGCCAACAACACAAGCCATCAAAACCAAGAGTAAGGAATGCTGGGAGTGGTAGTCCAGCGACATCTGGAGGACTTTGCTTCCCTCATTTCTATCATGGGTGCATTATACAGTATATTTAGTACATGTGTGTGAACCCAAGGTTGAGCTGTCTTAATCATTAATCTCTTAAGAGATTTACACTGATCTAGATTCTTCAGTGCGGTTTGATAATCAGTGGACTCAGATTGATAGTGGATTTGCATTCTGTAATAATGTTCTTATTACATATAACAATTTAAGGAAGTTATCATCTTTTCTGATCTTTTCTTACAGATTGCAGCAAAAATTGGAAACGAATCAGGGACATCAGTGAATTCAAATGATTACAGCTATGGGGGACAAAAAAGACCTCTTGAAGATGGAGGTATGCTGTCGACACATAAGATGCTAACATATTCCATTCTAAATATTATAAATAGTGATACTAGAATATGTTTCAAAGCGTGTTATAGATTGCCTGTTCTTCATAATAATAATAATAATAATAAGTTTTATTTATAACCCGCCCCTCTGCTCGGCAATCGGGGCGGCGTACATCATGATTGTTTCTGCTTAAAAGGTGGAATGATCTATCTTACACATAGGTTTGACCTTTAGATATGACTAATAAAGTTAGATGATAAGAGATTGCATCTGCTTTTAAAAGTGGATAGCATAAAATTTACACTTAAAATCTGTGGTAAGGTAGGTAAAATTTGCATTGTTTAGAATGTGTCTTAAGTATGATCTTGAAATATTTATTTTAAAGATTAGCTTCTGCAATCTTGATGTATTAAAAATATGCCAACGCTCATTTCTTACAGTTTATTATTGTATTGTTGTATTGTGCAAGTGCAGCATTTTATAATAGGATGTATTTTGTCAAAATGACCAGCATTAGACGACATTTGGGAGGGAAATGTCTCATGCTTAACATGTTCAAACCCTAATAAAATAATTCTATGATAATTTTTTTCTTTTAAAATATGTTATTGAAATGTGTATCATGTTCTTGTTTCTTAAAGCTTGTGGGCTTAACCGGGTTTAATATATTTATCTTCTAAAAGCATTATGTAGTATTTTTTAAATTCTTGAAGACAGTTTTCTGACCTTGGAGGCATATATAGGTTTTGAAGAATGATAGTTTTGTTTACAGAAAATTTCTAAGGCTCTTGAGAAGGAGTACTTGTGTACTTTATTTAAGTGCCTTTTTATTAACAGTGAGGCTTTTGATATTCAAAAATGAGCTAATGATGCTTCAAATGATGTATGTAATGTATTCTTTTTATTTTATGTGTAGATGGCTCTTGGACAAGTCCGAGCAGTACAACACACTGGGAGGGAATGCCCTCTCCTTTTAAAGGCAGGAATTTTTATTTATTACCTGTGTTTAGTATGTAAACGTGAAATGAACTAGTGGATCTTTTGAAATGGATGACACAGATATTTCTTGGAATATGTGTCTGAGTTTTGCTGCAGTTAATTATGGTGTTTCATCATCTATTTCTGAATATGGGGTGGGAAGGAAACATTTGAAGTAATTTTTATCAGATATTAGTAACCTACGACTTTCACTCATACTAAACGGATTTCCATGGTAGTCATGGTAGTGGCTTTGAAGCTGTTTTGAAGTCTTACCCCATGAAAGTTTCAGTATTTAGGTAGGTAGTCTGTATGACAGTTCCCAGATTGAGATTGTATTGCTATGTGTTGGTTAAGTCTTAAATTTTGATTTTCTATTTAGTATTGTGGTTGTTGTCAAACATAATTGTAAAATGATGATTTCTCACAATAGTGGTCGTTTCAGTTTTTGTTACAGAAGCATCATTAGCTTTAGTGTCAAATTTCTAATTATATGATTAAATGTTTGTTTGCTACGCTGTAGTGACTGGACGTCCATAATAGTGCGTTTAAACCTGTGTGCCTTATTAAAGCGTTGAACATTTTATTTGATAAATGGAAGTGCTTTGTATTTTTCCCCTTATACTAACCAAGTGTTAAACATATAAGATTTTTCCTTGTTTAGATGACCTATTCCCTGAAATTTCAAAAACATGCTAAAGTGCATTGGACAAGTTGCATTTTGCACTTCTGGAACAGCCATTTATTTACATTCCTTTTATCTGTTGCCAAAAACATTTTTAAAAATCTTAATTTTGCAGATCAACCAGAGCCTAAGAAGGTTGCTCCTCCAAATAATGATTGTAAGTATTTTTATATTCAGTTGCTTTATGATCATCAGTATATGTTCCAAAAACTAGTGCTTTGTGTCCTAATCTGCAGATAATGGTGACTTATTTTTATTAGCATGTAGTATGGTTACTGACCCACCTAAATACCTTAAAGGTACTAGATCCCATCTGATCTTGGAAGCCTAGCAGGGTAGCTCTGGTTAGTATTCGGATGAGAGACCAACAAATACCAGGTGCTGTAGGCTATATTTCAAAGGAAAGATCTGGCAAAATTACCTTTGAGAATTCCTTGCCTAAGAAAACGCAATTAAATTCAAGGACTCGCCATAAGTCAACAGGTAACTTGAAGGCATCCCTCTCTTTATTAGATATATTGCTATTATTATTATTATTATTATTACCACCTTTGAAACATTTTTGGGGATTTGTGGCAGTTTGTTATGAACTTTCTCTGAGGCTTTAATAATGATAAATTCCTTATCTGACTCTCCCTATGGATTGAGATGGGGAACAGCAACAATTAATAGACAAGCAACATGAGTTAAAAAGACATCTGTTTTTCCTTTTTGAAGGAAAACAAAAGGTGCACCCTAAGCAGGAAACCAGTTTAAAACAGCAACAAGACAAATTTCTAACAAACGTTAAGTTTTACTGTGAGTGAAGAAAGGTTAATTTAGAACGGGTGAGCAAAGTGAAACCCCAGGGATCCAAGTTAAAAAAAAAAAAGCCTCTATATTTCCCCACTATCCTGGGGGAGGGCATGGGACTATTTTTCACCACATTTGGCCCTATGGGTGATTTTTGGCCTAAGAGAGGTCTTTTTCTGAGGCAGGAGATGAAGAGGAAACAACTCTTGCTACATCACCCAAAAGCATGGCAACAATATCATTTGGGGAAAGAATGCAGCTTCTTGGCCTCCCTCAGTTGCCCATCCCTAATTATGACATAGTAGAGGCAGCCAAAGAGAATAGCAAATCTAGCTAATATAATTTTGTATCAGTTAACAGTGTATTACATGTTTAAGTGTAGAAATTTCAGTCAAAAAAATTGACCCCAAAAACCTGGATCAACTTATCTACGGGTCAATGTAAATACTGTACTTCAACTCCCAGAAAAGGCACCCATCATCCCCTGCTCTCTCATCCATCCAGCTTTTAGCACAAACAGTTATGCCTGGCAGAATTTTGTAAATTCTTTGGCATCATTTTCCTTTGCTTCATCATTTAGATTATTTGTTTCATGCCTCTTAAGTTTTACCATCGACTTATCCATAGGTCATATCAAAATCCATAATTTTGGCCCTAAAACCTGCCCTTGACTTACTCATGAGGTCAGCTTATAGTCAAGTACAGGGGTCGGTAACCTACGGCCCGTGGGCCGGGGCCACCTGCCCCCCCAAGGCCTTTTGGACTGCCGCTGCCGCGGCGCGTGTGTGTGTCGCAGCCACCATTTTGTTTCCCAAGATGGCGGGCGCGACTCGTTTGCACATGCGCGAACGAGTCACAGCCGCCATTTTGGAAAACAAAATGGCGGCCGCGACAGGGGCCGCATGCGCCGCCATTCCCCCCTCCCCCCCTCGGCCTACGGAAGACCTGGAGGGCCAGTGGACTGGCCACAGGTAAGAAAACCTTGCCGACCCCTGGTCAAGTATATATCGTAGTTTTATTGTAGTTCATTTAAAAAAAAAATTGGGTCTTCTCTCCCCCACTCCCCCCAATATTAAATTCACTACAACCGCCTCTGTTTTCACGGGGAATCTGTTCTGGAACCACCACCATCACCACCCCCATGAAAACAGAAAAATCACTAATATTCAAGCCCCATTGCCTTGAATAGTGTCGAGTGCCCCCCCCCCCATTTTCCCCCTCCATTTGCTGCCCGGGAACGGGTGAGGGATGCAGACTCCCAAGTCCGCAAAAACAGAGGAGCGACTATAAGCTGCTAGGTTCTGTGTTATTACTTGAGAGCATGCAGCAGTATGCAGCTGCAGCATAAAACTATTAGATACCATTCTCACTAGGGAATTTCATGTAAATTAGATCAGATTTTTCTTACAGGTAGAACTATGAAGGTATGAAGCTGAAGGAGCAAATTATTCCCATATAGAAAAAATGGCCGCCTCTCCCTGAAAAGTTTTATATGGTCTTAGAGAAATTCTGTATGTAAAATTCAGAATTCAAAAGGAAATTCTGTAAGAACTATTTCTTATAAAAGGACTGTTTTATTTGCTTCGTATATACTATCTCTGTGTTATACTTCATTCTAAGGTTCTGTTGGGAAAAGTACTTGTAATATTAAATCAACAAATATTTTTCTGCTTTTACAAATATGCTAACTGTTGTAGATCACTTTTTCCTTTTGTTCATGTTTCATTGGTTCCATCCCATAGTTTTAATTGTGAGTTTGGTTGAGCAGTGCAGTCTGACAATCATATATCCATAAAACGGCCAGTAATTGCTCTTTTCATCTTGAAATTCCATCTTTTTCTCATCAGGTCACGGTTCTGAAATTTTAAAAATCAACAGCATAATACAGCCCTCCCGCTCCAACTGCAGGCTTGCCATCTGCGGATTTGAGCATCCTTGAATGGCAAGCCCACTGGCCCTAGTGGCAGCAGCAGCACACAAAGCCATTTAAAACCATAGGACTTGAGGTTCCACAGTTTTTGGCACCTGCAGGGGATGGGTTCTGGGTTGGAACATTCTGCAGATACTAAGGACTGACTGTACATATAATTGTTCAGAAACATGTTTCAGTTCATCACATCTGAAACAGTTTCTCCTTGAAACAAAATAATGAAACTTGAATGATGCTCAGGTTTTCAACAATAGAATTACTGTCTGTTTGTGCAGTCCTATGGTTCTCTTCTCAGGTAGATGAAATGTTGAGTTCAGCAGGGCTTACTGCTCAGTTGATAAGTAGAGGATTGCATTTTTAATGATTTGAAATACCTAGTTCTATTGCATCACCTCAAGTGGTATAATGATTGGTGCTGCTAATACTGTTGAGTTTAGTGATCCAAATACCAAGTTTTTATTGCTAGCCTTTCAATTGTGAGAAACAGTGATCCCTTGCTATGGGGGGGGGGGGGGATCTGATAATTTTTAAAATACATATTTTTAAAAATTGCATAAAATTACCTTCATGCTATGTATGGTATATATGAAGGATAAATGAATTTTATGTTTAGACTTGGGTCTCTTCTCCAAGATAACTCATGCATATACAAATATTCCAAAATCCAAAACACCTCTGGTTTCAAGCATTTTGGATAAGGGATACTTTATTTAAATAACATAATTTTCCATCTGAAAGACAGCAGAGAAGGAGCCTCAGGATGGTTGCTCCTTGTCATTTCACAAGATCTTATGACCCTTTGTTGTGTGCCTTCAAGTCATTTCTGACTATTGGCAAACCTATCATAGGGTTTTCTTGGCAAGATTTACTGAGAGGGAGATTGCCTTTGCCTGCCTCTGAGACTGAGAGAATGTGACTTGCCTAAGGTAATCCAGTGAGTTTCCATTCCCAAGCAGGGATTTGTACCCTGGTCTCCAGAGTCATAGTCCAGCACTCAAATCACTGCACCATGCAGGCTGTGTCTTAAGGTCCTTGTAGGTTTATGTTTATATGATGCTTCCCTCACAAACGGCCTAAGACAAATATGGGATCGTGCAGACGGGGCAGAATGTTTCATGTAAAAACTAACAGTTCCCTGATTGCACCAAGACTGTGGCAACCACATGGGTCTACTTCTGAAGCAGGCCACCACCACAGTCCTCAACCTGGCTGCCGGCATAAATGACTTTTTGCTGCTTTTTATGCTGGTTTTTCTGGGTTGACGCGCTCTGCGCCTGGCTTCCAGCCATGTTGGTGGCGTGAGTCATCTAAACACCATGCCTCCAACACAGCCTGAAGCGGGCGCTTTTGGCCCGTCTGCTTTGGGCCTGTGGCACTTAGAGCAGAAGTAGTAAACACTTTTCCCTTAAGTGCAGCAAAGATTTGCAGAGTAGCTTACATTAGTACCATTGCCATTGAGAGAAGGACAAGAGAGTTCAGGGGGCTAGTCAGAGCACCTCAATGTCCCTTTCTGGGGAGTGAGGATACTTCAGGCTAGTGGTTTACCTTGATTTAAAGCTTCAAGGGCTGAAGATTGCACTTTAAACTGGTCGTGAAAGCAAACTGGTAACCTTTTCTTCAGAAATAGTAAAACATATAAGCTGAGATACGTTTCTAAAGCCAGTAATACTCATTTTTATTAGCTACATTTTAATATGTAATCTTTCATTTTAGCTTTTGGAAACCAGTTACCGCCCATGCATCAACAACAGAGGTAGGATTTTCTTCTTACCTGTTTCTTGTAAAAACTAACAGTTCCCTTTTGGCTTCTCTTGGCAATTTATGAATTGTTGCATGATTGCTCAGTTATATTATGAGATATTATATAAATGTAAAGCACTTAAGTGCATGCACTTTTCTAAAAGTGTTCATGTTAATTTTGGAAGAAAATAAAATTTTGCATTGTTAGCAGTTGTGGTTCTTTTATTATTCCTCACCTGAACAGTGTTCTCTATTAATCTGATGGATAATCTGACCAAATCTTGTTGCTCCTCAGATATACAGTGGGCCCTTAAATCCCTACACAGATACCAAAATCCGCGGATGCTCCAGTCTCATTGTCCTCAATGGTGGTGCGGCCATGTGGCCGCACCACCATTGCGGCCATTGCCCCCCAGCCCCCCTCCCAGCCTCCGCACTGCTCTTACTGAGAGACCAGAGGAGGAGGAAGAGGCTCACGCCCCTGCAGCTGCCACCTCTGTTGCTGGCCAACTCGCCCGCCTGATTGCCCACAGTCCCAGGAAGGAAGGAGGGGTCTGGAGGCTTCCTTTGACATTCGATGAGCCTTGCCAACTGGGGATGGTGCTGACACTGGTCTGGCTGGGGCGGCCTCACCTCACCTGGACCGGTGTCCATGTGAGGGGTGGCGGAGCATGAGGTCGCTAAAATGAGTACCCAGCTTGTTCGGGGCAATGAGCTTATAGTTGTAAACTGCTTAGACACTGCATAGCGCTGTATGAAGCAGTATATAAATGAAGCTGCTTTTGCTTTGCCTGGCGGCGGGAGCCTTTAGCAGCCCCGGGGCAGGAGGAAAAGGCAACAGAGGCGGAGGTTGGGTTCCAGTGTCTGGGGAGGAAGGATGGAAGAAGAGGAGGAGGAGAGTGGCCAGCTGGCCCTGCAACCCTGGCCACTGCTGCACCACTACCAGGAGACCAGCGCTGCCCAAGCCACCCACCATGCTGTTGCTGCTGCCGCTACCACTAGCACCAGCACCAGAAAGGAGAGGAGGAGGCAGTGGCAGAGGGGGTGGCTTTGCCGGGAATTGAGTGACACTGTTGCTGAGGGGAGCCCAGGCCAGAGAAGGCACCCCGGAAGAATAAGGCAAGGGGTGGCAGAGTCAGCGGTGGGGGAGCATATTGCCCTGCCCAGCAGCAGGAGAAAGAAGAGAATGCAACGGGCTGCCTCCACTTCCCCCCACCATCTCCTTACTCATCCTCCTTTTCACCCCCGCTACTGCTGTCTCTTGAATCCTTCCTGCTTCTGCCTCCCTCCCTATCCTCCTCCTTGCCCCTGATGCCATCGCCTCTTGCCTCCTCCTCCTAGCCCCCACCGCCTCTTGCTGCCTCCTCCTTCTCTTCCCCACCTCTTCTTCCACTGCCCCCCCCCACACACACACGTGGGCTTGCCATCCACGAGTGCTCAAATCCATGGGTGCCAAGTCAGCAGATATGGAGGGCAGACTGTACTTAATATAAAGGTGTCAGTTTGTTTAGCAGGATGCAGAAAAAACACTGTTGTCTTCTGCACTGCACCAGTAACATCTCGGGCTGCTTACATGAGTCGGTGTGAAAGAATAAAGTGTTGGTTACCTTTGCTAGCTTTTTCAAATTTGGAATGTGCCACTTTGAGCTATGCTATTACTGTTGCAGTCATGAAGTTGGTTGATAAAAATGTATTGTAATTTTACACCCTTTAACAAATAATGCTATATTTAAGAGCAAGAAAAATGCGGTCTTATGCCCATCTGGTTGAAAGCTTTCTTCTCTGAATATATTCTTACCATATATTGGGGCTTCTTTGTGTGTTGTATTTTTAAATTTAAAGCCAGAAAAAGTCATTGTAAATTTCTATAAATGCATACAAATTACTTGTAGTAATTCAGTTTCTTGTAGTAATATGTGCAAGGGTCTTCCATTTTGAATGCCTTCGAATAAAAATTGAAACATTTTTATTCTACCTTTTGGCATTGTAAATAAACTGCTATAGATAGATGTATTAGTAAAAGTTAATATTCAAAGGCTTTCAATCTTGCAGCCGTGAAAAACATTAGACTTTAGCTTAACGGGAAGTTTGGAATACAGTATTACTCATTAGAGATACCTGGATTCCAAGCTAGGTACAAATGTTTTTGTCACTTTTTCAGGTCTGTAATGACAGAAGAATACAAAGTTCCTGATGGAATGGTTGGATTCAGTAAGTAGTATAAATTTTATAACAATATAATTTTTAAAACCCTGTAGGCAATATTATTAGTGCAATAACTAGGTGTTTTTTGTTCATTTCTTAAGTAATTGGCAGAGGAGGAGAGCAAATATCTCGCATACAGCAAGAATCTGGATGCAAAATACAGATTGCGCCTGGTAATTACTTCATTTGTTGTACTGTTAGTTTCAAGTATAGACTACTAGCAATTATTATTGGAAATTACTGTTGTCAGTGGTCTTAAGTATATGGAGTATAAGTTAACAAGGCAACGGGGGGAGTCCAGTATTGGGTTACAGTTTTGATGACTTCTGAATAGTTTTAGTATTTCTTTAGAATAAGTGATTAAATTTTATTCTATAACTGCAAATTACTTTCTTTTGTGATCACTAGTATTCATTCCATTCTGTTTCCATTTTATAGATAGTGGTGGGCTGCCTGAAAGATCTTGCATGTTAACTGGAACTCCAGAGTCAGTACAGTAAGTGTTGATTTAGAAATTGAAAGAGTCTAATCAGAACACAGTTTGTGAATGTATTTTAAAGCGTTCCATATCTCATGGAACATAGCCATACACTGTAAAGAAGTGATTTAGACCTGGAATTAAGAATGCTAATTATTGCCCCAGTAGATACTGTTTTATGATGGGACTTGTATAGAAACTGGATTGTTGTGATTTCAGTGGTCTCATTGAGGTCAAGCAGACCAGAAGATTGGAGCAGCCTCTGGCCCCTCCAATCCCAGTCACTCCCCGGTTGACATGGGACTGTGCCCTGGGCCTCCTTAGGTGGCCACAGAACAACTTTGGCTCAATCCAGGGGGGCATGCGTCATCTGTATGCCACGCCTCTGAATTAGCCCAAAGTCAGTGCTTTTGGCCTGTGTGTTTCAAGTCTTTGTTTCTTCATACTCACAATTTATAGATTACATTTCATTACAGAGCATTTTTACCTCATTACAGAGAAAGGTTACACTTAGGCTGGAGTCCTCCCTGCTTCCCTTTTGCCAGTAGGCAAAGACATTTTTATTCAAGCAGGTTTTTAATATATAATCTTTATCAGGGAGGATTTTATACACTGTGTGTGTTCTATTTGTGTCATTTGCCTTTTCTGTGTCATTTGCCTTTTCTGTGTTTAATATAATTTTATATTGTTTTAGCAAGTTAATTTTAATTGTGTGTTTTTTAAAATGTAATGTTTTTAATTGATTTTATCAGCTAAAAGCTGCCTTGGTTCCCTTTCCAGGTGAAATGCGGCATATAAATGAAATAAATAAAAATGTATAAATACAGAAACTTACATAACGTGAGGGGCCGAAATCCAGTGTGTGTTTTACCTAGTAAATTATCCTTTTATTTCATCTCCACTGCTCCACGGGCTTGACATACTTTGTCAAGTTGGGGTCCTGCCGCATTTTGATTGCCCATTTTCAATTTTTTTTCTGTCTCTTTTTCTAAAAGGTGGCTTTGGGCAGTGCAATAATTGCCTTTCTTTCCAATATTGCTTTAGCCTTTCACTCCCATGCAGATGGCTTTGTCCAGCACTACATTTGAATACTCAGTAGTTTAGTTTCAGTCGTTAAAATTTATATTCAAGCTTAAACTTATACTTCTCAATATATGCCAGAGTTTGTGGATCAATTGATGGCCAATAAAACTAAGAGGAGGGTGATTTCTCCCTCCCTGCTTTAGTTGCCTGTGTATCCCATACATCTGCACTGAAGGCCTGGGATCTCTTCCTCAACTACTTTTCTTGCGGTGCAGGAAGCTGCACACGGGAGGGGAAGGGAAGAAGGTTGAGGCATGCAGTATTTTCTTTAATAGAAGGTAGCATATTAATTGAAAATAATGCTTCCACTTTTACCATGCATGTATTCTAATGTTTCACTCACCCCCAAAACAGGTGGGCCAAATAAAGTGTTTTCCAGACACTTTGGGGGTGTGGCATTTAGATTATGCATGCCCCCAAAGCTGCCGGAAGCCATGCTGGGGGTGCACCAAGCTGGAAAGTGCCTGCCCTTTTAAGGAGTGGATGTAATCTATGGCTGGCAGTTTGGGACTGCAGTGGCAGCCCACTTCGGGTTTGGACCATTTGGTTGCCATGGTCCCAGCCTTCCGGTCTGTCTGCTTCAACCCAAAGTTAATTAGTTACAAGTTGTTTTTAGTATTAAAGATATTTGAAAATTCTCTTCATTAATTAAATTTCTATATGCTATACTCATGATGGAAATAGTTTGACAAAAACATTAATATGTTAAATACATTTAATTCTATGTGTTCTGCTTTGGAGTGAATACAAGGAATGATCTATCTTGAATTTGGTGGTTTGTTAGCATAACTTGCAAATTTGTTCTGAACTAAGTATGACGACAAGTATTTGAAGGTAGTTGAATTATGATGTACTGAAACTGTATGATCTTGTTCTGACATCCAGAACACAACATGACTGTATCCCCCATTTTAAAATGACTGCTGACAGTACAAATAAATCTGTGTAGCTTCTCATCCCAATCTTAGCATGCTTGATATTTCTACAGACAATACAATATCAGTTCCAGTGACGTCAAGAATTAAAATAGGCCTGGGAAAACTTCATACAGTGTTGTTTTTGATAAAAATACTGTTTTGAAATAGTTTAGTTGAAAAAAAATTCGTTATTAAATTCCTAGTTTTCTGTTCCAGTTATCTGTTGGCAGTGCTGAATGATGTTGCTTTTGAGTCCTGTTAACTGTCACAAATTATTATTTTTTTCCAGGTCTGCAAAGAGATTGCTTGATCAGATAGTTGAAAAAGGGAGGCCTACACCAGGATTTCACCATGGGGATGGTCCGGGAAATGCAGTCCAGGAAATTATGATTCCAGCAAGTAAAGCAGGATTGGTTATTGGAAAGGGTGGAGAGACAATAAAGCAACTTCAGGTAAGCTGATGGTGTTCCTCTTTGGGTAAATACATGAACATTCTAAATTTGCATGATCTGTACAGATTAATTTTGTTAAATAGGAACGAGCAGGCGTTAAGATGGTAATGATTCAAGATGGACCACAGAACACTGGAGCAGACAAACCTCTTAGGATCACAGGAGATCCTTACAAAGTTCAAGTAAGAAATTTTTTTGAAACATAACACTTATGTCTATAAGTGAAGTGATTTAAAAGTTATTAAGTCAAAATTTTATTTATTTATTTATTCATTTCAGCAAGCCAAGGAAATGGTTTTAGACCTCATTCGTGATCAGGGTGGTTTTAGAGAGGTGCGCAATGAATATGGATCAAGAATAGGAGGCAATGAAGGGCTAGATGTGAGTAAGAACGTTCGTGCAATGTACTTTTTAGAGTTTTTGTTTTACAGAGCTTATTTCTGTCTGTACAGTTAAAGAGACAAGAAAAATGTTGGTTTTCATAATACTGTCAAGTTGCAAAGAAACCTATCATTGTGAAACCATTTCTCAACACCTTTGGCAGGATCTGTTTCATCCCATATCACACAATCAAATTGACTTAACAGGATTCTGAAGAACTTTTAACTGTTTTGCTGTTTTCCTCAGACGGCTTTACTTAAAGTTTCATTTTTCCATGTGGGTTGCTGATAGTTCTTGACGTGTGCAAAACTCATGGTCTATGCTATGTAAAGTTACACATTAAAACAATTAGAATTTGGTTTTACACACATTCTGAAACATTTCTTTAAATATGTGTTGTTTCTTAAGGTTCCAATACCACGATTTGCTGTTGGGATTGTAATTGGAAGAAATGGGGAAATGATAAAGAAAATACAGAATGATGCTGGTGTGAGGATCCAGTTTAAACCAGGTGAACTGCCTTGAGTGCAAGACTAAAAACTGCAATTTTATTTCTCTCTCTAATATTTAAGAAAAACTTATTAAAATACTCCATTCATCTTCCAGACGATGGGACAACTCCTGACAGAATAGCACAAATCACAGGTCCTCCAGACAGATGCCAGCATGCAGCAGAAATTATTACAGATCTTCTTCGAAGTGTTCAGGTTGGTTAATTGTTTCTAGGAACACTTTTGGTTGATTCTGTAAAATACCAGGTTTGATTTTCTGTAAAATCTTTTTTTCCCCCAAAAAATTTGCAGATATAATTTAATGTTAAAATCAACATATTTTTTTGCCAGTTCTAATAGTAGTGTTAAGAAGATATCTTTGAAAACAGTGGAGAAATAGCAGAAATGTGCTGATAATTGTGAACATTATTTAAATAGGTGTGTAGAAATTCTGTTTTAAGAATGTTAGCTGTGTAAACAAAAAATTTACCAGCCCAGCTGCTCACAGCTTATGAATATGACTTTTGGCCTAGAAGAAAACTCCCATAATTAAGTACTGTGTGATTGGGATTCTTGCTCTACACTTAAGATTGCAGAATTTGTAATTTATAAATTCCCCTCGTGAACACAATGACATTTCACAGTTATGAAAACGTATTGATGGCATTTTCAAATATTCTGGAAGTGTGGTTCCAGAAATAAAACCATGCTGAAAAGCTTTACAGAAAAGCTTAAGACAGACTGCTACTCCATGTCATCTTGTTTTCTGTGGAAAGAAAAGCTCTCAAAAGTGCGTGTTTGTATCTTTATCTAAGGATCAAACATGATAGTGGGAATTTAACCCTTTACTCTTGCCTCAGGCACTTTTAAACCAGTTTACTTATGGTATCAGAAAAGGTAAAACAAATGTCTGTCTTTTGCAAAGATACAACAAGGTTTTTTGTTTGTTTGTTTGTTTTTGAGAGAGAGAGAGAGTATTGTTTTTGAGACAACTAAGGGGCGAAGCAAACCGACACAACAACAACAATTTCTTATACCCCACCTTTTGCCTTGGCAATCAAGACAGCTTACAAGTACAAATACAAATTAAAAACATACATGCCATAAAACCGTAATACAATACCCCCTTAAAAGTAAATACAATAATAAAAGCATAAAGATTAAAACAACATACGTTTTAGGACACCAATAGGAATGTATTACAGAGATGTATATCGGGGAGAAACACAGTTCACGTGGAGTAGTCTATTCCAGGAAGGCCTGCCGGAAGAGATCCGTCTTGATAGCCTTTTTAAAGCTATCCAAATTGATTATTTGACGGATCTCTTTCGGCAAGGCGTTCCACAGTCTGGGAGCAATGGCAGAAAACGTGCTCTGGGAGGTTACTGCTAATCTAGTTTTTATCGGTTGCAGTAAATTCCTCCCAGAGGACTTGAGGGTGTGGGGCGGATTATATGGAAGAAGGCGATCCCTTAGATAGGTTGGCCCCAAGCCATGTAGGGCTTTAAAGGTCATCACCAACACCTTATACTGTGCTCGGAAATCAGTAGGCAGCCAGTGGAGAGATTTCAGAACAGGTGTAATATGATCACTTTTAGATTTCCCGGTGATCAATCTGACTGCCATGTTTTGTACTAATTGTAGTTTCCAGACTAGGTATAAGGGTAGCCCCATGTAGAGTGCATTGCAGAAGTCGAGTTGTGAGGTTACCAGCACATGTACCACAGTTTCTAGGTCCCTTACTTCCAGGAAGGGGCGCAACTGGTGTATCAGTACAATACGCCGATGTGGGGGGTGGCCATCAGATGGAGCATGCCTCCAAGAAGGTGTCACACCACCTACCCAGTCAGGTGGCGGACAGCATTGCAGCACTCCAGCAGCACAGCGTTTAGACACCACAGGAGTGGCGTGCTTCTTTTTTAAGTCAGCAAACAGCTGGGTTAGGGGTGTGGCATGTGGTTGCTGCAGTCCCAACCTGGCGCTCTGGGGTCTGTTTTGGCCCTAAGTCAGTTTTTGAGGTATTGTCATGGACCAGATTAATTGACCTTTTCACAAATATTTGTATTGCTAATTGTTACTTTTCCATATTAATCCAGGCTGGCAATCCTGGTGGTCCAGGGCCTGGAGGCCGTGGAAGAGGTAGAGGTCAGGGCAATTGGAATATGGGACCACCTGGTGGACTTCAAGAATTCAATTTCATTGTGCCCACGGGAAAGACTGGATTAATTATTGGGAAAGGTAAGACACTTAAATTCTTTAACGAGGTGACCAAGGTTGGCTGGTTTAAACCCAGTAACTCTTTTTTAAAACAAAAAACAGACTCCCTTTTTTTTAAAAAAAAAAAAATTCTTTTTTAAAAGTTTTGCTATTACTTTATTTTATAGTGCAAGATGCCATTCTGATACAAATACTTCAAGTAACTCAAGTTCAGCCAAAACAACTCTGAGAGTAATTTATATGGTTATTTTTATGTATAATCTACATATATTAAAATTTAATAGGAATAATAAGCAGTAAAAAAAATTGTGTTTTATTGAAATATGTAAATGAGGGTTTCCCAAGCAGGGTTCCCATACCCTAGGGAGAGCAAGATGGAATTTCAGGGGGTGCAACAAAAGTGGTTTGTGTCCTTGAGTCACAAGTCATCTCTTAGCCCAGGGGTAGGCAACCTAAGGCTCAGGGGCCGGATGCAGCCCCCCCAAGGCCTTTGGGCCGGCCCCAGGCCGGTCCTACAGCCGCCGCCGCCGCTCCCCCCATGATGATATTGATTATTGTTGTTATTACTTGTTCTTGGGGTTGGCAAAATCTCCACAGGGGTTTTGCCATGGCTTTTCTGGGGCTGAGAGAGTGTGCATGCATATTTTTTAAATGTTTTAATTTTTGAAAAAGAAATATTTTTATTTTATTTATTTATTTATTTATTTTTGGTGCTTCGGGCCCCCAATTGTCTGAGGGACAGCAACCCGACCCCTGGCTCAAAAAGGTTGCCTACCCCTGTCTTAGCCAGTTCCCAGTGTTCATTAAGAGGTGATAGTAGGTGGATGTGTTGGATAAATAGTAGTCTCATTGTTTTTTTACAGTTATCGATGAGAGAGAATTTAGAAATTAGAACCTGACTGTTCAGTTTAGATTGGCATTTTATGCACTAAGTTAAAAGCTTTTAAGTTCAGTTTGTTCACCCGCAGTATTGTATGTGGCTCAATTTGCAGTTTAAAAATTAGAAATTAGACCTCTTCATCTTCAAATGTGATACCAGTTTTGTAGGCGATGTGAACATTAACCAAAAGTTTCCTTGGGGTCTGGGATATAGAAAAAGTTGGAAACCACTGATATAAATCATATTAAAGACTAATAAGTTTGGATTGTTCATATTAGAAAGCATTAAAACATGGTTGATCAAGCTTTCTGATAAATAAAATAATGTTTCATAGTATTAATAACAATAAGCAGGATTCAAATGTCATTAAAACATGAATGCAAAAAAACCTGTCTTCTATCTCAGCTGTGGAGAATGTGTTGTTGAACTGTTGTTCACTTAGTTCTAGCCAGCCTAGTGAATAGTGATGATTATTTAGAATTGCAGCTCAACAACATTTAGATGTCTGTCCTTCCCTATTCCTCTCCCAGCTCCACGTCAGTTCTGTTTCATAGCCAAAGTTGTAGAAAACAAGGCCATTTTCGACAACAGGAGGAAAGAGAAGAAAAAAAAAAGACTTGGTGGATATGCATGCTTAAAGAAAGTAGTTAGAAGAACTAACTTCACACAGAATAAGAGCTGATGTTTGTCTCTCCATAGCCCCAACCCCTTATCTCTCTATCCCTACATTCTCCTAGCCTATTAGTTGTCCTTATCATAAATATTTGTTTTTATTTCTTAGTTGGCATTTTTTATTAACAAATAAGCCTGACCTCCATGGTTGGAAGGTGTCATGGCCAGATAACCCACCCCCATTATTAACTGGCTTCACACTGTCACACTAGCTCATCAAGCCTTTCTCAAACAAGGACATGTCCCTGTGTGAATAGACAGTATAACCTCCAAGGTTGATAGAGGAATTTGGTCCAGGTCTTTTACAAGAGGCTATGGTTCTTAGCAACTTAAAAGTGTAACTAATAATCGGCTCTCCACCATTTCTGTCCAAAACAGGCCCCACGTCACTTGGTTTCCACTTGCACCTCAAAAGATTCTTTAAGGGGAATCTGCTAGATCGGCCACACTTTATACAAGTATATATTTTAGTCAAATTTGTTGAGTGGCCAAATGATCTTCAGGAAACAATTAAATTAATTCTCTTATCTCTCTTTATCTACTATAAAGAGAATGCTTCAGCACATCTCCAACCCCCTTTTGTTGCAGTCACCTTACCTGCCAGTGAATCTATTCAGCAGTAGTACATCCTACTGCTGGATGCCTCACTGTTTCAAAAGGAAGGCAGAAGATTGATACTCAATGTCAGGGGTAGGCAATCTTTCCCCTTTAAGGGCCGAGGAACTTCAGCTCCCAGAATCCCAGGTGCTATTGGCCAACATGGGACTATTGGCCAACATGGCTGAGGCTTCTGGGAGCTGAAGTCCCTCGGCCCTTAAAAGGGAAAGGTTGCCTACCCCTGCTCAATGTGAATGTTCATCAGCAGATGGAAAACTTAACACCACTTCCTGTAAACCAGTAGTTCTCAACCTTTGCTTATCCAGATTTTTTTAAAAAAAAAAAATCAGCTCCTAGAATTCCTGATCACTGGCCATGGTGGCTGGGACTTCTGGAAGCTGAAGTCCAAAATATCTGGAGGACCAAATGTTGGAATCCTCTGCTATAAACTTATTGGCTATTTTCAAGCACATATGTGTGTCACTTCTCACACATTTCTCTCTGAATTTTATTAAAATGTATACAGTCATTAGTATTCTAATAAATTGCATGATTCTTCATTTCCTAACAGCCCATTCTTGGTATGCTAATCAATGGAGCTTTGAATACTAATATTCCCTCCTATTCCTCATTGTCATAAAAATGAAAGATGTCAGCAGTGTTGAGTAATATGTGGCATATCTGATGATGGTCTATCAGGTATTAATTTTTCCTTTGAGAACAGGAGGATTTGTGGCCTCTTCTTCTCAGAACCAATTAAACTTGATAAAATGATGAGGGTGGCATAGGTTGAAATGCAGTACAGTTTGTGTTTGTGTTAAAAGTTAATGTAAAACAATAACAGAGGTCCCAGTTGATCTGAGCTATGACAAAAATTTTCAAGGGACCATGGTTTGTTTAAGTTGTTAGGTAGAACTTGGTGTGTGATTATTTTATTATTTCAGGTGGTGAAACTATCAAGAGCATTAGCCAACAATCTGGTGCTAGAATAGAACTTCAGAGAAATCCTCCACCAAATGCTGACCCTAACATGAAACTGTTTACTATCCGGGGGACACCTCAACAGATTGATTATGCTCGTCAGCTCATAGAAGAAAAGATTGGAGTGAGTGTTCTGGAAATCAGCTATATTCATATATTATGCTTGATAGGTTGAAAGCTTTGGTAGTTGTGCAGGGTAGATGTGGAAGATTAAACTGTACTTGTTTTGTTGTCTTACAGTCAGTCATTATTGCTTTGCATTTGGGTAAAGTAATATGTTTGCTATGGGCAGGCTTACCCTTCTTTGTCATAGGGCACTTTGAATAGCAGTTATGGCATCATTTGTCCTGATCATTTGCTGCTTGTCCTGGGAACTGCAAGTGCAAGGGGTAGTCTGTGAACTCTGTCTATTCTATATATTAATACAGTTAGAGGCTTCTCATTGCCTAGATGGCAAAAAGACTCTACAGACAACCTAGTGGTGGGCATTATGGAAAAGTCAATTGCAGAATTTTTTAAATGTCGAAACAACAACACCCAATTTTGTATGAACAGATCTGACCTGGTGGCATGGAATTTCCCTCATATTTGCTCCATAGGAAACCCCAGCCCTCCAGAGCACATTTGGAGGGGTATGAAGAGTGTTGTAGATGGAAAAGGGAATCGATTCTTCCAGCAGTAGTCATTGTGATAGCAAACTGGAGTTACTTCCCTGAAGGGAAACATTTGAAGAATATAATGTAGATGAATATGTGAACAAACTGCTTCTTCCAGTTGATAGGAAGAAGCCAAGGGGACGACGGGAGGTAACTTCCATTTTGTCTTTTTGCTTTTTCTGACAGGGTCCAGTGAATCCTTTGGGTCCACCTGTGCCGCATGGACCTCATGGTGTTGTTCCTGGGCCACATGGGCCTCCTGGGCCACCTCCTGGAGCTCCAATGGGGCCTTACAATCCTGCTCCTTATACACCTGGCCCACCTGGCCCTGCACCTCAGTAAGTAACTCACTATTGAAAATACTTTTGCAGAAGTTACTTGCAAATGAAGTCGTTTGCTTCATTTGTTTGTTATGGTTGTGTGCCTTCAAGTTGTTTCTGACTTATAGCGATCCTAAAGTGAACCTATCATGGGGTTTTCTTAGCAAGTTTCTTCAGAGGGATCATATGTACATGAAATTGAAAATCAATTCTGTGGAAGGGAAATTCTCTGGCCCAAAATTTTAAAAACTAATTACTCAATTTAGGCTTCTGGGATTACAGTAATAATTTTTTAAAGGCCAGTGGAAAAATGTTTGGACCTTAACTGTTCGTCAGCAAATTCCTTCCTTTCTGTAATTTCACTCTGAGGCAGCTAGAACTTAAGCTAGAATTAGTTTTAATTGCCAAAACTATGGGGGGTTGCAGACTGCCAGAAATAGTGCAAATTGAGTCCACTTTTAGGGTTAGGGTAAGGGAATCATGGGAACTGTATTTATTGCGGCACCAGAGCTTTCTGACACAGACTGGGTTTCAATGTCTCAGAAAAAAACCCAATTCCCATGATTCCCTAGCACTAACCCTAACCCTAAAAGTGGACTCAATTTGCACTATTTCTGGCAGTCTGCAAACCCCCTATGTCTAGGAATGTGGGAAGTAATGGGTGCTTTCTGATTTTATTTTATTTTATTTTTCATTCACCAAGCAATAACAATACATAGTCTTGCATAACCCACTGGTTTAATCCATACAAAAGCAATTTTCAGGCAATTTTTAAAAATGCATTTGTTGTAGAAACTGAAGTTGTAAAGAGTTCTTTATGATAGCTTTTCAGAAGAGGTAGATAATGCCTCCTAGCAAAGACCACACTTAGATGTGCATTAATGTTTTCTTTATCTGCATGTCCATTGCATTAATTCTACTGAGTTGATGCTCTAAATTGTAAGAGAAGCATTACATGGAGCAGATCTGGATCATTTTTAACGAGTTTTACTGAATGGAGACTGTACTACTCAAATTTTGTTGTAGGCCATTAATCCACTGCTGTGCAGAATGTCAGACCTATAATAGATTGCTCTCCAGCTTCTGCTGGAATCATTTCTAGTTGCCAGTTTCAGTGCATTTCATGTATAGAGAACATAATTTCCACTTCTGCTTATTATTGCTCTAATTGTGTGTCATACCTCCATTTTAGTGGGCCTCCAGCACCATATGCACCACAAGGATGGGGTAATGCTTACCCACACTGGCAGCCACCAAATCCTCCAGATCCTGGTAAGAAGAAACAGCCTGTTCATGTATATGTGTTTGCAGAAAAGCATGCTTGAGTACTCTGTTGTCATTCCCTAAACAGCTGAAATATATACCCACCTTTGTTCCATATGAACATAAGCTTCTCTGTTCATGTAGTCTTATTGAAGCCTGCTAATGGATGCACCCAGTTTCTTCATTGACGTTTGTCGATACTGTGTTCGTAGGACTGCACTTGACAAAATTCTCTTGGAGACTATACTGTACATGTATAATGGAGTTAATTTCTGTGTCAGAAAACAACAGTGGGTTTTTTTGTTACTGCATTTGGCCCAACTGATTTTCAAATTGATGGCTTTAGTGGTCGGAAGCCTAGTTCCTCCCAGATGTTTTGAACCACAATTCTCATTTGTTCTAGACAAGATCAAGGGTCACATGGGAGTTATGGTTCAAAACATCTGGAAGGCATCAGGTTGCCCATTAGTGCCACAACAAAGTGCGTACAGTGGTACCTCTACTTACGAAATTAATTCGTTCCACAACCCATTTCGTAGGTAGAAAATTTCGTAAGTAGAAGCAAATGTAACATTGAAATGCCCTAATCCGTTCCAAGCCCATAGAATAGCCGAGGCTGCGGCTGGAAGGCCGCCTCCTTCCAGCCGCAACCTCAGCTATTCCATGGGCTGATCAGCCCAAGGAATAGCCGAGGCTCCGACTTGAAGGAGGTCTCCTTCCAGCCGCAGCCTCAGCTATTCCATGGGCTGATCAGCCCATGGAATAGCCGAGGCTCCGACTTGAAGGAGGTCTCCTTCCAGCTGCAGCCGCAGCCTCGGCTATTCCATGGGCTGATCAGTCGGAGCCTCAGCTATTCCTTGGGCTGATCAGCCCATGGAGTAGCCGAGGCTGCGGCTGCAGCTGGAAGGAGACCTCCTTCAAGTCGGAGCCTCAGCTATTCCTTGGGCTGATCCTGGAAGCGGAGGATTCCTCCGCTTCCAGGATCAGCCGAAGGAATGGCTGTGGCTCCGACTGGAAGAGCAGCTCGTTCACACCAATTTCGTAAGTTGGAACGCTTTCGTAAGTCGAAGCAAATTTTTTCGGGAGGCGCGTTTCATAAGTCGAATTTTTCAGTAGAAGAAGCATTCGTAAGTAGAGGTACCGCTGTATTTGCCAAATAAATTGGTGCCATTGTCATGTGTGGGCAATATACTTTTATCTGGGATGGGTTTTCTGTGTTTAATCACTGTCTGTGTAGAAAACTGAGGAGTGAAGCCATATTAAAAAGGGGGACAGTTAGTGACATTGATCAAATATACGTTGAACTAAAAATAACTTTATTTTTTAGGTAAGCCAACAGATCCTAATTCGGCAGCATGGGCAGCCTATTATGCTCACTACTATCAGCAGCAAGCACAGCCGCCACCTGCAGCTCCACCTAGTGCTCCACCAGCCACTCAGACCAATGGGCAAGGTAGTAAAGAGTTGTAATTGATTTCCTGTGATATTTTCTTTGCTGACATTACCATTAATAAGAAAATAGATTTTACTAAAACATTTACCTTATAAAATCAGATTCACAGAAGTTTGTCTCCAAACATAAAATTTCATATATGTTGGCTCCTAATGTAAGTCCCCCAAACTGGGCAGAAATTTACCAGATTTTCTGTATTTCCCTCCCAACAGCCCATACTTCATCCTGGATTATTAGGGAGGACACCACCGGCCAATCAGAGAAAATATTTGGGCGGGGAAGTACAAGGGGCTGCGGGGGCTATGCAGTTAGTAAATACACCTTATGTTAAGTTCTTTAATATACAAGCCATTTTCTTGGCAAAATGCATGGGCTTGCCCTGTGCCCTATAAATTCAGACTAAAATTGTAACAAGCACTGCTTTGATGGCTATGTACTAAAGGGATTTTGCGCAAGAACAAATGAAAAGTTTTGATGGTTAGATAGACAACTAGACATGGTATGTTTATCCAGTAGACCCCAGGGCCACATGCAGCCCCACAAGACCATCTTTGTGCCTCTTCCAGTTGCCATTGAATTTTTCAACAAGTTACAAAAAGTCCTACAGGCTGAATCTCCTTTATCGGAAATGCTTGGGATCTGAAATGTTTCAGATTTTGGATATTTTTATTTTGGATATTTTTGCCAATTGCCTGCTTCTGCCTTGTGAATGAATGACCAAGAGTGCTGCCACCTTGTCAAAGGCAGAAGTAGATGGCTGGAGGGCTCTGATATTTCCTGTACAGTAACTAGGTCCCTCGTATAAATTAAAACAGTGTAGTGTTTGCAGGTTGAGAGACACAAGATGTAGCACTGCAGAGACACATCTGGAGAAAGAAGAGATTTTTTAAAACCCTGCTTTTTAAAAAATGCATGAAAAATAGAGTGCACTACCTGATTACTGTGACGGCAGGTAGAAGGACCCAGTAAAAGCAGCCTTGGCAGCCTATTCACTGATGAGCAGCCAGAAGTCCAAGTTGCTCTCCAACTACATCTCTTGAAAGCCTGCAAATATTGCATCATTTTATTTTATATAAAGGAGCTGGTTTTGGAATAACTGCTGCTGCCTTGCAAATAAACAACCAGGAGCACCACTGCCACCATGAAGGCAGAAGCGGGTGGCTGGAGGGCTCTGTGATCTCCTGTACTCTATTTTTTAAAGGTTCACTTTTTTTTCATGCATTTTTTAAAAGCAGGTTTTTGACATCTCGTGTCTCTGCAGCTTGCAAACAATGCACCATTTTTTAAAAAATACAAGGGACCTGATTTTATATGAGGGGCCTGTTCAATGTACAGGTGATCTCCAGCCACCCTCTCTTCCTTCAAAGTGGTGGCACTCCTGGTCATTCATTCACATCTATCTCCAGCCTCACATCCCTCTCCAGCTTTGCAAATGTATATACTATAATACTTGTGTTGTAGCTTCAGAAGTTTTGTATTTTTGGAGCATTTCGGATAAGAGAGACTCAACCTGTAAAAGCGAGAAGCGGGCAGGGGGACTGGCTCACAGTTGCCCACTCCTACTTTACAAGAAGGGTAGCTTACTTAATTACTAGTACCATGGCAATAGTATGCAGAATACTCTTTCTCTCCTAACAAATAAGAAACAGTTCCTGGCACTTGCAGACTCTTCTTTACAAACATAGCATTTTTATATTGTCTTGTGGGGGAAGCAAGCATTGAGGGATGTGGGGCAGTCTTACAATTGTCATGCATGTACTGTGCCAGACACTGCAAATAAACTTAAATCTGTGTTTGCAAGTTTTTCAGAATCCTAGGTTGAAACTATGGGGAAATGAGTGCTCTGATGTTGGCCTTAGCTTGATGATGCAGTTGCATTTTAACATCTCAGTGAAATAAACTCCCTGAAATAATTTTAATTATTTAATTATTGATTAAATAATTTCAGTTACTTATTTTTATTTTAATCTTTTGTGTCTTCTATGAAATATTTTGTAGCTCACTGTCTAGAATTCTAAACTTCCTTTCAGCTGTTGCATGGAATGTGTATAAAATCCAAATGCAGAACTGAATTGGGGTGTGTGTATACATCTAAAATCATTTTTTTATTTTTTTTTTATTAGGCGATCAGCCAAATCCAGCACCAGCAGGGCAGGTAGATTACACCAAGGCATGGGAAGAATACTATAAAAAAATGGGTACGTCTTACTTTGCAGGTGATTTAAAATGGAATGTTTTATGATTTTGCTTGTAAAAGAACACTTTACACAGTTTGAAAAGAAAAGGATAGGAAAAGCATTGATTAATATTCATAAGCTTTATATTATATGCACCATTTTTAGTCAGTTGACCAGGGATGATGAGATGGCATTTTATTATCACTGCTTATGTTTAGTTGGGAAACCTACATCCCATGGTCTTTTATTTGCACTCAACATCTATTAGCATGAAATACAGGGTCTAGGGGTGGTGTAATTAGTGTTACTGTTTTACATGGAGACCAGAATAAGACTTGCTTGTGGCACCCAGCAGTATTTGACCTTATAAAAAGCCATTGTTTTCACCCTACCTTGTGGAACCATCAGTGCTTAGAAGCAACTAATCGGCAGGTAGGAATCAATTGAGTGTATTTGAGTAGTAATGGGAAAGGACAATTCTTTTCACTACACCACCACACCTGTGAATCCAAACCCAGCTCTGCAGGGCTGGAACACTCTGGGGGCGGTTTTCAGGCAGCACAGATGAGTGCAGATAAAAGTTCTGTTGTGACCACCAGTACAATATGGGTTGCAACTCAGTGATCCTAAATCTTTGAAACAGAATATTCTGGTATTTCTGCAGTTGAGAATGTTCATTAATGAAGGCTATAGAAAATAAGATACCTTGTGTTACTTTGGTTGAGAAAATAATAATAATAATAATAATAATAATAATAATAATAATAATAATAATAAAAAATCTATTTCTATCCCGCCCCTGTGCGAATGCAACCAGGGCGGCTTACAACAATTTAAAAAATACAATAGAAATACAATATAAAACCCATAAACCCACCCACCCCTTAAAATAATATTAAACAATCAAGCTATTAAAATATACTTAAAATACATCACAGTAAAACAAAACAAAAACAAAAGAAACAATAACAGCAGTCACAGCAGCAATAACAACAACGCTAGCAGGAGAGAGATGGACTGATTCTTGAGGCCGGGATAATTATTCAGGAAAGGCCTGCCGGAACAGATCCATCTTAACAGCTTTTTTAAAGCTGGTTAAATTGGTGATATGACGGATCTCATCCAGCAGGCCATTCCATAATCTGGGAATGGTTGCAGAGAAGGCCCTCTGGGCGGTTGCAGACAACCTAGTTTTTATCGGCTGCAGCAAATTCCTCCCAGAGGACCTGAGTGCATGGGATGGATTGTACGGAAGGAGGCGGTCCTGAAGATAGGTTGGACCCAAGCCATTTAGGGCTTTAAAGGTGATAACCAACACCTTGTACTGTGCCCAGAAACTAATGGGCAGCCAGTGAAGAGATTTTAAAACTGGCATTATGTGGTCTCTTTTCGATGTTCCAAGACCAGCTTGGCTGCTATGTTCTGTACTAATTGGAGTTTCCAGACCAAGCACGAGGGTAGCCCCATGTAGAGCTCATTACAGAAATCAAGACAAGAGGTTACCAGAGCATGCACCACAGTTTCTAGGTCCCTAACTTCCAGGAAAGGGCGCAGTTGGTGTATCAGCCAAAGCTGATAACAGGCGCTCCTGACCGTTGCGTTTACCTGGTTTATCATCTGAAGCGACGGATCCAGAAGTGCCCCCAAACTGGGAACACAGTCCTTAGAGAAGAGTGTGACCCCATCCAGGATGAGGTTGTATCCCAATACCTGGTTTTGAGGCCGCTACTGTGAGTACCTCCATTTTGTCTGGATTCAGTCTCAATCTGTTTTTCCTCATCCAGTTCATTATTGCCTTAAGACGGTCATTGAGAGGAGAGACACCATCTGAAGTCAAAGCCGAGGGCTGAGACGTGGAGAAATATATCTGGGTGTCATCAGCATACTGATAACACCTCGTCTTATGTCTCCAGATGATCTCTCCCAGCAGCTTCATAGAGATATTAAATAGTATTGGGGACAGAATGGCGCCTTGAGGGGTGCCGCACTTAAGCTCCTTTGCCAAGCAACTGTCCCCGAGCATCGCCCTCTGAAATCTGCCCAAGAAGAAGGAACGGAACCACTGCAAAGCTGTGCCTCTAATTCCTAACCTTTTCAGGCGATCCAGGAGGATGATATGGTTTATCATATCAAAAGCCGCTAAGAAGTCCAGTAGCATCAGCAGGGTCACACTACCACTGTCGATGCCCAGACAAAGGCCATCAGCTAAGGTGACCATGGCAGTCTCAACCCCATATCCTGTCCTAAAGCCAGTTTGAAATGGATCTAGATAATCAGTGTCCTCCAAGACAGCTTGGAGTTGAAGAGCAACTGCCCTCTCGATCACTTTGCTCACAAAAGGTAACAAGGAGACTGGCCTATAGCTATTCATATCCAGGGGGTTCAGGGGAGGTTTTTTCAGAAGCGGCCTGACCACCGCTTCCTTTAAACAAGATGGAACATGACCTTCCCTAAAGGATGCGTTGATAATATTCGTAAGGAACATCCTCAAGGCATCTCCCCCCTAGATGGCCAGCCACGAGGGGCAAGGATCAAGAGGGCAAGTTGTTTTCCTCACACTACCAAGGAGCTTTTCCTCACACTACCAAGAGTCATCGGTACTCACAGATTGAAACTGATCCAGTAAAATTTCATCAACAGAGTTGCTGGACACCTTCTATTGATCCTGTTACAACACTGGCGTGTAAATCGGCTCTTATCTGCAAAAAAGTTGTTAAACGCATCACAGCAGGCCGTTGTCGAGTTAAGTAATGGGTTCTGCATAGGTGGAACCTGCATCAGTTCCCTTACCACCCTAAATAGCTCTGCTGGATGGGACTCTGTAGACGCAATACATGCAGAGGAGAAAGATTCCTGCGCTGCACTATTGCCTCTTGATAAGAACAAAGAAATTTCCTATGACGAGTCTTGTCAGATAAGCGTCGAGTTTTACGCCAGATGCGCTCTAATCATTGTCCAACCCGCTTCATCTTCCTAAGCTCTTCCATATACCATGGCTTACGATTGGAAGCGGGTTGGAAGGGACGCTTGGGAACGATTGTGTCGACAGATCGGTGTTCCAAGTATTAACCAAAGCTTCAACAGAATCACTGGTGTTACCAACCATTAAACCCTCCAAGGCTTTCTGGAATCCATTCGGTTCCATTAGCCTTCGAGGGCGGACCATTCTAATAGGCCCACCACCCCCAGTGGGGCGGACAGTGGCTTTTAGTTCAATCTTGACCAAGAAATGATCCATCCATAACAATGCGATGGTTTTGATAACCTCCTCCCACAGATATTCTTGTTCCGTTCTAAAGACCGCATCGAGGGTATGACCCGCACAATGAGTAGGCCCAACGACTAATTGGGATAGGCCCATGTTTGTCATGGATTCCATGAACTCCCGAACCACACCTGTTAGATTTGACAAACTGGTCTCGAGTGGAATGTTAAAGTTGCCCAGAACTAAAAGTCTGGGCAACTCCAACAGCAACTCTGAGACCAGCTGTGTCAGCTCAGTTAGGGAGTCTGTTACACAATGGGGTGGCCGGTATACTAAAAGAATCCCCAAACTATCCGTAGTCCTCAGGCTCAGGTACATACACTCGAAGTGGACTGTATTCCAGAAAATATCCTGGTCAAGGTCAGATTGTTTTTATGAACTAAAGCCACTCCGCCCTGCCCCCCCCCCCCCTGCCCCTTATCTGCTCACTGACAGAGTACCCGGCTGGAAGGGCCTGCATCCAAGTTATAGCGCTGCCTTCTCCCAGCCAGGTCTCTGTGAAGCAGGCCAGATTGGCAGCCTCATCTAAAAGGAGGTCATGGATAATATGAGTCTTATTTTTAACCGACCTGGCACTGCAAAGGAGCAGAGTAAGGTTCTGTGGAATGGTTGGTGTGCTTTCCACTCCATTCCAGGCAACAGGGTGAACTGAAGGTGGGATAGCTTTCAAACATCAATCCTGCCTTTTGTAACAATCCTTCACCCTGTTCTTGCCATACCTTCCTTTCCCCCGCACAACCTCAGTTTCTGCTCCCAGATCATTCCCGGCCACTATAACAAAAGATGGTCTTAAAAGGACCTGTATGGCTTCCTTCCTGATGTCCCAACAGTACTGTTACACATGGTACTAATATAAGGCGGGCTAAATGTCCCCTTCGCTGACTATCCACCCAGCAGTATCAACCACAGATGGTAATAGGGTTGGGGGCAGGCTGTCTTACAGCCAAACATCCCTTCGTGGAGGGTAGCCACATCTGCTGATATGAAGGCTGGTGGGAGGAGGCTAAATATCTTCCACCGGGGGCTCCGAAGTCACACCGCCGCTGCCTCTGCAGATGTTAAAGGGGCTGGCTGGTGGGGCGGGCTAGGGAGCCTCCGCTGGTCCTCCTTGCTGCCGGTGGTGTCAGGCTGGTGGGAGGGGGCTAAATAGCCTCACCAGGGCCTCTGGAGTCCCAAGGATGTTAAAGGGGCTGGCTGGTGGGGTGGGCTAGGGAGCCTCCGCTGGTCCTCCTCACTGCTAGTCCACCAAGATCAAGTATCCATCACAGTAATTATGGGTATAGACTACAGATGGAACTTGTAGTTGGCTACAATGATAATCTTACAGATTGCTGTTCAACTCCATATGTTGCTGCGTCAAATGTTAGAGATAAAATGGATTGATCCAGAATCCAGCTTGGGCACGAGTAAAAAGTTTGTTCTTAGGATAGCGGAGATGGCTTCAGAATCGACTTTTGACAGGTGGATGGGAAAAGTCATCACACTGCTATAGAAAAGCAGAAGTGCCTCATACTGATGTATTGGCATCTTTTGCTCTAAGTTCTGATCAGGATAGCCATGGCCAAAGTGTGGACTCCTAAGGGTCTTGCTTTAATAGACATGAGAACTTTTAAATATAAAATAGCTCAGTAATACAGCTTCAGGAAATACATTCCTGATATAAACAACTCTAGCCTTCTTAAAACCAGATAAGGTGGAGGGCTAAATCGCTAGATTTTCCACAGCTTTACATACGAAAGAGATCAGATATGTTTTCCACTTCTGTGACTTGCTGTATCTTGTAACTAATTTATTTGCATAAAGCATGTGACAGGTATAGAGCCTCTTAATGCTTATACAACAGCATATTTAAAACTTCTGTCAAATGTGTTCTTTTCAAAAATTCATGTTGATGTTGTCATAGTGCATATTTTGATAAAATATATTTACACTTATGACTATCATTTAAATAATTGTATACTACCTTTTCTCCAAGGAGCTCAGTACTTGGCAAAAGATTGCCAAAAATATTTTTCTACCTGAGCCAGCTCAATACAGCCTGGTATGATCAGTTTGCCAAGTAGCCACAGGTGACACAATTCAGTGCAGGCAATTGACCAGACTAAGCAAGTACGGAATGCTGGCAATATAAAAATAGATAGGTCTAAGACCAGCAGCCTTGTTTTTAAAAATACAGAGACTAATTACTTAGGAGCTTATTTGCAATGTTGCTACAGTAGTTTCACAGATGAACTCAACAGTAAGCATTTTGCACTTTTTGCTCTGATAACTTAAGGACTGCTAGAAAACACTGTTAAAAATACCAGGATATTATTTTGTCTTTACCCTTTTTTTATCCTTGTGGCTATAATTGGAATTGTTTGTTTTCAAAATAAAAATCGGACACATATGAACCAAATGGGCTAACACCTAGCTTTATAGCATTGGGCTTTTTTCATTGCTAGGTGTATGACTTGCCATTCTTTATGAATTCATATTGCATGTTACATGTAGCTTAGAGAACCTGCGTGGTGTAGTGGATAGAATTTGAGCCATAGGTTAGGAATCCTAGGTTCAGACCAAGGCCTATACATCCAGGTTTGGTTGCTATCTTACAGTCTTAACCTGCTTCACATAATTTGTTGTGGGGGTGATAGGACAACTCCATTTGCTCTCAAGTTTTTTGGAGATTAGGCAAGATATAAATACACGGTTTCAGAATTCCTTAAGATCTCTTGCTACCATGGTCCAGAATTCATTGTTATGACAACTAAGATTGTGTTGGTTTAGAAGGAACGTTTTTTAGTGCACAGTTTTTCTTTGACAATATTCTGTCTTGCATACTATGTCAGTCCTTTAAAAGTTATTGCCCCCAAAGTACCTTATGATTCATGTAATTTTGTGTTCATAGCGGCAGTGGTTGCTTTGCTTTGTTTAATGTGCATAATATACTGAAAAGGCTGGTTTTAAATTGTGCAGTATAAAATGTACAAAATTAATCAGTAGTGGTCACATTGAACTGACAGTACTTGACTCCTTTCTTTCTGCCCTCATTATTCTGGTTGCTGATGCATCAGTCACTGCAATAGAAAGGTCAACAGGAATGCTTAAACATGGTTTGACAGGATATGTGTGTTTCATTTTTGAAGTAATCCTGGCAAAAGTGCTCCTGTAGAAATTATCTTCACACTCTTATTATTTGGGGTTCTCTTAAAAACTATGCGTAGTTAATGTACATTCCTGCACAAACGAGATAAATCTCCCAAAGTTATATGCATGAGGGGAGGGGTTGAGTTATATGGTCTAATTCATATAATTCATGCCACAGAGTAGCACAGGTATAGCACACTCTATTTCCAAACTTAGCCACAGATTATGCACTTGATTAATGGGACTCTGTAATATAGACATCCTACAAATGCTGAGTTCAAATACAGGCATATGATGCCAAGCACTAATCTTGGATTTAGGTTAAAAACCAAAACAAGAAAATGTACAAGAAAATTTAAACTTAAATTTAATATCTCTTCTTTGTACTGAGCTTCTAAACAGCAGAGAAGTCTTCCACTGTATTCTTGTCTGTAATTTTGGTGTACCTGGGAGCTGTTTTTACATTAAAATGTGGGGGGTTTTTCAGGTCAACAAGGGCAGCCACAAGATTATTCAAAGGCTTGGGAGGAATATTACAAGAAGCAAGGTAATGTTTGTTAGAAATGAGATTATTTTGAGCTTCTTTTGTCCCTTTTATGGCACCAGAATTGTGTAATCTATATTTATTCTAGGTCAGGCAGTTCCAGCTCCAGCCGGAGCCCCACCAGCAGGTCAGCCAGATTATAGCGCAGCATGGGCTGAATACTATAGACAGCAGGCAGCCTATTATGCCCAGACAAGTCCACAAGGAATGCCGCAACATCCTCCAGCACCACAGGTATAACAATCTTGAATAACATGGCTGAGATTTTTTTTTCTTTATTTTGTGGGCTTTTTGTTTTTTGGTTTCTGCATGTCTCCCAGTTTGATATCTTTCTGGAGTATGCATTATTTTTCCTGGCAATGGGTAGTTATTAAATGAATTCATGCTCTGTTAACTGTAGTTCTGTCTTTTCTTTGCATACATTCAGTGCTTTTGATCTAAAAATTTCTCCTCCCAGGGTTTTTGAAAGCCATGCAGGAAGCCACCACCATTACATTAACAACATTTTCTTTCTTAAAGGCTTCACTCCTGAGTTAGCGCAATTTTTAAAAGATTTTCTTTAACTTTTTGTGTATTTCTTATGTATTTCTTCGCACAGGGCCAATAATAAGAAGTGGACAATACAGTATTTGCTTCATTATGTGGGGGAAAAAAACCTTTGTTAAATGTATGGATGCAGACGCCTTGATGAAGATCATAATTTTTGTTTGGTTAAAATAGTGTTTTTGAAAATGTACAAAATATCTATCACTTCTGATAGGAGGTAATATTTCTGTGTAGAAATGGAAATTGGTTTGTTTTTAGTACATTAGTATAGATGTACACATTCCAGCAAATGTATTTGCAACTATTATGTGGTCAATGCTTTGTGATATAAATGTACTTTTTCAATGTATACTTGATCACTTTTAAATGCCTGTTTTGTGCTTTACAATAAATAATATGAAACCTCCTGTGTCGGTAAGTTGGATATGTGGGTACTCTTGAGAATGCAAGGATTTGTTAGTAATGCTGTACATGTACACAAATAAGACTTTTTTCCCCCTTGGAAGTTTGAGCTTGACATTGATATTCTCCCCTTGCAGAATAGTTATAGAAGGATCTCTTTTGTTATTGTATTTTTCTGTTTAGCATCTTGGTCTTCTCTTTCTACTTGATTAAACAATTGCATGTATGTGAAGGCGTTTCTTGACATACTTTACTGCACTAACAGTTGCAATTTCTTTTTTTTTAATTCATGACCACTGTCTCAGACCCATACAGCTGCTGTAGTTAACATTTGTTTTTATACATGAATTTATTCTTAAGTATATTTTTCAGGCACGTTACTAAACTCAGTTACTGTAGAAGGCAAAATGTGCTAAGCAATCAGTTTGCAGCACTTTGCTTCAAAATTCAGTGTAGTAAGGATGATATGTTTTATAGTTACCAAAACTGCATTTGTCTTAGGAACATGTTTTCAGAGTGTGAGAGTGCTTAACAGAAAAACGTCTTGCAGATGAGGTCTTTTTAAAATGCTGAAGATTAGTCAATAAGTGATATTTTGCAAAATCTCCTTAATACTTCTATTAATCCATACTGAAAATTGGTATTTTGATAAAATCCACTGTTTGCTTTTTTGCATATCTTAGATTACATGCAATACAGTCTGTCTTGCCATTGTCTGTTGAAGTGCAGGTTTGATCCAGCCAGTATAGAACTAGCTCTGTAGGGGTGAGGAGGACTGTGCTGTGTATCATCCTTGATTGTTCCTTCAAGGAGCATTGCACTGTAAGTACATCAGAATGACAAAATGATGAACTGCAACAGTATCTTTTTGTCAATGTTCCACATAATGCAAATGCCATACCTGTGTGAATATTATGTTGGAATAAAATACAGTGCTCATATCTTAGAAAATCATAATTGCTTCTTAATTCAGAAACCTAGATATCCATAAATATCTGTTTGTATGAGCTTTATGGGTAAGTATTCCTTGAGACATTTAGCTTTAGCTAAAGAAATTGTCATTTGCCTAAGAAACGTTATCCGTTAGGAGTTCAGAAATGAGATACCATGAGATACAAACTTGTGCATTGCTAAAGTTTTAAAATGCTTGCGAGGTGCAGGTTGTTTTGTGTTCGGTTGTCTGCATATGTTTGGTGATACAGGTATATGTTAATTTTATAAACCTTTATTAGCCTTTGGAAAATGATTTTGTTTTGGAGTATACTCT
The DNA here is from genome assembly GCA_026167975.1 of Phrynosoma blainvillii. Lineage (NCBI taxonomy): Eukaryota > Metazoa > Chordata > Lepidosauria > Squamata > Phrynosomatidae > Phrynosoma > Phrynosoma blainvillii. The sequence goes on from JANUYF010000004.1 coordinate 207,596,726, forward strand.
TAGGGTGGCTAAGAAAAAAAGGTCTAAAATAAAGTAGTTTTACTGCACAGATAACTAGAAATGCATTTTGTTGTACTGTAGAATCAGGAAGGAATTATTTTATCCCAATTTAGGTTAGGATTTAAATTTTGAAAGAAAAAAAACCCTGCTAGGAAGTTATTAAATATATGTAGTGTAGGCTGTGAAGTCTCTAGATCAAATATTTTGCATGATTTGTAGTTTATTGGAGAACGGTGTACTTACTAACTAAACAGAACAAAAAATCACCAGATTCTTTATCATTCACCAAATGGAGGCTGTTGATTTTGATTCATTTAAAGTATAAAATCTTTATTAATTGCAAACAGTGCAATTATTTATACTTCACAGTGCCTTCCCAGACCTTCCACCTTAGGTTCTGCTGCAAAAAGCACAGGTAAGCACAACCTAAGGAAGTGTATAAATACATATTTCAATATATTAATGTTGTCCCTGTGAGATTTTTTCTGTGCTTGTGTATTCAAAAGCAATCTGCTAATACCGTTCCCCAAATGTATTCTGCTATTCATGGTTTCATTCCAGTGGAAAGTCTGAAACAATTACTGACATTTCTGGGTAAATGTGTATCTTTATTTTTAAAAGATAAGTGGATTGCTGCAGTAATTTTTTGAGTAAGTCATTTTTACTATTTTTCCCTCAATAGCTTGAGTTGTTACATATGAATATAAAATATTTTTTCAAGATACAGGAACTATTGGTCAGAACTTCAACAGCCTTCAAAAATGTTTTTATAATGTTAAAGGATGTTATACCCATTACTACTTATTCAAGCATACTGTATGTTTCTCTTAATCCCAAATAAGTTTAAGGTATACACCATTTAAACTTAAATTAATCTAGTTTGCTTATTTTATAAAGAGGAAAATTAGACTTGAATTTTGCAAAAATAGTTTAGAAAGCATGTATGCCAGTGAAATGTTAACAGTTGGCAAATAATTCTTTTTTTATAGCAATCTCCTTCCTACCTTGCTATTTCAGCTGAACTGCTGTATATTTTTGCCAGTTTAAATGTTTTATATGTGGCTTATCTAGATAGTTTAACTGGTGCAGTTTTTCAGTTTAAGTAGACAATACAATGCTGAGGCAGTACCATCAGTTTTTTGTTCATCATTTAGTACAATGCTTTGGTTTTATCAAGTCCTGCTTTTATCTGCATCAAAGAAAAATATTCAAAAACCCTGCCTTCATTTTCACACACAGTGCTGAAGATGCTGCAAGCACCAAATCATAGCTCATAAAATCAGGTCCTGAGATAGTTACTTCCAATAAAGAGGATTCCTTTGAGTGTATGGCCATGGTGAGCCGATGAGCATGGACCATAGAAGGGCTCCATGTAGAAGGTAAAATTGGCAAAACAATACCGATTTTAAATGTATCCCATACTTAATGGTGTAGGGTATAATTTGCCTGTTTTAATCGCTTCTCATTCTTTAAAGTGCTATTTGCCTGACCATAAATGTTCCATAATTTGTTATGTGGTAATACTACAAACCATCTATCAATTTGCACTTTGCTAAATAGTCAAGCATAGATCTGTTTTGCATTTTCACAACTAAATTAATAGTTGTACTTGAATTCCCTCAAGACACTTCATTTTTGTTGTAGTTCAACATGTCAGTGTGCATTTTTATATAACAACTAGGTATGTGCTGACGATCTTTATCTTGGTTAGATTGTTTCACCATTTTACAATAAAAATTATTTGCTCCAATTTCAACATATGTAGCTTAAACTGAAAAAAAATAAAAAACAAGTTAACTTCAAGGGGAAGGGATGTAATAAAATGGTTGGCATAGGAGATGATAGAAGATTTGCTTTACTATCTTTGCATTTCATTTTAAGTTTGCTGATGGACCTATAGACATCTTTTTGCACTAAGAGTAGTTCTACTGTTCGGTTTATCTCATTTCTTTTAGAAATGTTAGGTTGGATCAAAAGGATCCAGTCCATAGCCAGTTGTTTTATCATTGAGCAGTTCATGTGCCGTAGCAGGGGGGAAATGTAACATTCTAACAGGATGCTAGGCAGAAGTAAGAGTAATTAATGTTTTAAAAGTATCTTGATTTCATCTGATAGTACCATTTACAGACTGTCCTTCAGTATATATTCTTGTTTAAGATACGCTTTTCTAGTTTAAAAAGCAGTCTTTAGATTTATTTGTGTAAATCACCCTTTAGTGATCTTAATTGCTAGGTAGGCTGCATCGTTCACTAATCCTTTTTCCTGGAAAAAAAAGACTTGCCAGCTGCTAGGAAATCATTATTTTTTGTAAAATAAAAGGTAGAGCTGTTCACTTTTCTTTGTGTACTAGCAGTTCATAAGCCAGAACATTAGGTCCTACAGAATTCATAATGTAGATATACATGTTCTACTGGTAGCACCCTATAAAACTTTGTGTTTATGCAACCTTTATCTTATATGCATGCAAGATGCATTTTCGTCCTGAGATAGTGTTCTCTACAGAAACTACCCGTGTTTAAAAAAAAGAAGACTGTCTTTTAAAGGCATCTGTGATGGGAAGTATCTTAGGGAGATGCAGCTTGGACGTGAGGTAAATCAAATGCTTTACAGTATGTTGTGTTGAGCTTGCGATATTGACATTGTCTGTACTCATGATTTACCCATTAATTGTAATGATTTTGTAAGAGTTCTCAATAAATGTAAACTAATGAAGAATATCAGTTGTCTTGTTTTTGTGTTGTTTTTTTTATACTTTGTTCTCCTGCATTTCAAGCAGTTGCTCCCCCTTTTGTAAAATGAACAAAAGTACCCAGCCTTAGGAACTGAGCATATTTATTAACCTTCCAATTAATTCAGGATACAAACAGTTAATTTGGTACACTTATGTTCAAAGAGAAACAGTTATCTCCTGCATAAATGTAATGTTAAAACCAAAATCAAATGGAAGATTCTACAAACTTCACATATCTCTTCATTCGGAGTTTCCAGTGCATATTTTTGCTTGTATTGGAGTTTATCTGGTTGTGTCTATTACAAAAAACATAGCTGTAACAGCTGTTTACTTTAGAAGTGGCTGTGTGAGAGGGTATGTATGAATCACACATGTATCATTTAGGTGTAAATAATGTAGTGAGATGATTCTATAGATAAATTATACAAGATGAGATGCTACACTGAAAATCCATCCACTATAACATTAACATCTTCAATATGAATGATACAAATATGGTTCAGTATTTCAAGCTAGATGGTTGACAGTGTATACTGTCTAATAAAAAATAAATGCAAATGTTTGACTTCAAATAACTTGAGCTTAACAACTGTGTATATTTTGTTACATAAGTCTGCTTTCAAGCCTTTATAAACTTGATGTAAATCTTGATGCAATTTTATTAACGCAAGAAAAGAAAAATGTTGCATTAAACAATGCCTAACTTAAGCCACTACATGACCTTTTGGTTTCTGAAGGGTTCAGCCAAGAATACATTTTGCTCAGAAAGCTACCAGGACCAGAGAAATAAACATAAATCTCTAATTATGGAGAATTAATGGATTAGTCTTTGGCTCTAGAAACATTGTTTAAATGTTTTCCATATCACTTTGGCCTAATTTCACCAAACTGAAATTAAAGTTATTCTCGATAGTAGACTGTTCATTAAGCAACCAATTCTACACTTTGATCACTTTTCACAACATTAGTATATATATACTCCGTGATGGAAAGTTGCTGGAACTGTATGCCAAACTGCTTAGTGTGAAGAGCTTCATTGGCCTAATAGAAAATCCCCAGCACTTGAAGCACTGCGGTGGCATAAGCCATCAGCCACTCTTGTGCTGGTTACATGTGTAGATTAAGCCACTATGTGCTAAATAAAACGCTTCTGTTGCCAGTTTTCAGTCTGAAACCAAGAGATTCAGGCAGTTGGGGTATCTTATTTGAGGAATGATAGACAACTTCTTGTTGGCCCCGCCACAGAAGAAAGAGATGAATGCAGTAAATTTAGGGAAGGAAGGCTCCAGAAAAAGCATACTTAATAGTCATCAGCTGAAGAGAAGAGAAGAGAAAGGAGTTAAGAAAAGATCAGCAGAATGTGCAATAACTGAAGAAAGCCTTTTATGCTAACTCTTACTTTCAATACTGAGAATGCATGTGCTAGCTGCTGTTCCTCTGGTATTCACTGCTTTACACATATATTCCCCTTCATCTTCTGGGAAAGTTTCTGGTAAGTATAGGCAGTAGGTTTCTCCTCTCTCAATATACTGGTAGTCCTCACAATCCTGCAGCATTTCTCCTTCAAACCACCATGTAACTTCTGGCTTTGGTTCTCCAGTTATTTTCACAGTAAACCTCACAGGTTCACTATCCACAACAGACAAATTTTTAAGAGGCTTCTTGAACCACGGAGCACCTGACCGTGCTTGTTGTTCTTCATCTTCATATACTGAGCCATTAACAATGCTCCCCTCCTCCTCTTCCTCCTCTTCTTTTTTCTGCATTTAAAATAGAAATTGTGAAGGAAAATGCAATGTTTGCATATCAGATGGATTCTGTACCAGCAATACTAATAGTTATTTTAGATAAAGCAGCTACTCTGTATATATAATAACCTTTCACTTTATCAGCAGCCTTGGCCTATATTTTATTGTTAGAGACAATTTCAGTGATGGAGACCAGATGTTAAACTGCTACTGCCAGCATTACTCATCATTGTTGCTCCTGGAAATTGCTGTTACTAACATTTGGAGGGCTGCACAATTCCCACACCTGATTTGGGCTGTGGTATCCTAATATTTGATAATTTTTCAGATGTAAATTTACCTTATTAAATTTACCAGTCTGCCAGAAAGAACAGTCTAACCATGAGTTTTTAGCAAATTCCTTTATTTAGGAAGCAACAAATTATCTAGATCTTGTATAAAAGGAAAAACAGCCTTCGTAGGTTTAAAATCTAAATATGACCCCATAGTGTTCTCTTATGCAAATATAAGGCTGCAATTAAATTCATTTCTTGTTCTAATGAACAACAGATGTGAAGGACTGTTGGCTATTGTGAACCAGTGAAGTGGCAACCTGGAAATAATGTTAAAATGAACTGGTTATTTTAAGATGATTCAGGAAAACAAGACAGATAGTGAGTGGCTCAGTTCTCATAGGATTCCATTGAGTTACATGTAATGGAATGTAAACTGTTGCCTAAGAAAATACTATGAAATTCATAGGATTGCCGTAAGTCAACCAACAACTTGAAGACACATAAACACAACTTGAAAATCCAGTCTTATGCAAGTTTAGTGTTGGTCTAGGTCAGGGGTAGGCAACCTAAGGCCCCAGGGCCGGATGCGGCCCCCCGAGGCCCCAGGCCGGTCCTGCTGCCGCCACCGCCCCCCGCCATGATGATATTGATTATTGTTATTACTTGATCTTGGGTTTTTCTTGGCAAAATCTCCACAGGGGTTTTGCCATGGCTTTTCTGGGGCTGAGAGAATGTGCATGCATATTTTTTAAATTTTTTTAAAATATTTATTTATTCATTTATTTGTTTGTTTGTTTGTTTTTGGTGCTTTGGCCCCCCAATTGTCTGAGGGGCAGCAACCCAGGCCCCGGCTCAAAAAGGTTGCCTACCCCTGGTCTAGGTTCTTATTGCATGACAAAAGAAAGCTGAGATAGAACAGTGACTTTCTCGTTGCCTGTCTGCATGACACTGAAGCAATTCTGTTCTCTTCCTGAGGGTGATGGTCATAAAAGAATGTCTTTTGTCATGTTGGACAAATCCATTTAGCAAAAGGCATAATTTTACAACTCTCCCTTGGGAAGAACAACGGAAAAGCTATAGCAGCATGTGGAGAGGCAAGCAGAAAGCCGCCTCTCTGCTGCTTTGTTGGGGCTTTCTTCTGTCATGCAATAAGGCATCTAATAATGGGTTCAAATTTATCCAGTGAAGAAACTAGTGTAGGCCACTCGCCATCTTTCAGCTTAACAAACAAGAGGAATTAAGGATAAAATCAGAACTGCATGCTTCCCTGAAAAAAAGGCTGATAAGCAAAATTTGTTCCTTACTCAAAAGTTAATTTTTTTGTTACAGGCTTTTTGCATGTGTAGTATCTTGGGCAAAAACCTGTCAGTCATTCCTGCCAGTGAGTGAATCAGTGTAGCCACCACCAAAGGGACCATAAAAAGGATGTTTGTATGTACAACCAGGATTAGGACCCTGTCCACATACAGTTGCACATCACAAGTACTGGCACTCTTAAGGAAAGGCCACTAGCCTCTGATACCTTTTGCAATGCTGCATCAATCTCCTTCTGCTCAAATTGCATGCGCAGCAATTTTTGTTCTTCAATTCTCCTTTGTTCTTCCTCTTCCCTTGCCTTTGCCATTTGTTCAAACCGAGCTTTCATGTCAACCTTGTGTGTAAACGGAGCTTCAGATTTTGTGGCTGGCTTCACATCTACTTCATCTTCCTGTGGGAAATTGTAAGAAAATGGGGGAGAGGGAGACAAAAAAAAACTAAAAATATGTCAAGAGTTTTAGTTATTTTTATTTAGTGCCGCTTGTAGTCAGCAGAGAGAAGTAATTATAACAACTTTTTTATGTTGACAATAACAAGCCATCCCTGTCACAGTAATAACTCTTAGAGAATTTAGTCATTTAACAGATATGCCATTTACCATCCCAGGAAGTTCCTCCTAATGAGGTGGGATCTCTTTTCCTGTAGCTTGAATCTATTGCTCCATGTCTTAGTCTTTGGAGCAGCAGAAAACAAGCTTGCTCCATCCTCAATGTGGCACCCCCTTCAAATATTTAAACAGGGCTATCATATAACCCAGGGGTAGGCAACCTTTCCCCTTTAAGGGCCGAGGGACTTCAGCTCCCAGAAGCCTCAGCCATGTTGGCCAATAGTCCCATGTTGGCCAATAACTCCTGGGATTCTGGGAGCTGAAGTCCCTCGGCCCTTAAAGGGGAAAGGCTGCCTACCCCTGATATAACTTCTTAACTTTTTCCTCTCTAGATTAAACACATAATTCCATGCAGCATGGTTTCCAGACTTTTCACCATTTTGGTCTCCCTCCTCTGAACACACTCCAGCTTGTCAACATCCTTTTTGAATTGTGGTAACCACATCAGGACACAATATTCCAGGTGAGGTCTAACCAAAGAACTGAGTGGTATATAACTTCCCTCAGCCTAGATACTACTGTTCATGCAGTCTCGAATCGCATGGGGTTTCTTAGCTGCCATATCACATTGCTGATTCATGTTTAGCCTGTGGTCCACTAAGGACCTCTGCAGACCGCACAGCCCTGATCCTCCCTTTTGCCGCCCAGAAAAGAGCAGCAAAATGCCACTCCTATTCCAGGCTGCAAAAGGCTGCCCTAAGAGCCAGTGCACAGCTCTTTAGTGCACTTTTCTGTGCAGCGCGTCAAAACGCTGCGGCAGAAGGACATCCTGATGCCATGAACCATGCTTAACGGCGCGCCCTCAGGACGTCCTCAGTGTGGGGTTGGGGCGGCCAGCGTATGGCTGCCCCTCCCCATCTCTGCCTCCAGGCCGACCCTAAAACTCCTACATCTCTTTCACATGTATTGCCATCAATTTTAAGGGGAAATCGGAGGTCTGATTGTATTATTGTAAGACCTAGGAGGTTGTGGGTTGGATAAATAGGATTATACCATCAGCCATAAAGTTCCTTGTCATCTGAGATGGGGTTAAAGGACTCGGTTTATCCTACGTCCCAAGTACCCCATCTTGTCAGTGGCTTTAAATCCTATCACCGCACCTGAGGCCGGGAATGGGACGGGGGCGGCTATTGGAGTTGTGTTGGGGAATGGGAGGTATGGTTGTAACAGAGGGAACAGATGTTACAAAAGAAGACGGGATTGCTGTTTGAAAGCTATCCCGCCTTCAGTTCCCCCTGTTTCCCAGAATGGCTTGGAGAGCAGACCAACCATTCCACAGAACCTCATCTTGCTCCTCTGCAATGCCAGGTCGGTGAAAAATAAGACCCATATCATCCAGGACCTCCTCCTGGATGAGGATGCCGACCTGGCTTGCTTCACAGAGACCTGGCTGGGGGAGGATAGTGCTGCTATATGGGCGCAGGCCCTCCCAGCTGGGTACTCTGTCAGTGAGCAGGTGAGGGGAAGTGGGCGGGGGGGCGGAGTGGCTCTGGTTCATAAGAACACCTTGACCTTGACCAGCATACCTGTCCGGAACACAGTCCACTTCGAGTGTATGTACCTAAGCCTGAGGACCAGGGATAGTTTGGGGATTTTGCTAGTCTACCGACCACCCCGTTGTCTAGCAGACTCCCTGACCGAGCTGACGCAGCTGGTCTCTGAGCTGGTGTTGGAGACCCCCAGACTTTTAGTTTTGGGGGACTTCAACATTCCGCTCGAGACCAGTTTAACAGGTGCGGCTCGGGAGTTCATGGAGACCATGACAAACATGGGCCTATCCCAATTGGTCAACGGGCCCACACATTGTGCAGGTCATACACTCGATGCGGTCTTCTGTACCGAACAGGCATATCCGTGGGCGGAGGTGGTAAGCACCTCCGCATTGTCATGGACGGATCATTTCCTGGTCAAGACAGAACTCAGGGCCAATTTCTGCTCCTCCGGGGGTGGTGGACCCATTCGAATGGTCCGCCCTCGAAGGCTGATGGAGCCAATTGGATTCCAGAAAGCCTTAGAGGGTTTAATGGTTGGGAATGCCAGGGATCCTGTCGATGCTCTGGTAAATACCTGGAACACCGATCTCACCAGGGCTATCGACACGATCGCTCCCAAGCGCCCTTGCCATCCCGCTTCTAATCGGAGGCCTTGGTATACACCAGAGCTGAGGAGGATGAAGCGGTTTGGACAACGGCTAGAGCGCAGGTGGCGGAAGACTCGTCTCTTATCTGATAGAACTCGCCATAGGAACTTTCTTCGTTCCTATCGGGAGGCAATACGTGCAGCGAAGAGAGCTTTCTCCTCTGCACGTATTGCGTCTGCAGAGTCCCATCCAGCAGAGCTGTTTAGGGTGGTGAGGGAGATGACGCAGGTGTCCCCTGCGCCAAATCCCTTGCTTAACCCGACGACGGCCTGCTGTGACGCATTTAACAACTTCTTTGCAGACAAAATCAGATAAGAGCCGACTTAGATGCCACCATTGAAACAGAGTCGATAGGCGAGGCGTCCAGTGACTCCGCCGATGTAGTTCTACTGGATCAGTGGCAATCTGTGAGTACCGAGGACGTGGACAAGCTGCTTGGTAAGGTGAGGAAGACGACTTGCCCTCTCGACCCTTGCCCATCATGGCTGGCCGTCCAGGGGGGGGATGCATTGATGAGATTCCTCACGGATATCGTCAATGCATCCTTCAGGGAAGGACATCTTCCATCGTGTTTAAAGGAAGCGGCAGTTAGGCCGCTCCTAAAAAAGCCTTCCCTGGACCCCCTGGATATGAAGAACTACAGGCCTGTTTCATTGCTGCCATTTTTGAGCAAGGTGATCGAGAGGGCGGTTGCTCTTCAGCTCCAGGCAGTCTTGGATGAAGCCGATTATCTAGACCCATTTCAAACCGGCTTTAGGACAGGCTTTGGGGTTGAGACTGCCATGGTTGCCTTGACCGACGATCTGCGTCTGAGCATCGACAGGGGTAGTGTGACCCTGTTGGTGCTCCTAGACCTCTCAGCGGCTTTTGATACTATAGATCACAGCATCCTCCTGGACCGCCTGAGGAGGTTAGGTATCGGGGGCACTGCTTTGCAGTGGTTCCGGTCCTTCCTCTCGGGTCGGTCCCAGAGGGTGCTGCTTGGGGACTGTAGCTCCAGTAAGAGGAACCTCACTTGTGGGGTTCCTCAGGGGGCTATTTTGTCCCCGATGTTATTTAACATCTATATGAAGCCGCTGGGTGAGATAATACGGAGTTATGGTGCTGGGTGTTATCAGTACGCTGATGACACCCAAATCTATTTCTCCGTGTCTCGTTCGTCGGCCTCCAATTCCAATGGCATCTCTTCTCTCAATGAATGTCTTCAGGCGGTAATGGGCTGGATGAGGAAAAACAGATTGAAACTGAATCCAGACAAGACGGAGGTGCTCACGGTAGCGGCCCCGAAACCAAGAATTGGGTTGCAACCTCCAGTCCTGGATGGGGTCACACTCTCCTCCAGTGACTGTGTTCGCAGTCTGGGGGTACTCCTTGACTCGTCGCTCCTGATGACAAATCAGGTAAATGCGACGGTCAGGAGTGCCTCTTGTCAGCTTCGGCTGATACGCCAGCTGCGCCCTTTTCTGGAAGTAAGGGATCTCGAAACTGTTGTGCACGCACTGGTAACCTCACGCCTGGACTTCTGTAATGCGCTCTACTTGGGGCTACCCTTGTGCTTGGTTCGGAAGCTTCAGTTGGTACAAAATATGGCAGCCAGGCTTGTTTCTGGTACATCTAGGAGGGACCACATTACTCCGGTTCTGAGGTCCCTCCACTGGCTGCCTATCAGCTTCCGGGCCCAGTACAAGGTGTTGGTTATTACCTTTAAAGCCCTAAATGGCTTGGGTCCAAGCTATATCAGGGACCGCCTCCTCCCGTACAATCCTCCCCGCGCTCTCCGGTCCTCTGGGAGGAACTTACTGCAGCCTTTAAAATCTAGGCTTGCAGCGACCTCCCAGAGGGCGTTCTCTCCTGTCGCCCCCAAACTCTGGAACGACCTGCCGGATGAGATCCGTCAGTTGACATCATTAGACAGCTTTAAAAAAGCTGTCAAGACGGATCTCTTCCGGCAGGCCTTTCCAGATTAACCATCCCGGCCCAGGCTTCCTGATCCCCTCATTCCTCCCGTGGCCCCATCTTTAGTGATGGTTGAGGATCTCCAGAGGGACATCAGGGTTTTTAGGTGGTTTTAATTATGGTTTTATGTTCTTATATTGTGCTTTTAATTTGTTATATTGTTTAATACTTTCTTAAGGGGGGAGGGATTATAATGTTTAATGTTATATTTTAATCTTGTCATATTTTATTGTTGTCAACCGCCCGGATTGGTTCGCCACAGGGCGGTATACAAATAAATATTATTATTATTATTATTATCAAGCTAGGTGTCACCTATCCTATATCTGGGCATTTCATTTTTACTGTCCAAGTGTAGTATCCTACATTTCTCCCTGCTGACATTCATTTTGTTAGTTTTGGCCCAGCTTTCTAATTTGTTAAGGTCATTTTGAATTCTGATCTTGCTCTATGGGGTATTAGCTATCTCTCCTAATTTAGTGTTATCTGCAAATTTGATAAACATTTAATTTCCATGCCCACCCCTTCAACCCACTCCATGCTGGTTTAAATACCTGTACTGCAGCCACTCACTCATAAACCACAAGGTTGCGAGTTCAATACCAGCCAGGGCTGAGGCTCAACTCAGACCTGCATTCTTCTGAGGTCGCTAAAATGAGTACCCAGCTGTTGGGGGGCAAACAGCTCAGAGTTGTAAACCGCTTAGACACCCCATAGCGTGGTATGAAGCAGTATATAAAAATGAAGCTGCTATACAAACTGGCACTAAGGGCCAGCTTGGGGGTGGAGTGGGGGTGTGGCGACCGCACGCCACATGGCCTGACTCTGCCCCAATGCTGCCGTTACGCTGCCCGCCCAACCAAATGGCGGGCGGCATAATGCCATTTCTGCAGTGGAGCATTTATACATGCTGCACCGAAGAAATGGTGAAAAGCTGCTGCCATGGTGGCAAGGGCAGCATTTTGCCACTTCTTTTCGAGCTGGCAAATCACCAGATTGGGGCCGCAGTGTGCAGTTGCTGCAGCCTTGATCTGGCGCTTAAAGGGGCAGCAGCAAACTGCTCCTTTGGGGCCCCTCAGAAACCAAATAAAATGTGAAAAATATTTGTCTATATACATTAATGTGCACCATGTAAATTTTTCAGGTAACAAAAGCATTTCTGAAAACATGTATTATGAAAATGTGGAAGGTATATTTGTGAAGCAAAGCATATACTCTGTATATGCATGCCAATGCATACTTTTTTCCTTTGAAGTTTTACCTTTGGATGGAGCAATATACATGTTTTATATGTTTGGAGGGAATCTACTTTTGTTTTGGCTGGTGTGTGACATCTTGTGCATCTTACCTAGCTAGCTTTTCACAGTATGCAGCAATGACAGCTTGCTGCAACCTTCAAGACTATACATGTGTAAGTCTAGAAATTTGAGCCAAAAAATAGATCCAAAAAAACTGAGTCAATGTAAGTACATTATTTTAACCCTTATTTAAAAAGGAACCACCCCTGGTGAAAGGCAGTGTCCTGGAAGCACTGATCCCCCTCTCATCCAGCCAGCCTTTAGAGTGAGAACAAACAGTTATTATGCCTGCTGGAACTTTGTATGTTGTTTCACATTCTTTTCCTTTGCTTCATCCTCCAGATCCTTTGTTACATTGCCCCTAAGTTTTGCCCTCAACTTATCCACGGGTCATATCAAAATCCATAAATTTTGCCCTAAAAACCTGTCTTCAACTTATACATGAGGTTGAGTATATATGGTATGTAAACAGGACCACAATATTCATAGCCTTAAAACTGTATTGAAAAATCCATAAGCATCGGTGGTATGGTCTTGTTATTTGATACCAATGTGTATGGAAATTCTGTTTCCAGACTTTTGATTCATTAATAATACCATGACCAGATGTTAACAAATTTGCACGCCACTACCTATATGCAGCCAGACTATTTGGTCAAACAAATGTGCTTCCAGGGTTCTAATAATCAGTGATGTATAAATCAATTGTTATCCTCCCTGTGCATCTTCCATAAAAGAAGTATTGACATCCACTCTTTCTTTTCTATGCTTTTAAATTTTTTCCCTGTTCTACTCCACTGTTTGTAAAATATACAGAAAATATATGGAAAAACCATATGAGACAGAGCTGTATACATGTTGAAATGTACATATCCCTTTACATTTTCTAGGCATCTTTTTCAGTAGGGGTTTCTCTTGGTCTGTGGTGAATGCCATTTCTCACCTTCCCTCCCCCAAAGTCTCATCCAATTGTAAACAATAAGAGGCCCATTTGCCTGTACTAGTTAAAGAAAAACAAGCAAATCACTTTGAAGATTTGTGTTTTGAGCACAATGTATCTTCCCTTGAAATCCATCTGGCCCTCCACAGTAGTCATTATGAAATCAATGACAAGGCATCCAGGGAGACTGAAGGGTTTTCAGTGCTCCATATCACACCTTAGCTGTATTATTTTTTCAGTTCCCAGCTGCAGCAAATATGTGTGATCACTAGATTTAATCTAAAATGACATAGCAAGAAGAAAGAAGGGAACATGGTTAGAAAGGGTAGAAGAATTACTGAGACGTGACAAAGCAGAACACACCCTGAAGGCAAAGATCCAACCAAGGCTAAGGGCCTTTGCAGACTGCCAGAAATTTGCACTAAATTGAGTCCACTTTAAGGGTTAGGGTTAGGGAATCATGGGAACTGTATATTATTGTGGCACCAGAGCTCTCTGACAGAGAAGGCTCAATGTCTCAGGGGAAAAAAACAATTCCCATGATTCCCTAGCACTAACCCTAACCCTTAAAGTGGATTCAATTTGCACTATTTCTGGCAGTCTGCAAAGGCAAATGATCTCATTTTTTCCTTACATATTGCTGAAAAATTAAGTAACTGCAATTTTGCTCTCTGGGCATTAAAAAAAAATAACATACCTCTTGAAACTTCTCTGCTTCCCTTTCTTTTATTTCTTGATCCATAGCTCTCCTTCGTGCTCTCTCTTCCTCAATTTTTTTCTGTATTTCTTCTTCAGACAGCTGCCCAATTTTTTCAAACTTTTTCTTCAAATTCTTGGCTTGAATTGAACCACTTCTTTTCAATCTTATTAGCTCTTCATATTCTCTGCTAAGCTCAAAGGTTTCACACTCCTCTTCCTCCTGTTAAAGAAAAAATATGCCAAGGATATTGGTAGCCGAACAATTTCTACACTACCTACTTTTATGTACGTTTTCTTATTAAGAAACTGTTAACAATGCTAAGTTCCATTAATTTTAATATGGGCATTCACTTGCATGGATTTGCAACATCTTGGCTATTTATTTAATCTGCTCCTAGCTGTGGCTTCAATCCTGAATTGTCCCTCTGTGAACAAAAATGTGGTACTGAGATTTGTTCATGGTAATTTAGGAGTTATGGCCAGAATCCAACTGTTATTCATGGTGTATCCCATTATTGCTTCTAGAATCATCAAAAACAAACAAACAAACAAACAAACAAAAAACAGTCAACAAGAAACCCTAAAAACCTACTCTGGAAGGCTGGGAAACAATTGCAGGGAATGATGAGGGGGGTCACAAATCCGGAGCTTTAAGCATACAATTGGATCCTGGCCCAAGATAGTAATTTTGAGATTATGAATACTCTTCTCACTCAAGAAATGACTGAGGAGGGCAATTTAAGTAATAATTTAAGTAATAACCAAACCTCTCCCATTTCTTGTCTTAGCTGCTCAAATTCTTGCTTTTCCATTTCCAGTTTTTGTTTGCGTTCTTCTTCTGTGCGTCTCTTTTCTTCTTCCATTTTTTGCCTCAGTAATTCTTCAAAGTTAATTTCCAGTTTCCCAGGTGTCAGAGATTCTTGGGACACAGTTTTTGACATAGGTGAAAGCTCATCTTCTAGGCCCTGTTAGAAACAAGTTATTGTCTCACTAGTTATAGATTCAACACAAGTTGTCAGCCATCATTAAATTATAATTTAGATAACTGAAGTGACTGAAATCTATAATTTCCTAGAAAATTATATAGACTAACTTGTGGTCTCATGCACAGATATGTTTAATGATAGTTGTGATATACATTAGCCCCTCCCAATTCGTGGGGGATCTGTTCTGAGAAAATGGCAGCTCACAAATATTCAAGCCCCACTGAAATTAATGGCACACATGCCTGTGGCACACACCTGTGGCCGCATACAGGTGCACACCCTATTTTGTCCCCTTCTGTTTGCTAACCACAAATGGGCAAGGTACGTGGACTCAAAGTCCGCGAAAACAGAGGGGTGACTGTAGTTGCATTCTACACTAGGGCCCGGCTGAGAAACACTGCAGAAAATACGGATCGTGGCTGGGATCCTGTTGCAGAGAAGCAGGTGGAAACTCCTGAGAAACGTGAATACATCCTTTTAAGGTAATTCTGGCAGAAGGTATCCAATCGAGAAGGATGATGAAATGATCCCAGATGCTCTCTAATTGTCCCCCACCAATCACTAAATAATCATTAGGACATGTTCTGGCACCTGATAAGTAGGTTTGCACACAGGGCAGAAGTAGACTTGTTGGAGGTTTATGCTCTGTCAGGCCAATGTAGGATTTCAGCCTGTATCATAAATTTACTGAGATAAATTTATCTTCATTTGAGCAAGCAAACCTGGAACTCTTTACCTAGTTATTATTTCCTTGTTTTAGCTAAACAAAACATCTTCAGCGTCAATAAGAATACCACAATTTCAGAGTAATAAGCCAAAGTATTATCTGAAAATATTCATTACTATATTGAGCCCCTAATATTTGCTGAGGTTTAGTTCCAGGATCCCATGTGGCTACCAAAATCCATGGATGCTCAAGTCCCATTATATACAATGGCATAGTAAAAGAGTGTCCCTTATATAAAATGGTAAAACCAAGGTTTGCTTTTTGGAATTTATATCGTTTAAAAATATTTTTCAAGCTGTGGATGGTTGAATCCATAGATACAGAATCTGTGGCTGCAGAGGATCAAATGTATTTCTTAGAAATAAGCTCAACTTAATTTAAAAGACCTCAGATTGCTCTCATTTTGCATCTTCACCTCAGTGAAAGAGGTATATACAAGCTGTTGCTTGACAAGAAACCTGAGATTTAACAGTATTTAGGACATCTATTACAAATATTCCATTCTGTAATAGTGAAACTATGTGACTTGATGCATCAAAGTCTTCAAGCAAAGTTATAGAGCTGTCAAGGTTGGAGGGAATCATGGTCACCACCCACTGTCCACAAAAACAGACCCCTGAAGGTATCTGCCCCACATTAGAGGGGAGGCTAACAGACTTGTATTATATCTGTATTCTACTCTCCTCAGATTCAAGCAATCAACTGCAAAGCTATGGTTGGTTTCACAGATTTGTCAGCTCGTGACTGAAAATAATACTGCATGCTTTAAATGCAAACATTTAATTTAATAAAGGTACATTAAAGCCAAAGTAACCTCCAGGTTATGAAAAAGAAGACAAAAAATGGGTTCTAGATTAGGTCAAGCCCAAACTCTCTCTGGAAGCCAAGATGTCCAAATTGATGCTGTTGTACTTTGGCTGCATCATGACAAGGCATGACTTGTTATAAAAGACAATAATGCTAGGAAAAGTGGAGGACAGTAGAAAGGAAGACCACATACCACATGGTTACATTGGATTGGGGAGGGGGGGGGACACAGGACTGACCATGCAGGACCTGAGCAGAGGTTGAGGACGGGGTCTTGGAGAAGTCTCAGCCACTGGGTCACCATGAGTCAAAGTCTACTCAAGGGCAGTTAACAACGACAACTCCAGCTGCACACCTCTAAGCTTTGACATGACTCTTAACTCACTGTTTTTAAAATAGTTTTTCTCTTGTCCTCCTTAATTTTTCTGTGTTACTATCTTTTAACATTTTATTTGTAAAAAAAACCAAAACATTTTAACCTGTAAGATTGTTTTCTTAGCAAAAAGGCAACTCAGAAATATTTGTATTAATCTACAGTAATAAATAAGAATGCATATTGGTCATCTGTCAGAAATCTTTAGCTCTAGTTATATGAAACCTAGACACCCAAACGTTGTAATGGATACCATGGGGACACTGGACATGTGCATCTCAGAGATGGAGAAATATATTTGGGGGAGAAGGCAGAGGACTAGTTAATTATACATTATTATTATTATTATTATTATTATTATTATTATTATTATTATTCCACCCTTTCCCTAAAACTGGGACTCAGAGCAGCTTAGAAGATTAAAAACTGCAATTAAACTTTCTGTGGCCTGCAATACCATCTTCAGCCAGTAGATGCCAGAACTTCCCTATCTAGGAAGGAGGGCTTGGAAGATTGATTTCTCCACAAAGCTGCTCCACAAAATTCTTCAGACTATTCAGGAGACAGAAATGCTGCCTGATAAAAGAGGATGTATAATAAGCCTGAGCAATTGCGGAGTGAACCAAAGGCCAGAAAAAAAGAAAAAGAAAAAAAAAGAGTCTGGGGAAGAGATCAGATGAAAAGTAAGAGAGCACTGTTTTGGTGTTGGGATTATGGGTTTCTAATTTATGCAAAGTTGTTACAAATAAACAAATTATCCTACACTTTAAAGCAAGTCAGTTTTTTCCTGCCAGCTTCACTTGAAGAGCCAGCATAGTACAGTGGTTTAAGTGTTGGACTAGGACTCTGGGAGACCAGGATTCAAATCTCCACTTGGCCACAGAAATTCACTAGGTGACCTTGGGCAAGTCACACTCTCTCAGTCTTAATGAGAAGCCATGGCAAACCCCCTTTGAACAAATTGCAGGAGAAAAAAAATTATATAGGTTCCCCTTAAGGTGGCCATAAATCAGAAAGAAGTTAAAGAAAAGCAACTACAACCACAACTCCCTGTCTCAGTAGCGTTAGGCAGATCTGTTTTGCAGTTTTTCTGCACATTTATAAGTTTGCCCTGTGTTCTCCATGTAGAGCAGGAGTAGACAAAATACAACTATTCAGATGTTGCTGAAATGCAGCTCCTAGCATTATTTATCACTGGTTATACTATGCAGCAACATTTCAAAGGCTGAATTTCACCCACCCCTAATGTATTGTTCAATATGTCCATGTGAAAAATAGACATATAAGTAAAAGTACAATATTACCTACCATGTTTTTTCTGGCTTCAGCAAATGCCTTTTTCTCCTCTTCTATGCGCCTTCTGGCTTCTTCTTCTGTCCTTCTTTTTTCTTCTTCTTGCCTCTGTCTTTCTAATTCCTCAAAGGTAAATATCAGTTTCCCAGGACTGAATTCCTTGGAAGAATTTTCAGTTTCATTATCATCTTCGTCATTTACCTTTTGTGGGGGAAAAACAAATTTGAAAATCTTTTTGATGAACATTAATATTGCTGCTAATTTGAGAAAACACTGAAATATGAAAATTAGGAAGAAAGGACTTCAGTATTAAAAATATAATGCATGCAGCACTCATTTGAATCGTGGTGCTAGAGTAGAGTTCTAGAGATCCTACCAAGACAAATGAATTTATCCTAGAGGAGATGACGCTTGAGCTCTTATTAGAAGTGATGATGACTAAATTGAGGCTGTTATACTTTGAAAATATCATGACAAAACATGGCTCTTTGGAAAAGACAATTATGTTTGGTAAAGAGGAAGGCAGTAGGAAAAGAGGGACTTCAGGTGGATTGAGCCAATCAAGGAAACAATGGCCCTGAGTTTGCAAGATCTAAGCGGGGCAGTGGATGGCTAGGGAGCGTGGAGATCTCTCTTTCATAGGGTTGGCATAGGTCAAAGCCAGCTTGATGGCAATTAAGGGGTGGGTGGGATTGTGGGATATGTAATGTATTTTTTTTTAATGTTGTAAGCTGCCCCGGTTGTGTTATGCTGAGGGCCGGGATAAAAATTATTATTATTATTATTATTATCATCATCAGCATCAGCAACAACAAAGGTAGAATTTATTAATCACTGAATACCAAAGATTATGGAAATGGTTATAAAAGAAGTACAACTCTGTGTCTGTATATTGAAAAATAACATAATAAAAACACATTCAGGTTGGTCCATGGGATGGATGTAGCAACTAGGGCTTTATTTTGTGGCCCTACCCACCCAATTTTTAAAAACACAAAAATCCCCCACATCCTCTAGGGGAAGGGGGGAAATCTTGCTATGTTTGAAGGGATCTTCCCTGGCTGTTTTAGGTCCTCAAGAAGCCTTTGTTCAAAATTGGAAGTGACTTTTACTTCACTTCCTGGTTTGGAAAAAGAGCCTGCTGGATCCCAAGGATGGGGGCGGTGGCAGAAATGGCAATTATTATTATTATTATTATTATTATTATTATTATTATTATTATTATTATTATTATCCCTCCTTTCTCCCCATATAGGGACTCGGGGTAACTAATAATACTTTTTAAACAGTACAAATTAAAAACAATGTAAAAGCATTGAAAACCTATAAAGTTTAAAAAACAATTAATAAAGATAAAAACGTTACACACTAAAATACTAAAATGTATTTAAAACTATATACAAACCTTAACATCTGAACAGCATTTTAAAAAGCCCGTCCCTTGTCAGTTTCAAAAAGCCTGATGGCACAAAAATGTTTTTATCTGCCCCCGAAAGGAGAGCACGGATATACAGTTGGCCTTCCATTTTTGCAGGGGATCCGTTTGTGAATATTCACGCCCTATAGGCTTGAATGGGGCGTGCCCCTGTGGGCGGGTGCACACATTGTTTTAAATTGAGGTCACCCCTCCATGAATATATAAAACCGTGGACATAAAGTCTGTGAGAAAGGAGGGGAGACTGTACTTAAACAGGTTGGCGACATTGGTATTCTTGGGTTTTTACATTAGCTGAAGCTAAAGCAAAAGTCTCAATATTACCAAAAATGTGTTGGATTGAGACTTTGCAATCCATAAAGAGTTCCTTCTGTCCATTGAAGGCTTTTGATCTGTCAAAAAAAAAATCCACCCACTAGAAAGAGGAGGAAAGTGAATTCTGACTATTAATCATCACCCCAAGCCACTTCCCAAACTGTTCCAAAGGATCTCCTAACTCTGTGCAGCAGAGTTTTGAACAAATGTACTAAACAGACTGGCACAAGGAAATCAGCACTTATCTTGATAATAAATGTATACTGAGCAATACTGCACTTAGGATGCTCTGCTAGCATGATTGAAGCCTAGCGTCAGCCCAATGTTTTGGTCTCCTATTCAGTAAATATGTTAAGTTATATTTATTTTTGCAGGTTTGAGAAATAGAAACTACTGAATGCCATGGACTGAGTAAACTTTTTTTTGGTGTTCTTAGTAAGGTAATGTATGTGTGTGGTCATTACAAAGGCAGTGACACAAATCATCTTCCTATATCTACACTTCGTGAAGACCATCTAATCTCCTTGTATACTGAAACATTGCCCTACATGTTTACCATTTGCTGCCTTGCTTCTTCAAAGGCACGTTTTTCTTCTTCCAAACGCAGCCTTGCCTCCTCTTCTGCTTGTCTCCTCTGATTTTCTTGTCTTTGTCTTTCCAGTTCTTCAAATGTTAATTTCACTTTACCAGGAGAGGGAGAATCTTTTCTTTCACCATCAGGATTTTCTTCTTCATCCTGTACAGAAAGTTTATTACTCAAGACTTAAACTTTCATGATAGTAATATTTACACTTAACACCTCTCCTTTCCATGCTTTTGAGCCCACTTACCTGGAAGCAAGTTATTTTGTAAACAGTAGACCTAACTATCAAGTAAACATGCTTATGATCACCATGCAAGGGTTTTTCCCCCAGTTTTGCTTACCACATCTGGTGAAAAATATTTGACTTCCCTGAGAGCTTGCTTTTCCTGCTCATATCTCAAACGCTTCTCTTCTTCAAGTTTTCGTCTTTCTTGTTCTTCTCTCTCTCTCTCTAGGTCCTCAAAACTTATTTTCATCTTCCCAGGTGTTTTGCTAGGTTTTACAGGAACTACTGTCACTAGCAAAGAATCATCACCTTCCTGTTGTCAAAAACAAATGTTGCCATGAACATCTGGACAGTGCAGCTACTACTGCCTGTGAATAGTTGCAATTCCACCAAAATGTTCACTTTCCTGTAGATTGGGTAGACCAATCTGTGGCCACTGTAGAACTAAACCAGCTTCCAATGGTCAGCTAGCCTTTAGATAGTAAAAGGACATTGGGGGAAGATGAACAGAATGTCTGGCAACCCTGAACACATATAGCACTTGCACTGCACTTTTGAATGCTGAACAGGATAATGAATGAGTTAGATACATATATTTCAATTAACAGAAGGGCTCCTGCCATATGCCGAAGAGATCTGGATGAAGCAAACACTCCTGCTGGAGGAAAAAAGGGTGTTTTTGTTTCTCGTTGCTCCATGGTCTGTAGAAAACTACAGCAAAAAGTTGGACAGGGGAAGGAAAATTGATTAAAAGCACATTTCCCCCCTTTCTAGGTTAGTGTTTCATGAGAGGAACTCTGCTCATGAAACATTCAGGTTATACAACTGGAGACGCTTTCACTGTTAGATTAGTCTGCTACTGTATTTCATATGGTTATACAATTTTGATTACTAAAATAATCTGTTTTAAAATGTCCCTCGCTTTTTCAGAAACAGCCACCACAGTCAGTACTGCCCTAAAGCATAAAGCATAAGGAATAAAGTTCTCTGAAAACAAATTAACAGTACCATCTACAATACTATTTCCAAGTGTCTTCTCCTCAAACATTCAGTTCAGTTTATTCCACTAAAAATCAAGTCCAAAGAGAAGCAGAACATCTCATTTGCAAGAAAGACACCAATCACAAGGTATTAAAACTGATGGGAATCATCTTAATGAGACTGACATATTTTAAAATGGAGCATAATGTAGCATTTCAAGCATTTTAAAAAACCAAAACAAAACCAGAAACCAAAGTTTCATACCTCTTTCAAATGCTGATCTGAGAAGACTTTATGAAATTTCAATAGAGTAGATTAGATATAGTAATCAGCATTACTGAGAAATGTCCTGTATCAATGTAGTATTTATTTTATGTAAGCTTTTTAAAGAGTGTAGAAATTCCATATTTAGTTAAAGGGTATCTTATGGGAAAGGCATTCATAATATGCATCTTTAGTTGATGTGGTCAAGATGGAGCACTGTATTGCACTATATGGAACTTCTGCTCAAGCACAGTTGTGCTATTCCAGACTTTAAAAATTATATTACAATATTGTTGCTCAGAAAATGAAATGATCATTCCAGCTCTTTAGAGTGCAGGCAAGATACCATTCCCAGTTCCACCTTCCTTTCTGCTAACTCTTTTCTTAAGCCACTCCATTTCCCCCAAACCCAACCCACTGGGTCATATGGATTCATAATTACTACTGATGCAGCAGCACAGAGACTACAGCAAAGCTGCCTAAGGGGGGAAGCAGACGGGCGGCCGTGGGCCGCCCCAGGAAGCTGTGCCGCGGGGCCGAGGTATCCGCACACCTCGGCCCCACGGCGCAGCTTCGCCGCCCCTGGAAGGAGCGCTAAAATAGCGCTCCTTCCACAAGTCACCGAAGGTGCGCCGCAAAAGGCTGGCGGCGCACCTTCGGTGACTCTTCCGCCGCAGCGTGTGCTAACGCTGTGGCGGGAGGTCCTCCTTGGAGTGCTGGCCATGCAGAGGGGCCGGTGCTCCGAGAACGACCTGGGGAAGGGGTTGGGGTGCCCACCGTGCGGCTGCCCCTCCCCTTCCTTGCCCCCAAAACGGCCCTTTTGGCTGTCTGCTTAGGGGGTAAATCACACAGTAGAGCCTTGCTGCCGTTCTTGTGTGTAAATGAAAGCACCTCACCCTCAGTTTGGAAGAGATTACACCATGAAAGAGCTATCATCTGGTTGAATGCCAGCAAAACAGAGTTCTATCAGCAGCTATGAAATCATAACAAGGTACCTTAAAATTCCTAGTTTACCTCTTTTATGCTAAGATATACGTGCTTCTGCTTAATAGTATTACAAATTGGGTTGTTAGTGCATTTGCAAGTTCAAAAACTACCCAAGATGGTAAGCCGTTCTTTTGTAGGCACATTAGAGGTGTCATTTCAATTTTTAAAAAATTACATTTATATCCCATGCTTCTTCCATCCTTGTGCTCAAAGTACCATGCATAAAGTGGCACTCACATCCAAATAATGACCAAACCAACACCTGCTCAGATTCACCAGAGTCTCTACGACCTATCTAAGGGGGGTTGCAGACTGCCAGAAATAGTGCAAATTGAGTCCACTTTTAGGGTTAGGGTTAGTGCTAGGGAATCATGGGAATTGTGTTTTTTTTTTTTTTCTGAGACATTGAGCCTTCTCTGTCAGAGAACTCTGGTGCCACAATAAACTACAGTTCCCATGATTCCCTAACCCTAACCCTAAAAGTGGACTCAATTTGCACCATTTCTGGCAGTCTGCAACCCCCCTTAGTTTCATTTATTAAAATGGCATCAATTTACTCAATTTACTTGAGTAATCATAAGTTTTAAATGATCCTGCAAAAAAAAAATGTTAATGTAAGAAGCTCTGGAGACTTTTATCCCTAGAAATCCTTAGAAAGAGAAATTAATTAACAGCAAAAGCCTGAATTTTAGGTGACTACTAGAGCTCCTTGACAGAGAAGGCTCAATGTCTCAGAAAAAACTACAATTCCGATGATTCCATAGCATTGGGCCAGGACAGATTAATAATAATAATAATAATAATAATAATAATAATAATAATAATAATTTATATCCCACCCCTCTGCAGAGCAATCAGGGCAGCGCACAATTCCGAAACCCACCCGCCCCTTTAAAAAGTATTAAACAGAGATATGCATTAAAACATGTTTAAAATAATCTCTTCAAGACAAATAGTAACAAACACTCACAGAGACTGCGTTAGAAAGTGGGGAAGAGAAGATAGGCAAACTCCTGAGGCCGGGAAATCTAGTTGGGAAAGGCTTGCCGGAAGAGATCCATCTTCACGAGATCCGTCTTATTACTACTCTTGCTGCTTTTAAAAAAGCAGTAAAGACGGATCTCTTCCAGCAGGCCTTCCCAGAATAACCCTCCGGCTTGAGGGGATGGTTCTACTGTCCCTTTTCTGTGGCTGTTATTGTTTTGTTGTGTTTATTATATTGTATTATGTTTTAATTTTTCAATTGTTTAATCCAGTTTTAAGGGGTGGGGGGGTTGGATATGGGATAAGGAATGTTTTTAAATTTGTATGTTTTACAATGCTGTAACCCACCTCGATTGCTGTGCAGAGGGGCGGGCTATAAATAAAAAATTATTATTATTATTATTATTATTATTATTATTATTATTATTGCTGCTTAAGGTCATAATCTGATGGATCTCATCCAGCAGGCCATTCCATAATCTGGGAGCGGTTGCTGAGAAGGCCCTTTGGGAGGTTGCAGACAGCCTCATTCTTATCTATAGTTTTTTGTGGCTTTTTCGGGCTGTGTGGCCATGTTCTAGAAGAGTTTCTTTTTGACGTTTCACCAGCATCTTCATTCTCTGAAGCTGCCAGCCACAGATGCTGGCGAAACGTCAGAAAGAAACTCTTCCAGAACATGGCCACACAGCCTGAAAAACCCACAAACAACTATGGATGCCGGCCATGAAAGCCTACAACTTCACACTCGTTCTTATCGGCTGCAGCAAATTCCTCCCAGATGACCAAAGTGCGCTGGGTGGATTGTATGGTCTCAAGCTGCATTATT
This sequence comes from Phrynosoma blainvillii, assembly GCA_026167975.1. Taxonomy (NCBI): domain Eukaryota; kingdom Metazoa; phylum Chordata; class Lepidosauria; order Squamata; family Phrynosomatidae; genus Phrynosoma; species Phrynosoma blainvillii. The sequence goes on from JANUYF010000004.1 coordinate 207,621,224, forward strand.
TCTGGCAGTCTGTAAAGGCCCTTTAAGACTTTTTCATGAGTAATAAATAACTTGGCAAGACATATTTTCATTGTGTGCCTGTTAAAATGTAGTTTTTATTTCTCTGCTAAACTGTATGAAACAGTTTGTATGACACTTACCGTACTAAATTTTTAAAAAATAGAAAAAATTCAAACCATAGCTGTCAGATTAAATCTTAATCCTGTTAACTGTAAGGAGGTATGCTTTACCTGATAGACTGGTACTAGGTTAATGCTATCTGAATATACCAATTTACAAAGTGAATGTAATGGTATTACATCAGTACAGACAATAAATGGAATAGCCATTCTATTCCTATCACAACATTTTCTTTGGAATAATATAATTCAAGATATTCTATCTATCCAATGCCAGCAATTTGGTCATTCACCAGCATTAGCCAATGACAAGATCAACCAACAGATGGCATTTCAGAATTCCCCTCAAACTCCAAGTTCAGATTCTGAGATCAATACTTTTTTACTTCTAGCAAGCAAAAGATAAAGCATAGTAAATAAAGGTCAAAAAGTCAACAAAAGATACCACATAGAACGGAAAGAGAGTAACAGTAATTCTGAGGTTAAATTTACCCTAGACACCAGAGACCATGATCAATCTGAAAATATTCTGCTATCCAGTCTGATCTCATCTTTCCCAAAATGTTATCTAACATTTACAGCACTTTAAAAACAGCTATTTCTACACTAATAACAATGAATCATATATAGGTGAATGTTTCATTGTAAAGAAGTCTGATTACCTCCGATGCCGATTCAGTTCCCGAACTGATTAACTGTTCATCAATCTATTAAATAAGAATTTTACACAACAGTGTTACTTTGGTTCTTTTTCTTTCATAAAATGAAAATATTGTGCAAATGGATGAGTGATTATAAATCAAAAGGTGACATTAAAAATATTAAATATGGTACGCTTCAACGTCCAGTGCACACATGTAAATCTATATGACTCCTGATCAGACATTTGTCTTCAAATAATACATTTCAGCTCCATTAGAAATTCAGGCGTCAGCATGCCTTACCTCCAACCAGCATGGTACTGTGGATTAAGTGTTGGACTAGAAGCCTCAGAGATCAGGTTTTCAATCCCTGCTTGGCCATGGAAACCCACTGGGTGACCTTGGGCAAATTAAACTCTCAGCTTCAGAGGAAGACAATGGCAAACCTGGTCTGAACAAATCTTTCCTAGAAAGCCATGTGATGGCCTTAGATTTGCCATAAGGTGGAAATGATTTGAAGTCACACAACAACAATCTCCAACACCATGGAACAGTTTATCACCTACCAAGTCAAACCAGAGCTTAGAAAATTTACTTCTGTAGACTGTAACTGTGGCCATGCTAGCTAGATTTTTTCTAAGAGTTGTAATCCAAAATATAAACTTTCTGTAAACTGCATCTTCCCAGTATGCAGTCAGAATTTTGAAAGGTACAGGCCTTTTTAACCCAGCTGACTGAACAAAGCCCACCAACTTACAATTGGGGCCCTGTTTTGATACTCTTAGGCAGGGGTAGGCAACCTAAGGCCCGGGGGCCGGATGCGGCCACCCCGAGGCCTTTGGACCGGCCCCAGGCCAGTTCTGCCACCACCGCCGCCGTCGCCGCCCCCCGCCCGCCATGATGATATTGATTATTGTTGTTATTACTTGTTCTTGGGGTTTTCTTGGCAAAATCTCCACAGGGGTTTTGCCATGGCTTTTCTGGGGCTGAGAGAGTGTGCATGCATATTTTTTTAATTTTTATTTATTTTATTTTATTTTTTTATTTATATTTATTTATTTATTTTTGGTGCTTCGGCCCCCCAATTGTCTGAGGGACAGCAACCCGGCCCCCAGCTCAAAAAGGTTGCCTACCCCTGCTCTTAGGCAAGCTGGGCTATATTATTGAATCACAGCATGTGCAGGTTTGGTAATGAGTGAACAGGGAATACCTTTTTATTGGAAAGTATGGTGTCCCTGGAATTCTTCCTATTTGTTTTGTGATCTGAAAAGGAGGGCTGGATCCTATAGTTACAGATACTCAGTGTACACATAAACACAGTGCAGCCAGCTTTGTTCCCTTCTCCATATCTCATGTATTTACCAAGGTGAGATTTCTCTCTGGTGAGTAATGTATGACCAAAGTTTTTACATGTTTCTTTCTTTCAGATATTCATATATCATAGTTCATCCAGTTTAGACCATGTGTGCACAGAACATGCACACTCAACTTTGAGGAACATATACAATGTGGTGTACATCCTTAAAAACAATCAGAAGCTATCAAGCTCCTGCTTTCTCTTTATTGAGGCACCATTCATGAATCTCACATACAAGTGGAAGACTCTCCCCAAGCATGCCTCTCAAGTACAAAATCTAGGATGTAAGGCCATCCTGCGCAGACGTCTCTAATTCAATGAAACACATTGGGATTTAATTGGCAACAACCATTTACCATAGTCTGCTCATTTACACAGTTATTAGTGAAGTACTTTACATCATGACAATGCTAATGATACTCTGGAGAAATCCTGGTAGTTACAGTTTACTCTGCAACAATTATGTATGTCATTACATTTTAAAACAAGCACATTCCAAGAAGATAAAGTTTACAACCTGTACCTTTCCACTGAAAGAGTTATGACCAATTTTAATTGTTACAGCTCCAAGATTACCAAAATGTCATTTATAAAATATCCATGGCAAGATTCTTCAAGGCACATATAGTCCTTAACCCAAATACCATGTCTCTGTTATTATATGAAATATCTGTAATTATATGAAATATCTATAATTTTTGTGCCACCAGAAATACGAAAAAATGGCTTCCTAAAGCTGCATACAGTCAAAGCAAGAGCACTGTCATCAGCTTTTCAGTGGCTTCCATGTGGAAATCCTAATGTCCAAAGGGCATCACAGAATGAAATTGATAAGAAGCTAACATAAATGCTTCATAACCAAAATATGGCTACACATGTTAGTCTAGAGGTGGACAAGTACCAAAACCCAAAGAGTTACTGTTAATTCAAGATGCCAATATGGGCAGTTTCATTCATTGCTGGCAAGACTGATCATAAGGAATACCAAAGCATCTAATGGCATTTAATGTCTAGTCATGAGCAGTTACTGTCTCAATAAGACCTAGACAACAGTCATAAGTGAGGGCATAAACATCATGTAGTTAACATTAGATCAGAGCCATCTTAATCACTTGCTGCGCTTCATCCCATAAAAACAAAGCAATTTTATTTTATGTTACTGGGATTATTTGTTTTTACTACAAAGCCTCAGAAATGACTTTGAACTGAAAGTTGTTAGTTTCAAGATTCTAGAACTCTTTTAAATTGTTGATGTTGTTAACTGCCCTCAAGTCGATCTCGACTCATAGTGGCCCTGTGGATGAGACATCTCCAAGTCCCTCTGTCCTCCACTGCTCTGCTTTTCCTGCAATCCCATACCCATGACCTCCTTAACAGAGTCCATCCATCTAGCATGTGGCCTTCCTCTCTTCCTACTTCCCTCCACCTTTCCCAACATTATTGTCTTTTGCAACAATTCATGCCTTCTCATGATGTTTCCAAAGTACGACAGCCTCAGTTTGGTTATCTCAGCTTCCAGGGAGGTTTCTGGCTTGATCTGCTCTAGGACCCATTTATTTGTCCTTTTGGCTGTCCATGGGATCCTCAGCACTCTTCTCCAGCACCACATCTCAAATGAATTGATTTTCTCCCCATCATCTTTCTTAACTGTCCAGCTCTCACATCCATACATGGTAATAAGGAATACAATGGCTTGTATGATTCTAAGTTTTGTGCTGAGTTGTATATATTTTCATTTTAGAATCTTTTCAAGTTCTTTCATAGCCACCCTCCCCATTCTTAGTCTTCTTCTGATTTCCTGATTGCAGGCCCCATTTCTATCAATGTTTGATCCCAGGTATGAGAATTCTTTTACTATTTCTATTTCTTCATTGTCTAGGCTGAACTTGTCAAGGTCTTCGGTGTTCATTATTTTTCTTTTCTTTATGTTTAGCATTGAGCCTGCCTTTGCACTTTCTTCTTTGATCTTCCTTAGTATGTGTTCCAGGTCTGTGAGGTTTTCTGCTATTATTATGGTGTCATCTGCATATCTTAAATTGTTGATATTCCTTCCTCCTACTTTCACTCCTCCTTCTTCTGTGTCCAAGCCTACTTTTCTTATAATATGTTCTGCATACGAATTGAACAGATAGGGTGAAAGGATGCGGCCTTATCTGACCCCTTTGCCAATAGGGAATCATTCTGTTTCTCTGTGTTCTGTTCTGACAGTAGCCTCTTGTCCTGAGCACAGATTCTTCATTAGGACTATCAGATGTGTTGGCACTCCCATGTCTTTAAGGGCATTTCATAGCCTTTCATAATCTGTGCAATTAAAGGCTTTGCTATAGTCTATAAAGCACATGCTGATTTTCTTTTGGAATTCCCTGGCACGTTCCATTAGCCATCATATGTTTGCAGTGTGGTTCCTCATGTCTCTTCCTTTCCTGAACCCCTCTTGGACCTCTGCGATTTCTCTCTCCATGTATAGTTGGAACCTATGTTGCAGAATTTTGAGCATGATTTTTCTTGCATAGTTGCTGCAGTCTCTTGTGTCTCCCTTTTTGTGGATAGGGATGTATATTGATCGCTTCCAATGTGTTGGCCATCATTTTGTTTTCCATATATGTTGACATATGTTGGTTAGCACTAGAGTTGACTCTGTCAGTGTGGATTGCAGCAGTTCAATTGGAATATCATCTGTTCCTGGTGATCCGTTTTTCACTATTTCTCTTACTGCAGTTTCCACCTCACTTTTAAGAATTTGGGGTTCATCTTCTTATGCCTCTTCATTTGAATTGTATAAATCCTATAAAGGAACTCCATATGCATTTTACGTTATACCATACCTGACCTTTCTCTACCTGCTTGCCATCAGAAAAGTATTTTTCTTCTTTCTTTGTACAAAGCAGACAAAAAAAATGCTCTCTATGCCTCTCATTTGATTCCTTCAAGTTCTTGGAAACACCCTTTAACTCTTTCAGCATCCAGATTCAGTTCATATTAGTGGAAAGTATTCTTGGCTCTGTCTCTAGTCTCCTAACATGTTGTGCCTTACTGGCAGCACAATTTGAGTTCCACTTTTGCACTGGCACATGACAATATGATCTAATAAGCAAACATATTCACACACAAAATCCTGTCTTTTGGTTGAGAAAATAGAATTAGGAGCTTGATGCCAGAATTCCAGTATTTAAAAAAGATATACATATATTTTGGTATTAGGGTTCAGACAGATGCCATGATCTGGGAAAGAGAACTGTTGGAACTTCCAGACATCTATAGAAATTGCCTTCTGTTATTAACAAAGAAACTAAGAGATTAAAATGTTGCCTAAAGTTTTGGGTGCTGTGAAGCTAGAGTCAATTAGCTTCTAATATTCAACTACAGTGGTCCGTCATTATCCGCTGTGGTTTGGTTCCAGCACCCCCTGTGTATACAAATCTGTGGATGTTCAAGTCCCATTGTACTCAATGGCATAGTAAAATGGCATCTCTTATATAAAATGGCAAAATCATGGTTTGCTTTTTGGAATTTTTTTAACTGTGGATGGTTGAACCCATGGATACAGAGGGCCAACTGTACTAAGATTAGGTCTGTGTCCAGATTATCTGTGGTGGAGTTCCTCCCATGAGAATCTATTGCTAGTGATAGGTAGAGAAATGATCTATTCCCCATTTTGCCTCTGTGCCCCCAAAAGGCTACTTTGAAGGCCAGGGGACCCTCCACAACAACATGAGAGGTGGGACAGGGGACTGCCAGGGATTCAGTAAGGCTGTTCTCCCCACCACCATTCTAGGAAGAGTCTTGGATTCTGTGTCTTTGAGATGGTGAACTTACTCTGGCTATCAGTCCAAAAATTAGAGGAGCTATCCAAAGTGCTGGACTCTATCTCTAAAACAGATTCAGCCCCTTAGACAGCTTCTTTAAAAGTTAAACTAAAGTCCAGAGCAGATTTACAAGCTTCCTCAACAGTAGACAAACAGACCAAATACAATGCACAATGTAACCAGATAGTAGGAGATACACACACACTCTCTCTCACACACACACACACAGTAACCCTTATCCAGAAATCCAGAATACCCCAAATCCAAAATTGTCCACTATCTCATAGGTGGTGGAGATAGTGAAACCTTTGCTTTTTGATGGTTCAATGTACACAAACTTTGTTTCATGCATAAAATTATTTAAAATATTGTGCATAAAATTAACTTCAGGCTATGTGTATAAGGTATATACAAAACATAATTGAATTTTGTGTTTAAACTTGGGTCTCATCTCCAAAATATCTCATTAAGTACATGCAAATATTCCAAAATCCCCCCCCCCCAAAAAAAGCTAAAAGCCACAACACTTCTGGTCTCAAGCATTTCAGATAACGGATACTTAGCCTATTACACTCACACACACACACATCTAATATTAATAACAGTAAATACAATCTTGACATGGTAGATTTTTTTTAAAAAAATCTTCATATGCAACAAGTATCTGCAACAGTACTAGCAGCTACACCCACGCCATCTCCCACTCATCCAGACTCCCATGGGGTATTCCTATCAATTTTCCCAAAAGCAGAAGTTACCAAATGGATACTTCTGTGGTGGTGGTGGATAAATGCTATTCACAGGGTCCAACCCAGAATAGACTTTCATAGTAAATATCCAACATTCCATTTCAAGTTCTAATAGGATTTCAGAAAGGGGGAGCAGAAATGGAGAATGGCCCCTTGGAGGTTTCTGGAGACACATTTTTTGCTGGTAGGGTTCACACCAGTGGCCCTGGCACACTACCTGCAGATTGCAGAGTTCTGGCCTCTTTTATGTCACACGATGCATCAAGTGTTCTATATCTTAGAAGTAAGAAGTGAATAATTATGGTACATTTATAACCTGCATGGCTATTTTTTATATTGAATAGCTATTCTATTAATTACTATAAGCATACCGCTTGTGCTTTCTTTGCCAGTTCTCTCTGAATTTTTCTTTTCTCTATCATGTCTTGTTCAATTCTTCTTTGTCTTTCCTCCTCCATTCTTTTTCTTTCTTCTTCTTGTCTTTGTTTTTCCATTTCAGCAAATTTTCCTTTGACAGTTCCTATGAACAGCAAAAGCAAAAAGGAAACTTTCAGTTTAATCTCAGACTCTCATGTGTTGGCAACAATGGAGGAAATTATTCTATAAAAACATAGGCTTTTATTTTAAACTATCATTACTGGCATGGGAAGCAGTGAAGAGCCATAAAGAAAAAGCAGTCAAAATAAACAGATTTATAATATTTTCTTTCTAATTGATGGTGCAGTGGTTAAATGCCTGTACTGCAGCCACTCATTCATAAACTACAAGGTTACGAGTTCAATACTAGCCAGGGCTCAGGCTTAACTCAGGCCTGCATCCTTCCGAGGTTGCTAAAATTAATACCCAGCTGTTGGGGGGCAATGAGCTTACAGTTGTAAACTGGTTAGACACTCCATAGCGTGGTATGAAGCGGTATAAAAATGAAGCCGCTTTGCTTTAAAATTTAAAAAAAAATGTTAAAAAGGCATTCTTAAAACACCAGAAAAATGACAATCAAGTATTCATCAGGCACTGCAATACAATGAAGGGAGGTAATAAGGGTGTACCCTCAGCAGAAGTCACAGCTCCCTGCCCTTGGTAGATTTCATTTCTATAAGATAAGGAATCTGTGTGTGCATAGAAGGTCTGCTGTTGCCCTCAGACTCTGTTTAAGCCACTCTCTGTCTTCCATGGAACCCTCTCTTCAAGACTGGTAATCATCACCCCCTCTAATTCTCTGTTTCTCATTACCCAGCCTTTCACATCTTTATTTCTATTAGCTCCGTATGGTTCTTAAAGTTGCACTGGGTTTGTGTGTATGCATCCACCTTTCCACATTTCTAAATAAAACTCTCTTGTTCATTAAAACCAGATTCCCTTTGCAGTGAGAACTGGTATATATAGGTGGGAAGATCCCCAAAGTTACTCAACCTCTTCCAGGCCTCCTATTTAAGCTACTAATTCATCTCAAATACAAGGAGACACAGTCATTGTTGGTGAGGACCCTAGGTCCTCCTGCCTTTCGGGGTAACACCTGGAGCAACACAGCACATCTAAGGAAAGAGGAAGGAACATAAAAAAGAAGGATTTAAAAAAAGAAAAGGCACATAGACCTCAGAGAACATTATAGGTAATCATTAGCAGTCTGAATTGGTCCTGAAAGCAGGTGTATAAGCAGCAGAGTATGGCCAGAACACAGAGATATGCGGTTTGTTGTGCCTGTTAAAAAATGCAACTGGATGTCTTGAAATTAAGAGTCAAATAATTCAAAACATGATTGAAATGGGGGCCAAACCCTCCATAAATATGGATTTTAACTTTTCAATTCTTACCTGTCAATTTTGGAACATAAGCTTTTTCTAATTTACAGGACGTTTCTTCATCATCATCAGAAGCAAGTAGTTCTTTCATCTGAATAATGGGTCAGAGATATTAATGTTGACTGTCATTTCAAAGTGAAATCAAAACTCTAGAGCTTTTTTATAGAAAAAATCTATACAAGTGTCCAAGTATTAAAGGAAATAAAATAACAAAACAAGTTAACTGCTGTAAGCCGCCCCGATTGTTTGACAGAGGGGTGGGATACAAATAAATTATTATTATTATTATTATTATTATTATTATTATTATAGTATTTGCAAAGTAAATGACCTCCTGCTTTCGCCTGTTCCATTCTTTCTCTCTAACATATTGTTCTTTTCTTCTTTGCTTTTCATCTCTAGATCGCCTCTGATTTCTTTCTTCCCTTGCTTTCTGCATGGCTTCAAATTTATCCTTTACATCACCCTTTCGAAGTTTGGGCACATAGGACTTTTGGACAGGTTTAGATGAAGAAAGCAGAATCTTTATGAAGGTGTGAAGAAGGGAAAGACAGAAAAAAGATGGTAGAAGCAGAGAAATTACATAGAGTATTAGATAGAATGTGAGACTACAGAAGCAGATATATAAATGGAATCAAGGTTTTTGTACCCAAAGCTGCATTATCCCATCCAAATTTATACTTTTTAAAAAACTAAAAAAAAGTATCTGGTCTTTTTTCTTTTCTTTTCTTTTTTACCATTACCAAGCCTAGATCTTGAACAGACTACTAGGGGACTTTGGGTGGTTGCAAAAGTGGGGTCTGAGGACTACATGCAACCCATAGGCCATTCTTTCTCCAACTTTGCTTTAGCTCCACACCGAGAGACAGAATCAAATTTGTCTTGACAATTCTTGTAGGAAAATCACAAGTCTTCTATCATTCCATGCTCCATGTATTCTTCATCTATAATGACACGTGAATTACCATGTAGTATTTCCCCTCTAAGTCTAGAAATGAAAGGCAAGAGTTTAATCTGCCCTGGAAGCACTGACCCCCTTCTACTGTCTCATCCATCCAACCTTATGAGGGCAAATAGTTATGTTTGCTGGAATTTTGTAAGTTCTTTGGCATTGTTTTCCTTTGCTTCATCCTTTAGAGCCTTTGTTACATGACCCTAAGTTTCACCCTTGACTTACCCACAGGTCATATCAAAATCCATAATTTTGGCCCCAAAACCTGCCCTCAACTTATGTATGAGGTTGACTTATAGTCAAGTATATATGGTAGTTTGCTTTCCACACAAAGGGTATTGAGGCCAGATACATCTGTAGCTAATAACTGTATGTATGGTTAGATCTTCAAGATGGTCTCCACATGCACTTTCAAAAGCATGATTTAACAGAGACCAATAGTGCATAAGTGTGAAAGTTTTCCAATACAGTAGACATTGACTATTTAAATGGCTACATCATTTTGAAATCAAATAACCCATTATAAATGAGAACCCTAAAACATATCTTCAGTTCCTACTAGAAATGCATCCAAAGTTTGGGTGTGCACATTTTCAAATACACTAGACACTGACTTTCTAAATGGCTATATTGTTTGGAAGCCAAACAATCCAGGATGAAATGAGCATCTTACGAGAACTTACATCAGATTGTTGTAAGTTATATGAAAAATATTGTTGTTAAAATAAATAAACAAGTGATGATTACTGATGCCTATCTATCTACTCAAAAACTAATAAAAGCCTAAGATGTATGTCTTCCTTCACTAGCAACTGTGTCACTTCACTAAGAGCTATAGATCTAAGCCCTCTTAACAGGACTTATTTCAGGTACGTATAATAAAGCCACAATTTATTGTGAGTACTTCCTCTTTAAATCTCCTACATACCTCTGCCTTCTGTGCAACGTCATTCATGGCTATGTTCTGTGATCCAGCAACAGATGAGTGCAACAATGTATGTTTTCAGTTTTCACCTTTATAAGAAGAAAAATTTGTTAGCGTCACCTGAGTAATATATTGTACAGAGCTTTTTTTTAATAGTAATCCATACATGCTTGAGTGCCTATGCGCTACAGGTATGGACTGAATTCTGGCCTTTTATTCAGTCTCACTGGACATATATAATAGGGTAGCCAAATTGGATATGGGATGGAGTTCCTGCAACCTCAATCCTGAAAAGACCATGGTGCAGGACAAGGCACTGTAAAGCCCCATCAAGTGCAACTTAGCTACCTATCCTCCCCAACTTCCAGCCACAGCCATCTCATCTCAACACAGCTACTGCCTTGCCAGTGGAGAACCAAGGGAGGAAGCACAGAGGAGTATCCATCTCTGTTCTTGTCACTAAATTCTGTTCTTGTCATGGGATGCTGTTTGTGCCCTCCCCACTCTGTCTACTGAGGGGCAATAACCATGCTGGAAGAGAACAACTGCAACTGAAAGTTGAGGTTTGGAAGTCAAGGGAGGGCAATTGCCTTCATCCTGCTTCATGGAGCTTTAGGGTACTTCATCTTGCTCCATGATATATTCAGGATTACAGTTAGAGAAAGCCTATCCCATATCCAATTTGTTAATTCTAATATAAGCTAATAAACATTAACAAAACAGAAAGCAGGGAAATAATAATAATAATAATAATAATAATAATAATAATAATAATAATTATTTTGTTTATTTAATATTTAAATAATAATAATAATAATAATAATAAATATTATTTAAATAATAAATTTTATTTATAATAATAATAACACATTTTATTTATTTATTTATTTGTTTATAAAATTTTATTTTATTTTTTTTATAAAATAAATTTTATTTATTTATAAATAAATTAGTAAATTTTATTTATTTATAAATAAATTTATTTATTTATTTATTTATTTATTTATTGTTTTGTTAATGTTTATTAGCTTATATTAGAATTAACAAATTGGATATGGTGGCGAGTCAATCTAGGCAGTTTACAAGACTAAAATGCATACAACTTAAAATAATATAATTCCCTCCCCCCCCTTAAAAAGTCATTAAACTACATATCAATGAAAACCAACTAAACAATACAAACATAGCAGTAAAAACAAGCTAAGAATACAACCAATAAAACCCCTGCGACTTCGATTCTAAAAAGGGGCTATGGAGGCATTTTTGAAGAGAGGGAGATCCCGAGGTCCCAAGGTCCTGAGGCCAGGTATTTTAGTCTGGAAAGGCCTGCCGGAAGAATTCTTCTGACATGCTTTCTTATGAACCTCTATCACTTGATCTGTAATATCTAATGAAAATTTAGAATGTCCAAACCAGCATCTGAACTTCCATCACTTGATCTGTAATATCTAATGAAAAATTAGAATATCCAAACCAGCATCTGAACATACACCTGACAGCTGAACTAAATCAAAAAAATGAAATATATTGTTTCAGATCAGATCTAAGAACTTTACCACATGTGGACTTAAAACAAGATAATACACTCGTCTCTCCACATTCGCTGGGATTAGGGGCCCCATGAATGTAAAAAAAACGCAAATAACAAAAACACTATGTTTTTACCTGAGAGAACACCTCTCTAGGAATCTCTAGGTCCTCCAGTGCAACTCTGTGGTCAACATCTGCCAGACATTGACCACAGAATTGTGCTGGAGGAGCTACAAATGCCTAGTGAAGTGTTCTGTCTAGGAATCTCTAGGTCCTTTAGTGTGGCTTTTGGTTAAAGTTGACCATAGAGTTGCACTAGAGGACCGAGATATTCCTAGAGAGAACATATTAATAAAATCTGTAAATGATCAAATCTACAAAAGTCAAAGCCGCAAATATGGACGGACAAGTGTAGTACCTTTGGCAGTCCTTATTGAACTACATCGCTGCGACTTGTTGCTATGCCTCTGAAGCACTGTTAGAGGGCATATTTTCATTGATGGAAATACCTGTCAATAAGCAGCCAATCACATTGCCACCCCATTATTCAACAGGTGTGATAACTGACAGTCAGCAACAGTCCTAATACCGAACAGTCACATGGTGTCAGTCTCCTCCTTTCCCCTTCCCCTTCGTTATTCCCAATCAGCCTGTTTTCTTTATTTTTTCCACTTTCCTTTCTTTCTTTTTTAAAAAACTAAACCATGTTCGCATAACTCCAGAATTGTATTACAAATAAAAAAAGAACAAACAGCATGCTGGGTAGGACATAGGGCAGGACGGTGGGGTTAAGGGGGAATGAGGAAGAGAGCCCACAGGGCTGTTGATAACCCATCACACTATCGAAGAGAGATGTGATAATAAAAGCTCCAAACCTGGTATGTTTCTATTCTTTTTAAATAATGTGATTGCGACAAGACTGAAAAATGAAACTGAAGCTCATATGATAAAGTCCTAAGTGTGGTAATTAGGCAGCAAAAGAATAAATAGGCTTCAAAGTATGAAATACTTCAGCTGTTCTTGGGATAACAGTTTATTTGAAATGTTAGCCTATTCAAAACCAAAAGCTATGGGACTTTACAGACTGACAAATGCAGTGCAACAGATGTTTGCATGGCCCAGACTTACTTTTTACAACTATTATCCCCTTTTTTTTGTAATGAAGTTCACCATAATACCATTTTATTTTTTTCAATTGATCTTTCTTGTCCAATCTCTCATATTATATTGAACCAACTTTACAAGTCTCTGAGAATCTGTTAGTGTTGCACAAATTTATAATATTTGTATTACACATGCAGAGTACACAACCTGCAATCTGAGAAGACTTTAAATACAATATCAGTGATTTATTTAAACAGCTTAATAGAAACACAAAAACTACTAGAAGACCTTGTATGTAGTCTCTGGCAGTGCCACTTCACATTGTTAGGTATCCACCTAAGATGACTGTAGTATACACTTAAAAATCTAACATGTGAATGCTGTCAACACATATTTATAGGTGGTATCATTCAGAGTTGTTGTTTTTTTTTTAAATCAGGAACACAATGTTGCAGAAAACAATTGTCTCGCACCATACATGAAACACTATTAGATCCAATGTTTATTTTACACAAAAATGGAAACATTTAAACCCAACCAAGTGTAACAGCTAAAGAAAATAAAATAGCTTTCTTGCATCCCAGGAAGGAGGTCACAAGCCAGTGTGATTCAATCAAAGACTTTGATTCAGGTTTGTAGTCTGGTTTTGTATTAGTTATAGGGCTGTACAGATAAACAGCCACTGTAAAATACAGTCATCAAAAGCTTGACGGTTCCATTTTATAAAGTGTATACAGAATGGGGAAGAATTACACAGACTCCTATGTGTAAGATGAGTTATTGCTTCATCTGAGAAACACAATGGAGATTATCACACAGCGAAGTCTCACCAGGATAGACGTGGGACCTACAACTCAAAGACAGATACAAACGCATTGCTCTGTGGCCAGGCAGTAGGCAGCCTGTACGCAACCCAGGCGTCTCCTGCAGCTTTTTAAAAATGGGGTTTCCTCATTTGTGAAAATCTGTGTGAGAAGCCCAGAGAACCCAGGGTTGCATACAGTCTGCTTACTGTCTAGTCACAGAACAATGTGATAGGATCTGTCTTTGAGTTTTAGATCCCGCGCCTATCCTGGCAAGTGGGAACGATGGATCTGATTCACAGACAGGTAGGGTGGCAGGCAACCAAAAGGATGTTTTGCAGTTCAAGGGAGACAAAAAGCCCTTGACTGTAAATGGGTGGAAGACAACCTCCCTCCCATCCCTGTACCTCTCCCAGGGGCCCTCCCACCCACTGCAGGCCCTGAGCCCCGGTGACCTTCCCAGTGAGGCGCTCTGAGGAGGAGCAGGAGCGGATGAAGCATGGTCCTCCAGGGGTGGCTTTCTCCCTTCCTCCCTCAAGCTCGGGCGAAGCCATCCACCGCTTTGCCGAGGAAAGAGGGGACATGAGTCTTTGAACCGTCACCCTGGAGGCACCAGGTACCTGGCCTCTGGTTGAAGGAAAACACGTTGGGTGTTTGAAGCCCTCTGGGACACAACACAATGCCATTTCCCACCTGAGAACAGATGGGCGTGTCAGAGAGCCACCCCTCGGGGGCGAGGTGCCCAAGTTCTTCCCCCATCCTGCTGTCAGGCCTCTGGAGTTTCTGTTAGGTTTAAATGGGATATAGAGTCAATGTTAAAATGTTGAAATGTAAAAGATGTGTGTCTGTATTTTTCCATGTTGTGAAAAGTTGTTTTTCTGAGAGCTAGATTCACAGTTTATCAGTCCCAGGTGTGATTTAGCCAAAACAGGAGGCTAACAGGACTCCATTCTATGGGAAAGAAAGTTTGTTTATATTATGGTTTATGTAAACACATTTTTGTTATGGGAAATGTAGTCACATGATTTGTTATTGTAATTAAGGGTTGGACTAGTATATGTCACGTAATATCACCCAATCAGCTTGTAAAGGTTACACCCAGAAAGGTGGAGTCTTGTGGGACTGAGGGCTGAGAATCAGAAAGCTACTCACTTGCTTTTTGGCTCTTGAACTATAATGAACTAATAAAACCATTCTTTTGGTAATGCTACTAACACATCTTGAATCATGTAGCAGATAGATTTTATTCCTGCTTAGCCAGCTTTGGCTAAAGTAGAAATGTTATTATTATTATTATTTGTTTTTTGCTTTTGTTCTTTTACAATAAAGAAGCTTTGCTGAAAGTTCCAGGTTTGGATGTTTGGTTTTAAAGGACTGTTTTCAACACTCCTACAACATTATTTTTAACATGTGGTACCAGAGGGATGGTTCTGATCCACGACACCTCTGCTGCAGAACCTGGAGTTTAAAAAGCAACTTTTTTTCCTGTCCTGGCCAGCGGGGACCCGCGGAAGGCTAGGAGGAGGCAGCAAACAGACGGGCTGGAATTCCAGGCTTGATTTATGGCAGCAGCTCTACAGCCGGGAGCCGCGGAGGCAGGAGCCTGGATTTTTCACGTCTGATTTATGGCATAAGCTCCACAGAGGACTGTAAGTAGAAAACCTCCCTTATCTCAAGGCAATTAGTTTAAATGGACTGTTTCAAAGCTGTCTCAAAGCTGTAAAGCAGCAAGAAAAGCAGCAAATTAGCCGGAGGCTGTGAAAAGCTGCAGTTTAAAGAGGCAGAGTCCTGGAGGAAGGCACCCGGGAGGGGCCGTCAATTTTAAGACTTGTGCTGGACTATTTTAAAATTAATTAATGATGGAACAAGCCCGGTTTCCAAAGCTAAACACGGAAAATTATGCATCTTGGAATGTTTATGCGAGATCTCTTTTGATAAGGGAGGGTTTGTGGCAATCTGTGCAGGCTGGGTTGGGGGCTGCTCCGTCTGCAGCTGACCAAGACCGAAATTCTCGAGCTGTAGCCACCCTCCTACTCCTCTTATCTGAGGGGCAATTAAATCTTGTAAAAGATTTTACTTCAGCAAAAGAAATATGGGACACTTTGGCTAGAATTCATCAGTCCTCTTCTGATCTAGCAAAGATGATTTGGGCAAAGCGATTGTTTTCATGTAAAATGGGAGACAAAGATTCTGCAGAGACTCATGTTCATAAAATGAGAGATTTGTTTGCCCAGGTTCAAGCAAGGGACATTGCCCTAGATGAAACCCTCAGAATTTACATTCTCCTGGGTTCCCTCAATGAATCATATGATAATATACTGTTAGGATTGCAAGCATTGCCTGCTGCTCAATTAACTATGGAATTGGTCTGTGAGAGAATTTTACAAGAAGCTGAAAGGAGGAGGTTTGAGGCAGAGCAACGAAAGCAGGGGTCTGCAACTACAAAGCCTCACAATGTCCCAGAGGGAACTCCGAAAGAGATGCAAACTGAAAAAGCTGCAATTTCAAAGGGAAAAATGTGCTTCTATTGTAAAAAATTTGGACATTTAAGAAAAGACTGCAGAAAATTAATTGCAGATACCAGAAGGGGGCAGCACCAACAACAGCAGCAGTCACAGCAGCAGCAGCAGCCACGTCCCCCTGGTGGACAAAAGAAACACAGTGCTAACCAGGGATTTGTTGCCACAATTCAAAGCCGAGATGGTGTGCCCCAAATTCAGCCACACACAGTATGGCTTTTGGACAGTGGAGCTTCCACCCACATGGCAAACAAAATTGAACTGTTCCAGAATAGAAAACCAGCTAATGTTTTTTCTGTTGCTTTGGCAGATGGACAAGGGCCAAAAATTGAAGAAATGGGAACTGTTTGCATTCCAAGTTTTGATACCAATTTTGATGATGTCTTGTATGTACCTACATTGCAAAATTGTTTAGTTAGTGTGTCAGCTTTGACCTCAGATGGGTACAAAGTGAATTTTGAGGGGGATGAATGTTTAATCTTTAAAGATGGTGAATTTTGTGCTAAAGCCATTAAGAAAGACAAGCTGTACCACATGATAGACAGAGAAAGCTGTGCAGTCGCACAAAATAAGCCTTTGCATGAAAATTGCATTCATTATTTTCACAGAGTGATGGGTCATGCTGGTTTTCCAAATCTTTTGAAATTAAAGCAGGTTTGTCCTGAGTTTAAAATGTCACCATGCTCAAACCACTTGGAGTGTTCAGTTTGCAGCAGGATTAAGCTGAAGGCTTATCCTGTGGCAAAAAGAACAAAACTTAGAGCCCAGAGGCCATTTCAATTTCTGCACTGTGATCTTGCTGGGCCAATTGACCCCCCCTCTCAGGGAGGGTGTAAATACTTCATGGTGATTGTGGATCGCTTCACAAGGTTTTCTTATGTGATTCTTTTGAAAGAAAAGGGTGAAGCAGGGGAGAAGTTCAAAGAATGGGTGAACATGATAGAGAGACAGTTTAACTACAAAGTGGGAACTTTGGTCACAGATAGAGGAGGAGAATTCTTGGCTACTCATTTGACTAATTGGCTAAGAAAAATGGGAATTAGACATTTTACTACTAACCCATCTTGTGCGGCTGAAGATGGTCTGGCCGAACGAAAAATAGCCATTCTGAGGCAAATAAAAGATTGTATGATGCTTGATGCCAATGCTCCAGAGCATCTTTGGGGGGAGGCTATTCTCACAGCTAATTACCTGACAAACCGCACTTGGAATTCAGCTGTGCAGAATACTCCTTACCACATGCTTTTCAAGAGACCACCCAATTTGAAATATCTTAGAGTGTTTGGGCAGTATGCAAATGTGTACATACCTGCAGCTTTCAGAAAGAAAGGTCAGCCCAAATGGAGACATTTGATGTTTGTGGGTTACACAGGAAACAGTTACAGGTTTTACCTGGGTGGAAATCAGATTCTTTTTTCCAGGAGCACAAACTTTGAGAAACATTCTGGGTGGGAAAACATTCATTCAAACAAAGAGGTGTTTTTCAGACTAGGTCAGTTAGAAACACAGACACCACCACCTGCCAGAAATGGAGGGGCAGTGAAGCAAGAAACAGATTCTTCAGATGGTGAGGCTAGCACATCAGACAAGTTGTCACACACACGTCCACCTGCACCTAGAATGACAGAAACAAAGAGACACACAGACAGAGAAGCTTCAAGTACAGACACTGAGGATGATGAAGGAAGAACAAGGACCATAGTTTTGAGGAGGACTACTAGAGTTAGGAAACCTCCAGATCGTTTTAAAGTGCAGGAAGCTAAGGCTTGTGTTGTTATGGTAGAAGAGCCTGAAAGTTACAAGGAAATACAGGAGTGTTGTGATGAAGAGAAGCAGAAATGGGAGTCTGCAATAGAACAGGAATTCAAGTCTTTGGTAGACAAAAAGGTGTTTGAAATTGTTGACAGGCCTACAAATCACAAGGTGATAGGTTGTAAATGGGTTTACAAAAGAAAGCTGATGCCGGATGGTAGTCAGAGATACAAGGCCAGATTGGTAGCTAAAGGATTTGCACAACAGAGGTTTGAGAATTATGACAAAACTTTTTCTCCAACAGCAAAGCCTGAGAGTTTGAGATTAGTGTTGGCTTTGGCTACAAGGAGGGGCCAGTTAGTGCATCATTTTGATTTTGAGACTGCATACTTGAATGCAAGTCTTGATGAAACTGTTTTCATGGAACAACCTTTGGGTTTTCAACAGAATGGTGATAACAAGGTGTACAAGTTGAAGAAAGCATTGTATGGTTTGAAGCAGAGTGCCAGAAGCTGGAATCTTTGCATTCATAAAGAGTTGGTAAAGCTAGGTTACAGACACAGTGTAGCTGATGCATGTGTTTACACAAAAAGAAATGTGGTCTTGGTGATTTATGTAGATGACTTGTGTGTAGCAGCAAATTCAAAGCAAGAAATTCAGGCAGTTAGGAAGGAATTGTCACAGAAATTTAGTGTCAAAGATCTTGGAGTTTTGAGGTCTTATCTAGGAATAGATGTTGAATGGTGTGAAGATGGGAGTTGTTTGTTGAGTCAACAGAAAAAAATTCAAAGTTTGATTGAAAAGTGTGGATTGCAGGATGCAAAAACAGTAAAAAGTCCAATGTCTGTTGGTTATGTGAATAGTGAAGGGACTAAGGAGTTTGAAAATTCAGAAATGTATAGGAGCTTTGTGGGAAGTTTGATGTTTATTGCTAATAACACGAGGCCTGACATTTGTTTTGCCGTGGGCATGCTTGGAAGAAAGGCAAATTGTCCTACAGTGGAAGATTGGACAGCAGTGAAGCATTTGTTGAGATATTTGAAAGGTAGCATAGACAGGAAATTGAAGTTGCAAAACAGTCGAGCTGGTCTTGAATGTTTTGTTGACAGTTCGTTTGCTTCTGAGCTACAGGATAGAAAGTCAGTGACAGGATTGTTGATTAAGTTTGGAGAAAGTGCAATTGTTTGGAGAAGTAGAAAACAGAGATATATAGCACAAAGTACAGGAGAAGCAGAATTCGGGGCCTTATCTGAGTTAGTTAATGAGATTGAATGGATTAGACAGTTGTTAAAAGATCTGAATGAAAAATGTGCTGATCCAGTGATGATAAATGAGGATTCTCAGACATGCATTGCTATGGCTGAAGCTGAGAACATGAAGTGCAGAACAAAGTACATTGGTGTGAGGTATCAGAATGTCAGAGAAATGGTACAAAAGGGAATTGTGAGTCTGCAATACATTGAGTCAATTCATAATCAAGCAGACATCTTGACAAAGGCATTGACCATTGATAGACACGAACAGATGTCACGTCTACTTGGCATGTCTTAAGTTTAGGCCTAGCCATTGAGCTAAGTTAGTTTTATAACAGGGTTAGTTTAGTGTACAACATACACACATCTTACATTTCAGGAGGGGATTGTTAGGTTTAAATGGGATATAGAGTCAATGTTAAAATGTTGAAATGTAAAAGATGTGTGTCTGTATTTTTCCATGCTGTGAAAAGTTGTTTTTCTGAGAGCTAGATTCACAGTTTATCAGTCCCAGGTGTGATTTAGCCAAAACAGGAGGCTAACAGGACTCCATTCTATGGGAAAGAAAGTTTGTTTATATTATGGTTTATGTAAACACATTTTTGTTATGGGAAATGTAGTCACATGATTTGTTATTGTAATTAAGGGTTGGACTAGTACACGTCACGTAATATCACCCAATCAGCTTGTAAAGGTTACACCCAGAAAGGTGGAGTCTTGTGGGACTGAGGGCTGAGAATCAGAAAGCTACTCACTTGCTTTTTGGCTCTTGAACTATAATGAACTAATAAAACCATTCTTTTGGTAATGCTACTAACACATCTTGAATCATGTAGCAGATAGATTTTATTCCTGCTTAGCCAGCTTTGGCTAAAGTAGAAATGTTATTATTATTATTATTTGTTTTTTGCTTTTGTTCTTTTACAATAAAGAAGCTTTGCTGAAAGTTCCAGGTTTGGATGTTTGGTTTTAAAGGACTGTTTTCAACACTCCTACAACATTATTTTTAACAGTTTCCCTCCATCAGGTCCATCCAGCACGCCTGAGGGGGTGCGGGGGTAAGGCTGGCGGTGGCGGCCTCAGATGCAGAGCCCATGGTGGGCAGGTGGGAGGCCATGTTCCACCCATTTGCAGTCAGGAGCTTAGTGGCTTCCACACCAGCTGACCACAGGTCCTCCTTTCCCAGGTCACAGTCCTGCCTTTCAGCCTTCTGTCCAAAAGTGTACTCCATTTTGAAGCATGGGCTCATTCCCACTATTGGGAATGGCATGGAATAAGAACATAATTCACTTCCATAGTGGGAACTATGCATTGTCCTGAAACAAATCTGCAACCCGATGTCAATGCAAGTCACAAACTGATTTAAAAGCAAGTAGGAATGAGCCCCTGGATTCATTTCTTTTTGTGAATGCCCAGATGGAATACTTTTTTCTGCTTCATCTTGTACATAAACTGTACCTCTCCCTTCTTCTCTGTCTCCTTTTATTTATTTTTGTAACCAGATTAGGCCTCACTGATTCTTTTCTAGACTCCTCTAGTCTACAGTTATGTGTCCTACATGGGGCTACCTTTGAAGATTGGCCAGAAACTTCAACTAATTTCAAATGCAGTTATTCAATCAGATCATATCCTGTTATTTTTGTACCAGCTATACTGTCTGGTGTTCTGATATTGCTCCCACAACTATGCAACTGTGCTTCAATACCTGTGACTATTGTAATATAGTACTTCATCAGTGCATCTCAAAAAGTGGATGATTAAAACCCCTCAAAATAACTCAGTCTTAAAAGTGCTACTAGATTTCTTCTTTCCCCCATTTCCTCCTTTTTTTTGTCTTCCATTTTCTTTCCACTTTAAAATGAAAGTGCTAGTTCTAACCTTTAAAATGCATAATGATCTTTGAGACCAGAATGAAAAGACAGATGACAACAAAAATCCATAAGTACAAGTATGCATAGATGAAATTACAGTCATCCCTCTGTATCCATGGACTTGCCATTTGTGGTTTCGATTACTTGCAAATGGCAGGCCTACGGCTCCCTTACCTCCCTTCCTGCCATTTTTCTTACCCTCAGGCTTACCTTTGCCTCGGGGGCTGAAGGGGAAGCCTTCCTTAAGTGCAGGGGGCAGCCGATGTGGCCTTCTCTAGGCCACCGCTGCCTTCTACCAGTTGCTCTGGTCTATTCCAGGCCAGCACTGTCTTTTCCCAGCCGTACTGGCCTTGTGGGAAACAGTGCAGCCATTTTTCCAGCTGGCGTGGCCTTCCCAGCAGATGAAGCCCAGGGGGATGAAGGAGGGAAGGAGGGAGGGGAAGGAGGGAGGAAAGGGAGGGAAATACAGTATTCAAATCCCATTGTCCCCAATGGCACTGCCATTGGGGACAATGGGACTTGAATATTTTCTAATTTTCTAATTCGTGGGGGTGGGTGGGGATGGAACAGATCCCCCGTGAATCTAGAGGGACAACTGTATAGTTACCTAATATATTTCAATGAAAAGTAAATAAAAATAGTAATGAAGTCTTATTTCTGTTGTCCCATTCCTTGGTGAGAACACAGGAGGAAATCCATATCTTATCAAGAAAGTTCAAAGAATATTGCCTAATTGTTACAATTCTCATAAAGAGAAGAATGAAACACAAATGGATGTAGAAAATGTACAGAAGTGATCCAGATTATCCCTATGAAGCCTTCACAGGCAACAGGCCTGGATGCAATTATTTTCTTTTAAGAGTTATTTTACTGCAAGGGGGTTCAACGTTGTTGTCAATGCTAAAACAGGATGCTGCTACCACTCACATCTATTCATATAGAGCAGGGGTCGGCAAGGTTTACTTACCTGGGGCCGGTCGCTGGTCCCCAGGTCTTCCACCAGCCCGGGGGGGGCGGGAATGGCGGCGCATGTGCAAACAAGTCGCGGCTGCCATTTTGGCAAACAAAATGGTGGTAGCAGCGCACGCAGCGGCGGCAGGCGGCGGATGGTCGGCGGGGGTCGGCGGGCCGGGTGCGGCCCGCAGGCCGTAGGTTTCCAACCCCTGATATAGAGGAAGCTCCCTTTTTGGAAACGTGGCTAGGAAAACAGTTCAGTGCCTACTATTCAATCAGAAGCTGTCAGCCAGATTCACTTGAAGAGTAGAGAGCATGCATACTGCTTTATTTTGTTACCCCTCTTGAGCATATAATGGAGACAATATTTCAGTTTTATAAATAAATGTTAGTTCCTGCTCCTTGTCCCTGAGATAAGTAGCAAATAAGGCAGGTCATGCTTTCTTCCCTAGGATTCCACATGTAAGAAGAGGTAGAATAAAACACTTTCTCTGTGACAGGAACAAGTTCTTCTTACGTTGCCTGTATTATCCTGTGACCCTAAGTTCCAAACTAAATGCTATATTGAACTACAGGAATTATAAGCCTCACTTTATGCTTTGTTCAGGAGTGGAATTTAAAATTCCTTCTATCTTTTTCCTCCATATTACACAAAACCCTTTCCCATTTACCCCTACAGCATTCTGGAATCTTATTTTCCCTTACGAGCAGCTTGGGAAAGTAATTTGAAACAAACAAACCAAATCAAACCACAGATCTCCACACAGGGATGGGAAGACCAAAATCAACCACCTTGTTATAATATTTCTACATGGTCCTGATTTCCAGGGATTGCCTTCAAATGGGTGTTTTTCACAGACACATTTTTTGGGGGGAAACTGGGGGGTTTTTTACTCATTCATGATGTGCCTCATGCGTACTCTTATAAATTTTGAATTTTGAATACTTTGTATTTTTATCTGTTGTGTTAGAGTAACTTGTACACCATTATCTTAAACTTGTCATGTAGCTAAATCACTCCACCTATTGGTCTATGACCACAAACAGGTAGGTTAATATAAACTAGACTCTATATACGGACAGCTTTTGCTATCATGGCATCTTCACCTTTTCTCAACAGTTGGAAAACTCTTCTGCCAAATTAACACAGGCTCTTTCTATACAGTCATGTATAACATGCAGTATTGGCTGGGGAAATCTTGATAGAAGGAAACACCTCTTTTGTATAAGACAGTAAACTCTTTAATAGTCTGATTTTTCAATAGTGTGTTATTTGACATCCAATATTACCTTTCTGTTGAGTGGGTGATGGGTGGAAGTCTTGTGTAGCCTAACAGGATTGTTCTGGCTTCTAAAAATACCAGTGTATAATAATAGCTGGGATGGGGGAGCAGGGGAGAATAGTAAGTTGGGCCTCACTTACAAAACGGGTGTAGTGCACATATTAGACACAGACTCCTGGTAGGAACCTATTTTAAATAATGACTAATTCTGCCCTCAACAACTGATTACATCTCTTGCTGGATAGCCACATACCTTCACCCAAAACATAAAAACATCATAGTCAAAAACAAAAAATCAGTGGTACAAGTAACTAGAGATACAGGGCAGAACTAAACAGAGATACAAGGTAGACTGTCAGTTGCCAGCCGTCAACTGGAAGTGAAATTATTCTGCCTTTGGTTCCCTGGCACCAACTATCTATAATTCCAGTTCCACATGACACATTTGAAGTCTTGTAGAATTATGAGGTAAAAGTAACAATAATTGGGACATTAGTATGCAAAGGGATTTTGCAACACCATTGAGACTAGCTGGAAGACAATAATTGGTAGCATGAGTTTTCATAGATTTCAGTTGAGTCTACTTCCTCAGGTGCAAATGCATCTAAGGAAGTAGGCTCAAATCTACAAAAGCTCATGCTACCAATTTCTATCTTTCAGTTAGTCTCAAAGGTGCTGCAAGATCCCTTTGCTTACTGATTTTCCAGACTACCTTATGTCTTTGAATAATTGGAACAGTGCAGGATTCTCACAGGTGTGTTTGATGGGAGACACACTTTGGGAGTTCATAGCTGAGTCAGAAAGGTCAAGTTCAGGAACTGGAGCCATAAATGCTTGGAGTGACTATACAAGAATACAATGTGTGGGGACTGAGACAGCTTTTAATCTTCATGATTCAGATTCTTCCTGATTATACCCATCCCATAAACCTGATCTTCCCCACTTTCCCTTCTGATTTTTTTCAATGTCCCTTTAATTTCCACTCATGACTTTCTACCTATCATCCAGTAGACAGCAACAAGATTGTCTTGCTAAAAAAAAATTGGAAATTTTTATTATGAAATAATTTAAGTTTAGAATTATAAAATATCACTATGTAAACCCTAATGAAAACAAGAAAAGAGAACAAAGGAAAAAAGTGACGGTGATAACTCGCCTTTCTCACTCACACATTCTGATTCTTGCTTTAGAAAAAAACCAGTTACATTTATCAGCACTAAAAAATGTCTAATTTCAAGAGGTCTGTTCTGAGTTACTTCTAAAAGTTGAAAGCTTCTATTTTTAGAAAGATACAAATGGAGCTGGAAGTGGATGAATGACACCAGCTGCTTTCAGTCACATCAGCTTAGATTCAGACTTTGGCTTCCTGGATGAGGGAAACCACTTTGGCTCTGCAAAATTTGGATTTTATATATAGTAGGGATGTGGACTACCCTAGCCCTTTGTGGAATACATCACATCACTTCAGGATCCCATTAGTTTTCTTCTCAGTGGGAGACAAAATGTTACTCCAGTGTACTGTTAAGGCTTGGTGTCAGTCTCTCTCTCTCTCACACACACACATACACACACTAGATCAAACATATTATGCCTGGCTCTGATTTAACAAGATGGGTAGTCTTCTATGAGCCTTCAGTGCTCTTGCAGATGGATGGCTCATAGAACAGCATCATTCCTTGATCAACTGATTTTTTGGTGATAAAAAACATGGAAGAATCATGTAGGAAAACATGGAATGATTCTAAATGGAAAACCTAATCCACACACCCCTCCATTCCATGAATGAGACAGCAATTCTCCAAGCAAGCCTCTTTTTTACTAAACCTGAAAATCTCTTTCCCAGTCTTACTTCTAATAACAATAATTATAGATCATTAAGATGATACAATCATCCTTAAGTAATTTCAGGAGTATTCTCTGGTCTGGACACATTGGCAAATGTCCACTTATAATTGAACAACTCTTTGTAATAGCAGTGATGCAGCATCCTCTATAATCATGGCAAAACTATGGCACGCGTGCCAGAGTTGGCACACAGTTATTTTCCCCAACATGTGGGGGATAGGGAGGAGGAGGAAGAGACACATGCCTGTTCCTCCTCTTTCCCAGCTGTCCCAAGCCTTCAGCTGCTTCTCTCAAGGCAACTGAAGGCCGGGAACGGCACAGGAGGAGGAGGAGGAAGAGCTGCACATATGTTCCTCATCCTTCGATACCCTCCCTGGCCTTCAGCTGCCTCTCCAGAGAGAGGAGAGCTTCTCCAGAGGCAGCTGAAGGCCGAGGGCGGTGCAGGTGGAGGAGGAGGAAGAGGTGCATGTCTATTCCTTTTCTTCCTCCTCCCCCTGGGCCTTCAGCTATCTCTGGAGAGGCACCTGAAGGCCTGGGAGGGCGGGAGGAAGAAATCCTGCCTGGATGTTCCAGCCCCAGAGGGCAGAAGTCCCTCCCCTGGCACCAGCTAACACACCAGTGCTGGAAGGCCTTTTAGTTTGGACACTCAGCCCCTAAAACGTCCCCCATCACTGCTCTATAACAATTTCAAAATATGATCTCTCAACAAGGCCCTTTGGAGCTATCAGACAATTGATGTGCTTATTGATGGAGCAGCCACAATCCTTCAGTGAAACATCACATTTCTCTTCATTCACAGACAAAGCATTGATCTTGATCAAAAAAATCCAGTCCAGGATTGTTGGCATAGATTAAACATATCCACCTTTCCCAAATGTGTCAAGATATACAGTTTACTTTTCATTCTGCCTTCTGTGTCTGAGTAAGCCATAACTCTGCTGTTCACTTTTTAAGGGAAACACAGTAATTCTGTAGTCAAGCTAGTTGCTAGACACATTTGGAATATATATATAATATTAGACAGTTTCAACAGTTTGATACCACTCTAATTGTCATGGCCTGGTTCAGGAGAGCCTACTAGAGCTCTCTTGCAGGAAATTCTGGTAGCCTATCAATCTGCAAGTCCCAATTCTGTAGGACATGGTAGTTGAAGTGGTATCATACTGACATAATTGGATAGTGTAATTACAATCTTGGAGATATGCACTGGAAAAGCATCTGGCTATGTCCCTCCAAGATCTTCCACAAAGACCCACTGGGGTGCTCCACAGGTCTTAGCAGATAATGGCATCAATCCATGCCTGGCTCGGGAAATTATCTCTTTCGCTCTCCCCCTGCAACAAATGGCCATAGTAGTGGCTATCACAACACAACAGTGAGTCCTGGGTGGGGGTCTTTAGACACTACAGAGGAAGGAAGAGAATACCAACCACTGCAATGACAAAAGAAAACCTTACACATGTAGTTTGGATTTATGCTTGAGTAGTCAGTAATGAGAAACAAGAGCCGGCATGGTGTAGTGGTTTGAGTGTTGGAGTGTTGATTCTGGAGACAAGGGTTTGAATCCTGGTTCAGCCATGTAAACCCACTAGGTGCCCTTGGGCAAGCCACACTCTCAGGAGAAGGTAATGACAAACCCCTCTGAAGAAATCTTGCCCCCCAAAAAATGTGATAGGTTCACTTATTAGTTGCTATAAATCAGAAACAATTTGAAGGCACACAACGACAACAGTTACTAACAGACAGCATTGTAAACTGAAATGATGCAAAAACAGTAATCTTCTAGGAACTGGAATAAGTAATTCTATGCCATCAACCTGCTATATCTCCTGCAGAGCAGGATTACCCTCAGATTACCACAGCAGACAAAAAATGGAATACAGACTACATGGATACAGTTGTGCTGCAGTGTGGAGAATACTAGTTGAGCACACTTGCACATGCATGCACAGGCAAATAAGCACACACTGTAGTTCAAAATGTACAGAGCTTGCTGTGGATTCTGGCAAGCCAAACAATAAGAGGTTCTTAAAATGATCTGGAAAATTAAACAAGAAATAAAATTGAAAAAAATAAAATGAAATTGTGCAGGATTGCACATGCTCACCTGGTACTGTATATGTCATCAAATAAAATTAAGAACACACACACACAATGATAACTGTTTTTCCTTGAATCTCTAAAAGAAAGAGAACACATCTTTATGCTTTACATATGGCCTTCCTTAATGTTCCATTTAAAAAAAAATGTGGGTTCATCCTCAAATTTCAGCTTTCAGAGGGAATTTTAGGAGGTGGGAGAAGGACTATGTATAACATCAGCTATGTATAACATCTAGACTGGGTGGAAGCAGTTAGATATTCAATCAGGAGAATGAGTTATTAAGATGAAACCCTAGATGTAGAGCATATTGCAATGATTCAATAGCAAAAGGAATTAATATCTACAGCAAAGAACAACATGTAAAAGAAAATATAGCCATATTCCTGTTTCAACACAAGTGAAAACAAGCACTCTTTGGCAATGGGCACTGCCTGAACACCTGCATGAGCAGATATAACAAGACCTGAATTACAAGTCTATAAAACAGGCAGGAACATTTCCTAATTAGGAACCCTGCCCTTTTTTCTGGTTTCTCCTCTCCACTGTAAAGACAACAGGGCACGAATATAGTGGATTCAAGTTCAGTCAGTTGGCTCTTTCTAATATTTTTTTTAATGCTGGGAAAAGTATTAATGACCAGCATGAAGTTGTAATACATAAAACTTATCCCTATATTTAAGCAGGTGGTAGTGTTCAAGATGCAAAATATATTATTGATTGCCTAATCATAATGTTTTTAAAGGATCTGGGGGACATGATTGAGTTGTCAGAGGGCAACATTTGTTTCACGTAGAAACATCAAGAAAAAAATAATAATCAATTTAATTAAATATTCTCCTTTAATTATTTCAGGAGTTCCAACCTGTGCACCGAGGAGCCCTTAGGGCCCTCTGCCGCCACTCCAGGAAAATGAAAGAAATAAAAATTGAATGAAATTAAGGAATAAGAATATATCCTTATGTAAACACCATTAACTTGTAATACATAGGGTAGGCCTCTTAGGGGCTCTACCATAGAAATAAGGGCTCAGTGAGTCAAAAAGGTTGGGAACCCCAGAATTATTTCTTAAATTTTGTATTTTGTCAAGAAATTTTGCCAAAATGCACATGTTTACTATTATCTCATTGACCTGACCAGGAAACAGAGTATTAAAATATATATATATACAGTATATTGAGAAATGATTATGCAACTTATACATAGTGCATGCCTGTTTTCCTGGCATAAGAGAGAAGATAATGAAAAATATTATCTGCTGCTAGATTATAATAATGTACATCTTAAATATTTTGAACATATAAAGAAACTTATGTCCCATAGAAACTGACTCTTAAAGTTCTTTACACTCATTAAAATAAGTTGTATGGAAAGTACATGGGATAGGATTTCTGATCTCGGTTTACCTGATTTCACTGCAAATCCACCCAACATTACAAATCATTGCAGCAGAAATCCAGGGTGGGTGGGGAACGTCTAGGCTAAAAAATAATTATGTCAGTGAAATGAGATCATCAAATTAACTGGGAATAAAGGGGAGGGGTTTGAATGTATTTAAAGGAAGAACATATGAAACAAGCAGTTCTAAAAGGATGTTAGCAACAGTGCCCATTCAACTACCTAAAAAATGCAGATGGTTACCAACCCTGTAACCTTCCACCATTCAGAAGTGCTGTGTGCTGTCCACAGTAATGCTAGATCATACCAGGACCACCATGTGGTAAATCTTCTAGAAAAAGATGGAGAAGAATGTACTGGGTCAACAGAACAAGGGGAAATACTATCTATAGCAAGTCTTGATGGACAAGTATTATTTTCGGACCATAAACAGGGTGGATGAAGCTGATATGAAAAGATATTGCAAGATAAACACTCTTTTATCCCTTCTTTCTGTTAACTGCAATTGAGTCAACCTAAACTCATGATGACCCTGTGGATGAGACGTCTCCAAGACCCCTGTCCTCAACTGCTCTGCTCAGGTCCTCCAGGCTCAGGCCTTTGGCCACCCTTATTGAGCCAAACCATCTGGCATTTTTCTACTCCTTTCCGCTTTTCTAGCATCACTGCCTTTTTAAATTATTCATGCCTTCTCATGATGTGGCCAAAGAAGGACATTCTCAATTCAGGGCCTCTACAGACGGCGCAAGCATGGAAGGGGAGGGGCAGCTGCCCAGCAGCCACCCCAGCCCCTCCCCAAGGAAGTCATCAGGGTGTGCGCCATTACGCATGGCACGGGCCCCAAATACATCCTCCTGGCGCAGCATCATCATGCGCTGCACCGGAAGAGACTCAGAAGAGCCACGTGGCGGCTCTTGATGCACCCCTTCTGCCGGCTCTGGAAGGACCGGCATTTTAGTGCTTCTTCCAGGGCCAGCGAAAGGGAGGATTGGGGCCTAGGTGTGGGGCAGCCTCAGCCCCAATCCTCCGCTTCCCAGGGCAGCCCATGGCCACCTGTCTGCATCCCCCTCAGTCATCCTGATTTACAGAGAGAGTTCAGGCTTGATCTGTTCTAGGACCCATTTGTTTGTCTTCTTGGCCATCCATGGTATCCTTCAACCACATCCCAAATGAGTTGAATTTCCTTCTATCAGCTTTCTTCATTGTCCAGCTTTCACATCATTATGTTGTGATGGGGAATACAATGGCCTTGGACGATCCTCATTTTAGTGTCCAGATTTATAACTTTGCACTT
The DNA here is from genome assembly GCA_026167975.1 of Phrynosoma blainvillii. Taxonomy (NCBI): domain Eukaryota; kingdom Metazoa; phylum Chordata; class Lepidosauria; order Squamata; family Phrynosomatidae; genus Phrynosoma; species Phrynosoma blainvillii. The sequence continues at coordinate 207,651,278 of JANUYF010000004.1, forward strand.
TGCCCTTCCCAATCCTAATCTTATTCTAATTTCTTGACTGCAGTCTCTGTTCTGATTAATACTTGATCCAAGGTTTGGGAAGTCTTTGACTCTTTCAATTTCTCTTTATCTAGGATGAATTCTTGTTGATTTGTTTTCTTAATGTTCAGCATTAAGCCTACCTTAGCACTTTCCTCCTTGACTTTCTTCAGTAATTGCTCCAGTTCTTTGTTGTTTTCTACTAGCAGTATTGTATCATCTGCATATATTTGGTTCTTTAATGTCCTTTCCTCCAATATTCTCTCCTCCTTCCTCTGAGTATAAGCCTGCTCTGCTTATGATAGTATGCAGTCTTGGCTGATCCTTTTGCCGACTGGGAACCATTCTGTTTCTCCATATTCAGTTCTAGTGGCAGCATCTTGCCCTGGGTACATCAGGACAATCAAATGTGGCACTCCCATTTCTCTAAGAATAAATCATAGTGTTTCATGAACCACACAGTCAAAGGCTTTGCTGCAGTCAGATTTTCTTTTAGAATTCTCTGGTGCTCTCCATTATCCATTGTATGTTTGCAATGCGATCCCTAGTGCCTCCTCACCAGCTTCCACCTCTGGGATTTCTCGTTCCATATATGGTAGAAATCTTTGGGGCTGTCAGCACAGGTCAAAAGGCCCATGTTCTCCCCAGCCTCCAGGTTGGGACTGGGGAGACCAGATGCCAATCTGGTGGTCCCAGTCTGATGCCAGTGCAAAGGGGCCTTAGTGCAGATCGGAATGACCCACTGTTTGCTATGGAATTTGGATAGCTTCGCGTGTTCCTTACCTTCTTCTGCCACTGCAACTACTGAAAATACCCCCCCCTCACTGAATCTGACATGGAAAGGGGCACCTGACCATCCAGGTGCAACCAGATACCCCATTTCAATGTCTGACATGATGGTGGGTCTTCTCAATAGTGGTGACAGTGGAAGAAAGTAAGGGGCATGCTGTGGTAGCAGGTCTATGATGCAGTGGCAAGTGGGCATGTAAACCCTCCCATCCCTGCACTGGCCTGGGGACCAACCCATGTTAGGACCCTAGTCATAGATAGCCCAGGCTTGGCCCATTTGCTCAGTCCCTTTGCTGCAGAACTTTGAGCATGGCTTTGCTTGTATGGGAAATTAGGGCAATGGTCCTGTAATCACTGCCATCTTTTTGGTCTCCTTGTTTTGTAGAAGGGAATGCATATTTATCACTTCTAATCTGAAAGCCATTGTTCTGTTTTCCAAATTTCTTGGCAGATTTTAGTTAGAACTAAACGTGATTCTGTTTCTGTGGATTGTAGTAGTTCTATTGGTATGACATCTCTTCCTGGTGATATATTCTTCCCAATTGCTTTGAGTGTACTCCTTAGAATTAAAGAAGACACCAGAAAGAGGGATCGTGAGGATGCTGAGCCAGCAGTGGTCTTGTTAATCCACATGTACTTTTTTCATTTTTCTTAAGAGGACTATCCAGTTTCATAAAGGTTAAAAAAAGACAAACCATAATCCACCATAGTACCCCAGTGCTCTTTCTTGTTCCATTTTGCCCTCCACCCTTTCCAAATTGGTGGTTGACTAGCTTTCTCTTCTGCTTACTCTCTTTCACCAGGCTCCAGGACAGGGTCCTGCAGAGAAGAATAATACATAAAGCTGCATACAGACTAATTAAAGGTTTCCCTTTGACGTGATTGTTTAGTCATGTCCGACTGTAGAGGGGAGTGCTCATTTCCAGTACTAAGCCAAAGGGGGCAGCATTGTCAAAGATGACTCTGTGGTCATGTGGCCAGTATGACTAATTGACAAGCCACATGGAGCACTGTTACCTTCCCACCAAAGTGGTACCTATTTATCTACTTGCACTTTTACATGTTTTTGAACTGCTAGGTTGGGAGAAGCTAGGACTAGTGACAGGAGCTCATTCCGTCACACAGTGCTTTGGCCTCGACCTGCTGACCTTACAGTCGTCAGAGTCAGCATCGTCAGAATCAGCGTCTTAACCACTAGGCCACCATGTCCCTAATGAGATGGATAGACTAATTAGTTGAATGAATATTCAAGTCTGATTGCAACCTTCTCTCTGCCAGTTAGAAAGTCTCCCACCTACTGACTATAGATGGCATTACATACAGGTTATAATTTAAAATATTGATTTAAAAAATATAATCCCTTAAGACTAACCCTACACATGTCCTTAGAATCCATGTTAAATTTGAGGCATCTGAAAGTTACACACACACTTTTACTATTATAGATACCATGTAAGATGGAATTTATATTTAAAAGCAGAAACAATCGATTTTTCCACTGCTCCACCACCTGTTTCATTTAAGCAGTCCCATGGTTACTTGTTTGGAGTTTGATGAGCTCTTTATACAACTTCCATGTGGTCTTTCAATTTACTAAAAGACTGTACAAAGCTAAAGTTTACAATTTTCTTTACATCCCTCATTAAGAAAAAAAATTACATTTGTTAAGGCTGTAGCAGCTGTCCAGAGATTATATTTCTAGTTATACTTATACCCCACCTTTCTCTCCTTCCCTCCTTAACAACATGTTCTGGTGTATAGCTGCCAATTTCCATTTCACTACAAACTTCCAGCATGTAAATTAGAAAAAGGTGAATATAGTTCTAAGACTTCTTCCTTGATTTTGTTAGCTAGATTACTTTTTCCACATCCATATATGGAAATCATCATACACAATAGCAATAGCAAGTACATTTCTATACTGCTTATCAGTGCACTTAAGTACTCCCTAGGTATTTTACAATGTGTAAGCTAATTGCCCACAACAAGCTGGGTACTCATTTTGGTGACCTTGGAAGAATGCAAGGCTGAGTTGACCATGAGTCCCTGGCTGGTACTGAACTCACAACCTTGTAGTTTATGAGTGAGTGGCTGCAGTACAGGCATTTAACCACTGCACCACCAGGCCTCTTAGCATCCCGTCATCTTAGCATCCAATTTTCCATCACCATTTTACAAACAGTGATGTTGCATTATGTTATGATTAAGAGAAGAAAAAAACTGTAGAACAGAGATAGTATATATCAACTACTACTAGGAAATCCACAACACAGAACAGTAAAATGGACTTTCCTGATAATTAAATTAATGAAAATACTGTATGCCACACCACTTTACTTTCCCAAGCCTATTCACTAACGTTCAAAAGTGAAGTTTCATTTTGTCAGACATTCACAAATGGTGAATTAACTAATATCAACCACCACTGGGTTCACAAGTTGGAAACTTAGACTGCTGTCACACTGCCAAATTACTGCAGTTTGATACTGCTTTAACATGATGCAATGTGATGCAATTCTGGCATTTGTAGTTTTGTGAGATATTTAGGCTTCTCTGTCAGAGAGATCTGATGCCATTACAAACTATAGAGATTACTACATGGAGAAAAAGTCCCAATATAGATCCAGGATTAAAAACCCAAAAACAGATGTTATTGCACACGCCAGTGGCCGGGTGAGTGCAATCTGGATGCAACCCAAACCCCAGCCGCGCTTTTCCAGTGGCTTTTTTAAAATGGCAAGCTCCGGTTTTTGAAAAGCCACTGGATAAGTACAGCTGAGGTCTGGGTTGCATCCGTATTGCACTTGCCCTGCCACCAACGTGTGGGATAAGATCTGGTTTGGGGTTTTCAATTCCGAATCTATATCGGGACTTTTTCTCTATGCGATAATCTCCTATGTATTTTAGGATTCCTTAGGATGAAGCCATGACAGTTACAACGGTGTCAAACTGCATTAATTCTGCAGTGTGACAGTAATCTAAGGAACAATATATGTCAAGGTACTGAAGAACTTATGTAACTTCCTTTTTTTCTCTTTAAAACAAACAAAATTCCATTTGTGGTCACTTTAAAACATCTTTGGAAACTACTGTAGTTCTGCTCTGAAAAGTCCATAAAACTCAATTTTTTATGCCAGCATCCAAAGAGCTGCTTAGGTTCACAAAAGACGCTTGCCAACAGAACCTTTTTTTTGGGGGGGGGGGGAATACTTTTAGCAGCTGATCTCTGTGTCATAATCCAAAACTGATTTTGTAACTCCACTTTTTAAAGGAATTTGACATCTGGCATGGGTTCACTGCTGTTCAACAAAAACAAATCAAGCAGCACAATCATACCCATGTCTGCTTAGAAGTAATACCCCCTAGTGGAACTAACCATCAGATAAAGATGCATAGGATTATTGTTTAAAGACCCCTCAGACTAAGAGAACTAGGGGTGCATTACCATTGTAGAATTAATGCAGTTTGACACCACTTTATCTGCCATGCAGGATTTGTAGTTTTGTGAGACACCAACATGCTGTGGCAGAAGAGGCTAAAGATCTTGTAAAATTACAAATCCCATGATAATATAGGATGGAACTACAGCAAACTGCATTATTTTTACATTGTAAATGCACCCTAGAAGCACAGCTTTTCAGCCCTGACATTAGAGATAAACTGCACTTTATATACCAAAAGAACTGTAATTACTATATCAAGATCTGAGGTTGGCCAATGTACATGTGAAAGGGGTCTAAGAGTCTGAGTAGACAACAAGTTGAACATGAGTCAACAGTGTGATGCAGCAGCCAATGCGATTCTAGACTTCATCAACAGAAGTATTGTGTCTAGATAGAGGGAAGTAATAGTACCATTCTATTCTGATCAGGCCTCTCCTGGAATACTGTGTCCAGTTCTGGGTACCACAATTCAAGGATGCTGACCAGCTGGAGTGTGTCCAGAGGAGGGTGACCAAAAATTGTGAAAAGTCTGGAAACCATGCCCTGTGGGAAGCAACTTAGGGAGCTGGGTATGTTTAACATGAAGAAAAGAAGGTTAAAAGGTGATATGATAGCCCTGTTTAAATATTTGAAGGGATATCATATTGAGAATGGAGCAAGCTTGTTCTCTTCAGCTCCAGAGCAGTGGATTCAAACTACAGAAAATAAATTCCACCTGAATGTTATGAAGAACTTGACAGTAAGAGTTCTTCGATAGTGGAACACACTCCCTTGGAGAGTGATGTGAGTCTCCTTCTTTGGAGGTTTTTAAAGAGAGGCTGGATGGCAATCTGTTTGGGGTGCTTTGATTGTATATTCCTGCATGCAGGGGGTTGGACTGAATGGCCCTTGTGGTCTCTTCCAACTCTGTGATGCACTAGTGAAACCATTTTGTATTTGTCCCTACTGTTTTATTTTTATTTTTAACTTTTATATTTGTTTATTTATTATAATACGTATATCCTGCCCTATACTTAGAGATCTTAGAAAGCAGTTTAAAACAATTCAACAAGATTTAAAAATGTGCAAAAATGCACAAGTCAAGCCAAGGCTATGGGCCCCCAAAATCCTTAAATAAGAGCCAAGTTTTAACTTGGCACTAAAATAAGGCCAGTATTGGCATTGGGTTGGTGTCTCCCGGTGTGGTAACTCATGGTGTCACCAGCCCCGCCACCCCATTGACCTCCTTCCATTTCACACCATATAGAATCCTTAGTAATGCTTAATTCTTGTGGGTTTTTCGAGCTGTGTGGCCATGTTCTAGAAGAGTTTCTTTCTGACGTTTCTCCTGCATCTGTGCCAGCCACAGATGCAGGTGAAATGTCAGAAAGAAACTCTTCTAGAACATGGCCACACAGCCCAAAAAACCCACAAAAAACTATGGATGCCGGTCATGAAAGCCTTCGACTTCACTTGGTAATGCTTTTTTTGCACTAACGTTACAGCTGTCCCTCCTTATCCATGGATTTTTTCCCCATGGAATCAAGCATCCATATTAAAAAAAAAAAGTATCAATTCCAAATAGCAAACCTTAATTTTCCATTTTATATAAGGAACACTATTTTACTCTGCCATTATATTTAACGGGACCTGAGCATCCATAGATTTTACTATCCACGGGGAATCCTGGAACCAAACTCCAACAGATAACAAGGTCCCACTGTACTTGTAAATCATAATTCCCATATACCACTGAATGTAATGCTAATAGTTGTGACATAAACTACTAGCAAAATTAAAATTATACCTTCAAATTACCATATCATTCGCACAACCTAAATGTATTTGCATATACATAGTGAAGATTAGGTTAAAATGTGCTGTTTTTAAAGAAAATTTTAAAATAATAAAAATAATTAAAAAGGCCTCTCCTTTCTTCTCCCACTGAATTTCACCACACTCCCACCATCTCTCAAAGCATTTTAAAGGGAAGCAGATGAATGCCACAGCCCATTTCTGCCAAAAGGTAGCTTTTTAAGAAGCAGTGGTGTCACCTCCCCCTTAGGGTGTCACTTGGCACAGTTCACACACCCGCATCCCTCCTAGTGGCATTGGGTTTCCAAAGGAAAGGCATTCCCAAACAAGGCTGCCACAGCAGAGAAGATTCTTTCTGCTTCCACTGGTGAGACATCTTGGGAAATACATTGGAGAGGCAAATAATGCTTTTAATTCCAAAGTAGTTGTTTTCTTTTCAGATATTTGATATTTATTCAGTGTCCTTGGCCAAGTGGTTCAAAACGTCCTTAAAACATACAATGGAAATATTTCAAACTGAAATACAGTATAGTGAAGAAAATGAAGCCTGTGTCATATGGGAAACAGAGGTTTACCAATGGCTTTTCTGAGTGTCTTAGAGCAGGGAGGTAGAGTTGTCTAGCAGAAGTAGGCAACTTACATGGAACAAGGATTCATTACACTCTGTAGAACATAATGAGCATGTGCTGTGTTGGACCAGTTTTGCCATGGCATCAAATAAAAAAATCCATATTTCAAGTGCCATTTTTCTTTTTAAAAGTTATATATCTTTTTTACAATTAAATTTGCATTCTTGTAAACCTCCTGGAAGCATGAACCTATTTGTAAACAAGATGCACAGGAAGTACACACCTTAATTTTTTAATGACATTTTTCTAAAGTGAAAACACCTGGGGGGAGGAGTTTTGATACAATTGGCAATGGCATGGATCCCTGGGGAGATACTGTAAAAAAATAGATGAGGTCATATATGGTTCATAGGCCACATGTTTCCCACTCCTTATGAAACGAGCAAACTGACAGGCAGGACAAGGGCTAAATGTCAAAGGAAAGATGCCACTACTGGGACTGCTGCAGAAGACCCAAACCTCAAGGACAACAAACAAACAAACAAACAAACAAAACCAGATGCAAGGAGGTGGAGAGTTATGTTGCCAAAGAACAAAGTTGAGCTGCAAGAAAGTGCCTTACTGCTAGGACTTGGTTAAAAAGGTGAAACATTGGCTAGCATTCTGTATTGCAGTTATTGATTTGTAATACAGAATTTACAGGTCTGAAACTGCTCTGTATTCAATGTAATCACAGTCATGACACTATTGCCACAACTGTAAATTCTCTCTCAGCCCACCTGTATCCACCAGCAGCTGTATCACAATCAGTAATGGGACCTTTCCTCATTGCAGCCCTGCTCACTAGGGGTAAGAGGCTAGAAATGTTATCTTCCTTATGCCCCAATCAGCAGCTGAATAGACCCTCTTTATTTGATGTGGCTGCTGGCTGTTAAGATGGACTTGGGTGGGGTGGGGTGGGGGTGGTCAGGCCAGGATATATTACTTAATTACATATTCAGAACTAAGTAGCTGGTATGGAGTATTGGTGATCCTAGATAAAATTTAGATTGGACTGGGAAATGTGTGGCCCTTTAGATGCTGTTCTACTGCAATGTCCATCATTCTTCACCACTGGCTATGATGGCTACAGCTGTTGGGAGCAGTAGTTCACAACATCTGAAGGTCCATGCATTTCCTTATCTGTGATTTAGATGGATGTGTGCTGTCCATGTTATTTTCATCAGCCGACAACTTAAATTTATCAGTAGTTTAGCCCTGGTTTGATGACTTGATTTTGACTTTATGCCCAATTGCTTTCTGTTCATACCAATACAGCCAGTTGGCTGAGTCAGTAAAGATGTACTAAGGGAACATCAAATTTAAAATAATAAAGGACCATGTTAGTAGAGAAAGCCAAGAAAAAAAAATCAAAGGTGTTCATTTTCTGGTAGCAGAAGAGCATACAGGGGGCTACTTAAGTTGGTCTGGACTCTCTCTCATGAGAAAGAGTACAGCCATATCCTCTGATACTCAGTTCTTCTAATGGCAGGCAGGCTCTGTGTGCTGATAGGATGTACACAGGGAACATCAGATAATAAAAGATAACAGCTGTGTTGGTGCAAAAAGCCAGGAAAAATAAGGGTGTTTTCTGGTGGTAGAGCAGAAGGACATGCAGGGGGCTAAATTGGATAGTTTAGACTAGCAAAGACTACAGCCATGTGCTATGGTACTCAACTCTTCTAATGGCAAGTGGGTTGTGTGTGCTGATAAGATCAGAGAGAGCTGAGGACTGAGTAGAAGAAGTTATCCACATAACTGGGGAAACCAGGGCTTACATATGTATTTTTTTTAAAAAACAAACAACACATACAACACAAAATAAAACAAAACACTCATTTATCACACTTGAAGATAGACAAGCACTCCTGTTAAAAGGTGACGAAACTGAGGGACTGAGATGATAGGCCAAGATAGCATGGGCCAAGCACCTTCCTGCTATTCTGGCTCAATCCTAACCTGAGTTGATCCCCAGACCAGCACAGGGATGGGCAGGTGTTTACACACACACACGCACACTGTCATGCCATGGACCCACTACTGCCACATGTCCCTTACTTTCCTCTGCTGCTGCTGCTACTGAATAGATCCCTGTTGCCACGTCTGATGTGGAAATAGGGCATCTGGGCTGCAACCACGTGGCCAGGGTGCCCATTTCCATATGAGACACAGTGACGGGGGTCTGGTCAGTAGCAGCAATGGCGGAGGAATGTAAGGGCACACAGGCTGTCTGGGTTGCCGCAGAGTTTCTGAGAAACTCCATGGCAAATGGCAGGTCATTTTGACCCATGCTATGGTCTCTTTGAGCCAGGATTGGACTGGGATTCCCGGATCCTAATCTGGTCTGACCAATACTGCCTGGGAGTATTATCCTGTGTTGTCCGAATAGGGAACATGGGCCTTCTGGCCTGTGTGGACAACCTCACAGTGCCAATAACTAGTGATACATTAATATTTATGAATCTATGAAATTAAAAGCAAATGCCATTAGAAACAAATATACAAAACCTGGATGACAGGAACCCATGAACTTATATAATGTTCATAGTAACTTATGCTATGGGAGAGATCGTATGGGGAAAGTTCTAACCCAGGGATTCTCAACCAGGGTTCAATGAGAGAGTGTAATGGGGGGGGGGGGGGAAACCACCTTTTTAGCTGCAAATATAATTTTTACACAGGAGTTCATTGAAAGTGAAAATTATCAAGGATTTATCCAGGATGAAAAGTTTGAGAAAAGCTGCTCTGAACCAAAAAAGGCAAAAATGGAAAACCTTGACATCAGGTAGTCCTTGGCCCTCTTTGGGTGTTCTGCTCTAGGATACAATCAAAAACACATGGGGGGTGTCCTTGATTTGTCTGCCTCCACTTATTAAGGGTAAAATTCTGCACTGGATACATTTAAGTTCCCTGAGTTGTTTAATATCTTGGAAAATCATTTAGGATCTAAAATGGGAATTTTACTGCCCTTGCAATTCCCAGTAACCTGACATAGCTTAGCCAATGGTGAGGAATGCTGGGAGGTAAACCAATTAACATTCAAAATGTAAAATTCAAGTGAATAATTACTAACATCAGCAACACTACTTAGTTTTTTATACAACACTTTTCAGTTTTCAATGTACACCCTATTAATTATCTCAAGTACACCAGCATTTTTATTTTATTTTATTCAATTATTTGTAATTGAATTATAATTGGATTATAGGATCTTAGGGCAGCATGCAGTAAAATCAGTTTTAAAAATTCAAGCACTATAAAACAAGGGAAATAATTTAAATAGACAAACGAGAACAATCAATTCAGTTAAAACAGTTTAAAACAATTCAAGTCCATAACACCTGTGCAGATGTGGGTAAAATCAATTAGGTCCCAAAGCCTTCAATAGAAACCCATGTTTTTACTTAGCACCAAAATGACTCCAGTGTTGGTACCAACTGGCCCCATAAGAAGTAGTTAGTCTACAACTGTGCATCACTCCAGAAAAGGCCCTCTCCTTTCCACTGGTGGGACCTCAAACCTTGGGCAGGTATATATAAGGAGAGGTACTCCCTCAACTTCCCAAACTGTTTAGGTCTTTGAATATAATCACTAGTACCGGTAACTTAAATTCAGATGGGGAGCATATTGGCAGCTGGTGCAACTTCTTTATGATCAGCACCAGGAGCCCTGGTGCTGCAGTGGTTAAATGCCTGTACTGCAGCCACTCACTCATAGACCACAAGGTTGCGAGTTCAATACTAGCCAGGGCTCAGGTAGACTCAGGCCTGCATCCTTCCGAGGTCGCTAAAATGAGTACCCAACTGTTGGGGGGGGCAATGAGCTTACAGTTGTAAACCTCTTAGACATCCCATAGCGCAATATGAAGTGGTATATAAATGAAGCTGCTTTGCTTTGCTTGCATTCTGTGGTTCTAATGTTTTTGTCAAAAATCTAGCTAGCAAATTAGCTTCCCAGCCACCTGCAAGGGCAGTCTCAAATAGAGCATATTATAGTAATCTAATCCAGAAGCATCCAGTACATGGACTACTGTGGCTAGATTATCCATGTCCAGAAAAGGGTGTAGCTGGTAGACCAGTGAAAGGTAAGCCTTCATACCATAGACACCTAGAGCTTAAAGTCTCGTGGTTTAATCTAGTGGCTTGTTTTGGTTTTTGCAAGTGTAACATCTGAATGAGAACTTTGTGTGACAATGTCTTGCCCACTATTGACTAGGGCTTTTAAAATATATGTGTGTGTATGTATGTGTGTGTGTGTATGCAGAGAAAAAGCCCCAGCTGGATGAGCAGGCATGCACATTTCCTTCATTTAAACATAATTAAAATACTAGTATAGCTGCAAGAAGTTTCATACTTAAGATCATTTTAAAATAAGTAAAATACACAAGTTATGTGGTAAAATAAAACTATGACATTATATTTATGTATTATAAGTTATGACAGAAGGTGGCTTGGCACAACATAAAATACATCCTTTGGTTTTCAACAACTAAGATGATACAAAACATATTTTAAAATGTAAGTAAGGACAACTCAGAGCAGTATGTTGGAGATAAATATAGGTTCATGCCCTTATTATGAATACACACATAGGACGTTATCACACGGGGAGTTGCGGGGAGAAAGTGGAAATAAACGGGACGAGCAGAAGACTTTAATTTACGGGATTTGTCCTGTTCCGCCTCGTCTGATAACTAAATTCGAATTTAAAAGGGGGTTAATTTGAACAAAAACCTGATCTTTTCAAATCCTCAAAAATCCTGAAAATGAAAAGATCAGGTTTTCGTTCGAATTAACCCCCTTTTAAATTCGAATTTAGTTATCAGACGAGGCGGAACGGGACAAATCCCGTAAATTAAAGACTTCCGCTTGTGCCCGTTTATTTCCACTTTCTCCCCGCGACTCCCTGTGTGATAACATCCATACTCCTCTTGTCTAAAATGGTCTCTCCTTCTTTCTGTCTCTCTCTCTCTCTGTGTCTCTCTCATTTTGGCTCACATACACATGGACTATAGTAATGTAGTTTATGGTCTAACAGTGATCCTTTTATTTCAGGTATAGCTTGATATTTCTATTTTATTTCTCAATCCTTTTTTATGGGTTTTACTCATGTGGCTTCTGGATATATAAAATAAAGATGGTTCATTTATTTATTTCATATCCCACCTTTCTGCACTTGTGAGACTAAGGGGGGTTGCAGACTGTCAAAAATAGTGTGAATTCAGTCCACTTTTAGGGTTAGGGTTAGTGCTAGGGAATCATGGGAATTGTTATTTTTCTGAGACATTGAACCTTCTTTGTCAGAGAACTCTAGTGCCACAATAAAATACAGTCCCCATGATTCCCTAACCTTAACCCTAACCCTAAAAGTGGACTGAATTCACACTATTTCTGACAGTCTGCAACCCCCCTTAGTTATTGTGTGTCTTCAAATCGTTTCTGACTTATGGCAACCCTAAGGTGAACGCGTCATGGAGTTTTCTTGGCAAGATTTGTTCAGAGGAGATTTGCCATTGCCTTCCCCTGCGGTTGAAAGTATGCAACTTATCCAATGTCACCCAGTGGGCTTCCATGGCCAAGTGTGGATTTGAACTCTGGTCTCCAGAACTGCACTCCAACACTCAAACTACTATGCCACACTGGCTCCACTGTCTCAAATACAAAACATTCAGCAAGTTTGTTGATTTTTCTTAATACATATTCACATCTCTGACGCATTCTAATACGGTATCTCTTAAATGTGAGGCACCACGTTTTCGAAATGAGTAGTTCAATTTTGTTTGCGTGTTGCAAAATGTCATAGTTGCCTCTTGTTCCACTGACAATTTCCTTTTTTTCTGTTACAGTTTGTTAAAGTATCTTTTTCTGCCTAATGCAATACAGTGAATTAAATGTATACAATGGGCACAAGTGGAAGCACCATTGTATAAAACACACCTGGAAGTGTTTGGGGATGGGGCAGGGAGAGAGTTGTAAGAATACATTCCTCTTATCAATGTCACCCAGAACAGCCTCCTAGGTTTCATAAGGGCATAGTGACTTCCACAAGATAAGCAAATGACGAGAGCAAGGGTTTAGCGATCACCCACCCACATATCTGGCGACACCATCATCAACCACCACAACCTTGGCTCTAATATTAGCTCAGCACCTTAGTCCCAGTTGTCATCTCCTTAGCCACCTGATCAGTCCCACACCTTTTTCAAGGAAAAGGTTCCCTTTACATTGACCTCTGGAAAGCAGAGAGCCAGCCATCCTCATAATCCAAGCTGTTCTCTTCAGGGACTGACTTATCAGTGAAACTCCTCTACCTGATTTGCAGACGCAAGAGGTTTGCAGTGCCTTGAAAAGAAAATGTGGGAGTGTTGCAATATGCAGAAGCAGCGACGTTTCAGAATAAAAGGGCCATCTTCTGAAATGGAGGACATCTGGTCATTATTCCCTTGTTCAAGATGTCATACATTCAAGGCGATGCCTCCTCCTCCTCCTCCTCCATTACACAAGAGCTTGGCTCCATCCACATTTTTCCTCCTCTCCTCGTCCTCCCCGTTAACCCAAATGGAGACGCTGCCAATCTCTCCTAACCAAAATGCTTGGAAGAATTAAGAGTTTTCTTCCAAAAAGTCTCTCTCTTATGCCTGTTGCTCTTCGGAAAGAAAGGGAAGGGGATGGTTTGGAAACTACTCTCAAGTATGAAGCCTCTTGCCTTCCTCAGCAGCCGCACGAACTTGGCGCCAAAGAGGAGGCGAGAGACCAGCTCCAAAAAATAAACCTCCTCTTTTAGGTTTATTATGTGAACCTAAGTTTATGTGAAACCCAAACCTAAACCTCTTAGATTTAAAACTCCTCTTATTAGGTTTCCTGTATGTAAAATTGAGGGGGGGGATATTCTGCCCTACAAATACCACACTAATAGTGAGAGAGCCAGCATGGTGTAGTGGTTTCAGTGTTGGACTACGACTCCAGAGACCAGGGTTTGAGTCCTCACTCAGCCATGGAAACCCACTGGGTGACCTTGGGCGAGTCACACCCTCTCAGCCTCAGGGGAAGGCAAAAGGCAAACTCCCCTCTTGTCAAGAAAAACCCTTGATGGGAATGACTTGAAGACACACCACAAACACACACAAAACACACACACAAACACAAAGCAAAAAGCGAAGCGCAATGCAAGTGAGGTGACCAGAAGTGTCCTCCTCAGTCACGGCCGAGGAGGACCAGGCACCGCAAAATGGAGACATGTAGGACAGGACCAAATAAGAGCTGCAAAACCCTCATGATGAGACATTCCCAAGCCCTGCTTCTCAGTCCTGCTCAAAATGGAGGAGGGTTGGGGATTCCTCCTGGAGAGGAGGTTGGGAATGGAGGGCAGGGTCCTGGAAAAGGAGGACAACCAGAACAAGAGGGAACTGAAAACAAGACCAAGACCTCCAGAGGTCTCTACCTTTCCCTCAGGAGACATGACCTTCCATCCCTCCTTCCTTTTTCTCTTTCTTTCTTTCTTTCTTTCTCTCTCTCCCCCCAACCCTATCTTTCCCTTTGGCCCCCTGGCCTCCTCAGACCGACCTAGAAGCCCCCCATCCCATCCCATCCCATCCCATCCCATCCCATCCCATCCCGCCTCACCAGACCCCCCCCCCCCAAAAACCCAGCGCCTCCCTACCTGAGGGCCCCTGGGGGCTTTGCGCCTTGCACCTTGCTTGCTCTCTCCTCCTGAGGCTAATCCTTGGGGCGGCTGGGTGGGCGCCTCTGGTGCTGGTGGGGCTGGTGCTAGTACTGGGGCTAGTACTGGGGCTAGTACTGGGGCTACTGGGCGCCCCTTGGCTGCTGCAGCTCCGGCGCCAGGCTCTGCAAGTTTCCATAAAAGTCCCGGTGCGCAGGCTGCTCCCGCATTCCAAGCGAGCCCTGGCCAGGCTGCAGCTGTCCAGACACACACAACACACACACAACACACACACACACAACACAGGCGCTTCTTCCCCAGTCTCTCTCTCGGGTTATTTTGGGATGGAGGTGGAGGGGCCGCCGGGCTATAAATATCCCAGCGTTGGGGAGACTAGAGCTCCCCCACCTACCTCCCCAGGTTCGCCTGGGGCTCTTTCTAGTTTAACAAGTGATAGGGATGCTGCTATTCTTGGGGCAGAGTGACCAGCATGCCCTCCTTTCCCAGGACCTGTCCTCCATTTCAGACTTCTGCCCAGGAGAGATCCCCCATTTGGAGCAGGCATGTCCTCTTTTTCCAAGATCTGTCCTCCATTTCAGACTTCTGCCCAGGAGAGAATCCAAAGCATCCCCCATTTGGAGCACAGCCAAGGTGACCGGGCATGTCCTCTTTTTCCAAGAGCTGTCCTCCATTTCAGACTTCTGCCCAGGAGAGAATCCAAAGCATCCCCCATTTGGAGCACAGCCAAGGTGACCGGGCATGTCCTCTTTTTCCAAGAGCTGTCCTCCATTTCAGACTTCTGCCCAGGAGAGAATCCAAAGCATCCCCCATTTGGACCACGGCCAGGGTGACCAGGCATGTCCGCCTTTCCCAGGGCTTGTCCTCCATTTCAGACTTTTGCCCAGGAGGAAGTCCAACATGTTCCCCATTTGGAGCACGGCCAGGATGACCAGGCATGTCCTCCTTTTCCAAGATCTGTCCTCCATTTCAGACTTCTGCCCAGGAGAGAATCCAAAGCATCCCCCATTTGGAGCACAGCCATGGTGACCAGGCATGTCCTCTTTTTCCAAGATCTGTCCTCCATTTCAGACTTCTGCCCAGGAGGAAGTCCAAAAGGTCCCCCATTTGGACCACGGCCAGAGTGACCAGGCATGTCCTCCTTTTCCAAGATCTGTCCTCCATTTCAGACTTCTGTCCAGGAGGACAGTCCAAAATGTCACCTGTTTGGAGCATGACTGAGAAGCATGGATTTATATTGATATCTTTTGAGCACTTATTTGATCATGCCTTCCATTTTTCTTGAATGCCCTACATTTTGTGGTGTTTTGTCCTCCTTTCCAATTATGATATCTAGTCACTGTGTTTTGGGGAGAAGAAACCAAGGCTGCATCCACAATGCAGAAATAATCTGGTTTGACACCACTTTAACTGCCATGGCTCCATCCTACGGTATTTGGGGAATTGGTGTTTTGTGAGACATGAGCCTTCTCTGACAGAGGGCTCTGGTGCCACAACAAATGTAGGCCCCATTCACACTATGAAATAACCCAGTTTGGAAACTGGGTTATTTCCCTGTCATTCAGACTTGCACCGATTGTATTTGGTGCAATTTGCAGGGGAGCAATCAAAAAGCCCATTTAAAGTAGTGCATTTGGCACTGGATACCTTAGTGATTCTTTTTTTTAAGAACTGCAACAATTTGTGTCTTCAATAGTGTAAGTAAGCTATCGGGTTGATTCGGATCATGCAGCCACTATTCAGGAAATGAAGGTATCTCCATTTTGATCCAGAATGGTGGAGAACTTCAGAAATGCCATGGAGAGATTTGCTGCCTTAAAATATATAAGCTTATTGCACTGTGTTCTCGTGGAACAGAACGTATTTTATCGCACAATATGATCCTCATCAAGTTCCCATTCTATGCTCTGACAGTCCCTAGTCCAGGGGTTGTCAACCTTTTGGGGGGTGGGGCCGGTCCCTCTGTCCCCCGATGCCCCCCATTTTGGATGGCGCCCCGCACTCGCGCACGCATGCGCACGGTGCCGGCACCATTTGGCCTTCCAAAATGGTGCCTGCTATAGTGCGCATACATGCGCAAGCGCGGGCACCATTTTGGAAAGCAAAAATGGTGCTCACATCACGCATCGTGTGGCGGCGGCATGCGCTCGGCGACGACAACACCAGCGGCAGCAGGACCGTCCACAGGCTGGTTCCAAAGCCTCGGCGGGCTGGGTCCGCCCCACGGGCCATATGTTGCTGACCCCTGCCCTAGCCCGTTCCAGGAGGAGAACTGTAAAAATGTGTCCTCAGCCAGCAAGAACACTTTCAGACCGTTCCAGAGGATGTGTGCGATAATCCTACCCAGTCTCAATCTGTCTTCATGTTCTGATTGGCTAAGACAGCCTCTTCCCCTCCGTCTTAGAACGTCCACAAACTCAACTCTTCCAGTGTTGATGCAAGGAAGGTGCCACAGGGAATTTTAAAAAATATATTTTTGTAGATTGAATTGCGTCGTGTTTACAAGAAAAAACAATGAATGCTCGCTACCTAAACCTCTCGGTACCATACTTTCCAATGCAGACATAGGGGTTTTCACAACAGTGAGCATGCGCCAATGAGGGACAGCTGAAGAACTACTTTAGCGCCGGTACCAGTACAACAGTAAATGCAGTGCGATAATATGTGTTCTCATAATGTTACTATCGCGTTATCAATAGTCTAATGAGGTAACACCCATTCCCATATCGTTACGTTCCAGGGACTCGATGGGAATATAACAGGTACTGGTGCGATAAGCTTAATAGAGGGAATGGTGAATCGATTTTGATTTATAGATGTGAATCTCTCCATGCAAAAAATGTAAGTGTGAATGACCCCTACAAACAATTCCCAAGATTCCATAGGATGGAGCCATGACAGATAATTAATAATAATAATAATAATAATAATAATAATAATAATAATAAATTATTTATTTATAGCCCACCCAATCACAAGGAATCTGGGTGGGTTATAGCAATAAAAGTGCATGGAATACAATAAAATTCAAAATTAGTCCCTTCCCAACTCCCCCAACCCAATACTAAAATTACAATAAAGAATCATAATTTACGAGCAAAATTACAAAAAGATTTTTTAAAAGGGGAGATAACTGGTGGATAGAGTGACGTAGATCACCTTGAGGAGTTGGGGAGAGGAGTTAAATTGGAAAGGCCTGCTAGAAGAGATCCATCTTAAGAGTCTTTTTAAAGAGTTGTAAGAGTAGAGATGTGACGGATTTCCTCCGGAAGGTCATTCCACAACTTTGGAGCATTCCTTTAACTTTGGAGTTAAAGTGGTGTCAAGCCAGATTATTTCTGCAGTGCAGATGTAGCCTATTAGAAGATGGTTTGCCATCCCTTGCATGTTTCAGCCAAGCTAAGGGAGGGTGAAATTTGGAAAGCCTCCTTGAGCAGATGCAGAGTGCATTCCCTTCACCCATGAATGTGTCCCAACACAAAGGGGGGGGGGGCTGGTTTATATATCATTGACTTGAATATGTCCTCATGAGCCATATTAGCTGCTCTCTTGAGCTGAGGAAATGCATGACTGTGTAGCTCCCATGATTTCTGGCCAGCATGGTGATTAGTTATGCTGGCAAGGGATGATGGAGTCCAAATCTGAGCAAGGGCACTAGACTATGTAAGGCAACCTAGCAGTAACCATTGTTGCTGTGTACATTCCAAGTCGTTTCCAATTTATGGTTACCCTAAGGCAAACCTATCACATGGTTTTCTTGGCAAGATTTGTTCAGAGGAGGTTTGACAGTGCCTCCCTCTGAGGCTGAGAGTGTGTGACTTGCTTAAGGTAGGTTTCCATGGTCGAGCAGTGATTCAAACCCTAGTCTCCAGGGTCATAGCCCAATGTTCAAACCACTACAGTTGGCCCTCCGTTTTTGCAGGGGATCTGTACCACCGCCCCACGAAAACAGAGACCCCAATGTTTTTAACAGAGATCGCCCCTCTGTGAATATTCAAAACTGTGGACCTCAAGTTTACGAGAATGGAGAGGCGACTGTACACCACAGCTGGTTCTGTAAGTAACTATAGAGACCCAAATATGTAGAAATGCTAAACACAAAATCACTTCCACTCCCAACAACAACTACAACTGCAAAGACACCAACACTACAGCCTCAAACACCAGCTAGGTCTAAAATTCACCCATAGTGCCATTATTTAGTGGAAACAACAACAACAACAACCCATACTTACGTATTTAAACTTTTCCTATCCTTCCAGTACACAAATGTTTCTGATCCAGTTGTTGGCAGTTCGTCTTTAGGTTGGCACCCAACCTGAGCAGCTTACTTTTGTGTATTAGAGTAACTGTTTAGGAGACAGAGACCCTGGTAGCTTTTTTATAGCACATGGAGAGCAAGCAACTAATAATAGTAACTTACCAGATAACTGTAGCAACATGAAATCCAGTCAGTGCCAGATCTGTGAAACTATTTGTGTATTCAATTTCTCAGTATTATGCTAGCGTTTAGAAAGGTGGGTCAGACCACTATTAACACCAGCATTTCCACACTTGTAATGGTTCTATCATTGAGGTAATGCAACATGCAAGATAAGTTTCTTCTGCTTCTAATTTAGGGTGGAGAATACATATCTGTAAGGATAATTTTAGTGGCTGTCATGAGCTCTTATGAGGTAGGGTGTGGTTACACTTTCTTGTCCCTTCAAGTCATTTCTGATCTACAGCAACCTTATTACAGGGTTTTCTTGCCAAGATTTGTTCAGTGGGGTTTGTCATTCTTTCCATCCCAGGCTGAGAGAGTGTGACCTTTCCAGGCTTACCCAGTGGATGTCCATGACCAAGAGAGGATTGGAAGTCAGAGACTCAGTCCAACACTGATCCACCACACTGTGTTGGATATAAGATTGTTGTACGTATTTATTATTATTGTTACTTCTGTCTGGATATATAGTGGACTAGGTTATCTTCTTTTATTTTGATTTTCTTTCAAACACCAAAGGATGGTAAATGCTTTTCGTGGAACAGAATCCCAGACTAAATAAACTAATTAATTTGTTAATTCATTCAATTATTTATTATAATCTCCCACAATTCTCAAAGTGATCTTAAATATTAAATATTTGTACAGGTGCTATGGAATCTATGCAGAAAAAACAAAACAAAAACAAAATAGTAACTGCAACAATACCTCTAAGATGCAGGAAAATCTACAAAATTCCAGCAGTATTACTAACAATCCTCTTGTTACCATCTTTATATAAAGAGGAAAGAAAGCTCCTTATGTGTATTGGAGCTCTTGACTGCCATCCTCAAGTCTGATACTGTATATTCTACTCTTCTATTTAACAGAAATGCTCATTAAACTTTAGATTTAAAGGTTGGGAGTGTATACAGAAACAGTATCATAAATATGTGATCTGGTTCAGTGACAGACAGCCTTTTCTTTCCCTTTCCTTCTTCAAGCTGACTTCCTCTCTCCAGCTAGCCTCAGCTTCCATTTTTTAAAATGTCTTGTATCTCAATCCTACTTCTCCTACTTTCTCATCAAGGCTTTCTTTCTCTCTTCTCCCCCAAGCTAATTAACTTTTTAATTTAATTTACATGATATTGTCTTGTCTGCCTCTCAAATCCTCTTTTTTCAGCCAGTGCAATGCCCCATATTCATGTGTACTAGGATGAAAATGAAGAGATGAGAGTATCCTGGTCTGTTGTCTGCTGTTAGTGGAAAGAGGATAATCATATCTGTGATAAAGAGCCTTGTTGGATAAATTAACAATGATGAGCAAAGAAAACATTCATACAGAAAAAAAAATATTTAAAGTAGTTTTCATAGTCCCTGTCTAAATCAAACCCTGGATTTTTTTTAAAAAAAGACAAAACAATTAAAATGATAAAGGAACATATATTTATGTTTGTTGCATGATTATGTTTTTTGATATACATTTTTCTTCTTAAAAATAGACTTCCAATTTTACATTCAAACAAGACAAGGTTCTAGCTTATTCACAAGTAGTATAAAGTTTTAAAAGCTCTCTAATTGGAAATTATTTTAAAACAATTGTTTAAGGCCTCACCAGACTTGGATTTCAAACCATAGAAGATCAGTAAAGAGTAATTTAGACAGAAGTGTGTGAATGAACACTTAAGTTTAGTAACAATGCCTACAGAATGGCATTGTTTTCTAAATGCTGAATGTATATATTCATTTGGCTACATTATAAATGATAGCTCACACATGAAAAATTTTGAGACAAAGTTAAATCATTTGTCACTAAACATAATAATTTATTGCACATGTCACTTGAGACAAAAAGGTGCATAACTTGGCAAACATATGGCCAGACAGAGCTTTTAAAACTTTCTACTAAGTAATTCATATTATGTAAACCTTTGAGACACAGTTGCTATACCACATATATTTGTATCACTTTCAGTTACAAATAATTTATCCCAGGCAATAGTACAGTATTTTCACGAATAAATTTAACTTAATTGTTTAAAACAGGTTGGGACATAGATACAGTGACTGTTCAGCTCACCTTTTGGGATATATTACACAGGAATGCTTTAAGCATTTCCATATTTTTAAACCTCCCTGAGACCGTATTTAACAACACTGCAGATTTTCAGGTATTTGCTTAGAAAGAAACAGAAGCAATGGTACGTTTCCTTGAGGGGGGAAAAAGGCAAAAGTTGTGCTCATGTTAAGAATAAAAAAAGGAACTTATTGTACTTTTGCTTCCAAAAGGCCACTGGCTGTTGTGTGTCCACATGCGCTCACACAGCCACTGACGTGTCTTAGTGAGTCGGTTCCAAGGTAGGCCAGGAGAAGTTCAGTATGCCGAATTAACAACTGCATAAGGTCTTCAGTGAGGTTGTCTACTGTTGAAAACCGCACCTTTTCAAAGTCAAATATATCCTTCAGGAAATAAAGAACTTGATCCTAGTGAAAATAATGGCATAGCAAATTCAGTTATTCAGGGTAGTGTGCAGTTCTTAGACTTATTACAGAAACATTTATTTCTAGTTTATTTGTTTATTTTTATTTTTTTAGTGTATCATGAACAGTCTTAAGGGAATGAACTTTCATACCTTGAAGAAGCTGCACAATTCATACAGAGAATTTCGAGGACCCAGGAAGCCCCATGCCAGAACAGGACTAATATGTTCACAAATAGCATAGAAATGTGCAAAGAAACCATCAGGAATCTGGAGATAGAATTTTTAAAAAATTATCAGTAATTAACAATAAATAATCGTTTCCTTAAATTAACACATTAACATTGGAATACTATACATATTTATCAGGAATAAGTCCCAATGAACTCAAGGGAACTGCATTGGATTCTGTTGTAAAGGTTGCAGTCCTACAGTGACTAGGGCTGCATCCACACTGCAGAAATAATCCAGTTTAACACCACTTTAACTGCCATGGCTCAATGCTATGGAATTCTGGGAACCGTAGTTTTGTGATATATTTAGCCTTCTCTGTCAGAGAGCTCTAGTGCCACAACAAACTACAAATCCCAGAATTCCATAGCACTGAGCAATGGCAACTGAAGTGGTTTCAAACTGGATTATTTCTGCATTGTGAATGCAGCCTTAGTCAAGAGTAAGGATTATCTAACTCAGTGGGATTTACTTTTGGGTAGACTTGTATGGTATAACTGAAAAGTCATTTAACAAAAGGGTGGCCTTTTTTACAGCACATTTATATTCAATAATAAGAGCTGAATCTATTTCACCATGCTAGTTTTTTATATTTATATACACACAACACAGTTTCTTCCATGCACTAAAATAATGCCAGTTTTAACTTTTCCCCCCTATATAATTCATTCCTAACATCTTGATATGTTTTCAATAAATTGATAAAGATAATTTTTATACTTAAACTTTTGTGCATAACTGAACACTGAAGCTGTTCCAACCATCTTAAAATGAGAAACCACCTAAGCATGTGAACTAAATACATTTTAATGTGGAAGAATATTTGATCATTGTTTTTTCCCTGATAAATAATGAAAATGTTATTTATTTAGTTTTAGCTACATGTGAATGTTAAAATGAAAAAGTTTATCATGTTGAGAAATATGACATGGCTACTCCTCAATAATCTTCTCAGCTTCTCATGGTTGGAATATTAACTAGTGAGTTCCCATGACACTCAGGTCACTTTTTCTTCTAGGTGCCACTAGGTGAAATGGTTCATACTGACTGTACTGTTTTCCTTTCAATACAAATTTATTTGCACATTCAAAAATTGCTGTGGCATGGAAATTTCATATTCCTTTTTCATATTCATTATTCCATTTCATATGCATATCTCTTTTCATATTCCTGAAGTCTATGGATTATTGTAATGGTATATGTTACTCACAGTTGAGTCAGGCACTATCTCATATCTGTGCTGATCTCTAGTTGTACTCATCATAGATTACAGCTTTGGATAATGGCCATTATCTTTACAAATATAAAACTGAAAACTGACCTTCATTTTTTGCTTTTTTTGTTTCAGGACTGACCAGCAACTGGAAGCCACAGCCTAAACAAACAAACAAACAAACAAGGTGCTTAGACAGTTGGAATACTTCCTCTTTATAAATAACATAAAATATCTCATCTGTTCTCCTGATTTTATAACATTGTGTGATTAGGAGTTCTGTAATATTATTTAACACCATATAACTATTTCATGTAAAATAATACAGTTGGCCCTTGGTATCTGCTACTTCCAGGACCATCTGTGGATGCCAAAATCAAATCCCATTATATACAATGGCATAGTAAAAGGGTGTCCTTTATATCAAATGGCAAAATCAAGCTTTGCTTTTGAGGGTTTTTTGCAAGGGGAAATATCTTTAAGCCATGAATGGTTGAATCTGTGGATGCAGAATCTTTGGACAGGGAAGGCTGATTGTATTACAAAACTCATAATTACACAGTTTTATAAAATCAGGAGAAAGCTGAACTATTTTATGTTGTATCACTATTACATGGCAACATAAATTCCCTAAAGGCAAAGGCACCAGGTCCTGTCTGATTTTGGAAGCTAAATATCCCTGGTTAGTACTTGGATGGGAGATTGCCAACAGATATCATATGCTGCAGGTTATATGTGAGAGGAAGGAACTGGGAAAACTACCTCTAAGTATTCCTTGCCTAAGAAAACCCTATAAAATTCATGGGGTTACTGTAAGTCAGGGGTCCCCACACTTTTTGAGCTGGGAGCCGGTTCACTGGCCCCCAGATCTTCGGAGGCCGGAGGCGCGCACGTGCATGCACACTACTTGGGCGCCGTTTTGTGTTCCAAAATGGCACCCCGCGTCGCGCATGCGTGGCGGCGGCAGGACCAGCCGCGGGCCGGTTCAAAGGCCTCAACAGGCCGGGTTCGGCCCACAGGCCATAGTTTGGGAACCCCTGCTGTAAGTCAACAATATGTGAGGCACATACACGTACAATTACATGTTTAAGAAATGGCCTACATTTGTTGCTGTGATATAATTTAATTATTTGTTCTGATTTACATCTCTCTGTATCCCATGGGCTCAGAGCAGCTTATGAAAGTTCTGTAAATGTTACTAGTCCTGCCCCCTGGACCCCTATAGGCATGCTGTCTATTGCTGTACAGTAGTACAGTGTGCTGTACAGTACAGTACTTTCTGCAAAATCTGGATCTGGCCATTTGTGAAAGACAGGAGAATAGGTATAACTAGTGGGTACTAATATTAGTTTTCAAGACCCATAGAATGCATTAGTATACCAAAAAGGAAACGCCCAAGTGGCGTTTTTTAAAAATGAAGAAGGCTCCAGCAGTGGCAAAAATTTTACCCTCATTTTTTTGGTGCTGGCTGGAGATATGTGAATATGTGTGCTGCATTTTTCCTACCTCTGTTCCAAAAGATTAGGAACATAGTTTTCTAAAATTAGATTACAATTTTATCTGTAGCTTTCTGATTTGAAGATGTCTCCAAAACACAGGACTGTTTATTCTGTTAATTAGTGTTAACAATTCTAAAAGCAGGCATCATCTATCATATATTTCCCCTTGCCAACTTGGGGGAGCTTACCTTCTTTTTTAAAAAAAGGCCTTGTGAAATATATAGCTTTTAGTTATATGGCAGTTAATAAACACTTTCTTTTTTACTTTTCTAATTCTATTATAGCTTAAATTCAATGTCCCCAGAATTTTTCATGTGAAAATTTTCTTTTCTTTAAAAAAAAAAAGATGCATTTGTACCCATAAAAACACGAACAGAGGCATATATTTCTGATTTGATCATTGCAGTAAAAAGAAGGAAAGAAAACCCCTCCTCCAAGGGAGAAAATACTTTAAATACTTTTTGAACCAGCTAAGCAGTTTTGTCCTAATAAGGCTTGGGATAATACAATATACAGATGGCAAACCTAGACTTTTGTCTCCCATAGGGCATAACAGAATTTGAATGGAATGGAAAGGAATGCTTTAGTACTAGGAGGTAAAATGCTACTGACAGAAATCCATTTAGATATACACAAAATGTATAACCAAGGGAGAAAAAAAGTGCTCCAAGCATTGATGTTAACTTCCTCTAATGTAGTCTTCTACAACATGAGACTAATGGGCTAAGTATGACCTCTTCAAGGAATCCAAATATCCATTACTCACTCCCCCTTTAACTCTTCTTTGTCAAGAAATCTACTGCCTACCTAAACTGAGTGAAAGAAGGAGTTCAGCAGAATATCTGTACAGCTTTTCCTCTTTCTGGATTCAGGGTCATACATGATGGAGTTGGTGCCTATTCTATTCGTCTGCAACAGAGCTGTGATAAGTTCCCATGACTAGCACAGAAGTGTGCAGAATTAAGGAATATAGGATAGAATAAGGTAGGTGTGTAGGAATAAAGGATATAAAGGAGCGGCAAGACTAATTTTCACTCCATGAACCCACAGAAGATCACACCATCTCATTTGTGACCAAAAAATGCAACCTGGAATCAGTTCCCAGTGTGATTTCCAGGGTTTTTGGATGTTTTGGAGGGGTTTGCAAGTGCTTAAAGCTAACTGGCCACTTGTCAATAATATTTTGACAATACTTTTTAATTTCATCATGCAGTGGGGTGCAGAGTCTTTGAAGGGTTAGAAGGGCCGTAGCTGGGTCCCAATGCTTCCATGGGCCATACTTCCTCCGCCCCTCATGTAAAGAGCTGAAATGAGAGTTAAGGTGAAGAGCCTGATAGATTGGCAATTTAAAGGGAAAGAGAAAAAGGAGATAATAGAAACTAATGTGAACTGGGGTGGTGAAGAAAGAAAAGAATGGTCAAAAGAATGGGGCTGCAGAGAGAACTGTACAGAGTTGAAATTGAAGTGCAGGTCAGCTTCCAAGAAAAACACAGAAATGTGTCCTATAGGATGCTGAGACACAAGAGATTATGCTACATAGTAGAAAGATAAAAAAAGAAAAGAAATAACAAAAAGAGCATGTTATGGTACACAGAGAAAAAATGTATTACTTGTTTAACAACCCCCTCCACATTCCTTTTTTTAGTTGGCACGGAAAGGAGGGAATGGGGAATATGGGAATGTGGGAACTGGGAAGGGGATGTGGGCAGCAGAAAAACTCTATAGCAATGGTCTATGTACACCCTGCAGTAAACAACATTTTTGTCCACTTAACAAGAAGCTTCAAAAGATTAAATGCATGTTCATGGCAGCTCTACAACCTGTACTCAACCAATTTTACTTACAGAGCTTTCTTCAGATCTTTGTGCTCAATCCACCTGTGTCTAACTTACTTTTAAGTGCTCGGGAATGGGCCTGGTGCAGGGTAGGGTATACCTATAAATTCACATCCCTGTCTCATTTTAGTTTTTTGCAAGTTCAGAAGACTACCCGAACAGCACTAAAGTGACTTAGCACTTGAGTTAATAATATGTAAGAGTGGCTTTAGATTTAGGAGATTATCACATTTACGTTTAATTTGACTGCTCCCCAAAGGGATACAGTCGCATTGCGGGTTGCTACCGTGTATTATCAAATGTAATTCACCACCGCTGCTGCCGGGCAGGTACAACCTGGCTGCATCCTGGGTCCCAGACGCGTTTCGGAGGCCACTTTTGCAAAATGGCAAGCTCCTGTATCCCGTTGGGGAGCAGTCAAATTAAAAGTAAGTGCGATAATCTCTTTATTTGAGTTATGTATCTGTTCTCATAGCTAAAGCCTTACTCCCTCTAATTCCAATAGTTATGATACAACTAAAGCTATGCTAGAGAGGTTTCTATGGTCAAGATCACACCAGAGGTGACTGATAGTGTCCTGATCAGTGGGATGGTGAACTAACCTTGGGTCCAAACTTTAAAGATCTATCCAAGGTGCTGAAACATAACCACAAACCCAGTTCAGTAGATTGGGTAGTTCCTTTAAAGTGCTGGATGAAACCCAGAGATAATTGACTGCTCACATGACTGCTAGAATGGCAGGACACACCTGCTATCTATTACCCTCCACATTGCCAAAAACCTACTATAGAAAGATTTCCAGCCCTCCAGATAACGCCACACATCCTGTTCTTCAGACAGAAACAGTTCTTTCAACAGAGCAGTCCTATTCACTCCTGGCTTATAGCCATATAGCACTTCCCTGCTGAAAATGTGGAGACTAATAAAAGTCATTATAGAACTAAAATGTTTATAAAACAGTGAACAGTGCAGATGGCAGTAAGGAGTTTTGGGCAGTTAACAGGGTGCCCCTACTCTCTCCATATTCAAGAACAAATAGTACTTATGAATGTCATGTGCTGAGGACATGTTGAGATGCCCATTATGTTCCTGACCTGTCTGTGAACATGTAGAGGCATCTGGTTTTGCTACTAACAGAAACAGAATGCCGGGTCAGAACGGCTACATTCTAGCCTAGCAAGACAATCCATAATATTTAAGTCAAATCCCCAATTTAACATAGGCATCCTAGCTTGCAAATTTGTCATGAAGTAGAAGACTGGAGAACCATTGGTAATCATACAAACTACTTGTCTCTGTGTGTGTTTAAATATGAGTGTCTGACTGTCCCAGCATTTCTCTCTCTCTCAATCTATGAGCATATAAGGACATAGGATGAGGTTGGGAGTTGTTGGCTGGTTGCCTTGTAATATCTTGTTCTAGCAGCATACAACAACTCTGAGGCTGAGAGAGTGTGACTTACCCAAGGTCAGGCAGAATATAAATTATAGAAGGATCTAAATTAAATCAATAAGATAAAAATTGCATGGCAGAATATATACAGAGATAGCATGGCAGCATACATAGAAAGTGAAGAAAAAAAAAGGATGGATAGAATAAAATAAAAAAAAAAACCATAAAGCAGCTGCTAGGGGAGGTGTCAGGCAGACTTCTCTGGAAAGTTAATTCCATAACTGAGGGGCTACAAGGCTGCATCCACATTGCAGAAATAATACAGGCTGACACCATTTTAACTGCTAGTGCTCAATGCTGTGGAATTCTTGGAATTTTAATTTGTTGTGTCACCAGAGCTCTCTGACAGAGAAAGCTAAATGTCTCAGAAAACTACAATTCCCAGAATTCCATAGCATTGAACCATGAACCAGTTAAAGTGGTATCAACCTGGATAATTTCTGCAGTGTGGATGCAGCCTACTACTTACAGAGTATTCAGATGTAGTCACCCCCCATATCTTAGTATGTGTAGTACTCTGTGTTGAGTTTCTGTTGCCAGGTTACAGCTCAGGTAAGAATTTATGGGAAGACTTGATCAAATACTGCAGCCTCAAGGTGTAGAGGATTATTATTATTAACATTTATTTATAGAGCGCTGTAAAATTTGCACAGCACTTTACATAGTACATAGTAATGTGTACTCTGTGCACAGAGAAGAAAGCCTGGCACCCCCCTGAAATCTCAGGCTCGTATCTTGGGTGTGCTCTTAGACTCCACTCTGAGCCTGGATGCCCAGGTTTCAGCAGTGGCCAGGAGTGCATTTGCACAGCTAAAACTTGTGCACCAGCTGTGCCCATTCCTTGAGACATCAGATCTGGGTATACATGCCTTGATTACATCCCATTTGGACTACTGTAACGCACTCTATGTGGGGCTGTCCTTGGAAACTTCAGCAGGTTCAAAACACCACAGCCAGAATGCTGACTGGGGCCAGTTATAGGGAGCATATAACTCCCTTCTTGAAACACTTTTACTGGCTACTGGTTCATTTCCAGGCACAATTCAAAGTGCTAGTCATGACCTATAAAGCCCTACATAGCTTAAGTCCAGACTATTTGAGAAACTGTATCTCTCCATCTGAACCTACCAGAGCCCTAAGATCTTCAGAAGAAGGCTTTCTATTGGTGAGGACATGAGAGAGAGAGAGAGACTTTTCGGTGGCTGCTCCTGCCCTCTGGATTACTCTTCCATGAGAAGCAAGGCTGGCCCCCTCCCTACTTGCCTTCTGTCAGCAAGCAAAAACAGAAGGCAAGGCTTTTAATGTGTGATCATGGGACGGCTTTTTATATGAGGTGGGTATCGTGCTTTTATTGTGGTTTTAATGTTTGTAATTTTATATTGTTTTTATGTGAAATTTTAATTGTCTAATTGTAACAAGTTTTTAATGTGTTTTTATTTGTGAGCCACCATGGGTCCCTTCTGGGAGAAAGGTGGCATAGAAATAAAATAAATAATAACTGTTAATAACAACTTGTATTTTATACTAACTAAAGTTTCTAGGCCATTTTCAAAGCCAGCTCCAGGCACAACATATTGCATTAATCTAGGTGGGATTAGCAAATGGAATACTGAAACCAGATTCAAGATGATCATATAAAATGTGGAGGCAACACATGGCACTGGGTAATACATTGCACATTAGCTTTAGGACCTGCAAAAATTTGTTAGTGAAATTTGGTGGCAAACCACTAAAGGGCATAACCAGAAAAAGAAAGTTCTTGCTTTAAAAGAGCTTTTGTAGTTTTCTGCCCAATTCTGGAAGGGTGTTGAGCATAGTGGTTTGAGAGGGAGACCTGACCCCAGAACCCAGCAATACTGCCCATCTCTGTTCTAAATCTATTTAAGTAAGGTCATATCTGGAATACGCGCCTAAGCTGGTAGAGGTTTTTCTGTACCACAATGAACTCTTGTATCTTTAGTGACAAACATGGATCTACAAGCATCCTCCAAGCTAAAAATTTGTTCCTTTATGGGAACACATCTTCTTCCACAACAGACTGAACACCACTCACCTGGACAGATGAGCCTTCCATCTTATGTGGACTGAGCTTTAGTTTATTAGCCTTCATCCAGTCTACTAGTGACTGCAAAATTATTTGTATTTGAGATACACAGATGTATTGTTTGTGCATTAAGCAGTCCAAACTGTAAAAATATATTGCAAAAATTTCACAAAAATACCTGTCTGCTCAAGTATTTTACCTCAGGTTCCTGGGTGAGTGGACAGTAAGTAAAAACCGTGTAAAACTCTGTGAACACATTCATGAATAACTGTTGTCAGCTTGGGAAGGTAGTCTGCCTTGGCTACAATACAGATCACTTTTATACAGTGGACAAATTGACTGGTAAGAATTTCATGTACATATTCTTAAACTGTTTAGACATGTAAATAAAAGAACCAGTACTTTTCCATATATATGATTTCTATATTTTATTATACAAAGTACTAAGCACTGCAGCTAGATCCAAATTATTGGATTAGTTTGGAGTGCAGGCAGAACCAAATAATTGATTCATTTTGAAATGGATTTGCAGTCCTGAGAAATTCAGTACTTGCAAGAATAATAATACATATTATAAAGTGCTAGACAAGCAAAAGTATCTCATACAGACATTTAAGCTATAACACAGTTTCTTCAATATTTAAAATTTATTCAGAATGCAGTTACCAAATTCTCTTCTATTCTATAAATTCTGGAAAAGCCTATGGAAATATTGAAGCATGGAATAAAGAACATACTTACAGTTTCTTTGAAGGAGGAATTCAGCCAATGGTTGTTAACCACATTCTGTATAGACATAGGTGGATTCTCTAAATCTTCAAAGGAATCCATTAATATGAAGTCCAGGACAACATCATAGAAATTTAGATGTTTCACCTACATTTAGAATATTTAATTAATGAAAATTATTGCATACATTTACTAATAACAACTTATTTTAAATTGAACTAGAAAAATCAGATCACAGTGAAATCATTCTATTCATTCTTATCATTCTATTGTCTAAATAAACCAACCAAAAATAACAGCAGATACCTTCCAATAATGACAAAAATCAGCATCAATAACAATTACAAACCACTTAATGGAAGTAAAAAGTATACTTGTTGTTACCTGCTTTCTCAAGAAATAAAATATATACTTGCAAATGAAATATATTAAAAATGAAATATAAAACAGTTACATGAAATATACTTACTCCACAAGCAGCAAGCTCCATTTCAGTACTAGCCCAATGATCTGTTTGCTCTAAGAAAGTGATCATTTCATCAAATACTTCTTCAAATTTATTTGGGTTCTGTATAATAAACAATAAATAGCAGAGAAGTCATATATGATTTTATTCAATCCTTAACTTTAAATGGCAGTTCATTTTCATCTGATGCACAATGATTACTGTATATACTCATGTATAAGTCTATAAATTTAGGTTTAAAAATTGACCCAGAAAACTTGAGTAGATTTATCCACAGATCAATGTAAGTACTGTGTCTTAACTCTTATTTAAAAGAAGGAACCATCCCCTCTCTCATCCATCCAGCCAGTTAGCACAAAGAGTTATGTCTGCTGGAATTTTGTAAGTTCTTTATTGTTCTGCTTTGATTCATCCTTTAGATCCTTTGCTGTGTGCCCCTAAGTTTTACCCTTGACTTATCTATCCATGGGTCATAGCAAAATCCATAATTTTGGCCCCAACTTATACATAAGGTCAACTTATACCCAAGTATAGCTACAAGTCAAGGGAGGGGCTTGAATCCAATGCTCCATGCACATGCTGATATGCACACAGTGCTTCTCTGCTAGTGGTTTCAGCTGGACTGTATACTACTGCAGAAATAATCCAGGTTG
This sequence comes from Phrynosoma blainvillii, assembly GCA_026167975.1. NCBI lineage: Eukaryota > Metazoa > Chordata > Lepidosauria > Squamata > Phrynosomatidae > Phrynosoma > Phrynosoma blainvillii. The sequence goes on from JANUYF010000004.1 coordinate 207,682,671, forward strand.
ACATCACTTTAACTGTAGTTTGTTGTGGCACCAGAGCTCTTTCACAGAGAAGGCTAAATGTCTCACAAAACTATGTCTCACAAAACTACAATTCCCAGAATTCCATAGCATTGAGCCATGGCAGTTAAAGTGGTGTCAATCTAGATTATTTTTGCAGTATGGATGCAGCCTTGGTACATTTTTTTAGGACAACTGGGACGGACCTGCTCCATAAACTGGAATCACTGTACAAGTGGAATTTCACATATGATATAAAGTGCACCCACTGTGTATGCAAGCATCTTCATCAACAGCTATGTCCAAGAATTAATACTGAGTACATGGGCCTGCTTTGTACTTGTAGAAAAAGTTTTCATATTTAGTTCTCCAAACTGAATAGTCATATTCATAATCTTTCATATTCAGTTCTCCAAATTGAAAATTGAAATAATTGTTAGTTATCTCTCTTTGGGAGACAGTTAAGAGTGTAAATCTTCTTGTACATTAAATACACCTTGTAATTAAATATTTGTTTTTTTTAATAATTTGCTTAGATAGACAGACTGACAGACAAATATAAAAATTAAATGTGTCATTTAAGTTATTAGAAGAAATGTGGTTTACCTTTCTTGCTCTTGCAATTAAAGCGCACAAAATTTTTCTACCACTTTCTGCAAGAAATACTCTGTTTGCAGTATCTGAAAGGATAACCTGTAAAGAATCACCAGACATTACAAAGCTAGACATTTTAAATCCCTTTCTCACATCCAAATTCATTGGAAGCCAAACATACAAGATCATTTAAGTTCTGATTCATACCATACTGAGATCACTTCCAGCCAGTCCTCCTTGAGAATCTGCCTTTCCCCAAGTAAATATATATTTGCAAGGAGAGCAGAATACCAGTGGCAGGAAGATTTAATCAGAATCCTTGAACCTATTACCTTTAAGCTGTGGGAAAATGGCCTCCAAAGCTATTGCTATTGGTCTCTCCTTCCTTATCGATACAGATTTCAAAGGTGGAGATGGAAAAAATGCTCACTCCAGTTTTGCCAGTGCTTTAAAGATTTCATAAAAAATACTATCACACCCCCCCCCCAACATTCCCTTGTATATCATTAAATATTCCCTGAGTAATTTCAGAAAGACTTAGTTAATCACTGCTACTGTATTGGGAGTGGGTGGGAGGCTACCTTTTACTAGAGATTACTACAAATAATGGCTACCACCTAACTCAGACCAAATTCTTAGACTCTTTAGTAGAGAGAATTTATTAATTCCTAAAACTCCAATTCAACACTGTTATAGTATGCCAGAAGCATATATTTTCTGGTAATCCAATCCTATGTATATTAGCCATGGAACAGCTGCCTTTGGTCCCACCCTGGGAGAAAGGTGGCATATAAATAAAGTAAATAAATAAAGTAAATAAACATTTAATGTACAGTTTAGCATTGCATGACATGTTAACAATAAGCTTTAAAAGCAACAGTGCTCAATACCCAAGGAGTGGTACACTAAGAAGCCGCCCCAAGGAGTTGCATGGTTCCATCCAAGAGTTCTTACACAGCATGTCTAACAAAGCTCACAACACTACGCTTGAGCAGCTGGACTGTCCCTGGCTATATATTCTAGTTTTTACTGGGATACCTTCATGAGTTTCACTGATACATTAGTTATAATAAAAGCACAGGGCTTTCTAGATCACCTTTTCCCAGTTTCTCTCCCTATTGTTGTTGGACCACATGCCTCATAATTCCAGCCACCATAGCCAAATTGTAGGTCACAGTAATAGTACTCTAACATCTGCAAACCGACAGTTGGGAAAGATTCCATTTATTTGAAAAGCAACTTTTATCTAAAAATTGGACTTTTTACCTGAAAAGCCTGGCGGATGCAATGAAGCTTAGCGAGAAAATCGCTGTCCCCCAAACACTCCAGCATTTCAGTCCTACACATGCAAAAGAACATAGTAAGATAACATTTGAAACATAGTGGAAGACTTGCACTTTAATCCCAGAAATTGTTCATGTTCTATGTGAAGTCAAAGGCTTTCACAGCCGGTGTCCATAGTTTTCTGTGGGTTTCCAGGGCTATGTGGCCACATTCTGGAAGAGTTTGTTCCTGATGTTTTGCCTGCATCTGTGGCTGGCATCTTCAGAGGGTGGTGGGATGGAAGTATGTGGGGTTTATAAACTTGTATGCCCCTTGGTTGGGAAGAAGTGATTTACATATTAATGTGATGGTCTGTTATGTAGGAGGATATGTGTCTATTTAATTAGCAATCCATTGTCTGTGGGGAAACCCCCTGACCCTGGGTGGTGTTCACTTGCATGTATTAAGTCATATCCTCCCAACCTGAGGCCTTGCCATTCAACAACAGACCATCACACAGATTAACATGTAAATCACTTCCTCCCAATGAAGGGTCACATAAGTATACCCCATACTTCCATGCCACCATCCTCTGAAAATGCCAGCCACAAATGCAGGTGAAATAGCAGGAACAAACTCTTCCAGAACACAGCCACATAGCCCAGAAAACCCACAGAAAACTATGTTCTTGTTCTGTTCACATTTTTGAATATTTGCAATTATTAGGAGAAACATAGAAATACTCAGTACCGTAAGACGCGTGAATAAATCTTGCCCTCCTCCGCCAAATGCATAGCTTCTTCATATAATGGGCAATGGCAAAAGGAATCCAGATTATAAGGGTTTCGGCTTTCTCTGTGTTCTGTAAGCTAAAAAAAGAAACCTTTTAAGGACTGACAATAACTCAGAACCAGTATTGCTTTAAATTGCAGATTAATGTTCCCCTCCCCCGAAACATGTAAAAGAAAAATAACAGTGACACACTAGACCATAGTTTTGCCACTGTGCGACAACAGCTGAGCTCTTAGGAATGCTCAAGTGCTTTTGTGGCACATTCCAGAAAAGCCATTGCAAGTCATTCAAGTGTGTGTGTGTGTGTGTGCGTGCACACACACACAAGCACAGAGGAATAATTTGCAAGTGATCTAATTATATCTTTCCAAAGGAGGGATTAATAATGAAGAAAAAAGAACATACAGAACTTTAAGACAAGGCAATTAAGTTCCCGGTCATAAAAAAAGAAAACTGAGATAGTCCACATTTTGTACTGGGATGGATTAAACAAATGGCCCACACAGCCATCACTCAATGGACTCCAGCTATATATTGTTTGGTTAAAAAAACAGACCAAAGAGAGAGAGAGAGCTAGAGAGAGAAAGACTGTTTTAACTATTATATAAAGTAAAAGTAACAACGGGAGTGGGGAGTGGGGGGTGGGCGGGGGGAGAAACACAACAGCCTAAAATCACTTCCATGCAAATCACTCCCATGATAGTTCAGCATGTTCTTAAGGAACTTTGCATCAGTGTTACACTAACTATGTATTTACAAAAGCTTTACATTCCATACAGCCTACATCCACCAAGCTGATTTTTTAAAAAATTACAACAAATCAATGTCATTGATCTTTCAGACCATCTTATTAGTAAGAATGACCCAAAATACTAACACCAATTATTTCTGGACTGATTCACACAGCCAGGTGCTTTACAAATACATGAAATTTATGGTGTTTTTAGAACACATGCTCACAAGTCAAAAACGGTAAAGAATAATTTTATTAAAATATGGTACTTGGGAAAAGAAGGCTGCAACAATATCAAAACTTTCTCTGACATACAGTGTACAGTCTGACACATAGAGTGGGATCTTATAATAGTTACAAATGTCCCAACAGGACTTCCCAATAGGATCATAAAATTTGTCATGTCCATTTTGCTTCATGTTTTCACTTTTTTAAAATTTTCACAAACATTTGTACTGACTTTTTCCTCAATTTTCCGGGGGGGGGGGGGGATCTCATTTTGTCACATCTTTACAGTGTGGATTTTTGAACATTTTTGCAAGCATATCCATTGTTTCTAGTACAGAACATGTACTGATTTTTTATCAAATACATTTTATTTTTAATTTTTGTGCACTATTTCTCTCAAGCATATACATTTTAGCATGTACTGTGTCCACATTGTGTGTATTTGTTTTAAAATGGTGTCACAAGCATCAAAAATGCTATATAATTTGTTGACAAATTAGGTCCCTGTCCATCTTTAAATTCAAAAAATGAGAATTTGCACAATTTTCACTGAAATGCAAAACAAACTAATTTATCTTTAGGGAAAACTATATTTATATCAATGGGAAACATTAACCAGATTTATAGTTAATGGAAAATATTAACCAGGTTTACGTTTGAATGTCTTGCAACTCAAAGCCTTTGCAAACTCAGTAAAGGAATGGATTTAGATTAAGCCATCTTCCTTATTGGACAAGTCAGCATCCAGGTCTCTTTTCAAAACTATTTCCTCTACATTTGTCAAGTGGTGCCCAGCAAAAGGGAAAGTCCACCAACATTTCCTTTGCAGAAAGTGTTGTATGCTGCCTGTTGTTGCACTTGAACTCCTGCTTTGGATCCGATTAACCAGGCTCTCATTTGCACATCAAACACCTTAAAATTTCAACCCAGGATTTCTATTATGAATCTAGGGTCCCAAACAGACGGCCCAAAAGGGCCACTGTCGGGCTGATCTGGGGGTGCAGTGTGCACATGATGCACACCCCCAGATTGCATGGAGGCTGCACCAGGGTCACGTAACACAGCCCAAATCTGGCCGCAAAAGGAGCAATTTTTTATCACTCCTTTTTGTGTACCATTCAGGACCACTGCAGCAGCCGCCCTCGGGACCACGGTGTATGATTGCCATGGTCCCGTGGTGGTCCCATAGTGATCAGGGAGGGAGCGGCCTCTGGACACACCTTTTGCCCTTTCTGCTTCACCCCAGGTTTCCTTTCAGTGCAGAATTTTGACAAAAGTGAAAAGAAAACTGTCCTTCATACAAGGAACATAACATAACTCTTATCTTAAACACAGTCCTCCCTTTGCCATCAGACAAGCACTAGTATTACTGTCTTGCAGAGACTAAATGGCAGATGAAATCGAACATACAGCTGTTCCAGTCTAAGAATATCTCTTTCAGTCAATTAGGGACTACAGATTCCAGTAGTATGATACCCGAATTTCCAAAAATTGCTATCCTAATTGAGATATGTTTATTTAGCTTGTGGTCACCACCAGAAGCCCACAAGTCACTTTGGATTTTCGATGACTTTATGAGAATCCTCGGAGTCTATCACTTTATCCCAACCTAATGTATTACACGCCTCCAATATGGGAAACTTGGAAGAAAAAGCCTGACATTTATGTGTGTATGACTACAGTATTTCATTCTGTCTCATGAATTTACACCTTTTAAAAAACTTCCTTATCTATACATGCTTTTCTAGGACATGCCCTTCTGAAATAAATAATTACAGGTTGAATATCCACATGGATAATGTCCACATGGGTGGCTGAGATTGTGACCCTTTTGCTTTCTAATGGTTCAGTGTACACATACAGTGTACATATAAAATATTATGTCTAAAATTACCCCCAAGCTATGTTTATAAGGTGTAAATGAAACATAAATGTATTTCATATTTAAACTGTGTCTTGTCTTCAAGGTATCTCACTATGCACATGCAAATATTCCAAAAATCTAAAAATATCCCAAATCCTAAACACTTCTGATCTCAAGCATTTTGGATAATGGACTCATCCCGTACTAACTAGTAGAGACAACTGATTAATCTACTACAAGACATTATTACATGTAATAATGCAGATAATGCTGGTTCAACATACCTCTGCAGCTGAAACAAATGAATCTGTTGATCCAATGCTTAATGTATCACGCAGACTGAATTCATCTGTGTTATCTTTCACAGTGCTATCTGTGTCTTTATCTTAACAAAGAAATAAAAATTGATTGCAAACATCTTTTGTTGATTGACTATAATCATTACAGTTAATGATATACTCAACTGTGCTCCTTAATTTTATTCCTGTAGCCATTTTATTGGGCAAGTGCTATTATCAACATTAGCTGCCAAGGGTTTGTTGGTGCATGAAAACTGGCTCCACATGGTTTCCTGATCCTCTGGACCAGATTTTGGGGGTTCACAGAGGTGAACTGTTATCCTCCTGACTCTGTTGGACTGTATTGTTCTGTCCCATAGATTGGATTTCAAAAGGAAATAAATTTGCAAGTAATATTTGGGATGAGTAAATCCAATTTTTTAGCCATCTGAATTAGCTAGAAGATTTATGAGAGAGAAAAGACTTTTCAGGCTTTCCAGCATGGAAACGATTTAGGAACTACTCCCCAAAATTGTTTGGTAACAATTCATACAAGTGCTTGGAATCATACATTTCCATGGTTGAGACTCATATAAAGTATCTATTACACTTACCAACTGCCACTCTCAGACATTTCTACTATGCACTATTTTTAGTCTCCTCTTATAAACTGAGCCATAGAATTATAAAATGTCTACCAGTCACAAAGGCTAGTACCCCATCCATATTCAGATACAGTTGGAGAATTGAATCCAATAAAGAGTTAACATTATTTGAATGTCAAAAATAAGATGCAATACTTTTTCAGAACAATTATACCTCTAATCAGAGGTGCTGGTGGGAGTGAAGAGATCCTGGGGAAGGTATCTTCTGGGGACCCAAGCCTACAAACCTCCCCCTGCTTTCTTCTCCTCCCCTGTACACTTTATACCTCACTCCTCATGCTCAACTTTCATATCTTCACCACCAGACAACAGCACCTTTTCTCTGTCTTTGTTCTCATTGTGAGAAAAGATTGGGGGCTAGAGAGAAAGGTGGAACTGCACTCAACATCTTAATTTTCCCAGAATGTTTCAAATAAGTCCACAAGATAAAGGATAAAGGAAGATGCTGGGGACAACTTCAGGGAATAAAAGATGCCCTATCCAGTGGTCTGGCTCTGTGCCTCTGACTTTAATATCTCATTTACAACAAATCCTTGAGCCAAAAGGCATAGTGACAAGTGCTGCTCAGGAAACACTTTGTTATAGCATAATTTTCTCCAGAGTTGCATATATTCAAAATGTATGTGCTACAAATGCTTCGGAGAGCTTTAGACAGGAGACACCAGCACAATGAAAGCTCTAGGAATGCACAGCTGCTTGATCCACCCAGCCACCCCAGGCAGCCAGTCACAGATTCTCATGATGTCCATGACCTAACAGCCTGATATGTTGGTTACCTTATTTATACTTTCAATGGACTTATTTTAGAAGCAATAGGATTTTTTTTGGAGATCTCCTCTTGTCTTCAAGTGCTGTTGGATTTTTAAAGGTTGAGTTGTTTTTCTCATGGGAAAGAAAAATATTTTTGCTGAGTGGGTAATAACCAAAAGTTCTAGCTTTAATGCATATTTTTTAACTCAAAAATGACAAGTATAAATTCAGAGTCCACATTTTTTCTGTCTTGATATATACAGGTCAGCAACTATTTGGTCACCCATGAAGCAATACATTTCATATTTCAGATAATGGTATCTGGGGTTTTATGAAATGCTTTTAAATTAAAAAAAATAAAATTATATGATCAGACAATGTTATAAACACAGGATTATAAGAGTAATCCCATGACTGAAAAAACAACAATGGATAAATGCAGAATGTACCGGTACATTGATTTGTTGTGAGATGAGGTGTTAAGAGCCACTCTGCTGGTGGCAAGGTCAGGTAGCAGCTATGTTGCTGAATGATACCCAGCATACCATGGACACCATGGCATGTCTTGCCAGAGCTATTCTGTCAGAAACAGATGGGTGGGAGTGGAGAGGGAATAGTAAATTTGGAGATTTGTCAAAGGTCTTTTATTCCAACATACTACCAAAATGAACTCTTGACTACATCAGACTTGGAGATAGTGTAGCTTATTACCTTTGATTGACAGCAATGGGAGAGGAAAAGGAAGAATGGTTTTTTAAAAAAGTAAAATAAAATAAAATGCAAGAAAAGGTAAATTTGGAAGCAAGTCAGGATGAGATAGGATGTAGCAAGACTTCTACCACAGGTTACATGAAGATTAAGCCATAGTGGCCAATATACAGAGATAGCGAAATACTAGACATGAAATGTCTATTCCTCATTTTATGGGCAATTGGAAACCTGGTCTAAAGGCAGCAGAGTACTAAGATGCCTGAAACAGACTAAATCCTTTTGGGTATGTGGTGATTCACATTCATGAATAATCTCCTCCTGAATTATATCCTCCTTGCAAATATAAAACCAACATCAGGCAAAGCATTTTCCCTTGGAGATATGAAGGCAGAATGGAAAGTCAGGGGAAGAGATTTGTGGTTTCTTACTGGTGACTGGCACAAGCACTAATCCCTCCATTCCTAAACACTGCAGTCAATGGGGGCACTGCATCAGACAAGGCCCACAGATTCTGTTCAAGTCCCATTGTCACAGGATGCACTGTCCTCACTCTCAACTTCACCATGCCACCACCTCCTCCTGATCCCTACCTTTTACAAAAGAGTTTGCTTTCTAATCCCAACACACTATCCAATTTGTGGGGAGGATTGGAAGAGCCCCTAACACTTGTTTTCACTTAATTTTTTAAAGCATTTGTTACAAGAACACTATTCAGGAATTACATTCCCTTGTTCAAAATGCAACTCCCCCCCTTGCAAAAACAAATCTCAAAAAACTTCTTTCCAGCCTTTATTATGATCAAAACATCAAGTCAGATCACTGTTTCCAGCCCACCTGTTCTCAGCAGCCAGCCTGCTCTTTGGCACAGCATCATGCTGGGCGCTATGCCAGGCCATCATTCCCAATCCTTTCCAGACTATGCTGACAGCTCTTGTCGCCCACTGCCTGCCACCTCATGGACTAAAGAAAAGTTGGGACTCTGTGAAAAGGCTGGCTGGGGAGGGATCGAGAAGGAGAAGAGCGAGACAGGTACACTTTCTGTACTATAAGTCTCTGCCTTGCTCAATCAAACAAAAGTTGTATCTAGTCCAATATTCCATTTCCCACCACAGCTAGTCAGGTGTCACCACTTAGGAACATTACCTATTAGGACTACAGCTCCCAAAATCTTTCAACCCGCATGGCTGCTGGATATGCTGACTGGAGATGTTGGCCACTATAGTCTAAAAAAGTAACTCTTCCAAACTTTGCCAGATGCCTCTGAGAAGTCTGTAAGCAACACATGAAGGCAACAGCCTCCTCCTGCTGTAGTTCTCTAGCAACTGGCAAAATATGAGGAGGCATGTAGTCTCTGAATATGGAAAATGCATGAAGCCATCTTGACAAATAGTGACTGATGGATCTGTCTGCCACAAATTTGATGGAAATTCAGCCTTCCTGCTCCTACCCACTATAAACTTGAGAGCAGATAGTGTGGATTCTAAGGGCTGCTTAGCATGCAATCAATCTATTACACTTGATTAAATAATAAAATCATTACAACACAGTAGACACAACCCATTACAAGCTCAGCCGTGATAGAGACAATCCCCCCACAAAAGCCAGTAAGACTCATTCACAGAAAAACCTCATTTTTAAAAAAATGATATTTGAAAAAAAGAGAACAACAAAAGAACAGTAATTGGCATTTTTCTTCTCTGTGCTTCACAGAGCATGAATAAAATCAGAGACCTCTATTCACATTCCTCACATTTGAGGGACAGCAGGACAAGCAAATTCCACATGGCTGATTCATAGAAACACAGCACTTTATGACCAAGTGAGGGAGAAAAGTGAACATTTGTTTTATCTCACTATGTCGCTTTGTGTACAAACTGAATTAGAAAATGATGCATTCCAAAACGTCTGTCTATGTGTCTGTGTGTGTGATGCACAATGTTCAGTGACTCCTATACCTCTGAAGACAGTGAGGAGACATAATTGGCTGAAGTAGAGAGAAAGAGATGTCCCTTTTATAAACGTATCCACACTAACTTTTTTTTAGTGATCCAAGCAATTGTGCATTTACATTTTTAAAATAAAAACACCAAAATTGAAATTGGAGAAGACTGCTGCAATTGCATGGTTTCCACTGGTTTAAGAATTAACGTATACACAAGGGATTGCAAATGCATCATGCCCCCTCCCAAAAACCCTTGAAGGATTAAAAATAACTCTGTTTTATTATGATTGTCTTCTGTGGCTTTTATCTTCTCCTTTTCCTCTTTCACCAGTGCGTTATTACAATCTGCTTTTTAACACCTAGTATAATCCATTTCCTCTTGTGACACAGTAGTATTTGTTGCCTATTAGAAGAACAAAAACGAACCTGTGAACCAGCCCTTCATTTAAAAATCAGCCTAAATCAAGATTCGTAAGTGCTATTTCTTTCCTGAGATGTCATAACTTTGGTGGGAAGACACAAAAAAAATGTATTACACTCATTCCAACAGGATTAGCACCAGGATAAGCAAACATTTTGTTCACTCTCAGGATGAGACAAAAATACAAGAGCTCAATTTTTTTTTTTAAAAAAAATGCCTGTTTGCATTCATTTGTTTAGTCTAGCCCTATTAAGAATCTACTTTACTACTCCCTATTTGCAACTGAATTTGGATCTTGCAACAGATAAGTGTTAACAGATGTAGCTCTGGTTGTTGGTGCTTTTTAACTAACCTCCACCTGTACTTCCCACCGAGGGGCTGGCTGAGCTGTTCTGATGTCATGGGATGTTCATTAACACTCCAGCCCCAGGGGTGGAGGAAACACCAGTGAAAGAGGATGTTTTGTTTTGTTTTAATCAGTACATCCATTGGTAAGGCAAGTAAAACTTGGTTAGGCTTGAGGGGGAAACCTCAGATGCAACTTATGTATGCCGGAATCCAAAGGCCTAAGCAGACTGCCAGAAATAGTGCACATTAAATTGAGGCACTGCCCTGGCTCAGTGCTAGGGAATCATGGGAACTGTATTTTTTTCTGGGACATTGAGCCTTCTCTGCCAGAGAGCTCTGGTGCCACAATAAATTACAGTTCCCATGACTCCCTAGCACTGAGCCAGGGCAGTGCCTCAATTTAATGTGCACTATTTCTGGCAGTCTGCTTAGGCCCCAAGTCTCAATTCAAGTCTCAAATTGAGTCTCAAGTATCCTTGCAAGATACTTTCAAATCAAGTCGAAAGTCTCATCTCAAGTCTGGGAACCAACTTTAAACAGGAAAAAAAAGGAGGTGGGGTGTGTTTCTCAGGGGGAACAGCAATTGCATTGAGATGGAGGTTGAGGTCTGCATGGCACTCTGTCCCTGTAGTACAGGGGTAGGCAACCTGTCCCTTTAAAGTCCGAGGGACTTCAGCTCCCAGAAGCCTCAGCCATGTTGGCCAATAGTCCCATGTTGGCCAATAGCTCCTGGGATTCTGGGAGCTGAAGTCCCTCGGCCTTTAAAGGGGAAAGGTTGCCTACCCCTGCTGTAGTACATCAGAGGAGCCTTCTAAAGCTTTTCAAAAGTTTTAAAAGGATCCTTCCACCTGAAGCTCATTGCATAAGGCAACTGCTGTTCGCTTTCAAGAAATGCAACCCACACTTTGAGGGCAAGTCTTGCCTGCTGCTCGAAGTGAATGGCACCAGCACGTCAGTCACTAAAAATAAACAAGTCTCAAGTCAAGTCGAGTCAGTGTGTCATTTTTGCTAAGTCAAGTCCAACTCAAGTCATTGAAGCAACCTGAGTCCAACTTAAGTCCAAGTCAGTTAGCTCAACTACTACACTGGTAACTAGGGTCATCAAAATGTTCTTTTTACCAACCCTCATGATGGCAGAGGATGAGTGGAACCAAGAGAAGGACATCTGCTTAAGAGCTAAAAGCCCAGGCAGGCTCACATGGAAGAATATGGTCTTTTCCAAGGTATATGGGGCTTTATAGGTTATGTGGCTGGAACAGACTATAGCCAGTGAAGCTGTTGTAAAAAAGGGAGTTTCATGTTTCACGTAATTGGTTCTGACAGCCATAACTTTCTGTTATTGTGTGCCTTAACTTGTTTCTGATTTATGGTGACCTTAAGGCTTAAGTTTTCTTAGCAAGATTTGTTCAGAGGGGTTTGCCCTTGCCTTCCTCTGAGGCTGAGAGAGTGTGACTTGCCTGAGGTAACCCAGTGGGCTTCCATGGCTGAGCAGGCATTTGAACCCTGGTCTCTAGAGTTGTAGTCCAATGCTCAAACCACTACACCAGGGGTCGGCAACCTACGGCCTGCGGGCCGGGTCCACTCCCCCGAGGCCTTTGGACCGGCCCCTGCCGACCCCCGCCAACTCCCGCTGCCCGCCGCCACGCGCATCGCAGCCGCCATTTTTGTTTTCCAAAATGGCGGCTGCGACTCGTTTGCACATGCGCAGTACTCGGCAGCGAGGAGCTGCGGCAGCGGCCTGCAGAAGACCAGGGCATCCCCGGCCCGGCCCCAGGTAAGGGGAACTTGCCAACCCCTGCACTACACCATGCTGCCTCGCTATAACATCCAGCTGTTACAGTGGAAATGTTCAAATATAAAGGAATATATATAAAATATAAAGGAATCCTCATGTAGAGTAAGTTAAAGCAGTACAAAGGCTGCAATGGCCTAAAAAAAAAATTACTTACCTTCTGGTGCATAGAAAGACTAGGGAAGAATAATAATTTTAAGAATAATTATTTTAAAAACCCTTCTGTTGTGGGAAAAAATATGTGGCACTAGACTCACTCTGTCTTCTGCTCAGAAGACTAAGGTCCAAAACACACTGCAGAAATAATCCAGTTTGAGACTGCTTTAACTGCCCTACCTCAATGCTAGAGAAGTCTGGGAACTGTAGTCTTGTGAGACATTTAGTTTTCTCTGTCAGAGCGCTCTGGTGGTACAATAAACTACAATTCCTATTATTTCCTAGCACTGAGCAAGGGCAATTAAAGCAGTCTCAAACTGGTTTATTTCTGCAGTGTGTTCTGGACCAAAGTTGATCCAAGAGGACTGGTAGATCAGTCATTTCTTCCCAGTAAAGAGTATGTGTGAAATCCTGGAAGTCCTAGTAGCTAGTCAAAACTTGTGCACTTTTTTTCAGATGGAGAGTGATATCATATGCTGGAACCCTAAGATAATTGATAGACCTTCCTTGCTAATCTCCAACTCTTAAAAGTACAAGGTGTTGGTTATTACCTTTAAAGCCCTAAATGGCTTGGGTCCAAGCTATCTCAAGGACCGCCTCCTCCCGTACAATCCTCCCCGCGCTCTCCGGTCCTCTGGGAGGAACTTACTGCAGCCTTTAAAATCTAGGCTTGCAGCGACCTCCCAGAGGGCGTTCTCTGCTGTCGCCCCCAAACTCTGGAACGACCTGCTGGATGAGATCCGTCAGTTGACATCATTAGACAGCTTTAAAAAAGCTGTCAAGACAGATCTCTTCCGGCAGGCCTTTCCAGATTAACCATCCCAGCCCAGGCTCCCTGATCCCCTCATTCCTCCTGTGGCCCCATCTTAGTGATGGTTGAGGATCTCCAGAGGGACACCAGGGTTTTTAGTTTGTTTAATTATGGTTTTATGTTCTGATATTGTGCTTTTAATTTGTCATATTGTTTAATACTTTCTTAAGGGGGGAAGGGATTATACTGTTTTAATGTTATATTTTAATCTTGTTATATTTACTGTTGTCAACCGCCTGGATTGGTTCGCCACAGGGCGGTATACAAATAAATATTATTATTGTTATTATTATTATTAAAACCTGAAAGCCAATGACAACTGAGATCTGACATTTTGTGATTTCATTGCTACAACATGCAGACTAATTTTTGGACTCTTCTAATTCTTCCCTATACTCCATTTTTGTACTATCTAGCCTGAAAAGGAGCTTTGGAAAATGTGAAAGTGTGTACAATTTTGTGATATATTCATGTTACACTCTGCTCGGAGACCCAGAGCTATCAGGAAGGACAATCCCTTGTCTTTTCTCCTAGCTTAGAACTGAAAAGGGGGGAAGAGACTGCTCATTTCTATTGCATTGTGCCCCACAAAAGTCACGGCACATTGTGTCAAGGCTCACAATGTGCTATTGAGACAAATCTCTACAGAATACAGGGAAAGCTCAATTCCCTTCTCCTTATTTCAGAAACTTCAGAGAAACAAAGGAAGAAACAGATTGAAGCCTGTCACCTCCCTCAGTTTTAGGATTTGTTGGGGGGACAGAAGAGTTGCCAGTGCCCTGTTGGTCAGAAACTCCCAAATTACAAAAGCAGCCCAATGCAAAATTTTGAGCAGCACAGCAGAAAGCAATACAGTAAGTCTTGAGGCATACTGAACTGTTCATGGCGGCTTATCTAAACATCCAAAAAGCAGGCAATACACTTATTTGTCAAGATAAATTCAGGCTTGAAAGAATGTAAACATTTCACATACGGAATGTTTATTTCATGGTTAACAGGGCCTTTTGAAAGAATGCATTTATAATAATGCAAACCTTTGTGGTCTTCTCCACTCTTCTGGAAAGGAAAAATTCTAAAGTGTATGATCTTATAACTTTCCTGCTCTCCACTTGATCATAGTAAGTAGGGATGGAGGGTGGGGAATTAAGTGTCATCTTTCACATCCCAACTCTAATGTCTATCTTTAAGCTGTGACTAATGCCAATGACTGAGGCATATGGCCTTCAGAGGGACTAAGCACATGCTTTGAATAAGGAACCCAAATAAAACACAAGCATTAATATCATTCTAACTTAGCAGTGTATAATGTTATCCCCATTCATAGCTTGAGAATGGCAACTTACAGCTAGATATTAAGTTATTTGAAGTTAAGATGGCAAAAAGGAGCCAGTCTGTTTACACTGCAACTTATTCATTCATATTTGAAGCTAAACTAACATTACCCAAAACATTTTATGGTTGCAAACAAATATTCTCCTAGCTTGAATAGATATGGAAAATGGCATGGGGCATTACTGAGGAAGTTGGCAAAAGTAGTTTCTCTACCACATTTGAAATCTCTGCAGGATCCAAACTTTTGCTATTGCAAGAGAGGACATGTGCAAATTTTTGCAATCACTTTTTGTTAGTGGAAGATGTGTCTCTGGGTCTCAGATGTTGAGGTGGAGAGGGGGAAACTAGGGGGAAAAACAACCATTTCATTATTTCCCAGATTGACTAATTGCGGGGAGGGGGGGAGAACCCCACATGTGATTTGTGATCTGTATCTGTGATACTGTGATTATGGAATATCCAAATCACCTTATTTGTTCTTTTCCATGAAATACACCTTATTATGTTAAAGAACTCAGCCTCTTTGAAGGAGAAAAGATTATAGTTTTGCATTTATCCTATCTTGTGTCATTCTTCTTTTACTTTGATACTTCATTTTTCTCATTTTAGGACTAATGTTACAAAACACAATCTCTCATTTCAAGGGCCTGTTCGGCCATGGATCTTTGTGCTTTTTTATTTAGAATTCACATGATGTGCAATGAGCCCTGATCTTTCCAACCTACATTCCCAACATAAGCAGCAGTTTGTAGTCCAGAATAGTTTCAAAAATTACATCAATAAGCAGTAGTTTGTAGTCCAGAATAGTTTCAAAAATTATATCAAACTGCAACTATTTGATATGGTTCCTTTTTTCTGTGTGTTTCTCTAGAGCAGTCCAGTGTGAAGCAGTCTAGTGTGAAGAGGAAGGAAGTGGAACATAGACAAAAGGATGGAAGATAGGAGGGGAAGAAAGTTGGGAAGGGAGGAAAGCAGAATGAGCAAAGGAAGGGAAAATTTGCTGAACAGAAGAAAGGAAGGAAGCAGGGAAGGTGGAAGGAGTGAGAGCAAGCCAGGGAAAAAGTTGCTGGACAGGGGAAAGTAGAGGAGCAGTGGCATGGAGGGCAAGAGAAAGTGTGCCCAAGAGAGAAGCTTCCCTCCTAGATACCCAGTGCGACTCACTGACAATGGGACACTGTGGAATAAAGGGGAACATCCTGGGATCATGGCCCCACATTAGTCAACACAGATGGGCATATCATGTTAAGCCAATGTGGACAGCAGTGCTCAACTGGATTCACTCTTCAAGTGATTCCTGTAATCAGATAACCCAGAAAAGTGAGTTAATGGTGTTATAAATTGTTTGTTGGCCCAAAAGCTATCCACGAGATGAATTAAGTACTTATGCTGGATGGAAGCCATGCTGAGTCCACATGACTCACGACAAGGTGGATGAACAGATGCCCTAAAATGGAGTATTAAGTAAGTAAATTTGCAGAGGGAGGTGCCTCTGCCTGCTCATGCATGTTCATGGCCCTAGGACAACCAAGGCTTCATAATTGTAGCAACTGCATTAAATGTCCGTCTTAAAAGCTAATGTATTTAATAGCATTTGAACAACTACCAGTTCTGACAAAGAAATTTCAAGATGGAAGAAACCAAGTCCTTTTCTTACTATACCAGCCATAATTACATTTTTTCTTGCTCATATAGTGCACAAACTGATACTTACATTTCATCTGTTTGTTAAACTACCAAGCTCAGATAATTATCACTGTTATTTCTTTCACTTTTCAATTCCCCTATTCCTGTCCTACAACATATGTATAATATCTACCAATGGAGGCAACAGTTCATGCAGCTGGTAAAGTGAACTACATTGTACAAAAGCTTAGGGCAAACAAAATGTAAGACTCTAAAATGTACATCTAGATTTCTTTTTGTTCTTTTAGGTATCTGT
Source organism: Phrynosoma blainvillii (assembly GCA_026167975.1). Taxonomy (NCBI): domain Eukaryota; kingdom Metazoa; phylum Chordata; class Lepidosauria; order Squamata; family Phrynosomatidae; genus Phrynosoma; species Phrynosoma blainvillii. Next base: position 207,699,287 of record JANUYF010000004.1, read on the forward strand.
GACTGTCTCAGTTTCAATTACTCCTGTAGAGAAGTCATTTGGGTAAATTATTTTGGTTGCATGCTTTATATTGAGTGTTATAATCCTGTACATGAGAATAGATGATTGCTGAAAAATTCTGAAAAGACAGACAGTTCAACAGAATTAGCATATAATTTTAGAAAATACTAACCCTGATTGGCTGAAAATTTTACCCAAAATATCAGAGAGGGGTTTAAAAGCAAAATGAAATGTCAGGTGACAGTGGGCAGCTGGCAATTCAAAATCTTTTAAGTTATGGTAAGAAAGTGATGTGATAGACAAGAGAGGCTAAGTTAAAGGAAATTGGCTGGAGTGAATTTAGCACATTTTGTCCAAGGAAAAGCAGTACCTGCATGGGTATAAGCACAACCATTACCCTCGAGGTCTTAGGGGCTTTCATGGAGAATTAATCTAAAAACACAGCATTTAGCATCCAAAGTCCCTTCTGTAAAACAGAATTTCCTATAAAATGATTACTGTTTGTCTTTCAGATTTTCAGATGGTGTTTCATCTCATGCCTATGTACTAACTTGGCCAGAGGAGTACTGTAATCCAAAAATATAGCAATAGATTCAAGTTATAATAAGGATCCTGATGGGGTATCCACACTATATAAATTAAAGCACCTCAGTATTAGTTGAAATACTATGACTTCATCCTATGGGATCCTGGAATTTGTAGCTTTGTGAGGTACTTGAGACTTTGTTGATAAAGAGTTCTAAGGCTACAGTCCTGGAGTGTGTATTAGAAAATTTTAAGTACCAGATTATAAATCCCACAATTCCACAGGATGAAAGTATTGTGAATGTGCTACCATTGTACAGTGTGGAAATATGGTGGCAGGGTATTCCAAAGACTTGGGAAGCATTTTTTTTAAGGCAATGTGTTTACAAGGGTGGAACTGAAAAAAGAAAGAATACACACACAATCAATCAATTTCATCTTTATCTCCTATTCTGAGGGCTGCCAAGGCGGCTTCTCCTATTCTGCTTTTGTGATCCCCCCCCTCCGGGTCTGGACATTTGCTTGTTCCTTTAAGGCCCTTTGAATCTTTGTAGGGAGGGAATGAACACACAGTTACTGCCACCCACAATCAGCATTCTCTGTCTTTGCCCACCACACTCTTTGGCCAACTTCACTCTTTGACCCACACCCAGAGGCTGCCCTCCTCCTGGATCACATGTTCCTCACCAGCTTATTCTGGGCAGTCAGAAGATATTCAGGAGCAGCTCTGAGAGACACAGGAGGAAAGAGTTTGCTTAGGCCATGGAGGTGGAAGTACTGGTCCTCCTCTTCCTCTTCTGGTCAACTGAGGCTACAGTGGGCTGATCATCTCTGGGTCTCTGTTTCCAGCTGTTGCCACTATGCTTAGAGGTCTTACCTGCGCTTCTTCTGATGCTACCCATTTGCCCCTCTTGTCCCTTTCCTCTCACTTCCTTGTGCTACTGCATCCTCTTGCTCATCCTTGGGCTCCAGTCCTGCTCTCTCTTGCAGGAATGGCAGACCATCTAAATATTTTTAACATTTTGTGTATCATTTAGAATTTTGTATATAATTTTCTTTAAAATTCACCAATTTCACAATGGATGTCAGAATCAAACAACAAATAATACTGCTACTGAGAAAGACAAATATATATATACAGTATGCAGCATAGTCAGACCCAGTCCCCCTTCCACATTGCTAGACTCCAGTAGTTTGTACCAGCTGCTCTCTTTGACACAAGTTCTCATTGGTCCTCCAAGGAAAAATGGGAATGTTCATTGCTCTCAGTGCTTCCAAAAGAAAGAAAAGCTTTGGACACAAATACACCACAGCAACACATTTTCCTTTCTATGAACCTACATTCTTATTGAATTTTGCAAAATCAAAATAGCAGTCCCCACGCCCAACATCCTAACATGGCTATAGATGGCATTAGCGTATCGTTATAGTAACTTTCATTTAAAGCAACTTTCCAGGTTCTGCACAAAATATTGTACTACCTCCCAACACAATAACAACAACAATTCTGAGGTATTGCTGCCAAGATGAATTCCCATTATTGTAGCTGAGATTATATTGCTTTTGACACAATTCAGAAAAATACACTTGCTAATTTTTGCTGTCTTTCCCCTGCTGTTCAGATAATACATTGATGATCACATAACAAGAAGTATAATAGGTAGATGGGTGGTCACATTCTTCAATAGCTGTTATCCTACATAAATAATTTCATAATATTTAAATGCAAAGAGAAATGTATCACAGATAGTATCAAACAGATTAACTCAATTGTCAAATTTCACCCTGATGGGACAAAAAGGAAACAAGTAGAGTAAGGGTCTAACATACTGTATGGAGATAACTTGAGGTGCTCAGCTTAGGACCACTATAAATCAGAAATAACTTGAAGGCACACAACAACATATTCACAACTATATGTTGAGCCAACATGCATTAAGAAAGAGTGAAAAAGTTTTGTTGATTTTATTTACTGCCAAGAAATGACAGTAGCTTACTCTTTCATCCTTTTATCCTCTTTCAAATGTAGCCAGTACAAAAATTTGCAGAATAAAGTGAAGCTGTTTTCTTAATATGTTCTATTACTAAATAATAAAAATGTCATATCTGAACATGTAGCAGTAATTAAAATACTTAAAAACTGTATTCCCAAAATACTTGAAAATAGCATGTTGAGACATTCAAAGGGTTGCTTTAACATACTTATTCAACTCCTTCTATATATTCTGGTCTCTTACTCAACACCAGAGATATATAATTCATTCAAGCCTTTGAGAATTATAAAGCTGACTGACTAGGCAGAAAAGAAAAATTAAAAAGGAAACTGACATACAGCATCTGATATGCAGATGCAGGCCAACACAATGTATAGCAGTGCAATTTCTAACATCAGAGCTGTCATGCAAGGCCCTGTGTACTGATTAAAAGGAGCAGGTGCTGGAAAAAAATGGAAAAGAACCCACTAACTAAATTTAAACCAGTGGGTCCCCATGCAATTGTAGTATACACAGATTATCATAAAAAAATAATAATGAATGAATTGCTGACCTCTGGTGGCAAACAATATCTCAGACTCATAAATCAGTATTAGAACAAACATGATGGAGTCATGCCAGAGAAGAGAGAGTTTCTGTTTAAAAGTGTAATATACTGGACTTATTTGATGAAAGAGGGAAACCAATTAGGATGGAAAAATTAACTGAACTATTTGGCAAGATATGCTGACTTCAGTTAATATCAAAAAATAGAACCTTACAAGAAATCAAAGGAACAGAGGACAGTACAACACAATTTGAGGATATACTGAAAAGAAGGATGGAGGGAAGGGGTTAATAGGAAAGGTTTATAAGTTTCTTTTGGAGAAACAATTTGGTATAAAGGAAGGACTTGTGGGTATATGGGAGAAAGATCTAAAGATAAACACTGAAGATTTAACATCTTGGTTCTCTCAAATAACTAAAATTAAAAATATAAAGGTAAGAGAGAACAACAGTTGAAGTTAATTAGCAGATGGTATAAAACCACACATCAGATAGCAATGATAAGTAAAAAACTTTCTCCAAAGTTCGTATGTGGTGGGAGTGCCCCTATATACAAACTTTTTGGTTATATGTTTACATGAGATAAACAGGATGATGGGAAGAAACTTTCAATTTGAAAAGGAGAATTGTTTAACTCTGAATTTGAGAAAATTCAGATTGAATAAAACAGAAGATTACATAATAAAAAATTTGTTAAGGGCCGCACATGCAGTAATTGCATTCAGTTGGAAAAATAAACAATGTTGGGGGGGAACTGGTCATATTATATTGAAGGATATCTTTTATTTTAATATTTAAGGGAAAGAAAAAGGAAAATATAATGGTGAAATAAATGAAATGGTCTGGTGGGAAAAATGGGGCTATTTGATAGAGAAACTTAAAGTTGAAAAGGGATACAATGAAGTTAGAGAAATCATTAATAAGATATTCCACATTATGGGTATTGGATACTAATTTACTTGGTCAAAGCCATCGGAGGAAGGAGAGAGGGGAGGGGTGTGTGAAAAGTATGTGATCTAAAATTTTGTAAAGTTTTATTATATATGCTGTATTATGATCATAAAACCTAATTTTTTTAAAAAAAGTTTAACAATAAAAAGTGCAATATACTTGTATATACTCATGTATAAGTCTAGGAATTTTAGTCAAAAAATTGACCCAAAAAACCTAAATTGACTTATCCCCCCCCGGTCAAAGTAATTTCTGTATTTTGTATTTGTATTATTTAAAAAGGAACTATCCCCTGGTGAAATGCAAGAGTGTAATCTGTCCTGGAAGCACTGACCCCACTCTATTCTCTCACCCATCCAGCTTTTAGGGTGAATCCAAACAATTATGACTGCTGGAATTTTGTAAGTTCTTTTGCATTGTTTTCCCTTGCTTAATCCTTTAGATAGTGATTCCCAAACTTTGTTCTTCCAGATGTTTTTTTAGCTCCCAGAATTCCTGACTGTTGGTCAAGCTGGCTGGGGCTTCTGGGAGTTGTAGTCTAACACAGCTGGAGGACCAAAGTTTGGAAACCACTGCTTTAGATCCTTTGTTTCATGCCCCTAAGTTTTATCCTCAACTTATCCACGGGTCATTTCAAAATTCATAATTTTGGCCCCAAAACCTGCCCTCAACTTATACATAATTTATAGTCGAGTATGTCTGCATTGCACATTGGCAGTTGGAGCTTGTTGGGGAACTATTTGGTTCAGACCCTAATACTACGAAAACCTGAGGCTTCAGTCAAACCAGACAGTTGTGATTACCTTAAAATGCACACTTTCCAGAAACAAACTGTGACTAATAAATTTATTTGGCAACAGGGACAGCACTTGACCTAAATAAATAGTCTGGAAGACCTAACCACTTTGGCAGCCTTCAAGTGTATTTATTTCCACACTGATTACTTCAGCAAGGCCTATCCCAGGACATTTGGGCACCATAAAAAGAAGTATTTGCTTGAAATAGAATTAGGGGTGGGGGTTACAGAGATCAACAGAACACGGACTAAAATAACTGATACATTTTCCAAAACACAAGGGATCCCACCAGCACTCTTACCTCACTCTCTTCCTTTCCCTACTATCCCCACTCCCTGGTGTGTATTCTTTGAAATCTTTTTAAATGTCTGCATTGCAGAAAGGAAACAAAATCAAACAAGAACATTAAAAATATCATGTGAGGGCATATAATATATAGTTGCCCCTCCATTTTTGTGGACTTTTGAGTCCGTGGTCTTGATCATTCATTGCATTGCACCATTCAGTCTTAATATGTGTGGAACAAATGACTTCGTATGCTTCTTGGGTGTATGAAATGGTCCTTAGTGCAAAAGACAGAAATACAAATAGTTTTGTATCATCCAATTCTGTCTAGCATCTCCTATGGCCCCTTTTGTTATCAAGAATGGCAGTGTTTGTTGTCAAGATGGATCAGTAAGACATACACAAGAGAGAAAGAGAAAGAGAACTCACCAGTATCATTGGGAAAGGAAGCTGGATCAGATGCCCCAAGGGAAGCTTCAAACTCTTCTTGGAGTCGATATGCTCTCTGGAGCAATGATTCAAGCTTATGAATAAATTCAGTACTAATGATATCCTGTAAAAAGAGATTGCAGCACGTAAATGGATTCTTTTCACTAACATTTTAGGCAGGTAATGGAGAGGCTGATATACTTTGGCCATATCATGAGAAAGCATGGCTCAGTAGAAAAGATGATAATGCTTGGCATTCCAGATGTATAGACTCAATCAAGTAAGCCATGGCCCTAAGTCTGCAAAACCTAAGCAGGGCAATTGATGATAAAATAACTTGGAGACATCCCATTTAAATGGTCGCCATAAGTTGAACTTGGAGGGAGCTAACAACAACAAAATTGAGTGTGAAGTCGAAGGCTTTCACAGCTGGTGTCCATAGTTTTCTGTGGGTTTTCCAGGCTGTGGAAAAGCAGCCACATAGCCTAGAAAAGTCAGGGAGGGGACCACAAAACTGAGGTTCTGTGAAGGACAAAGCTCAGCAAGAATTTTTTCAGTTATTAATCATTTATGTAACACCACATGAAGGAACAGCAGGACCTGAACAATTACATACTGCAGCAGCTGAGCTTCTTGTTTTGGCTAAGATCAAGTGTAGCTGAGCTATTAAGAACAGCAAAGTCTGACCATTACTTACAAAGTGGCTCTTGTTGGGAAAACTAAAAGGTAAACTCTTGGACTTCAGATCCACACTGAACATTTATTTCCACATGAACATGTTTAAAAATGAAGCTGAAGTATCATCAGTACAACTACCCCATACGCATATGTTTAAAGCAACAAAATGCTTATTTAAAGATTTATTCTTTTATCTTGAAAAGTGTAAATGTCATTACAACCAATGAAAAAAAGATAATAGGAAACTTTGTGAAGGTTGCATAAGACATTTTTTCATAGTAACAGAATGTCATTAAAATACTGGTGAAAAATGACAATAAAGAACAATGTTGAGATGGTGAAACAGGCAAGATGCCCAAGTGCCAGGAGGCTCTCCTGAATAACAACTGTAGTTTCTTCACTGGAACCTGGCATATATTTTTTACCATTTCTGAAAAATTGCAAAAGCGCTTTCATGAAAAAGCATCCATGTACTGACATTTACTCACTTCTACACTTTCTTCTGCAACTGTATCCCCTGCTCCAAGTTTGATTGCACTACAGCTGGCTTCATCTTCAACGTGTCTGTTCCGAAAAGTCAAGGCCTGCTCCCATCTTCGCAGTGCTTCTTCAAATAGTTCCATTCCTGAAAGAAATGCAACACTTTTCATCTGATTTTTAAAACAAATCCACCAACCTTTCCTCAAAGATTTAATTGGCCTTCTCTTGTATCATAAGTCTTTTCCTTTTGGCTCAAGCCATGTTGAACCATTTACTTTGCAGGCACATTTCTATAATGCACTTGTTTTCCAGCTGTGGCCAAGCTGGTCTTTATTGCATGGATAGATCGGGAGAAAGGGTAAGGCAGGCTGTGTTTATGAGCTGGATAAGACAACTGTTGATTCACTCCTGTTCCACTGTTCTAAGTAGAATTATTCCATATTCTTTCAAAACATCTATCAGAATTTTAGTCTTAGGTTTTATGATATCTGTTTACAAAACTTTATGGACTTGTTACATACAGGCATCACATGGAAGTCACGGTAAGATCCTACTAGTGTGTTGGCAGAGATTAAAACTCCATCAGCTGTTGTAGACTTGCAGGGGTAGGCAAACTGTCCCCTTTAAGGGCCAAGGGACTTCAGCTCCCAGAATCCCAGACTATTGGCCAACATGACTGAGGCTTCTGGGAGCTGAAGTCCCTCGGCCCTTAAAGGGGACAGTTTGCCTACCCCTGTTGTAGAGTGAAGCTGCTCTTTTCTTGGCTGCATAACATAAGACGGACAAGGCACCCTCACATTCAATCTGTGCACTGGGGATAGAACTGTTGGACTTACATTACATAACACTATTGGGCTCACAATGTCTAGCCACAGAAAACAACAGACTTCTAGCATACCTTCTGGAGTTCTAGTAGGAGAAAGGCTGCTCTTTCCTCCACCTATACAATGCAGGTCAGATAGTGTGCAGGTACACTTCTATGGCTCATCAGTAGCCAGGAAGACAGAACTACACCTGGAAACTTTCTAGCTTTATTATGTTGCTGGGGGGAAGGAGCTGCGCAGGGAGATATTGAATGTGCAAAGAGGCACTGGAGGCATTATGTCTTTAAAAGTATTTATGGAATCAAAAAGATTCCAACTACTTTGTTTGGTCTCTTATCTCTGCCTATGGCAAAAGGTTAGGGCATTGGCAATTTTGCCTCGAGACTAAGGGCTATGCTGCATGGCCTGTAAGGAACTTTTATACTAAATACTTCTATGTTTTTAACATGCCTTGCACATATATGCCATCATATTAGAACAATGTTCTTTTAAAACTATATTTTGTATGGCTAAAATTGCTGAGTCAGAGCACTTGGCATGATGCACTCTATAAGTGCAATGAGACCCAGGGCATGCATGGGTTGATGTTGGTAGGTTGTTGGAGAGTGGGTTGGAGAAGGTGGTTGTTGATGGCTGGACTGTTGAACTACACAAAGTGAATATTGAGAGGAGTTGTGAGGAGTGTTTGTACAAAGCTATATATATTGCAACTTAAGATACAGAACCTCCAAAGACTTGGAAGATATGAACAAGTGTCTGTGAGTTTATTCAAGTGGTCAGTGCATTGTCAATACTTAAACTGAATTGGTGTTTCCATACTCTGCTACTGTTGAGAGTGTCTACCTCAGACAGTGCTGTAACATCATGCCATGCAAAAAGGGAAAAAAGGGTTTTATGTGCATGTGTCTCTCTGTGTATGTTTTACAATAACATACAATACTTAAGATTATGGGCCTGAACAGACTGCCAGAAATAATCCATCTTGAGACCACTTTGACTGCCCTGGCTCGATGCTAGGGAATCATGGGAATTGTAGCTTTGTCTGAGACATTGAGCCTTCTCTGTCAGATAGCTTTGGTGCCATAATAAACTACAGTTTCCATGATTCCCTAGCACTGAGCCAGGGCAGTTAAAGTGGTCTCAAGATGGATTATTTCTGGCAGTCTGTTCAGGCTCTTAGACAATGAGTTTAGACGTATTTTAAATTACAGGTGAAAATAATATACATTCAAAAGGCAGCTCACTTACCCATCAAATATAAGTTTTCAGGAGTAGTCACTGGGATATTGACTAGCTTTATATCATCTTCATCAGCTTTGTCCCAGGAACTGGAATTGACACAGGCACAGCTAGGACAGGATGTGGCACTTTGGACCTAATTTTTTAAAAATGTATGGGTATGCAAAGAGACATTTATATATTCAGTGAGGCCATATCTTATCCTTTTGGTCTCATTAACCAGTTATATTTACCTAACTAGTTATAACTGACTGGTGCTATTCTGCTATATAGCAAAAGTATAGCAAAATCACTCACATACTCTCAAACATTAATAATGACTACACTACCGACAATGGTCTGGCTGGTAAATTCCCAATATACAGCTTTCCCTACCAACCTCACCAAACCCATGGACAAATTTCTTCCCCTTTTTTCCTACATGCTTTTTATATCCCCCTCTTGCTTGTCTGTCATACCTGTGGCAACCAATTTTCTTGCATGTGTCTCCCTCCATTCCGATACATCTCAGACACATTGTAGGTGTAACACTGTACAGTATTCTATTCCACTTCTCATAACCAAATGCTACAGACATCCCATCAAAACGACCCATTATTGTGAGGAAAAGTGCTCAACCGTGGTATATGCTAGCAAGGTAGCTTCTTCCAAGTAAGATATGAAAGAAGGGAAAATGGGACAGTAGAAGGTGAAGTGACAGGTAATTATGTGCATATAGGTTTTGGCTATGTGTTTCTGAAATTTGGGGTTGTGTGGTGATAGATCTGTAAGAACATTATTTGTAAACATGTGATCTTTTGAGTGAAGTACTTTCCAAAAAGAAAATGGTGCAAGAGATACATTTAACATTCCAAATGAAAAATACTGACCTGGGGAAAGAAGGCTTCAGTAACAAAGAAAAGGGGCTGAAATTTAAAATTCTCTCCCCATAATGTCCTGTGTTGATTCTTGAAAACTTGGAGGGAGTGAAAAGCACCATTAAAATGTCACTCAGAATCTTCAAATATTTATGTTAAAGAAGGATTTAGCATCAAGCCATGGCAATTCTCAGGTGAATCTCATACTATACAATTATAGCACTTCGATACAGGTTTGATTGCAATATTATATCTTATGGAATTCTGGGATTTGTAGTTTCATGAGGCATTAGAGGTCTACAATTCAAAATACCAGACAAAACTACAGATCCCAGGATTACTTTGGATACAGTCATGGAAGTTCATGGTATCAAAATGATATAACTGTGGGCTCTGTAAGAGATCTCAGGTTCATCCATTTCCTCCTTTGTTTGTCTGGAAAAAAGGAAACTGATAATATCACTATCAGCTGTGCATAAACTGCAACCTATCAAAGAGCCAATGATTAAATGGGTTCAAGACCTCAAACAAAATATCATGCTGGATCAATGGGAAAAAACATGGAACAGAAGACTACAATTTACTGCCTGTTATGAGCTGAGGGAAAACCTTTTTAAAATGCAATATAGATGGTATTTGACACCATCCAAATTAGCTAAAATATATAAAGGGCTTTCAAACAAATGTTGGAGAAAACTGGTTTATTTTAACTGTTGATAATTGGTAGTTCAAGCTATCCAGGATCTGAAAACATAAATTTGACCTTGGTTTGTTAGAATAATTCAGTTTCAGATATATCTGAAAGCTGGTTTTATTCACAACCAAAAATGGAAATTTTCAATTATTTCTCCATCATGTGACAGAGAGACAGGTTTACAAATCCAAGGTTCACTATATCCCTCTGTCATAAAATTAAAACATGGTTTAGCATTTGTGGCCTAAGGAATTTGATAGATTTTCCAATTTTAAAAAGAAATCCAATGAATGAATGTATAACATCCTACTGACTGCTGAGTTTTGCCACAGTTTGGACAGAACCTGTTTCTAAAAGGAGCTGTTATTGATAACTCTAGGCCCACCAGAGATGCCAAGTTACAGCACTTTCTGAGGTAAACACTCTCGACAGTAGCTAACACTATCAGAGTATGGAAGCATCAGTTCAGTTTAAGTATTGGCAATGCACTGACCACTTGAATAAACTCACAGACACTTGTTGATATCTTCTAAGTCTTTGGAGGTTCTTTATCCTAAGTTGCAATATATACCGTACATATATGTACAAACACTCCTCATGATTCCTCTCAACATTCACTGTCTGTAGTTCAACCATCAACTACTATCATCAATCCACACATGCACTGAGTCTCAGTGCTGTTATATAGAGAGTTGCCTAATGGTCATCACCCGGTGCTGCTTAGCACGATGCAATCTCTATTGCAATCCTTTGCATCATGCCAAGTGCTGTGACTTAGCAATTCTAGCCACTCAAAATATTGTACAGTTTAAAGGAACATTGTTCCAACATCCCATTCCTCTACCGAACATCTTATTCATGAATTTTTAAAAAAAAAAAATAATTCTGTGGGTTCAAGAAAATTCACAATGGCAGTAAAACACAATTCTTTGTCAAACGAATCACAAGCACTTTGCCAGTTCCCTTTGCAGTGAAAGACTGGTATTCCCATGTTGAACTTGACTCATAGCAGAACAGATAACCTGGAATGTCATGCTGTGACAGAATGCTATTCTCTTTCCCCAAAAACCTGAATGAGGAAATGATACCAGTCCCAAAGAAGAGGAGATAGTATGTAAGCTTCGATACTGACAAGTTACGAGAAAGTATAAAGAAAACACAGCAACTGATATATTGAGTACTTTATGGTAATCTTTCGTATCCTGTACTTACCGAGGCCAAACTCTGCACTGAACCTGAATATTTACTGAAGAGACTTCCATTTGCATTTATATAGGATTGAAATCCTTTTTCTTTGGCTGAACTCAGTGAAAGTGATAGGTTTTGTCTGCTGCTGGAACAACTGGATCCTGAAAAGGAAAACAAGTAGATTGAGACCACAATTTTATGCACATCTATTCAGGAGTGAGTTCCACTAAAACTAGTGACACTGGCATGACCACAAATGGGTTTTAATAAAGAAATCCCTAAAATTGCACTTGTATTTCAACTCCATTTAAGATGGTAGGAGAACATGCAAAGAACACACACAAAAAATTATCATTGTGAGACCAATTTTATGTTCAAAAAGGCTAGCACTGAAATACAAAGTTTGATGGGATTCTGAGTATGTAAAGTTATGATTAGTTCAGATTTTATTGATTGCTTTTTCTAAGGATGTGGTATACATATTTTGCAGACATCAAGATTTGAGGATGGGAAATAAAACAATAAGAAAGGCTGCATGCATGTTTATGCTGGACCAGTTTTTAGGGGAATCTAGCATCTTTATCCCCGTGCAACCTGAAAGTTGCCATGATAAACTCCCAAATTCTTCCATTGACAGACCAGAAAGGAACAGTCCACAGAGAAACCTCTCCATGGACATAAAATAGAATTTGAACTTAAATTTTATATGAATAAATACAAGTTGTTCTTTACAAATATAGCATGAAATCTAGCATTTAACATTATCCATCCACTAATACTTCCTGCAATGTGATGGCTGGTGCCTCTTCCTTTCCTAAACCCTGCTTGGACCTCTAGGATTTCTCTCTCCATGTATGGTTGGAGCCTATGTTGCAGAATTTTAAGCATTATTTTGCTTGCATGGAAAATTAGTGCTATGGTTCTATAGTTGCTGCAGTCTCTTGGGTCTCCTTTTTTGTGGATGGGGATGTATATTGAATGCTTCCAATCTGTTGGCCATCATTTTGTTTTCCATAGCTGTTGACATACGTTGGTTAGCACTAGAATTAACTCTGTCAATGTGGACTGCAATAGTAGTAATAGTACTAATAGTAATAGAGCCACCAGGGATAACATTGCAAATATACAATGGCTAATGGAGCAAAGCATGGAGTTCCAAAAGAAAATTAGCATGTGCATTATAGACTACAGCAAAGCCTTTGACTGCATAGATCATGAAAGGATATGGAACACCCTTAAAGACATGGGAGTGCCAACACATCTGATATGTTAAGGAAAAAGCAACATGGGACTTACAGTAATAGAAATAAAATGTGTATGTGAAAGTCACAGTGATTAAGCAGGAGCAATCATGAAGCTACACAGGTGAAAAGGATAATGTAATTTGGAAGCCTTGAGAGACAAGGACAAAGTTATAGAGTGTATATTGAAAACACCTGTTGTAGATTGCAAACACCTGAGATTCATTAAGTAGTCAAGGTAAAATGATGAAATACTTGGGTTGGTCTTAAGTATGGGATGATCCATGTAAACCAATCAAAATGAATGTACACACCCACTGGGTGGAAATTGACTAGTGGGTGGTGACTAACAATGGCTATAAGTGCAATGTTTGCCAATGCATATTGTGGTGTAGCGTGGAGTAGAGATTATGATTTGTAGGGCATATAGTATTTATGTATATAGTAGAATAAAGTAGATCTTTTATATAAGACTACTGAGTTGTCTGGTGTCTTGAGGGAAGATACAAGAGCCAGAGGAATCCTGGAGAAGTTTGAAGACATCTCAGGAAGAAGAGTGAGAAGGCTTGGAGAGTTTGTCAGGGTCTTCAGCCTATTCTCTGAAACTCTGCTGCTTGGGAAAGAAGCATCAACCACTGACCAAAGCTGGTCAGCTCTGCTGCATAACAAGGTGGTGAGTTAGAGCCAGAGGTGTAGAGCTACAACTCCCATCATCCCTGACAAGGGTTATGGGCCCAGATACTAGAGCAACCAGCATCCACAGAAGCTGAAAATTCCAGAGTGTGGAAGAAAGTTTTGTGGAGCTTTGTGAGTAAATCATTTTGTGTTTTGTCTGCTGTGCATACTCAGAGAGACTGTGTCAAATTGAGTCACTGCACAAATTAAGATGGAGATACTAAAGTTTAGTAAATTAAATAGAAACAACTACTCTACCTGGAAAATATATGCCCAATCTCTACTAATAAAGGAGTCTCTGTGGTCGACAGTTGAAACAGGGCTGGCAGCTGATGCTAATGCAGCCACTCGAGAAAGAGACGCTAAAGCAAAAGCATGTCTTTATCTCATGCTAGAAGAAGAATTGATTAACGACGTAAGAGATAAAGTGTCCGCCAAGGATGTGTGGGATACCTTGCAGAGATTACACACTCCTTCGACTGCTTTTGCAAAAATGCTATGGTCTAAAAGAATTTACAGACAAAAGATGACTAAAGGACAGTGTGTGATAGAACATTTAAAAACAATGCAAGATTTATTTGTGCAAGCTGAACTGAGAGGAATGGAAATTAGCAAAGAGCAGCAGTGTTACATTTTACTAGAATCGCTAGACTCTTCTTGGGACAACATTACAAATAGCTTGCAAAATTTGCCAGAAGCTGAGCTGAACAGAGACTTAATTGTTGCCAGAATATTGGAAGAGAACTTGAGAAGAAAGTCTGAGCAGGGTGACTCAGCAAGTTTAAGGACTGTGCCAAAACAACAAACAACGCCTGATCTACGAAAGCAGGAAGAAGCAGCTTCTACAAGGGAGCAACGGAGGTGTTTTTATTGTAAAAAGATTGGTCATCTACAGAGACAATGTAAACAATTTGCTGCTGAGAGAAGCAAGCAAGGAGAGAGCAGATGGCAGCCGCGGCAGTATCAAAAGCAGTCCAAACCTCCATTTTTGAAGGACAGTGGTAACAAAAAGGGGTTTGCAACCATGATTAAGGAAAAACAAAATGCTAATTGTAAATGGTTGATTGACTCAGGAGCATCATCTTCAATGTGTAACAATATTAATTTGATAAGTAATAGAAAATCAGCTAATGTAAATGCTGTAGTTTTAGCTGATGGGAAAGAGCTCAGCACTGTAAATCAAATGGGTACAGTTTTCATTCCAGGGCTAAAGGAAAACTTTAATGATGTGTTACATGTAAAAGAGTTAGAAAATAATTTGTTATCAGTAAGCAGATTAACAGACAGAGACTACACAGTCATTTTTGAAAAGAACATGTGTAAGATAAAACTGAATGGGGAATTGCGAGGCATAGGCTTGAAAAAGGATAAACTTTACTATTTGGAAGACAATATTGATAGCTACAGTGTTGAAAATGCTAATAACATAGACAATAGTCCAATTCACAAAGACTGTATACATGAACTCCATAGAAAATTTGGTCATGCTAGTTTCAAATGTTTAAAGAAGTTAATCAGTATGTGTCCAGATTTAAAAGTTGCTGAATGCAAAAATCACTTAGATTGTACTGTATGTAATCAGGTAAAGGTCCAAGCTTTTCCAGTAGCCAAGAAAACCAAAAGAATTGCTCAAAGACCATTTCAGTTTGTACATGCAGACGTGGCCCAAACTAATTGTTTATCTTTAGGGGGAAGCAAATATTACCTAGTAATTGTTGATAGGTTTACAAGGTTTGCATTTGTAAGAATATTGAAAAACAAATCTGACGCTGGGCAAAGTTTAAAAGCATGGGTGAGAATGGTGGAAAGACAATTTGATATTAGAGTAGGCACCATTGTTACTGACCAAGGAGGAGAATTTCTAAGTAATCAATTGTTTCATTGGTTTCAAAAGGTGGGAATATGGCATGAAACTACTAATCCCACTTGTCCTAACGAAGATGGTTTAGCGGAGAAAAAAATACAAGATATAAAAAGGATAACTGCTTGCTTGATGGCAGATGCAGAGGTAAAAGATAGTTTCTGGGCAGAAGCAACTTTGACAGCAGTACATATTAGTAACAGACTGTATCATTCAGAAATTGAAGACATTCCCTACAGGGTATTGTATGGGAGAGTGCCAAATTACAAGTATTTGAGAGTCTTTGGACAATTTGCTTATGTTTACATACCAGCTTGTTTCAGGAAGAAAGGAGAACCCAAAAGTAGAAGGCTTAGGTTTTTGGGTTATTCTGGAAATAGCTACAAGTTTCATTTAGGTGGAAAAGAAGTGCAGTATTCTAGGTCTGCAAATTTCGAGAGACATGCCAGTTGGGACAAACTGCATGCAAATAAAGAAGTTTTCTTGAGGTTAGGAAATTCAAATGAGCCAGAAACACAAACTGAACCAACTTCAGGAAACGGAGGGGTTTCAGTTAAGCCAGAAGCATCCACTAGCAGCAGTGATAGTTCTTCTGATAATGAGACACAATCTAGACCTATTACTACTAGAATGACTGAAGACAAGAGATTTAGTCATAGAACTATAACTCCCAGTACAGAAAGTGAGGATGAAAGAGGCAGATCAGCAGAGTTTATTCCCAGACGTAGTCACAGAGTTAGAAAACCTCCAGATAGGTTTGTTGTGACAAATGCAAGAGCTTGTTTAGCAGTGGAAGAGCCTGAAAGTTTTGAAGAGTTGGAAAGTTTGTCTAGAGAAGAACAGGAAAGATGGATTGATGCAATGGATGATGAGTTTGGTTGTCTGGTAAATAAAGATGTTTTTGAAGTCGTTGATAGACCCAAGGACAAGAAAGTAATTGGTTGTAAGTGGGTATACAAAAAGAAAGAAATGCCAGATGGAAGTATTAAGTATAAAGCAAGGTTAGTAGCTAAGGGTTTTGCACAACAGCAGTATGAGAACTATGATAAGACATATTCTCCAACTGCAAAGCCAGAAAGTCTGAGAATGGTTCTGGCTGTAGCAGCAAAAAGAAGTTTAGTTGTAGAGCATTTTGACTTTGAAACAGCCTACTTGAATGCTAGTTTAGATGAAGAGATCTTTATGGAGCAGCCACAAGGTTTTGAAGAAAATAGTAGTCAGAAAGTTTATAAATTGAAAAAAGCATTGTATGGATTAAAACAAAGTGCCAGAGCATGGAATTTGTGCATTACTGAAGAGTTAGCTAAACTAGGATACAAAAGGAGCATTGCAGATGCTTGTGTCTATACAAAAGGAGACATAGTGTTAGTAATTTATGTAGATGATTTGTGCGTGGCAGCAAAGCCAAAACAGGAAATTGAATCAGTAAAAAGAGAATTGTCTGAAAAGTTTGTCTTAAAGGATCTAGGTTTATTAAAGTCTTATTTAGGTATTAGTGTTGAATGGACAGAAAAAGGACATTGTTTGTTAAGTCAGAAAAAGAAAATTGAAAATTTGATTGAAAAGTGTGGATTACAAAATGCTAAAATAGTAAGAGCTCCAATGACAACTGGTTTTGTATCTGAAAAAACAACTAGAGATTTTGAAGACAAGACTTTATTCAGGTGTATAATAGGATTTTTACAATTCATATCTTGCCACACCAGACCAGACATTTCATATGTTGTAAATGTATTGTCCAGAAGAGTTAATGATCCAAAAATTGAAGACTGGACAGCAGTAAAACACTTATTAAGATATTTGAAAGGAACTTTAGATAAGAAATTGGTAATTAGAAACAGTAATTCAGATTTAGATTGTTATGTGGATAGTTCTTTTGCATCAGAATTAGGAGACAAGAAGTCAGTTACAGGAATGATAATTAAGTACAGTGAAAGTCCAGTAGTCTGGAGAAGCAGAAAACAAACTAATGTAGCGTTAAGTACGACTGAAGCAGAATTCGCAGCTTTAAATGAGATAGTGAATGAGGTACAGTGGGTTAAGCAATTGTTGAATGATTTAAACGAAAGTTACAAGATACCAGTAGAAATTCTGGAAGATTCACAGTCATGCATAGCAATGGCTGAAGCTGAAAATTTGAAGAACAGAACAAAATATGTTGGAGTAAGATATCAAAATGTGTGAGACATGGTTCAGAAGGGTGAAATAGAACTGAGATATATAGAAACACAACACAACATAGCAGATTTGTTCACAAAAGCATTGACGGCAGAAAAACATGAAAGACTGACACAAATGGTTGGAATGACATTATAAGACACATACAATATTTTATTTCGGAGGGGATTGTTAAGGAAAAAGCAACATGGGACTTACAGTAATAGAAATAAAATGTGTATGTGAAAGTCACAGTGATTAAGCAGGAGCAATCATGAAGCTACACAGGTGAAAAGGATAATGTAATTTGGAAGCCTTGAGAGACAAGGACAAAGTTATAGAGTGTATATTGAAAACACCTGTTGTAGATTGCAAACACCTGAGATTCATTAAGTAGTCAAGGTAAAATGATGAAATACTTGGGTTGGTCTTAAGTATGGGATGATCCATGTAAACCAATCAAAATGAATGTACACACCCACTGGGTGGAAATTGACTAGTGGGTGGTGACTAACAATGGCTATAAGTGCAATGTTTGCCAATGCATATTGTGGTGTAGCGTGGAGTAGAGATTATGATTTGTAGGGCATATAGTATTTATGTATATAGTAGAATAAAGTAGATCTTTTATATAAGACTACTGAGTTGTCTGGTGTCTTGAGGGAAGATACAAGAGCCAGAGGAATCCTGGAGAAGTTTGAAGACATCTCAGGAAGAAGAGTGAGAAGGCTTGGAGAGTTTGTCAGGGTCTTCAGCCTATTCTCTGAAACTCTGCTGCTTGGGAAAGAAGCATCAACCACTGACCAAAGCTGGTCAGCTCTGCTGCATAACAAGGTGGTGAGTTAGAGCCAGAGGTGTAGAGCTACAACTCCCATCATCCCTGACATGATAGTCTTGGTGAGGAATCTGTACTCAGGACAAAAGGCTACTGTCAGGACAGAACACAGAGAAACAGAATGGTTCCCAATTGGCAAAGGAATCAGACAAGGCTGCATCCTATCACCCTACCTATTCAACTTATACGCAGAACATATTGTAAGGAAAGCAGGCTTGGACATGGAGGAAGGAGTGAAAATAGGAGGAAGAAATATCAACAATCTGAAATATGCTGACAACACCATAATACTAGCAGAGAACCTCATTAGAACAACTAGACAGGTTTACTGTTGAACATAAAGAAAACAAAAACAGTGACCACAGAAAACTTACACACATTCAAACTAGACAATGAGGAAATAGAAATAATAAAATAGTTCTCGTATCTGGGATCAAGCATTGATCAGAATGGGGATTGCAACCGGGAAATCAGAAGAAGATTAAGAATGGGGAGGGCAGCTATGAAAGAACTAGAAAAGATTCAAAAATGCAAAGTTATACAACTCAGCACAAAAGTCATGATCATATAAGCTGTCGTATTCTCTATTACCATGTATGGATGTGAGAGCTCGACAGTCAAGAAAGAAGATAGGAGGAAAATCAACTTATTTGAGATGTGGTGCTGAAGAAGAGTGCTGAGGATCCCATGGACAGCCAAAAGGACAAACAAGTGGGTCCCAGAGCAGATCAAACCAGAAACCTCCCTGGAAGCCAAGATGACCAAACTGAGACTGTCGTACTTCGGACACATCATGAGAAGAGGGGACTCTTTGGAAAAAACAATAATGATGGAGAAGGTGGAGGGAAGTAGGAAGAGAGGAAAGCCACATGCCAGATGGATGGTCATGGGTATGGGGTTGCAGGATTTAAGCAGAGCAGTGAAAGATAGAGGGTCTTGGAAATGTGTCATCCATAGGGTCGCCATGGGTTGAGATCAATGCGAAGGCAGTTAACAACAACAAAACACTTCCTGCAACGCAGAGAGAAAAGCTGTGAACCCACTAACTGGTTTGAGCATACATGCATTTTTTAATTATCTAAAGATTAAAGACGCAGTTTAGGAACTCAGTGAAAACACAATCTAGAGAAAAACAAAGAGACCCAATGCACACATGCAGCTACATGGATGAGAAATATATCTGAGTGGAGGACCATGTTGAATATGGAAGAGAATGATAGCAGGCCAAGCTCTAAGTTTATGCTTCACAGAGGTTTGTATCCCATGGCTATACCTTCTGGAATTGTAACCCAATCCCACAGATACTTTTCAATAGGATCTATTTGACCCAGGAACTGTCAACTGCTAACTGTTAGCATATAGTGTAGTACTTTCTGGTAACCATACTTTGCAGCCATTCTAATAAAATTCAGATAGATTCGCCTTCTCTTTTTAAAAATCAGTAATATGCTGTTTCTAGGACATTTCTTTTCCATAGATATGTCACCTACCTTTCTCTGATGAAGATGTTTTCATGTGGTCCAATACCAAATGACTCGGTTCCCATGGAGATAGTTTCCTGGACTTCTTCCCACGTTTTCTTTTGAAGTGATGAGCAAGAAACAACACAGACACTGCACTCACTGTGGTTACTACAAATAACTTCTTTAGACCTGGTGAGAGCTTAATCTGAAAAAAAAATGAAAAAGGAAGTTATATCATACATATTTCAGAAAGAATAAATTAGTTTATGCATACTTTCATTCATACTGGAAATATGACTCCCACATACATTTTTAACCACTTTTATTTTTTAAAGTATTTGATATTTTAGCATTGAATTTGTTTTAATTATTGTAGTAATTTAATCCTATTTTAATGTACTATTTTTGTATGTTTTTAACTGTATGTTTTTTTTAATGTTGTAAGCCTCCCTGAGTCCCAGTCCTGGGAGAAGGGCAGGATATTATTATTATTATTATTATTATTATTATTATTATTATTATTACATTCTATTTTAAATAAAACTTTGGTTTTGGAAAAGTGCAATTTTTTTTTAAACATAACTGCAATATATGGCTGGAAAACTGTGTATTTTTATAAATTCTAAGAGGCAGGTGTTAGCACTTCTTATGGCAGTAGTACTGGATATGTTACTTCTATATACTATCTATATCAGGGGTAGGCAACCTAAGGCCCGGGGGCTGGATGTGGCCCCCCGAGGCCTTTGGACCGGCCCCAGGCCGGTCCTGCCGCTGCTGCCGCCGCCACCGCCCACCATGATGATATTGATTATTGTTGCTATTACTTGTTCTTGGGGTGTTCTTGGCAAAATCTCCACAGGGGTTTTGCCATGGTTTTTCTGGGGCTGAGAGAGTGTGCGTGCTTTTTTTTTTAATTTTTTAATTTTTAAAAATTAATTAATTAATTAATTAATGGTGCTTCGGCCCCCCAATTGTCTGAGGGACAGCAACCTGGCCCCCGGCTCAAAAAGGTTGCCTACCCCTGATCTATATGTTCCAATTTGGCAGGGCTAGTGCCAATTAATCCTCTGTTGTTTTTCAACTACTTTTAAAATGTCCTATTTTATCTCTTCCTCCTCCTTTCCCACTCCAGTTTCCATTGGTGCAAATTCAGTTCAGAGTTCAACAGTAGTTTGAACTCAGTTTATTCATGGGGGGGGGGGGGGAGAGAAAATGGCAGAGTTTTGCCCTTCCCTGTAGATTCAGGCAAAAGCAAACTGCTGCAGCCCCCGCTTCCAGCTTTTGGCATCTTGACCACACTCTGTTATGCCTGGCCATATATGTCCTGGCTTTCAGCGAAATGCTGGAGGGTATGCTCCAATGACACGTCAGTTTTCATCAAAATAGAAAATAGAGTTTACTGGCAAACACACAGAGTTGATAAGTGTGATGTTACTGAACAGATATTCTTTAAGTAGCTTAAAATTTTAAAACAATAACTGGTGAACTATGTTCAGCTTGCACCAAAAATAATGCTTGATAGTTTGTACTGTATCAAAATAACAAGCTTTACACCAGTCTCTCCCAACCTAGTGCTCTCCAAATGTGTTGGACCATATTTTCATCATGGTCATGCTGGCAGAGGATAATGGGTCTTTACTTAGTAGAGTATTTGTTTGCTTAATAGAGTCATAAATATTCAGAACTCAATATATTGTCGAGCTAATGTAGTTACATAACCACAGCATTGCTGGGGATGAAGGTGTTAGCTAGAAGCTTATCACTTGGGGTTTTAAATCGAATCAAACCTCCCAGGCTGTAGCCGGGAGGTGGAATGGAGGTGGGGATTATCACATGCTAAATCACCGCCGAATTGCCGGCCGCCATCAGCCCGGGTCTCAGCCGGATTCAGCCGGAACTTTTTAGCAACTCCGATTTCTAAAAAGGGCCAGCTGAGCCTGGCTGGGACCCGGGCTGATGGCAGCGATTTAGCATGCAATAATCCCCGTCTCCAGGCTGCAGCCAGGGAGGCTTGATTCGATTTAAAACCTCAAGTGATAAGCTCCCTACTTAAGATGGTAAGAAGATGGAGTTTCTTCGATATGAGCATCTGATATGTATTGCCAGCTCTAGAGGTTCAACAGGAATCCCACATTCATAAATGCAACAGAAAACTTACTGTGTCTCATAGATAGCGCTTTATACTCAGAAATTAGATGTTTTCCCCAATATTCTGCCTCTAAATATTAACTGCTACAACCTGATTCAAGAAGTGCCTTGGTTTCAGTATGACTGCACACACACTTTCGATTCACAACAGAACATAGTCCCACCTTGCATGTACAACAACTAGAATGGCCTATTATTAAAATCAAAGATTTAACTTCTTCTGTGAACTATTAAGCATATGTGAAAGAGAAACTGGATTTGAAACATAAACATGACAAAGAAGTAGAAAACACATGACTGATCTCCTTCTAACTTTGTCCACTGGCTCTGTGTATCCAAACCAAGCTCAACTATCTCAATTTTGACATACTTTACACATGTGACGAAGAAGGCCTACAAATTATACACCATCATATTTAACTATCTGTCTCCAAAAGACCAACTCAGGTATCCTTCAGGGTATTATTCGAAGCGGAATGTATGTTATCACTGTCAAACACTGATGTTCTTCACACTTTGCAGGCAGGTTGATGCAGCTGTTTTATTCTGCAAACACCAGTCTAACAATGATATTTTGTCATTATTTACCCACATATCCAGCTGCAATCCTTGCATTATTATAACTATGTATTGTGGCAGAAACATATTAGTCAGTATACCCTGTGATATATGAACCTCATGTATCTATTAGGATAGGATCTTCACTGATATTTCATTGCAGTTTCTAATCCCTATACCTAATTTTGCTTTTCTCTACAGATCCAAGAACAGATCCTGCGGCTCTTCCCATATGTGTTCTTCTACTCAACAAGTGACAATGGAGAAAGGTACATGGGCTATGGTAATCACAGGGAAGAGGTAGTGTTTTCCACAAGCATAGCAGTATGCATTCACCCATCTGCCATATTTGATGATCTCTGGATTAAGATTCTTCCTGCAGAAGCAAGCTGGCTAAAGTACATTTCCAAACCCTTTAGTTGCTTCCCAGAATGACATATAGACACCCTCATATAGCATTTTATTGCTATACATGGTTTGCCTGTTGGTGGATATTGTGCATATATTACCTAAATGTTCTGTTTGTGCATTCACACTCCCAATATGTGTGTAGGAACACACTGATATTTAAACTCCTAATTTATATTATATATACCTCATTCTTTTGTCTCATGAGATGAACAGAGAATGCTTGCTCAAATTATGTTACTCATTATACGAATCCTCATTGAGGCAAATTAAATAAAAGCCTTTATTATTCTAGACTAGAGAACATTAACACTAATGCATCTAAATTCTGCCCACTTCAAACCAATGCTCATATGTTCATGATTTAGTAAAGAATGATGTGGCTAAATTCAATGACTACTAATAGCCATGGCAAGTGAGTGTTTTAGTGCAACCATATTCCAAGCTGTCTGGGCTCCACCCTAGCCAGCTTTAGTTACAGATGTCACACATGCCCATTCTCCCACATAACTGCTTCAGCTCAATTATTTTTGCCTTCTCCCATCTCACCATTCATACAAAATAATGGTGTCAATACCACTGTATTGTCTCTTTAAATTAAGGCATAAACAAATAGCAAAACTGAAAACCATAAACACTGCTAGATCTACAGAGACAAAACAGAAGCCCTACCTGAAGCATTCCCTGCTATGAAATAAAGGGTGTGGCTCCTATCACAACATAAAATACAGAATGCTTCATTTTTATAATGATCATGACTGACAATCCAAAATTTTACTTACAAACTATTTTAGACATAATGCATAACAGATGACATAAAATATTGTTACATGACAAAGAGTAAACATCATCAGGTCAGTCTTCAGAAAGCACTACCAAAAAAGATGAAGAAGATATGCAATAGTTACCTGAGTTAGAGAATGATACCAGGAAAGGGGAAGATCAAATACTTTTAAAGCTGCTGTCTTCAAAGAAAATCGTGCCTCACCAGCAGCGTCTTCTGACATGGCTCCTTCTTTCCCACAGCATCATTAAGAGATGCTAAGTCAAAATATTGGCATGTGATGCTGAAGAGAGTCTGCCAAGGAGAGACAGATAATGGATTATACACCTTATGCCTGGAGAAGTTCTTTCAGTTGCTTACCGTAGTTTAAAAATCTTCTGTCCAGAATGTAAAGGGCACAAAGAAGGGTGACTGTTTGCAGCAGATAATGCAGAAAAAGGCACCGGGTGGACATCCTTTCTAGTTTTACTGTGGAGAGGAAGAAGGCACCAATCAAGTTTCTATTTACTATGGAGTAATCTCCAGTGAATGCATTAGGATGTACTTTTGAATAGACATGTACTAGAGTTGCACTGTAAAGTACCAATTATCTGGCTCTCAAAAGTAGAAAAGTCATGGAATGCCTCACAAGGATTAGCTTCCAATGCTCTGCCCTCACCCTCATTTTTGGAGAACGTGTAAAACGCTATGTATGCCAACAGAACAGATTATTAATGAGAATGGCCATTCTTATTGTGGCTGAGCTGAGCTAGCTCCAAATATTTGTGGAATGTTAGGAAAACTATTACACATAAGACTATTAAAAACGCACAAAGGAGCTTTAAGAGACACAACAGTTTTAAGCACTGTAAAAACATGGAAAGAGGAATGCGAGGAAATAATTTTTCTCTAAGGGGGAAAGAACTTTATATTTTTATTTTAATATACAGTGTTTATATTTAAAGAAAACATTAAATGCTTTCAATCTGCAGGTACCATTTCTTTCACTCTTAAATTTAGATGGTTGCCATCAGCTTTTTCCATTCTTCATCTACTACAGAGAGAACTATGTGGCAGTCATCCAAGACACATTAGTTCCAAATTCTTACTATGGTTGCTAGATCTCTTGATCTGAACAAGGGTTGAAATTAAAGGGTAGGGAGGACAGAAATAAAAGAGCACACATAGTTTTTCAGCTTAACACTTGGACAATCCAACTGGAAATTTACAAATCCAGAAATCTGCTGCAGACTGAAGAAGTTATATCTCTACCTTCCAAAACTGCAGTGGAAAGCAGATGACATTACAGTATTTATGGAGCAGTGGGTGGGTAACACATACAAAACAGAAGAGTTTCTAAAGAATCTTCTGGTTTCAGCAGATTGGCTAGACACCGAGATTTCTCATTTCAAAGATCTTGGTGTTTAATGCTGCATGTTCTTCTGGATGGCCAGGATGCTCATATATTGGATTGCGAGGATTTAGATGAGATATGATCCTCATAGTCTGGTCTATGCACATCCTTAGCTCCAGAAGTCCATACAAGATAAAGGATGTCCCCTTATTACAGTCCAGAAAGAAAGAAAAAAGGAAGGAAGGAAGGAAAGAAAGAAAATGAAGAAAGGAAGGAAGAAAAAGAGAAGGAAGGAAACAGAAAGAGAAAAAAGGAAGGAAGGGAAGGAAGGAAGGAAGGAAGGAAGGAAGGAAGGAAAAGAAAGGAAGGAAGGAAGGAAGGAAAAGAGAAGGAAGGAAGGAGAAAGAGAAAAAGGGAAGGAAGGGAAGGAAGGAAAATAAAAGGAAGGAAGGAAGGAAGGGAGGAAAAGAAAAGAAAAGAAAAGAAAAGAAAGGGAAGGGAAGGGAAGGGAGGGAAAGAAGGAAGGAAGGAAGGAAGGAAGGAAGAAAGAAAGAAAAAGAAAGAAAGAAAGAAAGAAAGAAGGAAGGAAGGACATTGCAACCTGGATTGGGGGATCACAAGATTTTGATATAAACCCCACCCAATATTCTTGCTTCCCCCACTTGCTATGCTTGGGACTTAAACGGTTTGCAGCCTGTCACCTGCTGAAAATATTAGAACTATCTCTCCTTAGGCTGAGAGGTTGTCCTATTTTCCTCTCAGTATAAAAAGATGAGCCCTGGAGTCTTCCTATTCCCAGCATTACCTCTCAGGTGTTTCAGCTGTGACAAGCAGGCTCCAGGAAAGACCTGCCCAGTTCTTCTTCCTTTGCAGCAGCCACTGTTGCAGCAGCTGCTAAAATGAAGTCAGGGAGCCAGAAACCACAGAGAGAGGAAAAAAACAGAGTACTGCATCTTTCCTGGGTCGATTATAAAGATCTACCTCAATCTCTCTGCGGGGTAGCAGCAACTCAGAAAAACACTAAACCTAAGTTACTGGTTTGTGGTGGAGGGGAACTCGCCTACATTTATTTTGGCTGCAATCTGACACACGTTTTAGAGTTGATATGTGTTTCTAGAACCCATTATTTACCTCAAGTAGGAGGAAAACAGAGGCTACCAAACAGGCTTTTAAATAAATTTCATCGTGAGGGAAGAAGGTAGCCAGCAGCAAAACCAGCAAAGGGTTTCATGGCACTTGAAAGACTCACAGGGTTTTATTTTATATAAGCTTTTGTGGACTGTAGTAGTGGTTTGATCATTGGACTAAGACTCTGGAGACCAGGCTTCAAATCCCACCTCAGCCATATAAACCCACTGGGTGACCTTGGGCAAGTCACTCTCTCTCAGCCTCAGAGGATGGCAATGGAAAACCCGCTCTGAACAAAACCTGACAAGAAAACCCCGTGATAGGGTCGCCATAAGTCAGAACTGACCTGAAGGCGCAATTTGTGGACTTCAACCTACTTCATCAGGTGTGCGTCATGCAGAAGCTTCGGCCAAATTAAAAGTCTTTGAGATGAAACATAAATCTTCTGATGACCCCAAGAGTTAGCCAATATAAACACACCTTTCAAAGAGCAAACTATCTAAAAATACGTATTTACCCGAGCTAGATTTTTGATCAGCTTGACACTATGGTAAGATACGGAAGATTCACCGGTATTCCATATAATGAGTGAACTTGTATCTGTAGGGAATGTGAAATTGAGGATTTAGCACACATTCTATTCAAATGTAATTTGCACCACCATGAAAGAGAGCAATATCTTGGTCCCTACATCAAACGAACATTGTTTTGGGATACCCATGTTAGAATTTAATACTTTATGGGTGGTCGAGGTTCAAAAATAACTAACAGGACAGCTTGGTTTCTATATAAAGCAATACAGTTGAGATCTAGATATGTGGGGATGATGGGTGATGAAGAAATCTGATGTTTGATGTTTTCTCCCCCCCCCCCTTTTCTTGGGGATGTATTTATATGGCATTTTATTTACATTTATATATACTTTACTATACTTTTAACTTTCTTGTAATTTGTACTGAATTTTTAGTCTGTTCTACTCTCGTTTGAGTTATTGTGATATGGCCTAAGGGCTAATCAATAAAAGATTGATTGATTGACTATCCCAAGAGTCAGATCACAATGAAATTAATTTCTAGATAGATACACATAGTATTGTCTCATCACAGGCATTTCAAGGTAGGCTTCAAGAGTGGTTTACTAATGCCTTCTTCTGTGCAGTATTAACAAGTGCTAGCTATGGTGCCACCATAGAGAGTGCCGCGTTCACTGTTAAGTGGTATAGAAATATAAATGCTATTGCCACTGTCCCATTACAGGTGGATCCTTGTACAAGAGACCCCATTACAGGTGGCTATACTTGGTGAAGGAAGCCATGGCCATGAGTTTGCAAGATCTGAGTAGAGCTGAGTCACCCTTGACGCTTCAGGTCACCTCTCACTTATGGCAACCCTAAGGTGAACATATCATGGGGTTTTCTTGTCAGAATTTGTTCAGAGAGGGTTTGCTTTTTGCCTTCCTCTAAGGGTGAGAGAGTGTGACTTGTCCAAGGTGGGTTTCCATGACAGAGCAGGGATTTGACTTCTGGTTCCTTTGGGCCTGTACAGACTGCCAGAAATAATCCAGCTTGAGACCACTTTAACTGTACTGTCTCAGTGCTAGGGAATAATGGGAATTGTAGTTTTTTTTCTGAGACACTGAGCCTTCTCTGTCAGAGAGCTCTGGTGCCACAATAAACTACAGTTCCCATGACTCCCTAGCACTGAGCCAGGGCAGTTAAAATGGTCTCAAGCTGGATTATTTCTGGCAGTCTGTACAGGCCCTTAGTGTCATAACCCAACGGTCAAATCACCACACTAGCTCCAACTTTTACTCATTCATAGGGTTGCCATAACTCAAAGTCAACTTTATAGCAATTAACACCAGCAACACACAATATTGTACTGTGAATCTAGTTATAATACCAACAAGGTTGTACGTTCCAAACTAGAACTTGCTGTACTCCATTTGCATGCGTACAAGGAGACCTTGTTCCTATTAATCAAAGGCCAAAATCCTATGCAAACTTCCCCTGGAGACAAAAACCTTCCTGAGCACAGGACTACCATATATACCCAACTCTAAGTCGACCTCATGTATAAGTCAAGGACAAGTTTTGGGGCCACAATTATGGATTTTGCTATGACCCGTGGTTAAGTTGAGTAAAATTTAGGGGCACATAGCAAAGGATCTAAAGGATAAACCAAAGTAAAACAATGTCAAAGAACTGACAAAATTCCAGCAGACATAACTCTTTGTGCTTACTCTTAAGTTTGGATAGAAGAGAGAGTAGAGGGTGTCGGTGCTTCACATATTATACTCTTGCTTTTCACCAGGAGATGGTTCCTTCTTTTAAGTAAGAGTTAAGATACAGTCCTTACATTAACCCATGGTTAAGTTGACTCAGGTTTTGGGGTCAGTTTTTTGACCTAAATTTCTAGACTTATACATGAGTATGTACAGTAAGTTATGAGTAATATGACCAAGTAAAGGCAAGGAGTACAGTATTTCCACTGTAAACAAGAACAATTTAACATCTTCAGATACACTTGGAGGACTAACTTGTATTTAATTGATATGATCTTTTAAGTTTAAACCTTTATACTGTAATTAGATAGTTGTAGTAAAGGTTTATTAGCTATCCCCTGAAACTGGAGATTGTGAATCAGCGCTCTTGTAAACCTGCTTCCCAATTTGTAATAGGACTATTAAGAAAACTAGACTACACTACAAGGTTGTCATAAGCCACTTTCAACCTCAGCCTCTTTCCCCTTGCAGTAGAAGGATAAAAACAGTAGAGTATATCTGCATTTGCAGTGCATTAAAAAAATTAAAACCTTTTTTTTTTTTGGCAAACACCACCTACTTTTGATTAAGAATGTGAATTTTACCCTTGTTTCTGCTTTTGATGAATCCATTAAAACAATGCCAGCTAGAAACTGGGCCGAGGTACAAGTCGCCAGGTTAAATCATTGTAATGATAGACTGGCCTCCTCCTATGATCAGTCATCATCTCTGCTACTCTGAGAGCCCATTCCTATATCCTCTATATGTTTACTTAAAAATAATTCCTATTTTGTTCAGTGGGATTTAGTCCTAGGTAAGTTTGCATAGGGTTAAAGTGTATTAGAGTTTGGGGCCAAAAATTAACTGGCTAAAGATAGAATTCAGAGATACAGAATTCAGGATCCACTGCAGAAATAATCCAGTTTGACACCACTTTTAACTGCCATGGGTCAATGCTATGGAATTCTGGGAACTGCAGTTTTGTGAGACATTTAGCTTCCTCTGTAAGAAAGCTCTGGTGCTACAACAAACTACAATTCAAAGAATTACATAGCATTGAGCTATGGCAGCTAAAGTGGTGTCAAACTGCAGTGCAGATGCAGCCATAGCCATGTTAACCTGGAATATGAGTATGCACAGGGGTCTTGTAGCACCTTTGAGACTATGGAGTTTATCACACGGGGAGCCCCGTGCAGAAACGGGCTTTAAAGTAAAAAAAAAAACACGCAAAAGCGGAAACTTTCAATGAATGGGATTTCTCCCGTTCTGCCCTGTGTGAAAAGTGAAAGCGCTATTAAAAGGAGGTTAATCCGAACGGAAATTAGACAAACACTGCTTCTTTATTTTCGGGATCTTCTGAAAATAAAAAGAAGCAGTTTTTGTCTAATTTCCGTTTGGATTAACCTCCTTTTAACAGCAATGTCGTCTGAAAAAACACCCGCTTTTGCGGGTTTTGTTTAATTTAAAGCCCCGTTTCTGCATGGGATTTCCCCTATGTGATAAGAGATCTTGCAACACCTTTGAGACTAAGGGCCTTTGCAGACTGACAGAAATAATGCGGCTTGAGTCCACTTTAACTGTCCTGGCTCAGTGCTAAGGAATCATGGGAACTGTAGTTTATTGTGGCACCAGAGCTTTCTGACAAAGAAGGCTCAGTGTCTCAGGAAAAACTATAGTTCCCATGATTCCCTAGCACTGATCCAGGCCAGTTAAAGTGGACTCAAGCTGCATTATTTCTGGCAGTCTGTAAAGGCCTTAAGAGCCTTTTCGCTTTATTAAGCAAATCCGGCAAGCAAACAAAAAGATGTGTTTTTTTCCCCTCCCTCCGCATGACTCCCGTTCTCTTCAGGTTGTAAAAGCATGGGAGAGCATTTTAAAAACATAATTTTTGCCAAACGGATTATTTCATCTTGGCAAATAAGACATTTTTATAACCCTCTTCCATGATAAAAGTTGTATTATAAGCTTTCCTAGGACGTTATCACACGGGGGCAAATCTGCTGGTTAATCCACACAAAAACAGAAACTGGATTAGTGCCCCGTGTTTTCACATGACGTCGCACAGAAACTGGACAGAAAGTGGACAGAAACTGGTGTTATCCGAGATCTTTTGAAATTTGGTTGTTTGGAGGAAATGCAAATGCGCAATTAAGGTAATTTCGCATTTACCGTAATGTGATAACCAAATGCGCATTTGGAAGCATTTCCCCGCATTTTCCCATGGTTCCGCAGGGTCTCCTTCCCCCTCAGCAGACGGCTAATAGAGCCGTCTTGGGGGCAGGGAAGGGGAGGGGCAGCCGCACGATCGGCACTCCAACCCCTTCCCCAGGTCGTCCTCGGAGCAGCCGGCCCTTCACACGGCCAGCGCTCTGGCGAGGACCTCCCGGCGCAGCATTTGCACACGCTGCGGCGGTGGAGTCGGCGAAGGTGCGCCGCAGCCTTTTGCGGTGCACCTTCGGTGGCTTGAAGGATGGGCGGACGTGGGCCTCCCTGGGAAGCTGCGCTGCAGGGCCGAGGTATCCCCACACCTCGGCACCACGGCGTAGCTTCGCCGCCCCTGAAAGGAGCGCTAAATTGGTGCTCTTCACAAGTTGCCAAAGGTGCGCCGCAAAAGGCTGCAGCGCACCTTCGGCGACTCTTCTGCCGCAGCATGTGCGAGGAGGTCCGTGCCGGCTGCTCCGAGGACGACCTGGGGAAGGGGTGACAGCCGCGGTGAGTGACAGCCGCGGCAAGCATAGTGCGCATGTGCTAGAAGATCATTTCTAGTACATGTACGGGATTTTCTCACTTGTGTGTGAACGTTAAATGCGGTTTCAGTGGGAGCTTAGCTTAAATGCGCAATTAACGTAATTACGTGTGAAAGCCATTTGCGGAATCAAGGTTTATTTTCGGTTTATTTTCGGAATTTGTCAAACGGGAGTTATTTTCGAATTGTGGCACACGTGTGATAACGTCCCTAGATCTGAGGAAGTAGACCAAAGTCCAAAACACACTGCAGAAATAATCCAGTTTGAGATATCTTTAACTGTCCTGGCTCAATGCTAGGGAATTCTGGGAACTGTAGTTTTGTGAAACATTTAGACTTCTCTGTCAGAGAGCTTTGGTACCACAGGAAACTACAATTCCCAGCATTCCCTAGCACTGAGCCAGGGCAGTTAAAGCAGGATATAAGAGTAAAGCTAGCTAGAATTTATAAAGGCCTCTCTGACAAATACTGGAAATGCAAATGTGAGAGAGGTACCTTTTTCATATATGGTGGAGCTGCAAAAAGGTTAAAAGATACTGGAAAAGCATTCTTAAGAGTGGTTAGTGAGATTCTTCAACGCCAAATAGAAATGGACCCAAAACTTTATCTTTTAAGTATGTGTGACAAGGAATTGACAATTAAACATGGAAAACTTCTTTTTTATTTGACGACTTGTGTAAGAATAGTGTATGCAAGTAAATGGAAAGATCGAAGCCTACCATCCAAAGAAGATTGGCTGAATAAGCTAATTAGTATAATGCAGGTGGATAAATATACTAATTTGTTGAGAGGACATGATTGGGAAGAAATTGAGAGATCATGGAAACCGCTGTCTGATTATATATGTAAGGAAAAGGGTAAAAGCAATAATGTAAAGTAGAATTGTTATAGGTGTATTAAGACAAGGAGACACATGGTAATACAAGGATAAGAATGGCTTTCTTTATGCTTTGGGTTAATTTAGAAGACAAATCTTAAACAATTTACAATTCTGGTCTTAATTATTTAAGAGAAGAAAGGTTTTTTTAAAAAAAAAGTTTTAAAAAAGCAGGATATAAGTAACATGTAAGGAAGAGGCATAAAGAAGACAAGAAAGGGAAAGTAGGGTGGAAGCAGGATATAAGGAGGAGGTAAGGGAATAAAGAAGAAGGGAATAAGGAAGATAAAGAAGAAAGGGAAAGTAGGGTAGAAGTAGGATATAATGTTATAAGTAAGTTAGAATGAAAAAGTAGATTTTTTTTAAATTAAAAGGAAATAAATAAAGGCAGAAGACAGAATGAAGAACGAAGAAAAAGGGGGCAAAATGAAATAGGGAAAAGTAAATTGTGAATGAAAATATGTATGTGAATGTGTAGTTAAGTAATGTAATGTAAGAAAATGAATAAAAATATTTTTTAAAAAGTAAAACGTATGATCCCCATGTTTTGGTGGTCGTGGTGGCTTTTAGAAATACTTTTGTTTAGAAATTAGCAACAGAGCCACAAGTTTCTCAGGAACTGAGTTAGAAGGGGCATAAATTCCTGTCACTCCTCATTTGGTGCTGATGGTGGTACAACAATTACACAAAAAATCCCCTTTTTCCTCCATTATTTTTGTCCCTGCTCCATTTCGCCAAAATATGTGTGTGAAAAAGAACCAGGAATTTCAGTCCTTACACCTTATCCTTTTTGTTAAGGCACGGTGACCAGAGTTCCTCACCAACAAGGAGGACAAGCCACCACAAAATGGAGGACCTTCCAGGAAAATGGAGGACATGACCAAATAACAAAAACCACTCATAGAAATGTAAATTCATGGGTTTTTTAGTCCTGCTCAAAATGGAGGACATTTGGGAATTCCTCCTGAACAGAAAATAAAAACTAAAAACACTAATAAAACCATAATTTCCTGCTTTTTTAGTCCTGCTCAAAATGGAGGGCATTTTGAAATCCTTCCTGGACAGAAGGCTGGAATGTAGGACACCTCCTCGAAAAGGAGGACGTCTGGTCACTTTGTGTTAATGTTTATACAGGTCGCTTCTTTGCTGGAGAAGCAGGGAAAAAAACTAATCTTCTTCCGAGGTCAAAGGAACGAAAACAGATTTTGTTTTTTATTTAACAAAAGAGGGCGCATAGTCTCAGGCTGAGCTGCCTTTGAGAGAACCCGAATCGTCATGTTTGTGGGCCACTCTTTACCAATTATTATCTCTACATCCCCTTTCTAGTGAGGCAAAAAATCCGCGCCTCCATCTTTGTTAGGGGCAAAATATCTATTATATCTTTTATTTCTATATCCATTATTATGATATTATTATTATTATATCTTATAATATATCCTATATATCTATTATATATTTTGTGTGTGTGTGTGTGTGTGTGTGTGTATATATATATATATATATATACATACACACACACACACCCCTATACACACAGTATATGAAATCTCTCCTCTACGCCAGCCATCTCTATGGAGTTGAAGCCAGAGCCTCCATCTTTGTGCGGGGCAATTCGAACCAACGGCTTTGGGAAGTGGCGCTACCTTGCGCAGGCGCAGTGGAGAGCGAGCTCAGGCGGGGTCAATGAGGGAGGGAGGAAGTGGGCGTGGCCTCTTCATCTTTCCCGTCCTCCATTTCGGGATGGTTTCGGCTGGGCGCTCAGAGTTCCCGGATGATGAGCCTGAGAGGAGGCAGGTGAGGAGAAGGAGGTGGTTGGGTCGGGAAGGAGGACTAAGCTCTCTAAGCCCCTTTGCTCAGGAATGGGTCCCCCTTCTCTCTCTGAGGTTTCCTCCCCAGGAAACTGCACCGGATTGCAGTCCGAACTGCAGACATGGGGAATGAATGCAGTGTGAGTTGTTGTCTTGTGCCTCCAAGCCCTTTGTGTCTGTGTGAGACTTATGCGTGTCCTGTCATGGCAAGTTTTGTTCAAAGGGGTTTGGCCATTCGCCCTCCTCTGAGGCTGGGTTCTGGGGTGACCTTGGGCAAGTCACACTCTCTCAGCCTCAGGGGAAGGCAGTTGCAAACCTCCTCTGAACTAATCTTGTCAAGGGACTTTTAGGGTCGCCAGGAACGACTTGAAGGCACACAACAACAAGAAAAGAGGCTGAATTAAAAGATTTCATAGCAGTGTTTGTCTAAGAATCAATCTGGAAAGAGGTTCCGGCTGGAGAATAAGAACCCACTGGGTGACGTCGGGCAAGTCACACTCTCTCAGCCTCAGAGTGGGAATTGATCTCGCAGCACCTTTGAAAGAGAGAAGTTGGTAGCATGAGCTTTGGCAGACTTGACCAAAGCACACTGGGTGACTTTGGGCAGGTCACACTCTCTCAGCCTCAAGAGTGGAAAGGGATCTTGTAGCACTGTAGATACTGACTGAAAGAGAGAGGTTGGTAGCATGATCTTTCCTAGACTTGAGCCTCAGGTGCATTTGGTGGAGTGGAAAACCCAGGGACAGACCTATATAAGTAATTTCTGAGTGAGAGTGTCAATTCAAATTCAAAATGCTGTGTGTATGGAAATGAAGTGGCAAGTCTGGTTTTAACAATGGTTGTGGGTGGGCAAAGGCAGCAAGGAAGATGTTGCCTGCAGGTAAGGAGAGTAGGTAAGTGTGGGGAAACAGAGAAGCCCCCAATGTGTCTGAGGGAAGAGGCTCCGGTATATGAAAGCTCACGCTACCAACTTCTTTCTTTCACTTAGGGCCTTTACAGACTGCCAGAAATAATGCAGCTTGAGCCCACTTTAACTGTGCTTAGGAATCATGGGAATTGTGTTTTTTCTGAGACATTGAGCCTTCTCTGTCAGAGAGCTCTGGTTCCACAATCAACTACAGTTCCCATGATTCCTTAGCACTGAGCCAGGACAGTTAAAGTAGCCTCAAGCTGCATGATTTCTGGCAGTCTGTAAAGGCCCTTAGTCTCAAAGGTGTTGCAAGATCTCTTTCCACTCTTGAGGTTGAGAGAATATGACTTGCCCAAGGTCACCCAGCTGGATTTTATGCTCCAGCGGGGATTTGAACCCTGGTCCCCAGAGCTGTAGTCAAACACCCAAAGCACTATGCCAGGCTGATCCTCAGTGTGCAGTTATTTGCTACCTAAGGAAAACTTTGTCAGATTCACGGAGTTGCCAAAAGGCCACTTGAAGGCACACACACAGCCTGGAGAAGAGATAGTTAAGAGGTGATATGAGAGCCCTGTTTAAGTATTTGAAGGGATGTCATACTGAGGATGGAACAACTTTATTTTCTGCAGCTCCAGAGCAATGGATTCAAACTACAGGAAAAGAGATTCCACTTAAACTTTTGGAAGAACCTCCTCACAATAAGAGATGTTCAACAGTGGATAATGCTAACATGGAGTGTAGTGGAGTCTCCTTCTTTGGGGTTTATTAAACAGAGGCTGGATGGCCATTGGTTAGGGATGCTTTGATAGTGAGTTCTTGCATGGCAGGGGTTTGGACTGGATGGCCCTTGAGGTCTCTTCCAACTCTAGGATTCTATGACAAACACAGAGAGTGTAAACATATCCAGGGATAGCTGTGTTGGCCATATAGCAAAGTACAATAACATCCAAAATCCACAAAACGGTGATACCCTTATTTGGCAAAAGGAAAACACAGTAAGGTATTGTTGAGGGGGTTGCAGTCTCCTTGGTTGACTTATATTTCCCTCCCACCCTTGGGGGCATTTTGATGTCTTTATTTTCCTGCCGTTGATGGTGAGGCTATTTCTTTTCTTTTCTTGAGAGTACACATACAAGTGCTCAGTACTGGGAATGCCAGGAGTCAGGCACAGTGATGAGAAATGCACCTGAGAACATGCAGATTGCCTTTTTCAAGGCTAGTCCTCTGCATTTCTAATAAGGATTCACAGGACAACAATGTCCAGCTGGGCTCCAGTCTAGGCATTTAACTTGGCCTTGGAAAAGAAGTATTGAAAGGGGTGTGTATGTATACCTGGGTGTTACTAAGTAAACTTTCACTTTAAGAGACAGCATGTTGTTGCTTATTGTTTGCTTGATGAAGATATTGTTTGTAAGGTATTGCTTGTTTCATGAAGGGTGGTGGTACCCTTGATTGACAGTATGCAGTTAAGAGCAAGATCACTTGCCAGAGCAAAATTTAAGAGCACAAAAATGAGGGTCTAGCTTTACCAAGCTGGGCAATTTTGATGTAAAGTGTGGTGTGTAGCCAGCCTAATTTTAAGTGGCCTACATTCTACTTACAAAAGCTCTCTGTAAAAGTTGTATGTCCCTTTCTCAATAGCATGCAGGTGTGTGTGTGTGTGGGGGGGTATGTGTGTGTCAAAGGCGATATAAAGTAGGTGGGCTTCCCTACCTTCACCCCATGCCTTGCTGGCGCTTCTCCCTCCCCCAGTGATGGTGTTTCTGGCTGATTATCCCTGAGAGAATATAAAAAAGGTTGTCTGACCCTTATGTAAAGTGTGTTGGAAGGAAATGAAGTAATCTAGAAAGATGAGGTATATTGATAATATCTTTTTCCTGTCAAAAGGTAAAGAGTAAAGTAAGTGTGTGTTGGGTGTGGAAGGGATATAAGGAGCTGAGACTTCTTTTCATGTATAACCCCATCAGTTCAAACGTTCCACTTAATAAATAGTTGGGACAACACTTCTGTGCTGCAGAGCATGGTTTGATATATGGGACGGTTAAATTCACCACTGCAGCTTGCAGTAGTGCAGGGGCAGCAGTTTCTACTGCAAAAAAATCAATCTGCAGAATACACTGCAGAACAGCAGATTATCATCCTCCCCCCATGAAACTGAAGAAGGTAGGCTGCATAGAGGATATATAAGCATTATTTTTTTATGTGCTTGAAAGTGTTTCAGCTGCTTCTGTCTCAAGGCGCATGTCAAATTTAATAGAATGCAAACTTGCATTCTGTTTCTTTTATGAGAGTGAGCTCTGTTGGACAGATGCCTTCAGAAAGGTAGAACAGAAGGGTTTTGAGGGGTATCCTGCTCCTTTTTGACTTAAATTTTGTATCTTAACTCATTGACTCTGCGTGCTTTGTATACTGCAGTTTTGTTTTGGATTTGATGGGGAACAGTTGACCAGTTTAGATAATAAAACTGTTTTGTATAAATGCCTCTGAACATACGGTGAGGAGAGGGTTTGGCTGAAAAAAGGTGTGCATGTCTGTTTAAAGAAGCCTGAAGAGGATGCCTAAGGAATTATAACATTTGCAGATACTCTCATTCTGAATTTTAATGTCCACCCACCTATTCTGTGAGAGGATATGGACTTGAAACAGATGGAAAGACAAATGACATTTGCCAAAGAATGAGAGAGAGAGAGAAATGTCAGTGAAGCAAACACTGGCTTTTTTGATACTACATAGATTATGTTGCTAGTATTTTAATGGCTGCCCTGGATAGCTGTAAAGCTATCAAAGAGCAAACCACTTTCAAGGAACATTACTAAACACAACCCAGAAATTGTAATATTATAGAGATAGTGCTTGTACATCATGTGGATGCACACAGTTCAATTATAACCTCAAAGAAATCTTATACAGCATTGCAGCTTTACAATTATAAATTTAGAAGAAAAAAAGATTACCTGCCAAGAACATAAATTCAGTATTCTTGCTGGGTATCTTTGGAATGGGGGTCTATTTTATAGGCCTTCAAAATCCTACTTTGAACATGGAACTGCATGCTGAATCCATTCAAAGTTATCTAGCATTCTCTTCCCATGGTACCTAGCCAAATGCCTGTGTGTAGTCCAAAAGCGAGAGCCAGCGTTGTGCAGTGGGTTGAGTGTTGGACTATGACTATAGATACCAGGATTTAAATCCCTGCTTGGCCATGGAATCCCACTGGGTGACCTTGAGCAAGTCACATTCTTTCAGCCTCAGAGGGGGACAATGGAAAACCCTTTCCCAAAAAACCTTGCCAAGAAACCTGGTGATTGGATTGCCTTACATTCACCATGTCGGAAATGACATGAAGGCATACACCACAAGTCCAAAGGCAGGACGTGCACTGCAGTGCTCTTTTGGTCAAACTGCAGCAATGAAACAAGTAATATATAACCATCATGACCAGTACCCACTGATGACCTTATTCTCCATTTGTCTAGCTTCCTCTTAAAGCAAAACTGGGGAACTCTAATTCTAAGTGCAATCAATGAGTCTTGTATGATGAAACAAATCAACTTTATTGAAGTCACAGAGCCAGACGTTCTCCAATTGAGTGTTTAAGCTGGAACTGCCGGTTGAATCATAGAATCATAGAGTTGGAAGAGACCACAAAGGCCATCCAGTCCAACCCCCGGCCATTCAGGAACTCAAAATCAAAGCATACCCGATAGATGGCCATCCAGCCTCTGTTTAAAGACCTCCAAAGAAGGAGACTCCATCACTCTGAGGGAGTGTATTCCACTGTCAAACAGCTCTCACTGTCAGGAAATTCCTTCTAATATTGAGGTGAAATCTCGTTTTCTGTAGCTTGCATCTGTTGTTCCGAGTCCTATTCTCTGGAGCAACAGAAAACAAGCTAGCTCCCTTCTCAATATGACATCCCTTCAAATATTTAAACAGGGCTATCGTATCACCTCTTAACTGTTTCTTCTCCAGGCTAAACATACCCAGTTCCCTAAGTCATTCCTCATAGGGCAAGGTTTCCAGACCCTTCACCATTTCAGATGTTGTCCTCTAGACATGCTCCAGTTTTTCAACATCCTTTTTGAATTGTGGTGCCCAGAACTGGACACAGTATTCCAAGTGGGGCCTTACCAAAGCAGAATACAGTGGCACTATTACTTCCCTTGATCTAGATACTATATTTCTATTGATGCAGCCTAAAATTGTATTGGCCTTTTTAGCTGCAGCATCACACTGTTGACTCATGTTCAACTTGTGGTCTACTAGGACTCCTACATCCCTTTCACAGATAGTCTCATTAAGCCAGGTATCCCCATTTTATATCTATGCATTTCATTTTTTTGCCCTAAGTGCAGTACCTTACATTTCTCCATGCTGAAATTTATTTTGTTAGCTTTGGCCCAGCTTTCTAATCTATTAAGGTCATTTTGAATTTTCATCCTGTCTTCTCTGGTATTAGCTATTCCTCCTAATTTGGTGCCATCTGCAAATTTGAGAAGCATGCATCCCATCCATCCTGAACTGCCTTTTCCTTTAGTATTCCTGACCACGGGATCACTCACAGTGTTTTCCTAAGTTTATTGAAATCAGCTCTCCTAAAGTCTAGAATGAGTGTATGACTATGCCTAGCTTCTCCTTTCCACTGTATAAGAAACTCTGGGAGAACATGAGCAAACATCATATTAACCCCTACCCCAAACCCATGACCCCACCCTCTACAAATTGGCTCACACAATACATTCCCACCAACAGTTTCCCACCCTCCCAACACTCCTCAACCCCCCTTATGCTAAGCCAAGCCATTACCAAGCTATGTGCTCACTATCCCAAAACTGCTTCACATCCCACTCTCCATCTCAAGCAAGCTAGGCAAAGCACCCCCACCCTCAAGGTTATTCAAATCAAATACCAGCCACCTGCACCCCACAATCAAAGCAAAAGCAAATACAAAAGCCAAATGCCAAACCTATTATCCCCAATATCCCCAACTAATTTCAATAGTATAAAACCATCAATTCTCTTTCTAAACAAAACCCATTCCCGGCAGAACCAACATGGATTTTGATAGTTTGTCTAGCCTCCTCTTTGTCTAGCCTCCCCTTAAAGTAGTCCAAGTTGGTACTGCATCTTGTGGAAGCAAGTTCCACAGTTTAATGTGTCATGAGTGTTTACCTTAGTTCTTTGGCTTTTTACAACTTCTATAGTGATGTCAGATGCAAGGAATTCATCTTCTCCAAAGTCAGTGTATTTTCTTCTAGGACTCCTATATCCAGTTGTCCAGTAGCCTCTGCATTGAAGGTAGTTATCCGCTTCCAATGTATTTAACGATTTTTTAAAAAAATGTTGAAAGTGATCATCATAATTGACAAAGACACCATACATTGCTATTTATTTTAAACTCTTTTGTCCAACTTTCCAGCTGAAAAGCCTCCTAGAGTAGCTTACATAAAATCAATAACAAACATTGTGTTGTCACTGAAGTAAGTATACCCCATCCTGAGCATTTGTTTGCTGATGCAGTGGGTCCAGAAGTCCTTCTCATCAAGTATTAACTCTGCACACCATGCTGAAAACTTATTTACAGGTTTTTTTAAAAGCATATTACTTTCTTTCATTGCATAAGGACATTTCCAATAGTCTTGCACTTAGTCTGAAAGTCCAGAGTGTATCCAGCCAACATGCTATGTTCCTCAGGAGCAGATATTATTTCAATATGAGGTTGAACTGCAGTTTTCATTGATCCTGATCATGGTCCATACTAGCTGTGTCTGAAGGGAGTTGGAATCTAAGAACATCTGAAACCATTGGTATCCCACCTCTGAGTTAGAGGGTTGGTTTTGGATTTGGGAATCTCAGATTTAAATCCTGCTTAACCACCTTAAGTCAAATCCTTTCAAACTAATCAACTCAAGAATGCTGCCTCATTCTTGGAGGACTGATAGGCAAATACCGTATTTTGATGTTCAGTTACCTTCTGTTTCCAGCTGCTGCACTTAGACAAAATGATGTTCTCTCATCACAAAAACAAGTCTTAGACTCTCATACAGTATAACTCTTTCCTCTTCTTTTCCAGTGCAGCTGTGAGGGACAGATAAGAACCATAGAGCCATTGGTTAACTTTAATTTAGCATTATGTCTAAACTTTAAGTCTAAACTATTAAACCATAATTTGTGGTCAGTTTATTTCAGTAAATTGTAGTTAAGTAACTGCAGTTTAAGGTTTGGTTGCATCACTGAAACTGTGTCTATTGGAAATGAAAGTGTCTATAATGAGTGAGGAGAATGTAAGCCACTCAGCAGCTTGTGAAGAATTTGCCCACCATTTTGCTGATAAAACTGACTTAGGTGCCAGAGGTGATACAGTTTTGATGGACGTAACCCCGGCTCCCGCTTGTCCAATATTGTTGGATACTTTTCAATTTGTGCAGTCTGAGAATGTGGACAGAATCCTTGGAGAGGTGAGAGCCACTACATGTATACTAGACCCTTGGCCTTCCTGGCTTATTAAACAGGCCAAAGGAGGATTGGAAGAGTGGGTAAGGGAAGTGGTCAATGCCTCATACAACAAGGAAGGGTCCCAACACACCTAAAGGAGGCTGTGGTAAGACCTCTTTTGAAAAAACCTTCCCTGGATCTTACCATACTAGATAATTACAGGCCAGTCTCCATCCTTCCATTTTTGGGCAAGGTGCTGCAGCGTGTGGTGGCTTCTCAACTCCAGGTGTTCCTGAATGAATCAGATTTTCTAGATACATGTCAGTCTGGTTCTAGGCCTGGTTA
Organism: Phrynosoma blainvillii; assembly: GCA_026167975.1. Lineage (NCBI taxonomy): Eukaryota > Metazoa > Chordata > Lepidosauria > Squamata > Phrynosomatidae > Phrynosoma > Phrynosoma blainvillii. The sequence continues at coordinate 207,740,748 of JANUYF010000004.1, forward strand.
TGGGACAGAAGCTGCTTTGGTCGCCCTGATAGATGAGCTACGCAGGGAACTGGACAGGGGGAGTGTGTCCCTGTTGGTTCTACCAGTCCTCTCAGTGGCTTTTGATACTGTTGACCATGGTATCCTTCTGGGCTGTCTCTGGGATGGGGCTTGGAGGTACATCTTTCCTGGAGGGATGCTCTCAGAAGGTGGTGTTGGGGGATTCCTGTTAGACTCCTTGGCCATTGGCCTGTGCTGTCCCTCAGGGTTCAGTCCTGTCCCCTATGCTTTTTAATATCTACATGAAACCACTGGGAAAGTTTGTCCAAGTTTTGGAGTAAAGTGTCACCTATATGCTGATGATACCCAGTTCTATCACTCTTTTCTACCTAAATCCAAGGAAGCTGTTCCTGTCCTAAACCGGTGTCTGGCTGCTGTAATGGACTGGATGAGGACAAACAAATTGAAGCTTAATCCCGTCAAGACAGAGTGCTCCTGGTCAGCCGAAAGACAGATCCAGAAATAGGGATTCAGCTTGAATAATAATAATAATAATAATAATAATAATAATAATAATAATAATAAATTTTATTTATAGCCCGCCCCTCTGCTCAGCAATCGGGGCGGGTTACAGCATTTTAAAGCATACAGAGTTAAAAACATTCCCTCATCCCAAAATCTCCCACCCCATCCCATTAAAACAAGATTAAACAGGATGGGGTTACACTCCCCCTGAAAACTCAGATTTATAGTTTGGGGGTACTTCTGAATTCAATACTGAGTCTGGAAGCCCAGGAATCAGCGGTGACCAGCTTTTGTGCTACTTTAAAATGTTTCCCACAATTACCTTAGAAGCTGTAATATGAAAAAAGGTTATAAAGTAATCTGTTGATCTATTTAGAGAAATCACATTTGCATTATTTTTTGTGCAGGCCAATAGGCACTTTATAGCCATGTTACTTTCTGTGTCTCACAAAGACCACTTTTTTGTTATTGTTCTGCTATTTTCCATTGTTTTGCAATCCTATCATAAACTGTTTAAATTGTATAATCTGGTTTTAAATTTTGCCAGATGCTATTGGTTGTACTAGACACCTCACAGAATACAATAATGATGTCTCTTTTCAAGGTGTAGCTAATACCTGGCCCTGGAAGTGACTTCTCTTAAAATGTCAGCACTAAGTGATTGCTCGCATCTGGAGTCTGTTGGTGAGATCACTAAGGAAGACTTAATACAAAAATCTCATGTGAGTCTTAATTATGTTGCTTGATGAATTAATATTTGCTTCTTAATTACTTTTTTTCTTGAATGGATTAAAGTACAACTCATTTGGTATACCTCAGTGCTGGTGCTAAAAATAGGCAGCACACCTGTCTTATTAAATGGATGGAACTATTGCTTTTTAAATTTCACTAAGGTCTCATTCCCACTATGATTTAAACTGATTTGCAAATTGGATTAAACCAGTTTATATGTGCCGTGTTCACACTCAAGTCGATTTCAAGCCTGATTATGTTTGGGCTGAATTGGGTTGAACCAGCATAAGTCCTCCTGAACCAGTTTTTTTGAAGACAGATCTTTTACAGGTTCTTTTGAAAAGAACCAGTTTGCAACTGTGCTGAACAAATGTGAACATGTTTCTGATCACTTTTGGGGCACCCAGGTTGGAAGGGACAATGGGCAGAGAGTGGGCAGAGGGGTGATATCCATTCCACCACAGTCCTTTGTGAAGTTGCCATTTTTTCTCAATCTGAGTGCTGCCGTGGGGCTGTCATGGGACTTCCATGGGGCTGTGGACTTCCAGCGCAGCCACAAGTAGTCCCTTTAAATCACATTGCTGTCCCAATCACACTGTGCAGCTGTGTTTTGGTCCTGCCAGAAAATTTTCAAGAAGTAGGGCAAGTAGGTGGGGTTGTTCCGGGGGGGGGGGGGGAGGGGATGGTGCAGTGTGGATTTTTAAAAAAATATTGATAGCTTCTGTGAACTATAGGGTTTTTTGTGGGTTCACGAAAGTGAATCAGGTGTTTTGTGACGGGAATTCTTCCCTGTCCTGGCATGCATTGATCCATGGGTGTATGGACCAGATGCCAGGGAAGTGGGGGGTGGTCCCTAGGGGACCATGGTGGGGCATGGGTTTTTTGTAATAATTTGACAGTCTCTGCACACTGTTGTATTTCCGTGGCTTCACGGGAAATAGTAATGGATGCCATTGCAGGATTTATCCCCTGGTGTGGCTGCTCCTGGGGGTGGAATGGGGGATTAAGCCTAGCTGTTGCCCTCATAGAAATAGTCCTGCACTCTTCCTGCTGCTATCAGCGCATTTCCCAACATGGAGGGAAAGTGGAGGAGAACGGTGTGTGTGTATGTGATCAGCTGTTGCCCCAATAGAAACAGTCCTGCACTCTCCCTGCAGTTAGTAGCGCATTTCCCAACATGGAGGGAAGGAGGAGAGGAGGAGGGAGGAGTGTGTGCATCATGCACATATACCTGAACCCATACACACACAGAGGGCTATGAAAATAGTGACAGCTGATGCGCATGGCTACACCTCTGAGTGCTTGCATAACTAGAAACACCTACAAGCGCACCATATTATTGAAAGGAAAAAAAGAATAACCGGGATAGATTGAACATATCCGATATTGAGAATCCAATTTGTTCCGTTGCAAAAATAAGTGTAAATGTGAACCATGTCAAATAGACATGGAGGCATTCAGTAATGGAAAATGTAGTTGTTCCATTTTGAATTGATTCTGTGATCTTGGATCTATGTGGCTCAAAAACTAGGGTTTTTTTGCAAGTGGGAATGAGGCCTAGGAAGTTTGAGATGTATAGATTATATATGTATCAATTTATGTATCTATTTCTATATCTTTAGAGAACCATGAATATAGGATTTGAAGCAGTTGCTAAAAATGCCCTCCTTAATTTCTTAGATTTGAGGCAGGGGATTTAATATAGGTTTAAACTTTCTGCTTTTTTGCTGTACTTTCCTAGGAATAAATCTCATTGAACCTCAGTAAGATTTACTTTGTAGATATGTATAGAATTGCATTGTAGATGCATTCTTTGTAGATGTGTATAGGATTGCGTTGTTTAACTTAGAATATGAAATACATACACACACACCTTCCTCCTCCACTTTCCCTCCATGTTGGGAAATGTGATGCTAGCAGCAGGAAGAGTGCAGGACTATTTCTATGGGGGCAACAGCTAGGCTTAATTCCCCATTCCACACCCGGGAGCAGCCACACCAGGGGATAAATGAAGCTGTACAGATAACATTTGTGGACCAATAGAACCAAAGATAAAGAAAAGCAGTGGGCTTTATGGAACAGTTCCGGTATGTGTTTTCTCTCAAAGGCAGCATATTTAAAAAGCAGATTTACCAAATACTTATTATGTAGAGAGTTCTTGTAACACATATTGTAGTAAATATTGTACCAAATATTTAGTCTTTCTAGTATGAGAATATTGTGCAGTTGTCTTCTGTCTGTCTTATGCCTTGTTTCACATCAATTATATTAACTAACCACACATTTTTTTGATATTTTTGATAGGGCACTTGCCAAGATTGTAAAATAAAAGGACCAAATCTTTGGGCATGCTTAGAGGTAAGCAGAATTACAGTATATAGAAAACAATACTCACTCGCCACTAGTCATGGGAGATCTGTAGTTCAGGTTTAGTATCTGCCTAGATTGCTTGGCATTCTTTTGGGATATGTGCTTTCATTTTTTTAGGCCATTAATAAACAATTCATTTGAATTCATGTTTGAATGCCACTTTGAGCTTACAAGTTTTGTATTCGTATCCAGCATAACAGTAGAGAGCCAGCATGGTGTAGTGATTTGGGTGTTGTACTGAAACTCTGGAGACCAGGGTTCGATTCCCTCACAGTCATGAACCCCACTGGTGACCTTGGGCAAGACCTTGGGGGAGCCAGTAAAGGGGACTGGGGGGGGGGGAGGGAACAGGAGCAGGAGCATGCACTCCTCTTCGTCCCCCGCCTGTGTCCCTTTAATTGGCTCTCCACCCCTTTCCCCAGTGGATGGATGCTTGTCTTCCCCAGACACCCATCCACCTGGGAAAGGGGTTGGGGGGGCGTGGATCCACCCCTCCAAGCCTCTTTTCTGGGTGGATGGATGCCAGGGAAGACAGGCACCCATCCGCCCAGGAAAGGGTTTTGGGGGGCATGGATCCACCCCTCACAAGCCTCTTTCCTGGGTGGATGGATGCCTGTCTTCCCCAGGCACCCATCTTCCCCAGGCACCCATCCCCAGGCACCGATCTGGCCAGAAAAGGGGCAGGATTGGCGCATGCACCCTTCCCGGCTGCTCCCTCCTGGGCTTTTTCACCCCAGAGGAAAAGCCCGGGAGGGAGGAGGAGGAAGGATGCACACGCACATGGGGTCAAGACCTCATGAATAATCAAAATTGCAAATTCAAAACCGTGAATGTGGAGGGACCACTGTACTCCGAAATGTATTTTAATCAGAAATGTTTGATACGGTATATTAGTTGCTCAACTCATTGTCTTGGCTCTTGGAATACTGTTTTAGGTACATCATAAAAACTGTCTTTCTGATCAACAGACACATTTTCTTCCTTCTGGATACTTCTGTATAGATTCAGAAAGAGTATTGTTTTTCATGGAACTGGGATTATTTTACAATGGTTCACTATATTACTAGTTTTGTAAAGGTTAGCCATTTCTCACAAATTTTCACAGTAATACACATTTTTGGTTGATCTGATAGCAGCTATATTGAAGTAAATGAAGTTTTTTTTCATAAATAATTAGGAAGAAGTAGTTTGCAGTATTCTTGTGCCAAGTGTGGCCTTGTCATCCATGGTTTGAGCTTCCGATGGTTTGAGCTTCCGATGACAGCAAGTCCTGGCTTGTCAATGGCCGCACGTGCAAATGACGGCAAGAATGGCATTTAAGGTTCTGCATTTTTGCCATCCACGGGGGGTGGGTGGGTCCAGAATGGATCCCCCGTGGCTAGCAAGGGTGCACTGTATTAGATGTTCTTGCTCTGTTGGTCTTTAAAGTTCAATACACTTTATAACAATAAACATTTCAAAATGCAAGTATCTCTATGTTGTTCATGATTGTTTTAATATATCCTATTTAAATATGCATAAAATAAAACATTTAAAGTGTTACTGAAAAGAAAGAATTCATAATAGTTAGTGATGTTCTTTTATATGTAAGAATAATATGGAGAGAATCTTCAACTTTAATTAAATATTTTATTTTGCTTCTAAAATAAATACGTAGCCCTCCATTGAAATATAAGCTCTTTGATGCTACAGGCCTGCAGAAGTGCTTGAGGTTATACGTTGATACTGAAAAGGTGTATTGCAGAACTATTGACATCAGTTGGAATCTTTTAAACTTTAAATATGGCCTTTACGCTCTGGCCCTGATCCAGTGAGACCATAGTTTCAACTGTAGTTCAGTACAGCTCACTGGAAACATCTGGCACTCCATAGTTACCCTACATTTCAGAAGAAGCTTTTGAACTGAGTCTGGATATTTCTCATTAAGCTAAGAATATAAAGATCTTTTGTCATGTGTATGGAACTTGCTGGCGATTGAGCTCCTGAAGATGTAATATATTAATCTTTTTAATAATGACTCTGCTTTGTCTGACAGAATCGATGCTCATATGTTGGTTGTGGAGAGTCTCATATAGATCACAGCACCATACATTCTCAGGTATATGTGGTAGATGTTTAACTTTTAACAGATTATGTTGTCCGAACTTCTCAAATTTTCCTGATGTGCTGGGACTGTGTCCATGACCACTTTTTTGAACTGTTGATTTATTAATATAGAATAAATCAGTGGTTCCTAGACTGTGGCCTTCCAGATGTTTTGAACTTAGGCTCCCAGAATTCCAAACCAGTGGCCAAGATGGCTGAGGCTTCTGGTAGATGAATTCTAAAAGGACCAGAGTTTGGGAATCACTGAAATAGAAGATAGTAGGGGCCAGGGGTAAATTAAAACCCGGAACTGCTTGATTTCTACTGTGTAGAAGGGGGGAATGGTGTGTTTTAGATTGCATTTATTGTATATTCTATTTTATTATGTTCACCGCCCGGATTGGTTTGCCAGAGGGCGGTATATAAATAAAATGTATTATTATTATTATTATTGTACGGTTTCTGTTTTTATTTAATAGCTGTAATGACTATGGCTGCATCTGCATTGTAGAAATAATACAGTTTGACACTGCTGTAGCTTCCATGGCTCAGTGCTATGGAACCCTAGGATTAGTCGTTTGTTGTGACACCAGAGCTCTCTGACGAAGAAGGCTAAATATCTAACAAAACTACAACTCCCAAAATTCCTTAGCATTGAGCCATGGCAGTTAATGGTGTCATACTGTGTTAATTCTGTAATGCAGATGCAGCCTAAGTCTTACAACATTAACTGTATGGAAGCTACTTTAATAACTTTGCCACTAAATATTTAGTGGCAAACTATGTGGAATAGTGTGATGCAATGGCTAGTCATTTTACACCAGGGTAAATATTTATTAGTATCCACGATATGTTATTAAACATATTTATTGAAAGTAGTAATGTGAGCGGCATTAAATTCAAAATAAAAGGTTGTGCAAAATCTTTCCCAAGATTATTTGGAAGATTCTTTGAGAGTTGGGTTTCTAATAATACAGAAAGCTGATGTGGGGAGGAGGTGTACGATTGCAAAACACCAATAAATGTGTAACTAGCACAACCACATTCTTTTGCAGCTTTGCTTTTAAGATAGGAAGTACAATTCTCGTAATAAGAGAAACAGTCCTAATAACACTGATCCAGTCATGAAATAAACTATCTTTCGGGGTTCATTCTCACTAAATGACAAGTATTATTAGCACATGAGCTTTGGTTCTTATATTTAGAGTTGTGTGAACACTTATAAATTGTCAAATAATGCAAGGCCTTGTTTATGGGATACTTCCTTTCTCTCCCAACTTTTTGAGAAGCAAAAATCCCTTGAACTGAGTATTAATACAGAGTACCTAGCCTGTCTCTTCCTCTGCTCATAACACGTGAGCCAAGGCTGGCATTATTCAATTCAGCCCTGAATTAATATTATTAAAGTGCCAACATAGTATGTACAACTATAAGAAAAAAGTTTCTCAAAACAATTGTGGAGCAAAGCCAAGATAACTAGAACAGGCAAAGAGACAACTTTCTGTCACACTGAGCCAGAGACAGGAAAGTTAGTTGGAAAGTACACTATATGACATTATATTATATCTACACTAAATAGCTAAAAGCTTATATTAATTGTGATTACACTGAGAAGTAGATATTCATTTTAATTCTGATAAGTGTGAGCTCTATTTATATTTACATTACCTTAAATCACTGAAACCCTTTCTGGAATCAGATGAAAAATTCCATCCATAATTTCATTCTTCTCTTTTGCTTCAGTCCTTGTTTTGAGCTTGAGAGAGAAGGAAACAGCTATTTTGGAAAATCCCATTTCTCTTTCACCCACTACCTGATAGCGAATGAGAGAGATTAGAAAGAAAGATGCGCATGTGTGCACACATGTGCATACACATAGAGAAAGAGAAGATGAAGGAAACAAAAATATTTATATGAGTTATAAATTAGACCCACCCTATTTCTCATGCCTATCAATAATCCTCAGAGCTCTTTAATAAACATAGACAGAGCAATAGATTCGATTAGAGCCCAGTTTTGTCCCCCAGAAACCAGGTGCTCAAGCATATTATCAGATAATCTGTGTCTTTTAGCATTCATGACATTTTCCCAAGTACTGAAGAGGTGCTAAACCAGTGCACTGGGTGTAATTCCTAGGTTTTACAGTGGTCCCCCCACATTCCCCCTGTGAATGTGGGAAAACCACAAATAAAAAAACACTATTCTTTTTACCCGAGAGAACACCTCTCTAAGAATCTCCAGGTCCTCCAATGGAACTCTGTGGTCAACATCTGCCAGAGGTTGATCATAGAATCATGCTGGAGGACCTACAAATGCCTAGAGCAGTGTTTTCTCTAGGAATTTTTAGGTTCTCCAGCACAACTCTATGGTCACCTTCTGGCAGAGTTGCACTGGAAGACCTAGAGATTCCAAGCCTCAGATAATTAAATCCTCAAAAGTCAAAGCTGCAAATGTGGTAGTAGTTGCAAAATATTAATTCCTATAGCTATTTTCAGGAAGTTAATATTTTTCATTCAGACTTCAGTGTGTGGACTGGTGGAAAAAGGCAAAATGTCAGTTAAGAAATAGTTTCACTGACTTGTTTCAACCTGAATTATGTAGCATCTTACTTTATAGACACAGTGTTTGGATTTCCCATCATTAGCCCTCTTCATTTTTTTCAGATGAAAACCAGCTGGAAATGGCAATTAGAAATGAGGAGACACCACTTGAGATGTGTCATGACATGCCAGTGTTGCCCATGGGGGTGTACTGGGGTGAAAAGTGACCCCTATCCCTGTGCATTTGTGTACCTCATATTACATAATTATTTGCTATTACATCTGGATAGGCTGTTGCTAGGAAGAAAACAGAATATTGGATCGCATGCATCAACGTAATGCGCTCTACATAGGGCTACCCTCATACTTGGTCCGGAAACTCCAGTTGGTACAAAACATGACACCGGGACATCTAAGAGAGACCACATAACACGGTACTGAAGTCCCTTCACTGGCTGCCTATCAGTTTCCGGGCCCGGTATAAGGTGTTGGTTATGACCTTTAAAGCCCTGAATGGCTTGGGTCCAACCTATCTTCGGGACCGCCTCCTCCCATATAATCCTCCTCGCACACTCCGGTCCTCTGGGAGGAATTTGTTGCAGCCAATAAAAACTAGGCTGTCGATGACCTCCCAGAGGACTTTTTCGGCTACTGCTCCCAGATTATGGAATGGCTTGCTGGACAAGATCCGTCAGATTACCAACCTAAACAGCTTCAAAACAGCTGTGAAGACGGATCTCTTCCGGCAGGCCTTTCCCAACTAGAATTCCCGGCCGCAGGAGTCCCATTATCCCTACTTTGGCTGCAATCCTCTGTTCAGTCTATTACTGCCGGTTAGGTTTTTATATAATTTAAAATGTTTTTAAGTATTATGTTTTAATGCAGGGGTAGGCAACCTTTCCCCTTTAAGGGCCGAGGGACTTCAGCTCCCAGAAGCCTCAGCCATGTTGGCCAATAGTCCCATGTTGGCCAATAGCTCCTGGGATCCTGGGAGCTGAAGTCTCTCGGCCCTTAAAGGGGAAAGGTTGCCTACCCCTGTTTTAATGTTATCATTAGTTTAATTCTGTTTTAAGGGGTGGGAGGGTTTGTGGATTTTGGATTGTATTTTAACATTGTATGGAGTTTTAATGCTGTGAGCCGCCTCGGTTGTTTGACAGAGAGGCGGGATACAAATAAAATTTATTATTATTGTGAAGTCGTAGGCTTTCATGGCCGGCATCCATAGTTTTTGTGGGTTTTTCGGGCTGTGTGGCCATGTTCTAGAAGAGTTTCTTTCTGACGTTTCGCCAGCATCTGTGGCTAGCATCTTCAGAGAAAAAAAATTATATTATTATTATTATTATTATTATTACACCTACCCTTCTGTGATGACACATCTGAAAGTCTTTTTATTTTCTAATCTCATTCATCGATCTTGGTGTCCTCATTATCTGCAATCAGTCTTCATGTGAGGGTGGAGGGTGCTGTCAAACGCAGGTTCTTGTCTTCCCAGAGAGGTACAATACTTTTTAAAATAAGTTCATGACACCTTTTCAGGAGTAGAAGGCAGAACCTACATAGTGCAGATTTAGTTTCTGTTGTGTTCAACTTGTTTTCCATAATGTGCAGCAGATAGTCCACGAACATGATATCTTTCAGCAAACTATAATGGCTATAGTTTCATGACCTCTGTGTACATCTGTACTAAGAGATTGTTTATTTCTGCATAGCAAGGGGTTGAATTAGATGGGCCTGTGATTCCTTCCATCTTTATGATTCTATGATCAGGTTACAAAGAGCAGTAGCATGTGATACCATCCATTTTTTAAAAATGCACAATAGGACCTTGTATAATTGCTTCAGTTGAGTTCCACCAGGTTTTGTATAGAATCTTTTTGTCTGGAAGCCACCTCATGCTTAAGAATAATTTGGTTGATCTAGCAAGCTGTTAACACACCACCCTGGAAACTCTTCCTGCCCTTGGTCCAGTAACCTACAGGGGTTGCTGTATATGACGCAACAGCCATCTGTTTTTTGCTTTTATTACATGTTGAAAGAACTCAGTTTCTATTTCTTCTCAGTTTCTATTTCTTCTCACTGTCTTGAAACACATATTTTGGGAGCAAGAAATCAAACGAATTCATAAAAGGCTGTTTTTATGCATGCTGAAGAGGCAATATCTCTGTTGCAACAAATTTAATAGTTCTGTCCACACTGGCTTGGCTTGCTGCTGTCTATTCCAGTATTCAGCTCTCGCTGCTTCTTTTTGACCATTATTGCAGATGTTCATATTTTCATACATTTCTCCTCACCTCCAATGGCATCCAGAATTTCTCTTAATTTTTTAGAATGTGGTACTGAAAGACAAACAAGAAAACAACACAGTGAGATAAAACTGCAAAGAGCTGCTCTTCGCATTCATAACACATTCCTAGTGATCTATGAGCAATGCTCAGTCCCCTGGCTACTTTTACATTTTGCTTCCCGTTAAGTGTGGAACCTCATTTTGAACTAATCATCTTTGGAGCAGTTGAACTTTATAATTAAAGTGTTCCTCTTCTGGGCTGTATACAGGTGTTTCAGACCCATGCCAAAGTATTTCAGTTTTGAAGCCAGAAGTAGTTGATTGTGAATACTCTTGATCTCCACTATCTTTTCATATGCTTTCATGCTATGATGACTGCATTAGCAACAGCAGCAATCAAATCTGAGAGAAGATTGATAAGCCAATCAATGAAATAATATCCATTTATTTCTAAAAATCAAAAAACATTCAACATCTAATAATATACTAAAATGAAACTTCCTTTATGTGTTGCACTTATTAAAATACTTGATACTGAAATGTTCACAGACTCATATGTAATTACGATTCTTAACCAGTATTTAACTAGAATAAAGGATAAGGATACTAAATATCTGAGGAACCCAAAGTTAGGACAATGTTATGTCTCAGCAACAGATAAGAGAAAAAGGAGAATAGTAATGTATATTAACAAAAGATTCACACCTCAAGAGATATTCAAGGACAAAAAGGGAGAATGCATCATAACTGAAATCAAATCAAAATAACTTACACTATTACTAATAGGAATTTACGCACCTCTTACAGGAAGAAAATATTTTGAAGGAATTAAAAAGAAAGTAAAAACAGAAGAGTACAATAGTATAATTATATTTGGAGACTTTAATGCTGTGATAGAACCCAAGATAGATAGAGAATCAATAAGGGGAAAGAAAATAAGAGAACATCAGGGGAAGTTACCTTCCTCATTTTTTGAATTCATAGAAGATCTCTCTTTAATAGATGTTTGGAGAAATAAATACGGGAAATCCAAGGGCTTTACATTTAATTCTGGAACACACAAGAATCAAGAATCAATATGTTTTTTTGCCACCAAAGTATTTTTGAAATACTATTTTTGTCCCCCATTTGGTCAGAGTGAGCAGGCTGTACTGGAATAATTAATACCACACTGAAATCCTTTTTAACCCATGCTCAAAAGAAGAAAGAAAGAAAAAACTTAATAGTAACCAAGCAGTTCTATTCCTTGAATGAATGAATGAATTTCTTTTGAAAATTTCCACATTGGGCTTATTTATCTGCAACTATAAAAATGTTTTAAATGTAATATTCTCTTATTTCTGGCTAAAATACACTTACTGAAATTAATTGTGTATTATTTCTTCTCCAATGACCCCTACAAATGCAATCAAATGTTCCAATGTCCATTTCATCTCACCTCCCAATTTCAAGCACAGGCTGGTCCAGTCACATGCAACTCTGCATCATGAGACGACATCTTGCAGGCTTCTTCTGTCTGCTTCTCTCCTCCCTTTCCTTCTCTCTCTCTCCTGTTTCTTGCTGCCATTTTGCCATCATAGGTGCCTGCCTCCCATGGAGTTAAACCAGGGGTAGGCAACCTTTCCCCTTCTAAGGGCCGAGGGACTTCAGCTCCCAGAATCCCAGGAGCTATTGGCCAACATGGGACTATTGGCCAACATGGCTGAGGCTTCTGGGAGCTGAAGTCCCTTGGCTCTTAAAGGGGAAAGGTTGCTTACCCCTGAGTTAAACTGTTGAGGATTGGGGACTATGTAGTGGTGGGAGAGGTAGAATATAGCAAATGTGAATACTAATCCCTCCCATCTTTCCTTTGGAGAAAACATGCTTTACATTCTCACTGGAGTTAGATTCTTGAAAAACATAATTTAATGTAATAGTAATACATTTTTTTTATGATCTCTGCCCTGGCCATAGACCATCTTAGAGGTCAGAAATGATAACTTCTCAAGCACAGTTGCATAGCACCTGAATTTTATAACGGCAATTCATTTTCAACACTGCTTTTTTCTGAGCAGATCTTGTTCTCTCTTTTCCTCTGCTACTTCTCTGCAGCAAGAAACTGTTCAATTTGAAATGTGGATTGGTATCTACCCAAGTCCTCTAGTTCCAGTCCATGCCAGTGGATGATTGTTGCCTGAAGGACAATAGGCTTTCGGATGGATTTGGCCTCCTGTTTCCTGATGCATACTCTCCTCAAATTTTATGTAAAGCACAAGGAGGAAGACATAATCAGTGTTATCTGTATATCAGGATGTGTCTGGGTTTTGTTTGTTTTTTACCGCTTTTCTGGTTATAATTTTTATAGAGCATTCAAATTGTAACGGCTGCACTAATAGCATTTTAGTGCTATTTTACCTTCCCTATTATTCTTACGATTAAAAATATTTGTTTTGTTAACTTATGTTCACTGATCTTGTCTTTTAGGAAACAAAGCACTGTCTGACTGTTAATCTTACAACATTACGTGTCTGGTGTTACGCATGCAGTAAAGAAGTTTTTCTGGACAGAAAACTGAGATCTCATTCTTCACTACAAAATGTACGACTGTCTCATCAAGCTCCAGACATCATTATGCAGGTAAGTAGGAAAATAATTCATTTAGGATTTTATATAGAAATAACTTTGTAGATAGGTTATCGTTCTGTTTTCATAGTTTATAAAAAAAAAATCAGGTTTTTATTGTTTTTATATGAAAATTTTATTCAGGTTTTTATTTTTATATGAAAGCATTCCGTAGAACAGTTAGATTAACAAAATAATGTGAAAATTCATAGTTATCTAAGAGTGGTATCCAACTACAAGCGTCTTATAATGAAACTATTTCCCACCAAAGGTCCTTAGTCTATCCTGAAAAGTTGAGAACCCTGTGGAGCAGATTTGGGAAAGGGGATGTCAGTAGCCATAAGGAGCAAGAAAGGAGGAGAAAATCTTGTTGCATTAACACACTTTGATTAGTGTAGCATTGGTCTTCATCCTAAATTCTTGATTTCAGACTAACTTAATTTTAGAATATATGTGAAAAAATCTTTAAAATTGTAAAATACCATATAAATGATTACAGTTAGATGACTGTAATGTATGTGGGTTTTTTATGTTTTATGATTATACTTATGCATTACACATAATTCTATATTAGTATTAGGAGAGCCACTTTAAAGTATGCTTATTTCCAGGGGTTTTTTTTTAACTTTTAGCAAAGCAAAGCAAAGCAGCTTCATTTATATACCGCTTCATATCACGCTATGGGATGTTTAAGCGGTTTACAACTGTAAGCTCATTGCCCCCCAACAGTTGGGTACTCATTTTAGCGACCTCGGAAGGATGCAGGCCTGAGTCTAGCCTGAGCCCTGGCTAGTATTGAACTCGCAACCTTGTGGTCTATGAGTGAGTGGCTGCAGTACAGGCATTTAACCACTGCGCCACCAGGGCTCATCAGAACATTATACTTTATTGCAGTATATTACTTATATTAAATATTTGATCTTCTACAGAATTGTTAAAAATGTTTTGTAATGTGACACTGGGAATTAATTTCTGTTATCACCTTTTATACATTAATCCAGCCTTTCTCAATCTAGTGCCCTCTAGATAAGTTTGAGTATACTGCCCAAATATCTGGCTGGGAATAATGAGAGTTGTAATGCAACATTTCTGAAGGTTGGGGAACACTGAATAAGTCTATTTAAGAACTGTCAGTTACTTGTACATTTAAGTACGTTTGTTACATAAGTGCAACAACACCCCACCCACCCCCACAAACTCTTGATAAAACCACAACTCAGGTAAAAGCTGACGTGAACTTGGATGTCATGGGTGGATGACATGAACACAGAAAATACTTGTGTCCTAAAATGTCTTCTGTGAATAGAAAAATACTTTTTATTCACATGGCTGCAGGGAGGGAGATCCTTAACTTCTGCCTGTTTCCCTCTTGAGGCTGTCCAACCTCTTTTTGAAAACGTCCAGAGAAGGAGACCATCTCCTCTCTAGGCAGTTTGTCCCATTGCTGAACTGCTCTCACTGTCAATAAGTTCTTGTTAATGTTCAATTGAAATTTACCCTCCTGATACATAAAACCATTAGACCTAGTTCTGAAGGAGCAGAGAACAAGCCTGCACCTTCCTCCTTGTGGTAACTATTGAGTGTGGTCATGTCACCCCTCAGTCTTCTCATCACCAAACTGAACATACCCAGCTCTTTCAGCCTCTCCTCATACCTTTGTTCTCCACAATATCATTCTTAAAACCAAGAAGACTGCAACCCCTCAACAATACCTTACTGTGTTTTCTATTTTATGTATTTTGGTTGGCCAAATAAGGGTATCACTATTTTGTGGATTTTGGATGTTGTACTTTACTATATGGCTCACACAGTCATCCCTGGATAAGTTTACACTCTCTGTGTTTTTCATAGAATCCTAGAGTTGGAAGAGACCTCAAGGGCCATCCAGTCCAAACCCCTGCCATGCAGGAACTCACTATCAAAGCTCCCCAACTGCTGGCTACCCAGCCTATGTTTAAAACTCCGCAAAGAAGCATTATCCACTGTTGAACATCTCTTACTGTGAGGAGATTCTTCCTAATGTTTGAGTGGAATCTCTTTTCCTGTAGTTTCCATTTCTCCAGATTCTATTCTCTGGAGCTGCAGAAAATAAAGTTGTTCCATCCTCAGTATGACATCCCTTCAAATACTTAAACAGGGCTCTCATATCACCTCTTAACTATCTCTTCTCCAGGCTGTGTGTGTGCCTTCAAGTGGCCTTTTGGCAACTCCGTGAATCTGACACTGAAGGTCAGTCTGGCATAGTGTTTTGAGTGTTTGACTACAACTCCAGGGACCAGGGTTCAAATCCCCGCTGGAGCATAAAATCCCACTGGGTGACCTTGGGCAAGTCATATTCTCTGAACCTCAAGAGTGGAAAGAGATCTTGCAACACCTTTGAGACAAAGTGAAAGAAAGAAGTTGGTAGCGTGAGCTTTCATATACTGGAGCCTCTTCCCTCAGACACATTGGGGATTCTCTGTTTCCCCACACTTACCTACTCTCCTTACCTGCAGGCAACATCTTCCTTGCTGCCTTTGCCCACCCACAACCATTGTTAAAACCAGACTTGCCACTTCATTTCCATACACACAGCATTTTGAATTTGAATTGACACTCTCACTCAGAAATTACTTATATAGGTCTGTCCCTGGGTTTTCCACTCCACCAAATGCACCTGAGGCTCAAGTCTAGGAAAGATCATGCTACCAACCTCTCTCTTTCAGTCAGTATCTATAGTGCTACAAGATCCCTTTCCACTCTGAGGCTGTGAGAGTGTGACCTGCCCAAGGTCACCCAGTGGGTTTTGCTCAAGTCTGCCAAAGCTCATGCTACCAACTTCTCTCTTGGTCTTGATGAGCTTGTCAGTGACATCTTGGATATGCTCGCAAGAAAGACAGCACACTTCCTGATTCATCTTGTCCAGCTGGCTTACATTTTCCTCTTTACCTCTGAGTAATGAATCCTCTACCATCAGCACCTTTCTTCTTTTTTTCTTTTTTTTCTTGGTGCAGTTGGTAGTTAGGTTGGCTCCTTCCCTGACATGCAGTGTCTCTTGCTACTGGTCTCCTGCTTGTGCCTTTTCACCACTGTTATCCTCAAGAAATGTTGGAAGCAGTTGGAGCGGTTCCAGATCCCTTGTTCATGGTCAACTCCTGATGGTTACTGCCTTTTAGGGTGCCCCTCGTTGTCACTGCCCTGTTTGTTTTCATTAGCAGTTTCTATCTGTTGGTTCTGTAGGATCAGTTCCTGCTCTGTTCTCTCCCAGAAGTCCTCATGTTCTCTGATGTGTCAGAGAATCTCAACAAGTAGCTGTTTGCACTTGTGTAGTCACTGAGATTTTCTGACAAGAATACAAACATTGCACATATATTGCAGCAAAGAATAACAGATCTTTCTGCCTCCATCCCTGCAGTTATTTGTTTCACCTCTTTCAGACTCTGCTAACTTATAATATCTGTTTGTAACATGCTTACAATATGCTGCAAGGTATGTGCTGCTGGTCCTCAGAGAGAGAGAGCTCCAAAGACCGAAGCAACAGTTACATAGGGCTAGTGGTGTCAAGCTTGCTCCCAAGCAAGTCAGTGAACTACCAGAAGCCTTGCCCCTTAGACCATCTGCACCACAGTCAAAGAGTCAAGGATAACCCCCAAACCACAGCTCCCCTTCTCTCTCATAGGAGACAAAAGATCCCCTAACTCTCATGGTTAGCTTTTGGAGTAGTGTAGTGAGGATAGAGATGGGGTTTGCTTAAATGAAATAACCATTTCATTTCTTAAAAACAAACCAAAAGTATAAATAAAAAAGTGCTGACAATGAAAAAGAGAAAAAGTAGGAAAATGGAATCTCATGTGTAGGGTACTATGGAAGTAATTAAAAACCTGTAGTTTCTGATTCTGTACAAAGATTAAAACTCCATAGGCAGGATTCTAGTAAGCAACGCTAGTCTGCTTCACATTTATCATGCTTAGTTTCCAGCTACTGTTAGCAAGAGTGTGCACTGTTCATCCCTGCTCATCTTTACTGTTGGTGATGTTGCTGTATTAATAGATCTGGCCTTTTTAAGGCAAGCCTTCTATGAATTCTAAATACATAAAATACTTATTTACAAAATAACAACAACAACAACAACAACAACAACAGGGTGGCTAACAACAATAAAATGTTACATAGAACAAACAAAATCTAGTTCCCTCCCCCCTTAAAAAGTTATTAAATCATTTTCAAGTTAAAACAAACAGAATATAATACAACAACGATTTTTTTTAAAAAAAACATTGAATTGTCTTGTGGCAAATATACTTAAAGGTGTATC
This sequence comes from Phrynosoma blainvillii, assembly GCA_026167975.1. Lineage (NCBI taxonomy): Eukaryota > Metazoa > Chordata > Lepidosauria > Squamata > Phrynosomatidae > Phrynosoma > Phrynosoma blainvillii. The sequence goes on from JANUYF010000004.1 coordinate 207,758,158, forward strand.
AGAGACACTATATAAACTTGCATTTGTAATGCACTGTTAATTTTGTCAGTTTGCAGCATTACTTTCATTGTTGCACCAACGGAAGGATATACATTATTAATCACTATCCCGTGGTTGATTTATGTTTTTCTTTTTAATCTTTTCTTAAAGGATATTAGGTTGCCTAGTATCCCAACACTGAAAATTCCTTTGATAGCAACATTTGATGACCTAGATACACAGGTGGATGAAGAAGATGAATTCAAGGCGAGAGGTAGTATAACTTGATAATTCCCCGAATGACAGTAATTGACACAAGTTGTTTCTATGAGAAATATATCTACTGTTTTGTTGTAGTTCTGTCTCATTGGTGGCTTCAAAGCAGTTTTTCCGTACAAGCTGAGTTGCAAACGTGTCCTGCTCATGAAAGGAAGCTTGCAATGTGTGTTGTTTTTAATTTACCACTAAAGCATGTTACATGAAGAGTAAAATTACTGTATATGCTTATATATAAGTCGTCCTTATGTATAAGTTGAGGGCAGGTTTTATGGGGAAAAATATGGATTTTGATTTGACCCGTGGATAAGTTGAGGGTGCCAGTATTGTTACTGCATCCCTGCTGTTCTCTTTGCCTCTTGGTGCTCCTTTCAGGGGAAGTGCCAGAGATTATGCTGCTTCTCTGCTGCTCCCCTCGCCTCTTGGTACTCCATGAGGGCAAGCACTAAAGAACCACCAGTGCTGCTGCATTCCTGCTGCTCCTTCTTCCTTCCCCTCTCCCATCCCCTTCCCTCTCAATTTGGGCTCTTCAGTTTGAAAAATGAGTGTTAGGTTTCTGCCACTTTAAAAAGAGAGCAGGTAAACAGACCCTTCTGCCTCCCTTCCCTTTCCCCTAGAAATCCTCATTCATGCTGGTGAAATCAGCCAAGCTCACTTACCAGAGCCACTGTAAACTCTGAAATAGCTGGGATATAAATGTTTCTCTTTGCTTCTTTGTCTAGGACTACTAGTGATAATCAAAGGAAGATAGTGATTTAAACCAATATTACGTTATTATAGGATGATGGAAAGACTTGCAGATGGTGGTTAGGGGATTGAATTTCCCACATTAAGGTAGATACACAATGTCTTGTGGAAAATGTTTTAAGAGAAAATATGATAACAAATTTCTTTGCAAAGCAATCTTATTAGGTTTGGAAAATCCATATGGACAAAACAGAGTGAAATCTTGCTTCTCAACATCTGATGATTTTTTTCTTACATATATCATGATGTTTTAATGTTTTACTTGCTTAGCAATTTTTCTCCTTATTTGTAGGACTGACAGGCTTGAAAAACATTGGAAATACTTGTTACATGAATGCAGCTTTACAAGCTCTTTCAAATTGGTAAGAAAAGCTATTTTTAGGATAGTGCATATTTCTGCTGTCTGAAATTCCAGATCAATTAACAGCTAGGTTAGAGTTGAAGATCAGTAACTCTTCAAGAATCTAGTAACAGTAACTGAAACCTTATCCTAACAGAAATTATTGGTAAAGTCTCTGCTAAAAGTATGCTCCTTTCTGAAGCTCCAAAGTTTACAAGTCAAATTAAGTAGTATAGATTAAGTCTCCCTTATCCAAAATGCTTGAGACCAGAAGTGTTTTCGCTTTTGGAATATTTGAATTTATATAAGAGATATAGGGCCTTGGCAGACAGCTAATAGGGCCGTCTCCGAGACCCGGAAGAGGAGGGGCAGCCGCACGTGCGGCGTCCCTTCCTCTTCCTGAGGTTGCCCTGGAAGCTACCGGCCCTCCGCACGGCCGGCGCTTCCAGGGCAACCTCCCTCCGCAGCGACCGGATGCGCTGCGGAGGATAAGTCAGGGAAAATGCGCCCGCTGCTTTTAGGGCGCACTTTCCCTAAAATCTAAAAGGAGGCTGAGCTCCGCCGGCGCTCCGACCCGCGGCGTCTCCGGGGCCTCCGTCTGCCGAGGCCCATAGTCTGAAGGCAATTTTATATACAATATTTTTAATAATTTTGTACATGAAACAAAGTTTGTATACGTTGAACTATCAGAAAACAAAAGTGTCAGTATCTTAGCCACCTTTGTGAGCAATGTTTGATTTTGGAATTCTGGATAAGGTAGATGCAACCTATATAAATATTTGCTTTACAGGTCTTCCTGTAAAGCCCTTTAAAAAGGCTGCCTTTTCCACCTGGGGCAGCGAGGAGAGACCCTTTAAAAAGGCTGCCTTTTCCACCTTGGGCAGCGAGGAGAGACCCTTTAAAAAGGCTGCCTTTTCCACCTGGGGCAGCGAGGAGAGACCCTTTAAAAAGGCTGCCTTTTCCACCTGGGGCAGCGAGGAGAGACCCTTTAAAAAGGCTGCCTTTTCCACCTTGGGCAGCGAGGAGAGACCCTTTAAAAAGGCTGCCTTTTCCACCTGGGGCAGCGAGGAGAGACCCTTTAAAAAGGCTGCCTTTTCCACCTTGGGCAGCGAGGAGGAACCCTTTAAAAAGGCTGCCTTTTCCACCTGGGGCAGCGAGGAGGAACCCTTTAAAAAGGCTGCCTTTTCCACCTGGGGCAGCAAGGAGAGACCCTTTAAAAAGGCTGCCTTTTCCACCTTGGGCAGCGAGGAGAGACCCTTTAAAAAGGCTGCCTTTTCCACCTGGGGCAGCGAGGAGGGACCCTTTAAAAAGGCTGCCTTTTCCACCTTGGGCAGCGAGGAGTGACCCTTTAAAAAGGCTGCCTTTTCCACCTTGGGCAGCGAGGAGGGACCCTTTAAAAAGGCTGCCTTTTCCACCTTGGGCAGCGAGGAGGGACCCTTTAAAAAGGCTGCCTTTTCCACCTTGGGCAGCGAGGAGGAACCCCTTAAAAAGGCTGCCTTTTCCATCTTGGGCAGCGAGGAGAGACCCTTTAAAAAGGCTGCCTTTTCCACCTTGGGCAGCGAGGAGGAACCCCTTAAAAAGGCTGCCTTTTCCATCTGGGGCAGCGAGGAGAGACCCTTTAAAAAGGCTGCCTTTTCCACCTGGGGCAGCGAGGAGGGACCCTTCAAAAATTGCATTTAAATTGTATTTGCATTTTATATTGTATTTTGTATATTTTTAAAAATTGTTTTAATTTGTTTTGTTTGTTTTGTTTTTGAGGGGTGGGTATGGGTGGGGTTGGGAAGAAGGGATGGGCTCTGTATTGATGCTATTTGTTATTGTGATTGTTGTACGCCGCCGCGATTGCTTGGCAGAGGGGCGGGATATAAATAAAAACTATTATTATTATTATTATTCCTATAATTATATAAGCCTCTTATTAATGGCAGAAATAGTTGGAGATTTTATGTATTAAAAGAGTCAAATAGTATTATGACACTGGTAAGAAAGTGATTTTTAGAGTTCTTACAATACACATAATTATTTGAGAGCATTTAATAGGTTGGGCTGAAAGCTTATACCTATGGAAGTTTCAAAGGATGCACTGAAACACTTTCAAATGACAAGTGATTAAATTTCTGTATTCCAAACTGCAAAGATAAATAAATGTGTTCAAATTCTAGTGGATAAAGCAAAGATATTTACTTAATATTTTAACAGAAATGATGAACCCCACTTCATTATTTTCCATTGTACATTATTAATGTATAAAGTAGAAACGAATCTGTTACTGCTGCAGAAGTTCTTCCTCGGCAAATAACTTTAGTTGTATAGATATAATATAACTAGTGTAAAATCATTCAGGTTTAAGATGAAGTTTTATGTATTAATTGGCAGCCCGTGTCTTTGCCTTTGACGACCAATTCATTTGATAATTTTGCAGCCTGCAGCATTGTGAAACACAAAGACCTGATTTTACCAGATTTTAGAAAGTAGTTATGAAAATACCTTTTTCCAAATCTTTTTCGTTAGCAACATAGAAAGATGCTTACAGTAACAAAGTAGAAGGAAGAAAATGTGCACACATGATCTTATCAGCCCTGTCAAAGACTAATGAGGAGTTTACATGACAATGAGCAGGGAACTGCATAAGTATGGTAGCAAGAATATTGGCATATTTGCTACTACTTCAATTTACTAGTGCTCTTTTTCTTTATTACCAGCCCACCATTGACGCAGTTTTTCCTTGACTGTGGGAACTTAGCTCGAACTGATAAGAAACCAGCTATTTGCAGAAGTTACTACAAACTCATGACAGACCTCTGGCATAAAAACAGGTATTGTGTTATTTCCATTTTGGAAAATTGTTTGTAAGACAGCCTCTTGGAAGTTCAATTAAACCACACTGAATATGACCTTATACAATTAGCATGTTCTTGTGAATTTGACTGAGCTATTAAGTAATGTAGATATTAAGTTGAAAATTTCCACATTTTGATTGTGTGGTAATTTTTGTAAATTTGTTTTAAGAAGTAACTATTAAATATAGATCTATAAAAGCAGATTGTTATGCTTGGTGACTTAAACTTTTTCTTTGGGTGCAATCCTATGTACACATACCAGGGAGAAAGCCCCATTGAAATCACTGGACTTTATTTCTGTGTTGGGATATGTAAAGATTGTAATGCTAGAATTTCAGTCTGAACGTTTAGTAATACTTTTACTTACATATGGTCAAAATGCATGATAAAACAATTTCTTCACTGTATCAGGCAAAGCTGCATCTAGTCCTGCATTCTGTTTCCAGAAGTAACTAGAAAGCTACCTCTGGGAACTCAATTTATTTTACTGTGCAGCTTGATTTGAGGAAATGCAAGTCTCTGGTCCTAGTTATCATTGTCATCTTCTTTTATTTCTTTATATACCACCCCCTCAAAATTAGGACTCGGTGTCTTCTCACATTAGTGTTTTTAATACCTTTGTGTGCTTACAGAGTTGTAATGTACAAGAGGGAAGAAGCTTTGTGTAGATGTTTGTGCTTCTGATAAATGAAAGGAATATTTGCCATCAGTAGTGTCCCAACCAGTGTACCCCACCAAATGTCTAATTGCTGAGCCGGAAATAATTGAAAATATCTGTTTTCATAAAATGTTTAGACAGAGTCTTTGCATCAGTGGATGGATAGATAGATAAATTCAAGTTGTGTAAGTCCCATGGAACTTAGATTTAGTTCTGATTAGACATGATGAGATCATACTACAGGATAAAAATAGTCTTGATTTACTGCCCAAGAGCTATTCCAGATTGAGTAGTAGTAACGTAAAGTATTCTAAAGAATTTTTAAAATTATATATTCATTTTTCTTCCAGGCCTGGGGCTGTTGTCCCCACAAATTTATTCCAAGGAATCAAAACAGTTAATCCAGCATTTCGAGGCTATACCCAACAGGTATGTTTTTCTTACAGCTCCCTCTATGAATGCTGTTGCAGCAAAATATTATTTAGTACATAGTTGAAATACTATCTGTGCCCATAGTGTAACGTTAAGATATCAAGATACAACAACTTAGTGTTGCAGCCAACATAGGGAGCTAGGAACTTGCTAACTTCTTTTGTTTTTAATAACATCAGAAACAAATGTTCTGGTGTTGTCTGATAGCTGCCTTCAAGTTAACTTCAACTTATGGTGACCCAATGTATAAGAGACCTCCAAGCTACCCTATCAACAGCATTGCTCAGATCTTGCAGACTCAGGGCTGTGACTTTCTTGATTGAGTCTATCCATCTGGAATGTTGTCTTCCTCTTTTCCTGTTGCCCTCCACCTTACCAAGCATTATCATATTTTCTAGTGAATCATGTCTTCTCAGGATATAGCCAAAGGATGACAGCCTGTTTACTCGTCTTGGCTCTAATACTGAATATTTAAAGATCTAATTTTCTTTGTCCATGAGACAGCATATGGGTACTACTTAGATTGTTGACCAGGTCTCAGATCCCGGCTCAGCCATGGAGATCATAGGATGACCTTGGGCAAGTTACACTCTTTCAGCGAGGAAAGCATAGCAAACCACCTCTGAATAATAGCTCTAGGATAGGGTAATCATAAGTCAGGGTCAACTCAAAGGCATATAACAACAATGTGGTTTAAATGTTCAAGTACTGAATGTTTAATTGGATTTTTCTGTCCCTTACTCCTGAGTAGCAATGTTTTCTGACAGTCTGAATGCCTTTCCGAATGTAATGGGCTGTAGCACATGGAAATCAGGGAGAAGAGGATTGCAAAAATCAGGCAGAAGCATCTCTTGATTTTCAAGGAGCCTCTTGAACCCACAACACCACATCCCTTGACCCCTGAGGCTCAGAATATGGTTTCCAGGAAATTACTGGGAAGAGGAGTGGGAGGGAAATTCATGTTCAGACAATAATCTTCCCTGCATATTTCTCTGGATCTGGCCCTATCGAGATCCTATTTTTATCAAGAAAAATACTTAATTGTAAAACAATTGAACAAAAAATTACCACCAGTATCCTAGCTCAGTTATTTATTTATGTTTGTGTAGCTAAGTTACATCTCCTGGTATGATCACCACCACCCAGCCCACCTTAAGAGCCAGCTGCCAGAATGGTGGGAAGGAAGTAAATTCAGCTTCTGACTTAGGGTGGAAGGAGGGTGATGTTTCCATTCCCCTCCTGCCAGGACCTGCTTCTCATTATTACAGTCTCACTCTGGCAGGAGGAGAATGAAATGTCATCCTCCTTGTGCGCCAATTGGAAACTGAACAAGACCTCCTTTGCCAGATCTGGTGGCTGGTTCTTAATGTGGGCTGGTTCAGTTACTGAATACAGGTCGATTATGGAACTATATCTCTAGGGTGCAAAGGCAGGCCTAATGTTAAACATAAAGAAAACAGAAATAATGACCATGGAGGATGTACATAAATTCAACCTAGATAATGAGGAAATCAAACTTGTTAAAGATTTCCCATACCTTGTATCAAACATTGATCAGAACAGAGACTTCAGTCAAGAAATCAGAAGATTAGGAATGGGAAGGGCAGGTATGAAAGAACTAGACAAAATCCTAAAGAATAAAATGTGCATTAGCTGAACACTGAAGGTATAGTGGTAGAATTCAAAGATATAGCCGTGATAGTCTGTAGAATCAGTAATAAAGAGATTTTGTAGCACCTTAGAGACTAAATGGCTTGGGTCCAGACTATCTGAAGGACCGCCTCCTCCCGTATAATCCTCCCCGCACCCTCCGGTCCTCTGGGAGGAATCTGTTGCAGCCTCAAAAAACGAGACTGGCGACGACCTCCCAGAGGGCATTTTCGGTAGTTGCCCCCAAACTTTGGAATGGCCTGCCGGAGGAGATCCGTCAATTGACATCTCTTGACGGCTTCAAGAAAGCCGTCAAGACGGATCTCTTTCGGCGGGCCTTTCCGGATTAATCCACTAGTATGTTCTGGAATTTTCTTCCCTCTGAGATGCTCCCTTTTTAATAAATTGGGTCCCTTCTGAGCCAACATGTGACATCCGCCGGCATTTCTTGTTCTTTAATATATGTATTGTTTGTTTTAATGGAGGAATTTTCTCCTTATATTGCTTACTTTTAACTTGTATTGGGTTTAATAACTTTTTAAGGGGGGGAGGGGGATAAAAATTGCTCTTAACTGTTGTTGAAATTTTATGATGTAAGCCGCCCCGATTGTGTTCAGAGGGGCGGGGTATTAAATAAAAATTATTATTATTATTATATTACTAACTGAAAGAAAGTAAAAAGTTGGCAGCTTGAGCTTTCGTGGACTTCAGTCTACTTCCTCAGATACTTTTGGTGGAGTGGAAGCCAGGGATAGACAGGAGGGTAAGATTTTAATGGAAGAAAACTGAAAAAACATGTTGGCTCCTGCAGATCTGGTTAGCATGACCCCATCCTCAGGGAGGCATCCTACACTAATAAATCTACTACTCATGGGTTCTCCTTACGCTAACCGGATCTACAGGCCAACATTCTTTTTCAGTTTTCTTCCATTAGACTCCTACCCTTCTGTCTGTCCCTGGCTTCCACTCCACAGCATTTGAGGAAGTAGACTGAAGTCTACGAAAGCTCATGCTGCCAACTTCTTACTTTCTTCCAGTTGGTCTCTAAGGTGTTACAAAATCTCTCTAATACTGAAGGTATAGATTAGCTGAACAATGAAATTAGATTTGTCCAAGCCATTGTTTTCCCCAGTACCACGTTTGGATGTGAGAGCTGGACAGTGAAGAAAGCAGATAGGAAGAAAATAAATTCATTTGAGATGTGGTGCTGGAGAAGACTACTGAGGATACCATGGATGGCCAAAAATGACAAACAGTTGGGTCCTAGAACAAATCAAGTCTGAACTCTTCCTGTAATCCAAGATGACTAAATTGAAGCTGTCATACTTTGATCATGAGAAGGTATGACTCATTAGAAAAGGCAATAATGCTAGGACAAGTTGAAGGCAGTAGAAAGAGAGGAAGATTGCATGCCAGATGGATAGACTTAATCAGGGAGACCACTGGCTTGAGCCTACAGGATACGAGAAGAGAGGCAGAGGATAGGGGGCCTTGGAGATGTCTCATTCATAGGGTCGCCATGAGTCAATGTCAACTCAAAGCCAGCAAACAACAACATCAACAACATTTCTAGGTTACAGATACGTAAATGCAATATTGAATACTAGCCAACGCATTGTACATGCTCTTTATATGAAAATGCCTTTTAGTTTTACATAATTCCCAGAACCACTGAATTACTATTCTGAAAAAAGACATACTGTTTTAATTCCAGGATGCCCAAGAATTTCTGCGTTGTTTAATGGATTTGCTACATGAAGAGTTAAAAGAGCCTGTTTTCACAATAGAGGATACTAACCCAACAAATGCAGAAGAGAGAGGAGAAGAAGAGAGGAGCCAATCAGATGGAGATTTTGATCCATGTGGTAACACTGACAAGGAAGATGATGAATCTTGGTCAAAACCTGTGGTAGAGAACCATGCAGAAGATGCTATGTTAATAGAGGATGATGAAAATGTATCTAAAGACTATCAGAAAGAGAAATCCTTATGTACCAAGGTGAACCCAGCAAGCTCCGTGGAAAACACAGAAAAAGACTTAAACACTTTCTTTGAAATGGCTGAACTTTTGAATAACCAAGAAACAGTAAAGGTGCAAATACACAGCAGATATTCAGGTGATTATATGACTATTACTTTGACGTGACAAAAATATCTTAATAGTAACCATTAAAATAGTCCCTTCCCAATTATCCTGCATTTGTTTCCCCTTACTACTATATTTGTTTTAACAGTTCTCTAGTATTTCTAATCCCACTTTTGACTTGAGTATGGCAGAATATTTTTATATTGATGAATTTGGGGATGGTGAATATGGGTGCATTAATTACCCACTTTTTTCATAAAGGAGAAAAATGAAGGGCGGCAATTTCAGATAAAAGTGATCATGCTTTGTTCTCCTTGTAATTTGGACAGATGATTTAAAAAGAACCTAATGAAAGCTAAGCAGATTCTAGACCAGGGGTAGGCAACCTAAAGCCTGGGGGCCGGATGCGGCCCCCTGAGGCCTTTGGACTGGCCCCAGGCCGGTCCTGCCACCGCCGCCACCGCCCCCCACCATGATGATATTGATTATTGTTGTTATTACTTGTTCCTGGGGTTTTCTTGGCAAAATCTCCACAGGAGTTTTGCCATGGCTTTTCTGGGACTGAGAGAGTGTGCATGCATATATTTTTTAATTTTTTTAAAAAAAATATTTTTATGTTTTATTTATTTATTTATTTTTGGTGCTTTGGCCCCCAATTGTCTGAGGGACAGCAACCCGGCCTCCGGCTCAAAAAGGTTGCCTACCCCTGTTCTAGACAGTTCAACTACTGTGGAACACTCTTGTATGAATGTGGGAAAATGATGGTGATCACTGATGGTTCTCTCTGAAGTGGCAAAATAGGCACTTTATTTGCTTTCTAAACAATTCTTTCCAAGTTTTCCTCTTTTAGTGAATTAATTATCTCAGCTCTTCCACTGTGCCAGATTTAGTTTACAGTCTTTCTCTCATACTTTGTCTATTTTCTGCCTTTTTTACCACCACCTTTTCTGAAGGTTTCTGTGCTACCACAGCTCATTCCTTAAACTCAGTAGCAAAGAGAATACAAATTCCACATAAGTAATAAGAAGAACTTCCTGATGGTAAGAGCTGTTGGATAGTGAAATGTGGAGGTTTTTCAGCAGAGGCTGGATGGCCATCTGTTGGGAGTGCTTTGGTTATTTGACTGGATGGCCCTCTTCCAGCTCTATGATACTGTGAAATATGAATCTTGATCTTGGTATTAGTATTACCAGCTTCATTATCTAAATTTTACTTTAATAATACTTGGTCAAAATTCAAGTATAAAATACAAATACTTTTCTACTATTTGTGAAAATTTCAGTTCCATGTAACAATAAAGATATGTTTTACAGACTATGTCAATGATGTCCATATGAATGATGTGTCGATAACACAGAGTTTTCCTTCAAAAGATGGGAGTAATGCACGCCTATCAACCAGCCCCCCCAAGTCGGGTTCCTTCTGGTCTGGACTGACACCCCCACACAAAAAGGGTATAACATTTCCTAATTTTACTATTTTATTGCTGTTCATTCTGTATTGTTCCTATCACTATTGGTCACGTTACCCCCATTCATTTTGATGATTCCATCCTCCGTAATCTCTGCATAGAGGACACTGAGTACAGATGCTTGTTGGTTTTTGCATTTTATTACCTAATGGAAGCCATGTTAGCATGCCTATCGAACATTAGAGCTGTGAGATGGGGCATTAAGAACTTTGTGTCTGGGTCTTATTTTGAGGCTTTTGTGTTTTGTAACCTTTTTACTTCTAGTCAGCAAAACATTAAGGCAGTAATTTAAACGGAGAGCAAGTACACAAGAGACCGACCACTAGTACAGTAGTTTGTTTATTGAATGTTTGTCATTGGGGAGTTGCAGCATTCTGGCAATCTAATTTAAGTACATTTTATTTCCTGACATTTAATTCTTCAGTTCTTAGGTTTTTTAAAAACATACCTTTCTTTCCAAAGCACTAGTTAGGAAGATTTTCTACTAGGAGTGCTTTTCCTCTCATTTCTACCATTAGTTATCATTCTGGTTGGTTGTTTTTTTTAATGCTTTCATACATTTATCCTTCAAGGCTTGAATCTTAAGATTTTATCTTCGTTTGTACAAACACAGCCTTGCAAATAATTTTTTGATATAGCATCACCTTTCTGGCTTTCTATTCCCATTAGATGTTACCATCCTCCCACCCTATTCCCATAGCTATATAGACTGTACCTCTGCAAGATTCCCTAGTATTTTTCACACATGGTGTGTGTGTGTGTGAAGCAGATGGATGTCAAGGGGCAGCCTGTGGTTGCTGTGGTCCCAAATGGGCACCAGCAGCAACATTTTTTTGCCACTCTTTTTTCCTGTGGCTTCTGTCCACTTTGGGGACATGTGTCATCTGAATGCCATGGCAATGAAGTGCTAGAAGCCACTTCTTTTGGCCTGTCTGTTTTAGGCCTGGGTTAACACATGGAGAATGGTGTGACAATGAGTCCCTTGTGATTTTAGTTTTCTTTTTTCTTTTTTGTATTTATATTTGTTCCAGCCATCTCTTCCTCTAAAAAGAAGAAACACAAAAAATACAGAAGTGTTATTTCAGACATATTTGATGGAACTATTGTAAGTTCAGTACAGTGTCTGACATGTGATCGGGTAAGTGTATGGAAGAAACTTTTTCTCTTTCCATCTTTCCCATATACCTTCATGTTCATACAATTATAATTCATGATCAGATTGTCTTTCTTTGCATGGGAAAAAAGCTTTTAAAATAAAGCTATCATACTTATTCATCAACTCAGAATCACTTTTTTATAATATGCATTGCCTGCTTCAGTTATTCTAGCTTGAGCTGTCAGGCTGATCTGTTTCCTGTAGTTAGCACTATTTGCTTGATTATGTGTAGGACTCACATTGAGAAAAAGTGAATGGGCACTTGTCCCAAATGTTGCTTGAACTCCTAGATAATAGACGTTCATGTGTTGAATGTGAATATCTGACTGTATTTGACTGAATGTAATTACAAAGCTCCTGTAATTGAGTTCCCTGATTAGATTAAATTGCTACTCAAGGGAGTCTTTAACTGCCAAATGCAATTATGGAGCCCTCTTCAGACTGGGTGAAGTCTTACGTCTGGGTGCTTAATAATTATAGAGACCATCTCAAATCTTAGCCTTACACTTGATCAGGGACATACCTGAACAAGATCTTGTTTATAATCTATATTTACTAATAGCACAGTGGGCCTGCCATATCTGCGGGGGTTTGGTTCGAGGACCCTGCATGGATATCAAAAAACTGCAGATACTGAAGTCCATTATTTAAAATGATGTAGGGCAGGGGTAGGCAACCTTTCCCCTTTAAGGGCCAAGGGACTTCAGCTCCCAGAATCCCAGGAGCTATTGGCCAACATGGGACTATTGGCCAACATGGCTGAGGCTTCTGGGAGCTGAAGTCCCTCAGCCCTTAAAGGGGAAAGGTTGCCTACCCCTGGTGTGGGGCATCAGCAGCGGCAGTGGTAAGCCCCAGCTGCCAGGCACACATTACATATGCAGGGAGAAGAAAGGAAGCCAAATCGCCTTTGCCCATTGATTATCCCACTCACCTCCATAGCCGGGCTGAGCATTCTCTGGGCAGGAGCAGAGGCAGTGGCTAACCATGGCCACCAGGCACACATTCTTCAGAAAACCCACCTCTGAGAAGCCCAGCAGCCGCCTGCTTCTGCCTTTGAGGAGGCAGCTGTACCATTCTTCCTTGTTTGTTCGCATGAAGCAGGCAGCTGGATGTGTGCCTAATGGCTGGGGCTTACCTCCGCTGCTGCCTGGGGACTGCTCAGCCGGGCTCTGGAGGTGAGTAACTGGGTACGGGCAATTTGGCTTCCTTTCTTCTCCTTATGTATGTAAAGGTACTAAAGTTATTAGATCTCCTGTGTTTTTGTATGTTTTTCAAATATTTTGAATCCATAGTTGGTTGAATCTGTGTATCTGGAGTCTGTGGATATGGTGGGCCTACAGTTGTTTCTGACTTATGGCGACCCTAAGGAGAACCTATCATGGGTTCTTGCAAGATTTGTTCAGAGGAGGTTTGCCATTGCCTTCTCCTGAGGCTGAGACCATGTGGCTTGCCCAAGATGACCCAGTGAGATTCATGGCTGATCCGAATATACTTTACATTGAAATCGTAATTGTGTGGTGCTTGCCACCTAGTGGTGGTCTTTGGAAAAGCACTATACCTGATTGCAGGTGGAGTTTACAGGTGCTATTCCTGAAGTCAAATTTATAGAAGAAAGGTATTTAAATTGAGTAAATTAAAAATATTCAGATAATTTAAGTGTACAGTCCTTTAGATTCAGTTTAAAACTATGGTTGGTCTAATGGTCTTACTCTTTCACTTTGGCAATAGGTGTCAGTTACCTTGGAGACTTTCCAGGATTTATCATTGCCTATTCCAGGTAAGGAAGACCTTGCTAAGCTGCACTCAGCAAGCCATCAGACATCTCTTGTCAAGGCAGGATCATGTGGTGAAGCATATGCTCCTCAAGGATGGATAGCATTTTTTGTGGAATATTTCAAAAGGTTGGTTCTTTTCCAATGTTTAGATCTCTTTTATTAATGTTTCTGCTGTACTGGCAGAATATTTGCTGTTTTTTCTGTCAATGATGTTTCAGGTTTGTTGTCTCATGTATTCCTAGCTGGTTTTGGGGCCCAACAGTTACCTTACAAGATAGTCTTGCTGCCTTTTTTGCTAGAGATGAACTGAAAGGTAAGGAACTGACATACTTGGTAAAACATTAAGAATATTAAATTCCTATCATTTGCGTAATATCCTCCCTTTACTTTTTTTATCTTTGTGTCCCCTATCACTTTGGGTCATGTATGGAACAAAAGTGGGATATGAATAAATAAATTAGTACATTACATTTAAAGGGCACAGAAAACAGTTCATAATATTCTTCTATAATACTGTTTTTGATATATCAGTTGATAACTATTGTCATTTCTCTTTGATTTCACATCATAATGTTTTAAGTTTTTAACTGAACACTAAGTTCCCGAATTCATTAAGATAAATGCTCTTTAATTATTTAGGAAAAGGGCTAGTTTGTAACATACCATTCAGTATCTGCCTTCATCATGTGAAAAGAATGTGCTCAAAAATTGCAAAATTAGAAGTTCCCATGTAGGTTCTTGTGGATAAGGGATAGAGCTTCATTTTCTTTAGAATAATGGTTGTGCTTCCTTCCTTATGGTGTCCACAGGTGACAATATGTACAGCTGTGAAAAGTGTAAAAAGTAAGTGTTCCGTCTTTAAATGTCTAAAATTATGCTGTGATATTAGCACTGAGCAGTGAGATGAATACTTTTTCTGTATGTAAGTTTACATTCACTCTTTCTTTCAATCAGAAAACTTTTAAAATAATTTTAAATGTAGGTTCTGCTCTTTAGTTAGTTTACTTGAGATTTTACTTAATTTAAACTACATGCTACCTATTTCCAAATAAAGGTGTGCAGGGCTGAGAGATTGCATTGAATTTACAAGTTACTACTTGCTTTAGACCTTGGCAAGGACCTGGGAACTAAATCTGAGTAATACATGTAGGTGGCAAAGCATTATTTTCTGTTATATCTGCCACATGGGCACAAGATATCTGGGAACTCTGCTCGGCAGTACCTATTCCCATTAGCAAGTAGTGGAGTCATGAAACAAGCATTAGATGATAGAATTTATTTTGATATGCACAGCAGATTGCTGAACATATGAACAGTGTGGGTTTGCCAGATGTGTGCTTGCTACAGGGTTGTTGCAACTTGTCTTTGTATATCAAAAATTGGTATATGGGTAATAATTCCTTATCTGGGTCATTTGTATGCAGAAAATTATAATTGAGGTGGCTGCATAACTAGAATAGACCCAATGAATGAATTGCTGAATGGTTAGTCTGTTTTATGTGAATACCATTAATTCAGTGGATCCATTCTAGTTCAGACTAACTGGTAGATTTAATATGGTTTTCCCAATGTTAGACTATAACTACTAGTATTCTCCACTATTGGTTATACTGGCTAGGGATAATGGGAGCTGCACTCTAATAACCACTGGAAGACCACATAGTTCCCATACATACTAAGTAACTTTGCTTTGTGAAGAAAGGACAGAGTTGTACTCTTGTAAGCAAGTTTTTGTTTCCTTCCTTCTGCTACAGCATCTTTCCCCTGCCAACAATTCTCTAAAGGTTCCAGGTGCTCTCTGGAATAGCCTTTGAAGCAGCATTAGGGGGTACAGCTGGGTTGAAAAGAATTAGCAAAATTTTGAGCCTTACCCTCCCTTTTGATAGTGACAAGTGGTTTCTGCAAATAATATAATCCTTTCAAGTTAACTTAGAGCCTTTACAGACTGCCAGAAATAACGCAACTTGAGTCTAATTGCCCTGGCTCAGTGCTAGGGAATCATGGGAACTGTAGTTTTTTCTGAGACGTTGAGCCTTCTTTGTCAGAGAGCTCTGACAGGTATTTTGTTTTCATCCCCAGTATGCTCAGACTGATGATTTTATTAGCTCCCTCCTATTTTGAGCCAGATGCAGACATGTTATGGAAAGGCAAGGCTCTCCACATGTTATCATTCAGCCAGCTGAACATAAATTCTCTATCCTTAGCTGTGGTTTATATTCTGATCAGTGTACATCCATTGCAAGCTTCAGAATCTTAAAGTAATTTAAGACCTGTGCTGCCTCATCCTGTATATACTTGGCTGTATAAAAGAATTTAATAAATTCCTTATGATGTGTGAACAGATAGTGTATATAACTACAGTGGGTTCTTGTTGTTCGCTGAGGTTTGGTTGCAGGACTCCCTGTGGATAACAAAATCCGTGGATACTCGTCCCATTAAGCACAGTGGCATAGTCCCTTATATAAAATGGCAAAATGAAGGTTTGCTTTTTGGAATGCATACATTTTCAAAATACTTTCAAATCGTGGATGCTTGAATACGTGGATAAAAAAATCCATGGATACAGAGGGCTGACTGTATAAGCATGTGACTTATGAGAAGCTATTCTTTCAGGGTTTGTGAATGAGATGGAAATAATGGATTTTGATATATAAAATATTCTGTTCCTAGCTAGTATTTCTGAAATAATTAGGATGTATATATAATTAATAATTTTTACAGCTTTGCTAAATGTTTACTTTTCTTTAGGTTAAGAAATGGAGTAAAATTCTGCAAAGTTCAACACTTTCCTGAGGTATCTTTCTTTTACTTTTTCAAATAAGATATCTTAAATGTCACTGTTGATTCTGAATAATAGATCAGCATGAATACTAAACTATACATTCATTGTTTTTTGTGGGTTTTGGGGGCTGTGTGGCCATGTTCTAGAAGAGTTTCTTTCTGACATTTTGCCAGCATTTGTGGCTGGCATCTTCAGAGAAACAATCTACATTCATTGTTTACTTCCTGAAATGTGTATGTCTGATCACATTTGATCACTTAATAAAATCTTTGAAGTGGGTTATAACTAAACTAAAATGAAAATAATGTTTGCTTAAACATGTTTTACCATATTGCCTGCACTTCTTTTTAAAGGTTGTATAATTAGGCATGATTCACATATGCCTTTCACACATTTAATATAATGCTTTGATAATGTGACTTCTAGATGGAGGTGTGAATTATTTCTGTTGTGTTTAATCTGTTCTGGGATGATAAAGCTCTGTGATATATAATGTATAATGGCAGTTTCTCATGTAAGTTATCACTTGACAATCTAGTCAATGAAGAATAAACATGCATGTGTGAATGTATCCTTTAATATAGGAAATAGGGTTGTCGTTGGTCCAAAAACCTGGAAAATCCCAGATTGAAGGGACTAAAAAGTGTATTGGCCAGCTGGGCCAGTTGAAGCAGTAAGTCCTGGATTTCTCCTTCGTCACAAGCTGATGGTTAGATTAAAATATGGCAGTAGTGAAGAAGCAATAAACTCTGCAAGAAGTCTGGCACTGGCAAGATCCTCATCCCACCTTGCAGGCTCCGGTTCCTACTGCATAGGGATAGCATTGCCACCTTATTCTTCCATTCCCCCTCCCCTTCATCCAACAGGCCCAGAAGGTGGGAAAAGAAAGGAAACAAGCAGAGATGGCCTTGTGTTGTGTGGTGATTCTCGGTGGCTTGGGCCTAGGAGAAGGGAACATGGTGAAAGCTTTGCGTCTAAACATCGTTGAGAGAATAAAGGGAGTCCCTTTACTTGGAAGCCTCCCTCTCTCCATACTAGCTAGGGGGGGAAAAGAAGAAAAAAAGAGCTCTTAGCTAGGTACTGGTACTGAGTTGAACTTGCATAATCAGAATTCAAATTAATAATATGCATAATTATAATAATTTGTATAATATGCAAATTAGACGGTAGGATATGAAGGACTGGAATATGGCAACCCTAACAGGAAGAGGATATTTCTGACTAATTATCAAAGTAGCAATTCATGCAAGAATCACTCATTCTTTTGGTTCTGATGATTACACAATATGTAAATGAGTTGGGAAGAAATATGATAGTATCCTAGAATTACATCCCTATAAATTAGATTAGTAAAATGTATTTTTGGTGGTAGACTTGCTTGAACTACTGAGAAGATTATTTATAGAGAAGGGAGCTCATAAGGGAGGAGAGCAAGTAGGAGGAGAGCAGAAAGGAAATGGTGCTAGCAAGTAGGGGACAAATTCTGAAGAGGAAGAGAAACTGGTTTACTACAAGAGGTGCAGTACGACTCCTGTATCTGCAGGACCAGTTCCTGAGGTTACACCAGGGGTAGGCAACCTAAGGCCCGGGGGCCGGATGCGGCCCCCTGTGGCCTTTGGACCGGCCCCAGGCTGGTCCTGCCACCGCCACCGCCTGCCATGATGATATTGATTATTGTTGTTATTACTTGTTCTTGGGGTTTTCTTGGCAAAATCTCCACAGGGGTTTTGCCATGGCTTTTCTGGGGCTGAGCGAGTGTGCATGCATATTTTTAAATATTTTTAATTTTTTAAAAAAATTGTATTATTTATTTATTTATTTATTTTTGGTGCTTCGGCCCCCCAATTGTCTGAGGGACAGCAACCCGGCCCCTGGCTCAAAAAGGTTGCCTACCCCTGGGTTACACTTACCCATGATCCATGTTTGGCCCTTTTGGCCAGACTCCTTCCTCACCTTTTTCTGGTGTGAGGCAGCGAGGGAGGGTGGGAAGCAATGCCACTGCCTAGTTCCTTCTTCCTTACCTTCTTCTCCCGCAATCTTTGCCCCTCCATCTTTGTCCATTGCAGGACAAGGAGGATGGGGGGCTGCCCCCTCATCACCCCTACCACCAGCTGCTTTGCAAAGTAGCCAGTCAGCCAGCAGCATCTGCCTTGGCTGCGCACGCCATTACTTCTAATTCAGCTGGGTGGCATGGCATGTCTGACTGCATAAAATTGTGCATGGGAGCTGCACTCTTGAATGCAAAAACAAAAGGAAGGAAGGCCACATTATTGCTTCATTTGCAAGAGTGTGGCACCTGCCATCAAGAAAGGCACTCGGCTTTGTGCAGCCCCCTCTGCACCTCTCTCAGCCAAGAGGCACGAACTAAAGGCTGCAGCAAGCTGGGTGCAGTTGAGGCATATGGTTCTAGCCAGCTGGCTGCTGCGCAAAGTGAGGAGAGGTGGGTAGGGGAAGGTTTCCTGTCCTTACTGTGTGAGCAGTGAGGATAGAGAGGGGTGCTGCAGATAGAAAGGCATATAGCCGGGTGGTAGTGCTCCCCCCCTCATGCTGTCTTGGCTGGCCTGGGGTTTGCTACTATCCTCAGTTTTGCTTATCTGTACTGTATGTTTCTCTCCCAGAGGACATATTGTTCAATGCACCTGCAGGTCTGATGATACTGTTGCTTTCATAACTGGCCCTGGAGTGACATTTTAATGAGAACACAGAATCAGGTTACTAACCATTTAAAGTGCCTGATAATTTAATACTAAAATGAAGTAAACATCCGTTTTCAAATGAATATACTCTTCTTTACAGATCTTATGTATTCATCTCAAAAGATTCAGGCATGACCTTATGTTTTCTACAAAAATTGGGACTCATGTATCCTTTCCCTTGGAAGGGCTTGATCTTCAGCCTTTTCTTGCTAAGGACAGTCCAGCTCAGATAGTGATATATGATCTCTTATCAGTCATCTGCCATCATGGAACTGCCATAAGTAAGTACATATGGTACATGCTTTCTTCCAGTTTGCATATATTCTTGCATGCTGCATTTTATGTAATTAATGTGGAATTAAAGGCTTACATTGCATTTCTAAGACTGAAAAATATCTATTCTTGAATTTAGATGGCCATTATATAGCCTATTGCCGGAATAACTTAAATAATCGATGGTATGAGTTTGATGATCAGAGTGTCACTGAAGTAACAGAATCTACTGTCCAAAATGCAGAAGCTTATGTTCTCTTCTACAGGTGAGAAAACAAATGAAAAGTGTGGGAAATAATGGCATTGATTAAGACTTTGCTGCTGCCAGCAGAATATTCCCTTGAACAGAGTTCTTATCCCCGTCAGCTGAAGGACAGGGACACTTGGTTAATTTTCCTTTCTCTCTGCAGCTGCTTGTCCCTTTCACTTATTGGCTGGAGGATGCCTAAACTTGCTCCCTTGCTCCCTTTTTTTAGTTGGTTCCTTCCCTTGGATCAAATGCCTTCTATGGACAGAAGGGCTTATCTGTTCATGGAACATAGAGCATGAATTTAGCTCGTTGTCTTGGATAAATGTCTCATTGGGAATGGCACTTGTTAAATTTGTTCTGCATGAATTTTGTGAGGATGAGAAGAGCTGGCTAATGCTTTCTGTTTCCTGGACTTTTAATCAACTTGGCTTCTTTGAAGATGCTTGTCTGCAGAAATTTGGTGCATTTCCTCCTGTGTTCCTGTATTTTTTAACACCTTCTGTTTCTCCTGGACTTTTTCCAAGGGACTTAGTTTTTACTAGTATTCCCTCTAATTTTTTTTAAAATACATTCTTGGAACTTATTTAATAACAATAATATAATAATTTATTTCTTATATCCCGCCTTTTGCCTAAACAATTTAATTGTAAATTTAATTGTTGCCCTAACCTTAATCCATGTAAAAAGGAGGAGAAAGCACTCTCTGACTCTCTCTTTTTTGATGTCATATGCTGGATAAGCTTAAGAGATTTGATTTTAATGTTATAATCTTATTAACAAAGGCTGTGAAAACATTTCTTTGACACATGTGTATTTCCAAAGTAAAACCTAGAGAATGAGCTGAAGTGACTCAAATGTTATCTTTTTAAGTGTGGTAGTCCTGTTAATTTCTAATATTTTATAATTTTTAGCACTGCATGCAAAGGGTAACAAAAATCCCCAAGTAGGTTACTGTAGTGAACTTGAACACTGCAGAGAAATCACTTTGAAGTAATAACTTCCGTCTCTTCATTTGTATTCATAAGAGAATACATGTAGAAAGGACTGTAAAATCAGATCAAATGCAAGTGCAACAGGAAGGAGCTGTTAGCAGTCTAGCAGCTGGGAGCTGGAGAACAAGGAGATTCACTGTAGTAGTTTGAAACACATCAGCTCCAGTGACTGAAGGCTTTTTAAAAAAATGTGAGCTAGATCAGGAGAAAAAAAACAAATGTTCCAGTCTTAAGAGTAAAAGCATTCTATAAATGAGGAATGTAAGCTCTGAAAAAATAAACTGATGAACTAAATGATTAGAGAAATTGTGCTTGCTTTAAATGACAGATATTGACCCCTCAAAATGGGAAACCTTGTGGGGAAAAGTGATCCTTATTCACCAAACTGCAAGGGATTTTTTTGTGGGTAGGGTAGCAAAATTGCACAGTAGCATCTAACCATAATTTGTGTGTGTCACACACCCCACTATGATATGCCTGTTCATTTCCCTAGTGGGTGCTTTGACCTTCATTGTCATATTCAGTGGCATTTTACAGCTGTAATGCAGAAAATAAGAAGCATCATAAATTCCAACAAAAAGTTATTAAATGAGGTCCGTTTAAAAAAATCCTTAAAAAGAAGAGTGAGAAAGATCAAGTGTTTCATAATGCATTTTTGGCTTCAACACATTTCTGTGTTCTCGTAACATTAACTTTATAAGAGCTGTCAGGAAAGGTACCGTATGTCCATGGTGTGCAGCAATTTCCTTCATCTTTGAAATATGTAGGGGGCATTCACACTCACTGTTTTGTCCTGAATAGATCTGGATCATTGCGCTGATGCAATACTGTTTTGTCCTGAATAGATCTGGATCATTGCGCTGATGCAATACCGGATCGGTGTTTCCATTACATTTTGGATTACCGAATCTCTCAGAAGCATTTTAACCCTGTTATTATTCACACATGCAGCTGCCTTTTCACATGTGTTTGAGTCTTCTTGTTTTTTGTTTTAATTTCAATCAAATGACCCGCATCTGTGTCACCCCTCCCCCCCTTTTGGTGAGCTATGGGAATCACCCATCGGTGCCTTTCACACCCTCAACTCAGAGTATGTCCCTGGGGAAAAATCCCTCTGAAGCAACCCTTACCAAGAAAACCCCGTGATAGGTTCGCCCTATTGGGATGGACCTGGGGGAAAACCACTCTGAACAAATGTTGCCAAGAAAAGCCCGTGATAGGTTCACCTGGTGCGAGTCACCCTCTCAGCCTCAGAGGATGGACATGGCAAACCCCTTCTGAAGAAACATTGCCAAGAACCCCCCATGATAGGTTTGCCTGGGGTGAGTCACACTCTCTCAGCCTCAGGGAATGGCGATGGCAAATCCGTCTGAAGAAACGTTGCCAAGAAAACCTCATAATAGGGTGGCTGTAGGGTCACCATAAGTCGGAAATGAAGGAAAACAACACACACACACACACAGAGAGCAGTCCCCCCAACATAAACTGGGTTCCTTTCCAGACATGGGAAAGGAACCTGCATTTGTTAGAATCATGGGGGGGAGAGACAATTGGCATTAATTAACTTTGTCCCCAGGGGCAACCTAACCTTTGCCAAGAGAAGAGAGTAGGGTAGGTAGGAGGGCAACAGTTGGGTGGGATGTGTAAGTTTCGTCCCTGCTTACTAAACTCCTCTCTTTATGTTTGGGAAGGATCAGTTCGTGCTCCAAATGGATTTGTTAGTGCATTCACATTGGCAACAATGCAGATCTTTTAAAAAGATGCAGGAAAAAACACGGTATCGAATATCCCGGATTAAATGGGGTTTTGCCCCCCCCCAGTGCACCAAGTGCATTCCGGGCAAGTGTGAATGTCAACGAAATAACCTGGTTTCACACTAGGTTATTTTCATAGTGTGAATGCCCCATAGAGGGTATGAACAAGAACCAGCATAATGTAGTGGTGTGAATGTTGGACTGCGACTCTGGATAAAGTTTTATTTTATTGTTTTAATTGCACTGTTATATTTTAACTCTTCTTTGGTTTAATTTTGTTTTAAGGGGTGGGAGGGTGGATTAGGGGAGGAGGGAATGTTTTAACTTAGTTTGTTTTAAATGTTGTAACCCGCCTCGATTGCCGTGCAGAGGGGTGGGCTATAAATAAAATTTATTATTATTATTATTATTATTATTATTCCCCGCTCTGCCATGGAAACACACGGGCTGACCTTGGGTGAGTCGCACACTCTCTGGTCCAAAAAACCCCGTGATACAGTTGCTTTAGGATTGCCATAAGTCAGAAATGACTTGAAGGCCCACAACAACAAAGAAGTATGAGTAAGGTCTGCAGAGTATCTTTTGCACTGGGATGAGAAATTCCTATGTTTAGTCAGGGCTGGGTTGTTTTAGAAGACACTGGACTGTTAATCAGCTGACATAAAATAGCTTGCATTACTTGAATGTTGAGTTCTATAAATGTTCTCCTTGAACAGCCTATTTTGTGTATTTTGTCATAGAGCACTTTGAATCCTCATAAGAAAATGGTTACAACAACACTGGGCTACCTTGCTGGGCTGGCATAACCCACAAACTCTCATCCACAATCCTTCTTCCTGTAATAGGGATATGAAATTATTTGTTTTGTTTGCCTGAATTGGTAGGATAATTTTTTTAAATGTTTACAGTTTCAAGGAAAAATACTTTTAACTAAGACCCAAGTTAGAAAGATTGTTAACTACAGTCTTTGCTGCTTCCATTTCAATGGGGTCAGAATCTTAAAATCATAGAAGTGAAATGGTCCTAAGTAGACATATAGTTGCCTGTCTCTGATTATTACTATTGTGGGCTAGCAGTCACTTGCTATATAGAGAGACCACAACAATACCTTTAAAATGAATCAGGAAATCCCTTCTTAAAAAAAAAAAAAAAAAACAGTGAAGGATTATGGGATTAAGTTTGTGGTTTGTAAAAACAAATGGGCACAGTAATGGCTGCACATTTTGCCTCTTTTATCTTAACTTTCACAAGAATAGAAATTTGCCTTTTTTTAAAAAAATGAAGGATTCTAGAGATTGCATTTTATATGATGATGGAAGATTAATCCCATTTTCCCCCACTGCTGTGCCCATGGCTGAATGCCCATGGCTGCTGTGATAATCTATCCAATTAATATAGTGTGTAGTATATTATAAGATGTCTATTTCTGTTTCCAGATTATAGTAAGGAAACCCAAAAGGTTTTTCCAAGCAAGCTCATTGCTGTGAAAGTGGTACCAACAAAGTTCTTACTTAGGCAAACCTATATCCCACTGTGATTACAGTCAGCCCTCCGTTTTCGTGGGGATCCATTCCTGACCCCCCCCCACGAAAACTGAGACTTGTCAATATTCAAGATCCATAGGCTTGAATGGGGGGGGTGCCCCATTGATTTTAACAGAGGTTGACCCTCTTTGAATATTCAAAACCGCAGACCTCAAGTTGCGAGAATGAAGGAGAGACTGTATATTATTTATAGGATGTCTTTGTCTTGGAAAATATGTAGAAGCAGCAGCATTAGGTCAAAATGAGCAGCATCCATTTGAGCTGACCTAGGGAAGCTCTCTTCTGGTTCACTGCAGAGAGTCCATGTTTGGCAGCTGGCATTACTGGTAGTGTACTCAGAAACCTCTCTATACCTCTTGCTAATTGTATGCATGTACTTTTTTTCTGTGAATATTAAAATAAACCAATTGAGGAGGGTCGGGACCCCCCCAGTCTTGGGGTCATCCATGGCAAATGGACCAAAAGTATCTGTAGCTTAAATAGTCCCATTAAAATAAATGAGTATAAGAGAGAGCTGATATTTTGCACTTGTGGAGGAAAATAATGTGCTAGCTTGTTAGACTATATAGATTTACAAGTTAATACCTAAATATTTTGTGTTTAGAACAAATCAAAATTTGCATCATTTCCTTATCTTTTTAAACTGGAAGTTCTTTCTAGTGTAAGGTGTACATACCAGTACCTATTTTATTTCATTAGATACCTTCAAATTAAAATTACTACCTTATAGACATACAGAACAATTTGGTCTAAATCTAGTAGCTACTTCCAGTTAGAATAAACCTATTCAGTCAGCTGCTGAATTGTAAGTATGTATGTAAATCCCAATGTTTCATGTTGTCTCCTCTGGTTGGTACTAGTAATTGGATTTAGGCCTATGAATCTGAATTTTTTTTGTTGTGTTACTTGAATTGGACACTTCAATATACATGAATAAAAATGATTATGATATTTTATTTTCAATAGGGGGTTGGATAACATGTTTTTTCCCCCAGTATCTTCTCATATTCTTCTGTAAATAAATGATTTTTAATATTACTTCTTTTCAATAGAAAAAGCAACGAAGAAGCCAAAAAAGAGAGACAGAGGCTGTCAAATCTTAATGTGATGGAACCAAGCCTCCTCCAATTTTACATTTCCCGACAGTGGCTGAATAAATACAGGACTTTTGCACAGCCGGGACCTATTTCAAATAACGATTTCCTGTGTATACATGGAGGTGAGAGTGCTGTTATGGAAACTGTCCCCCTGTGAAGATGAAAGCTTGTTTTGTTACTTTGGAACAATACATTTACTGTTATCCCTGACCTTGCCTCTTTGCCAGCAGAGTTTCACTGTTGCCATCTCACCGAATTGAGTATTTCGTGTAGTTAGTTCAGGATGTGATCATATGCCTTGATATTCCTTATTATTTTATCAACAGTAGAAACAACTTCTTTTAGAGATTAAGTCTTTTGTGGCATGCTTCTTTTTGAAGGTTAAATTGGGAGTGTGCTGGTTTAAAATTACAAACACATATACACATACATTTCATGTAAATTGCTCATTGGTTTTAAATAGTCGCCAGTGGACATCTAGGTTAATATTTAAGTTAAAAGCTATAGTAAAAGTTGTGTTAGATCAGGGGTAGGCAACCTTTTTGAGCCAGGAGCCGGGTTGCTGTCCCTCAGACAATTGGGGAGCCGAAGCACCAAAAATAAATAAATAAATATTAAATTAAAAAAAAAAAACCTTGTGGAGATTTTGCCAAGAAAACCCCAAGAACAAGTAATAACAACAATAATCAATATCATCACGGCAGGTGGCAGCGGCCCGCGGGCCTTAGGTTGCCTACCCCTGTGTTAGATCATCATTATGTGTAAGACAGGAACTAGAAAGACCACTACCTTCATCATCCAACAGCAATTTGCTTTGCTGTTTATGTTCACACAGGCTTGAGTCTCTCTCTCCCCCATCCCCTTATCTACACACTCATTTGGTCTCTCACACACTCATCCAACTCTGTGAAACTTTTTTAAATCTCTAGTGTTTCTTAAATCAGCAAAAGAAGAAAAATGCCAGCTAATTTCAGGCACACTGATAAGGAAGAGGCAACAGTATTGGGGGAGAGAATGTCAGAGTTTCACTAGATAGATAGTGCAAAACAGTAAAAGCGCTGTCAACTCTACTCCTAATGTGGTGAAGTCCCAAATAAAAGGGCTCACAAATTTCTTTGAATCAAGCCTTGCTGCAAACCAAGATGCCAACTCTGCCCCCACATTTATCCAGGAAATGTCATCACAAGGCCTAATGGCATCACTCACAATATTAGGGGGACCTTCACGTGCTCATCCTCCAATGTGATTTATGCCATACTATGTCATCGCTGCCCGTTAGCACTCTACATCGGGTAAACAGGCCAGTCTCTGTGCCAGAGGATAAATGGACATAATTCAGACATTAGGAATGGGAATACATGAAAACTGGTAGCTAAACATTTCAGTCTCCTTGGGCATTCCATCTCAGACCTCAGAACAGTGGTCCTTGAACAAAAGAACTACAAAGGTAGATTGGAAAGAGAAACAGCAGAATTTGAATTCATCCATAAACTGCAGTCCCTCAGGAATGGATTGAACAGGGACAATGGCTTCCTGGCTCACTACACACATTTCAACACTATCTGACCCCATCCTCAGGGGGGGCATCCTACACTTATCTATTATCTCCATCTGCAGGCTGGTTTCCAAGGCCAAACTGGTCTTGCCACCTCATTTCCATACCCAATGGCTATGCCTTTTCCACAAAGCAACCATTGTTAAAACTGGGCTTGCTATTTCATTTGCATACACAAAGGATTTTGAATTTGAATTCACATTCTCACATACCAAGGGCATATATATGTCTGTCCCTGGCTTCACCAAAAGTATCTGAGGAAGTAGACTGAAGTCTACAAAAGCTCATGCTGCCAGCTTCTTTCTTTCAGTTAGTCTCAGAGGTGCTACAAGATCTTTCTACATAGTGATTCTTTGAATCAAATTCTTAACCCTGCACCCATTTCAAGTTAAATTGGGGGATGGATTTACCATTCTTGAAGTATTATTTTAGTTTAACGCACACTATTAAAGTACTTAAGCAGTGACTCAAGTGGTTAAGATGCTGACTCTGTTGATTGCAAGATCAGCAGGTTGGCAGTTCAAGGCCCAGGTGCTACATGATGCGGTGAGCTCCCATCACTAGTCCCAGTTTCTGCCAACCTAGCAGTTCGAAAGCATGCAAATGCAAGTAGATAAATAGGTACCACTTCACTGGGAAGGTAAACAGCGTTCTGTGCAATCATGCTGCCCACATGATCACAGAGTAGTCTCTGACAACGCTGGTTCTTCGATTTAGTAACACGATACCTTGTCAATGGGGACACAATACCTTGTCAATGGGGAATACCTTTAGCTTTACCTTTTATGTGTAATTTTAGTTTTCCCATCAAAACAGAAAACTTCTTAAAGTTCTAAATGGCATCACTCAAGTCCCGTTACTTTAAGACTGATTTATGTAATGTACTTTAAAAACCTTGAAGATCTCATCCATAATGGTTGGATGCTGTTTTTAAAACTGCCTCGCACATGCAGCTATGATAACTGTACATTTAATGACTGGGTTCTAAAGAAATCTTTATAGTGCACATTTTGTTTTCTTCACTTGGGTAACTGAAATAATAATTTGATTCTAATTGACAAATTTGGCATTTTACATGGTGCTTCTTCTGACAAAACTATTCCTTGCCATTTCCTTCAGATATTATATGATGAATATTCCAAGCTTATAGGGATCCAGCTTCATGTGGAATTTATAAAAATAATTCTAGGAGCAACAAAACTCCCACAGTTCATGTTTAGAAGCACAAGGCTGCTAGTGGATTGTATCAGCATTCCACCTTTTGGTTTGAAATAAAGTAGAATGAGCATCTTCTTTTCTCTCTAACACAAGCCTTCTGTACATACCCTTCTGGCAACAAATGCTCATATCAAAAGGATGAGGGGTTTGCAGGGGAACTTTTGGGAAAGGCTGTATCTAATGAAGCAGTGAATTACTGAGCTGTGCTTGTGATTGGCATATTTAACCCAAGCAGGTGCTCAGAGTTTCCTTTACTTGTTTGAAAGTTTGGTAACTTGTGCAAATTTTCTCTACATATTAATGACATAACTGTACTTCAGGTTCATATGTCTCTACTCAGTTCTAGGGGAAAGTTATACTAGAAGCTTATTTTGACAGCTTTAACCACTCAGCTTGATGAAACTTTCAGGCATTTGTTTTTATTTATGGTCAAAAGCAAAGCTTATTTACCAAAGGTATTTTTGAAAGATAAAAATATTTAAAGGCTTGGTCTTCATTTCCACAGGAGTTCCACCACACAAAGCTACATCTATTGAGGACCTGGTAGTAATGCTGCCTCAGAACATTTGGGATAGCTTGTACAGCAGGTAAGCTTCCATTTGTAAAACAGTGTTTTTTCTACTCCTAAGCAAATACAGTTGGCATTTCTGGATCACAGAGCCTTCTGTGTATGGAACAAAATCATTAGATACTATTTATTGTCTTTCTGATTTTGTTGTTAACTGCCCTTGAGTCGATCTTGACTCATGGCGGCCCTATGGATGAGACATCTCCAAGACCATCTGTCCTCCACTACTCTGCTTAATTCCTGTAACCCCATACTCATGACCTCCTTAATAGAATCCATCTATCTAGCATGTGTCCTTCCTCTCTTCCTACTTCCCTCTACTTTTCCCAGCATTATTGTCTGTTCAAAGAGTCCTCCCTTCTCATCATGTGTCCAAAGTACGACAGCCTCAGTTTGGTCATCTTGGCTTTTAGGGAGGTTTCTGGCTTGAACAGCTCTAGGACCCACTTGTTTGTCCTTTTGGCTATCCATGGGATCCTCAACACTCTTCTCCAGCACCACATCTCAAATTGATTTTCTTCTTAATCATCTTTGTTAATTGTCCAGCTCTCACATCCATACATGTAATAGGGAATACAATGGCTTGTATGATTCTAACTTTTGTGCTGAGTTGTTATATATATATATATATTTGCATTTTAAAATCTTGCCTAGTTCATTCATAGCCACCCTCTCCGTTCTTAGTCTTTTTCTGATTTTCTGACTGCAGTCCCTGTTTCTGTCAATGTTTGATCCCAGGTATGGAATTTTTTTTACTATTTTTATATCTTCATTGTCTAGGTTGAACTTGCGAAGGTCCTCGGTGGTCGTTATTTTTGTTTTCTTTATGTTCAACATTAAGCTTGCCTTAGCACTTTCTTCTTTGATCTTCCTTAGTAGGTGTTCCAGGTCTGTGAGGTTTTCTGCTAGTACTATTGTGTCATCTGCATATCTTAGATTGTTATTCCTGACTCCTATTTTCATTTCTCCTTCTTCTGTGTCCAAGCCTGCTTTTCTTATAATATGTTCTGCATACAAGTTGAACAGATAGGGCGAAAGGATACAGCCTTGTCTGACTCCTTTGCCAATTGGGAACCATTCTGTTTCTCCGTGTTCTGTTCTGACAGTAGCCTCTTGTCCTGAGTACAGATTCCTAATCATGACTATCAGATGTGTTGACACTCCCATGTCTTTAAGGGTGTTCCACAGCATTTCATGATCTATGCAGACAAAGGCTTTGCTATAGTCTATAAAGCACATGTTGATTTTCTTTTGGAATTCTCTGGTGCGCTCCATTAGCCATCGTATGTTTGCAGTGTGGTCCCTCATGCCTTTTCCCTTCCCTTCCCTTCCTTGGACCTCTGGGATTTCTCTCTCCATGTATGGTTGGAGTCTATGTTGCAGAATTTTGGAAATGATTTTACTTGCATGGGAGATCAGTGCTATTGTTCTATAGTTGCTGCAGTCTCTTTTGTCTCCCTTTTTGTGGATGGGGATGTATATTGATCGCTTCCAATCTATTGGCCATCGTTTTGTTTTCTGTATCTGTTGACATATCTTGGTTAGCACTAGAGTTGACTCTGTCAGTGTGGATTGCAGCAGTTCAATTGGAATATCATCTGTTCCTGATTATTTGTTTCTCACTATTTCTCTTATTTGCAGTTTCCACCTGTTTTTAGAATTTAGGGTTCATCTTCATATGTCTCTTCCATGTGTCATTAATTTTGTCATCTCTTTTGTATAATTCTTCTGTGTATTGCATCCAACATCTTTTTATTCCTTCCTGGTCTTGAATCATGTTGTTTTTATTGTCATAGATTGTCCCAGTCCTTGGTTTGAATTTTCTTTTGATTGCCTGGATCTTGTGAAATAGATCTCTTGTTCTTCCCTTTTTGTTGTTGTCTTCTATTTCTCTGTATTAGTCGTTGTAGTAATTTTCTTTATCTTTCTGCACAAGCCATTGTACTGTTGCATTCATAATTCTTTCTGATACCTGTAGCAAATTATTTTCACTTTTTCGTTTTCTGCCTCCAATAAGCAGCTAGACTTGTTTCATAATAGTTCAAATATTAACCCCTTCATTTCAAAAAGTCTTGAGTTTGAGTGCATTTAGCATACTGGGATGTTTGCTAGGCTCCTTCATTCCAGTAAAGCAGCTGGACAATGACAATTTATTCTTGACAATGCTGAGGCATTGAAATATTGCATACCCAACCTGTACCTTGAAGTGGTAAGTGCTTGAGGACAGGTAGAAAGAAGAAGAAAACAATGCTTTGCAAAAATAGAAATGAAAATGATTTTTGTGTTTTCAAAGTAACTTTTAGAGTGACTCCTAATAAGTTACATAATTTGAGAGAGAGAAAACCTGATAGCATAAGGTTCATAGCATAAGGTGTTCGTGCAGTGTTTTGCCCATGTGTTTGTGCTAATGCAGGGGTAGGCAACCTTTTTGAGCCGGGGGCCGGGTTGCTGTCCCTCAGACAATTGGGGGGCCGAAGCACCAAAAATAAATAATTAAATAAATAAAAATATATTTTTTAAAAAAGTTTAAAAAAAAATAAAATTAAAAATATATATGCATGCACACTCTTTCAGCCCCAGAAAAGCCATGGCAAAAACCCTGTGGAGATTTTGCCAAGAAAATCCCAACAAGTAATAACAACAATAATCAATATCATCATGGTTGGCGGCGGCAGCGGCGGCGGCAGGACTTGCCTGGGGCCGGTCCAAAGGCCTCGGCGGGCCGCATCCGGCCCCCGGGCCTTAGGTTGCCTACCCCTGTGCTAATGAGTGGAGTAATCTGTCATGCTGTAAGCCAGAAAAACAAATGTGGTAGAATTAAGGCTGCAGTTGTGTGCATGTTTTCTTTGGAGTAATTCTTTTTGACCAGATTTCATCTTAAATCTGAGAACATTTAGGAAGGATTTTGCTGTAAATCTGATATGATATTCATTTTAGAGTTTAAAAGGAAAGAAAGAGTATTTTATATAAAATAAAATAAAATGGTGAAACACATGCAAGGTTGATAAATTGGGCGTTCCAATTCATCATTATTTTAATCCCAGAAACATGTTTGCATTATGTTTTCTGAGTGATTCTATTTTTGACAAAACAAGTGGCATAATCCTTGTCAAGCTAATTTAGCTCTTAGGTACAGTATAGCAGATATAGTTTCCAGTATAAGCCATAAGCGGCTTAGATTCTAGTAACCATTTTCACTTAATAGAATGAGATGTGCCAAAACATTTTAGCTAATAACATATAAAATACAAGCATTGTAGAGAATACTGACAAAAAATAAAAAATATAAGCATTGTAGAGAATACTGAAAAAAAAATGAAAACAAACAAACCTAAAGCTATTACCTGAAGCTTATGCTCTGTAGCAGGCTGATAGAGTAGCTATACTTTGGTGTGAGTCCTTGTACCTTTAGTGTGCTTTTTCCAACCATCCTTTTATCTTTGTGGTTGGAGCTGGATCTTGACACCTCTTGGGTAAGAAGTCTTGCTTTAATGCCTATGGGTAAAGCTAATACCATGGGCATCCGAAATGTCCATTTTCGAGTGGTTAGAAGAAGACATTTAAAACTGTGTGGTGTTACAGAATATACAAAAAGAAAGGATCCATAAACAAAAAGGAAAACTCTTGGCTCATATTTCTTTCAAACTTTTCTTTGATTGTGTACTGTAATAAAATAATTTATTTTGGAAACATTTCTGTACTGCCAGCTTTCATAGAATCATAGAAGGTAACAGGTAAACTTATATTTACGGTTGTAAGCCGCCCTGATTGGATTTCCATAGGGCGGGATATAAATAAATTTTATTATTATTATTATTATTATTATTATTATATAGGCATAACATCAGGTAGTCATTAATTTTTCTCAATAGTACAAAATGTTTCAGTGTCTGTGCCACTTGTTAGGTCCTTCAAAGCTGCTCTCTGGTAGGTTTTCCTTTACCAAAGCCATTGGATTCACTACTGACAGTATCTACACCATTCATAGATGGGTGAGGAGTTTCAGAACCTGTCCTACCCACCTTAAGGGAACTCATTTCCAGTAAACATAAAATCTGCCAGATTGTCCATTCATCAATCGAAATATTATGTTTTTGTCCGTTTTCAAGTAATGAAATTTTTTGGCGTGTACAGATTTGAAATGAATGTAATATCCCAAATTCTAACAAACAGAATATCTTTTTCAAACTAAATCCCAGCAAGTAATGAAAGGATAAAGGTAAAGATATTCCCCGTTGACAAGGTTGTCAAGTCGTGTCCGATCGTAGGGGATGGTTACTTAGCTGAAGAGCCGCTGTTGTCAGAGACTACTCTATAATCTTGTGGCCAGCATGATTGCACAGAATGCTGTTTACCTTCCCACCAAAGTGGTACCTATGTATCTACTTGTATTTGCATGCTTTCAAACTGCTAGGTTGACAGAAGCTAGAACTAGTGATGGGAGCTTACCCCATCGTGCAGCACCTGGGCCTTGAATTGCCAACCTGCCGATCTTGCAATCAACAGTGTCTTAACCACTTGAGCCACTGCATCCCATGAATGGATACATATGTATTTATTGGCTTTGGTCTAATTGTGATTTAGGCAGATGGAAAGAGCAAACAACATTGAGGAATCCCCCCCCCCCAGCAGCCCCTCAGTTTACTCCTCCTCTTCTAGAACATCTTTCAAATTTCTGAAGCAGTTTTTTTTTTAGAAGGAGGCAAGGGATATTGGCAGATGTCACTTTCCCCTTCCCTTTTAACAGAAATGGATAGTGCTCCATTCTGCAAGCAGGATATCCGTGGATCCAAACACGGTTTTTCAGTTGTTAAATTGACAGAACTACTTCAAGAGGTGTGTGTGGAAAATTCCACAGAATCATGCAGCCCCAGTGCACCCTCAAAATCTGCTCTGGTGTTTTGAGGACCCTCCAGAGCAAATTTGGGGGGAGATGTATGGTGTTGAAGTTGGAAGGAGAGAGGCCCATCATTCAGTTAGACTTCCATTCATGAGATGTTGGCTTCCATCCATTGTCTTAAGAACTTGGCAAATCCTTTTCTCATCAAGCAGCATATCCCATAAATGTAGATGTCTGTTTCTTCTTTACCAGTAACTTTAGACCAACTGCAGAATATAATGTTTAAATAAGTCCCCTTTTAATATGCTAATACAACAGTGTTCTTTAGGGGTTGATTACATATATCAATAAGTTTATTTTCCTCGTAAGAGTTTGTGAAAACTGCTGTTTTTGTTGAAAACTGGGATAAAATGGTTAGGATATTACAGTGATAGATAAGATGGAGTCATTTGTATTTTTCTAATATTTTAGCTAAATAATTTTGCTATATTAATTCACGTGTATGTTCTAACCCTTTTTATGTATCAAAAGTCCTTCCCCCATGTTATCCATATAGGATATATGTGCGGGTAATAATAGAGTTGCACTGTGCTGTTAGCACCTCTCTCACCATTGTGGTGATGCTGTGCCCAACAGCTGCTGTTGCGCCCATATCCCACAAACATTGTGCAGATATTTGCAAAGAGCTTCTACACCGGAGTAGCCGAATGCATG
Source organism: Phrynosoma blainvillii (assembly GCA_026167975.1). Lineage (NCBI taxonomy): Eukaryota > Metazoa > Chordata > Lepidosauria > Squamata > Phrynosomatidae > Phrynosoma > Phrynosoma blainvillii. The sequence goes on from JANUYF010000004.1 coordinate 207,791,851, forward strand.
TCATACAATCAGAGCCTCTGTGCAGTTGCAGATCACAGTTGCATGGAATGCCTATAACAGTTCAGCTGCCCACTCATGGAGGTTTTCATTTTCAGATTTTTGGGACAGACATATGGACATCAGGAATAGAGCTGAGCATGTATCTTCTGTCCCTCTTACATACACAAGTTTTATTTGTGCAAAACACACAAAAAGGAGTTTAAGATCTTAATTAATCAAAATCTATTTTTCCATGATAAGAGTATGTAAAATGTTTATGGCTTCTAATTATTGGAGACCATGGGTAGCCAGGCTTTTGGATGTTGCTGGGCTGTAACTTACAATCAAGCACTAGCAGTAGTGAGGAATACTGGTAATTGGGACCAAACAACATCTGGAGGGCTGTACGTTGCCCTCCATTGTTGTAGAGCAGTGTTGGGAAACATGCAGCCTCCAAACATGGTTGGACTGCATCTCCCAGCATTCCTTACAATTGGTTGTGCTACCTAGGGGCTCTGGGAACTATGATCCAGTAATATCTGGAGGACCACAAAACTGCATCATTGTTGCAAAGCAAGGCTTTTTATCTGTTGAAGAAATCTAAAAGAGTTATGTGGGAAGCTGATGCTGATCAAAATAAAAGTATTTGTTGTTTAATCTAAATGCAACAGTATTTCAAAATCCAAATTAGAAACACAGAATTGTTTAATACTCTACAATTACAGGTATGGTGGAGGACCAGCTGTTAACCATCTGTATGTTTGTCATACCTGCCAAGTGGAAGCAGAAAAAATAGAGAAAAGGAGAAAGGCAGAACTGGAAATGTTTATTCGGGTAATGTGTCCTTCCTTTTAAAAATAGCTTGTAGTTTGTTTGTTTGTTTGTTTGGTTTTTTAAAAATGTTACCTTCTTAAAAATGGTGGCTTGGCTCATGAGAAACACTCTACCAATAATCTCAGATGAAAAATGTTTCAACAGATGGCAAAAAGAAATGACTAAATTCATATGGATGGGTAAAATAGCTAGGATTAAATGGAAAATCTTAACTGATGATAAAGAAAGGGGTGGATGTGCACTGCTCAATTTCAAATTATACTACCAGGCTTGTGTACTGGACTGGATTAGTGAGTGGGTTCAACTCAATGATGAAAGGACAACGAATCTGGAAGGAGAAAACATTATATACGGTTGGCATGGGTTCATGTGGTATGGGAAACTCAAATGTAATAAAGATTTCAATCACCACATTATTAGAAGAGCATTGTTAAAAACCTGGTTAAGAATAAAGGAAAAATTCTATAGACACATACCAACTTGGATATCCCCACAAGAGGCTCTTTTTAGAAGAAGCAGAGAAAAGGAACAATGGATAAGGTATCAAGATATACTGATAAAAGACAAAAGAAGAACCTTTGTAATGAAAACAAGAGAACAATTAAGAGCAGAAAAGATAAATGATAAATGGCTCCTATATTTGCAATTAACAGAAAGATTTAAGGCAGACATGAGAACGGAGGGAATAACAGAGGAAAGAACAGAAATAGATAAAATTTTATTAGAACCAGAAGGAGGAAAAATTTCGAAATTATATAAAATCTTAAAAGAAAGGGATTTAGAACAAGAAAAGGTAAAACATACCATGGTAAAATGGGCCCAAGATATTGGGGAGAATATACAATGGGATCACTGGGAAGAAACATGGAAAATGACAAACAAATTTACCCTGTGCCAAAATTACAAAGAAAACTTGTATCAAGATGTTCTATCAATGGTATCTTTCTCCAGTTAAGATCAATCTCATATATAAAAATGGAAGACCAAACTGCTGGAAGTGCCATGAAACTAACGGAACCTTCTACCATATATGGTGGAAGTGTGGAAGATCCAGAATTTATTGGAAGATGATTTGTGGCGAGATAAAAAATATTGAAGATAGACATACCATTTACACCACAATTTTGTCTCTTAAACATGACTTATGAACTAAAGGACAAGAGATATACAAAATTAATATTATACATGTTAACAATAACAAGAATCTTATTTGCTAATCATTGGAAGAAAACTATAATACCAACAAGTGAAGATTGGTTAGTAAACTTAAGGGAAGCTATGGATATGGACATATTAACAACAAAATTGAAAGGGAAGGACAAAGAAAAAACGGATGAAGAGTGGAAGGAAATGATGGAATATATAAGAAAAAAAACGTAAAGAGGATACATATGAATAATCATAAGAAGAAATATAAGAAAAGAAAATTGAAAATAATAAGGCACATTAGCAAACTGATCAGATGGTTTTGAGTTAATTGAACTGATTCAATTCTACATTGATACTGATATAAGCGATATCACTATGTATGTATGTATGTATGTATAGAAAGATTAAATATTATGTATAGAAAGATTATGTATAGAAAGATTGAATTAAGAAAAGAAGTAAATCTGGTTATAATGAACAAACAAAGGAAGTATAGTTAAAATGAATTAATATATAGGATGGAAGGTGAAGGAAAAAATGGAATAGAGAATTATATGTGGTTAAAAACTTAACTTTCTTTTTTTTCTGTTCACAAAGTGAATAACGTTAAAGAACCTAGTTTAGATAAAAATTAATTTTTATGAGGAAGTAGATAAAGAATGAATAGATAGATAGCTATAAGACATCAAGGAAGTTTGATGAAAGCGGTACATTAAAAGATAAGATATATTATTTTATAAGGAAGACATGCATATATACTTATCTGTTTTTATGTTTATATGTTTACGTGTTTATATGTCTTTGTATTTTTATGTATGTTTGTTTACGTATGTTTTTTAATGCAATAAAAGTTAATTAAATAAAAAAATAGCTTGTAGTTTGTTTGGTTGGGTTTTGTTTTTTTAAATGTTACCTTCTTAAAAATGGTGGCTTGGCTCATCAGACCCTATGAGAAACACTGCCTAAGGCAGGGGTAGGCAACCTTTCCCCTTTAAGGGCCGAGGGACTTCAGCTCCCAGAAGCCTCAGCCATGTTGGCCAATAGTCCCATGTTGGCCAATAGCTCCTGGGATTCTGGGAGCTGAAGTCCCTCGGCCCTTAAAGGGGACAAGTTGCCTACCTCTGGCCTAAGGGATGCTTCCACTGTGAGGAAGTGTCCCTCATTTCAATTTGGCAATTGAATGACTCCTGAAATAGCATGGGAAGTGGTACGAGGACTAAACAATAAAAAAACTTCTTTTACTCCTCTGGATCTAAGAGCCTTCCACAAACAAGGAGAATTTCTGTTCATGCCAGAACAACTCAAGATCCAAGCCAAGATGTCTGCATTAACTTTTATTTAGGTTTTCACAACTGATATACTTTGTAATGATTTCCCCCCCCCACACACACAGTATCCACTTTTTCATGTGATAATGAAATTTCAGCATTGGGGCAAGATTCACAGTATATTTGGAAAAAAGATGTATTTTTGTATATAAGGTCCAATAGGTCAAGAAGAGATCATGGTATTTGCTTAATCTCTCTCTCACACACAAACATACAACCATACATAGTAATTAACTGAGGGAGAGAAGTTTTGAGGAATATTCATATGATCCAAAGCCACTAGTTCCCCTGATCCTATGGCAGAGGTGGTAAACCTTTGGGGGTGAAAACCCACATTGTTAACTTAACCCACCAGGATTTGCTAATCCCAAAGCTCTCCTCTAAATGTTTTCCCACTTTCTCATTTCAAAGGGAGAAAAACTTTCTTGAAGCCAAATAGCACCTATTTGTCCCCCTTTTTTGTGGGAGTGGAGAGGAGGAGGGGAATAGTGGGGCACATAAATGTTTAGGGGGCATATGTAAGCCAGAGATTGCCCCCTCCAGCCATTCTATGGCATCATTCATACTTCCTTCTTAAATTTTTGTACCCAACTATTACAGGCCAGTTTGTTAATGTATTCCACAAGGAAAGCTTTATTGTAGCACTGAGGAACACTGGAGTGTATCCATTTTCAAAGCAGTGGGACTTAAAGCTTTGGAGAGCAGCCACATTTGTTCAGGGAGGGGTGATCGCTTGCCAAAAGAAGTGGTGACATGTCTAGCATGGGCTGAGCACAGCACTATTCACAATCCCAAAGCCATCTCTCACTTTATTGAGATCAATCACTAATATTCAATAATGTTTATTGAAGATGTATGTTTCATATCGGTCTGAATTTTTTTTTAATCTCATTTGACTGTGTACTCTAAATGTAACAAATATTAGCTGTTCTGTTTTAAGCTGCCTTGAGTCCCACAGCTGGGAAATGTGGGATGAAGGTAAAATATAATAAATAAAAATATTAAAGGTTTCTTATTGAAATACTATTCTGTAGCTATAACTAGAAATCTTACAGTGTAATTCTAAAATCTACTTAGAAATAAGTCCCACTGTACTCGAGGAAATGTCATAAGGGGCACAAAGGTTGCAGTCTTAGAACTTGTTTTTAATGTCTTTCAGCTCAATAAGGCATTCCAGGAAGAAGACTCTCCATCCATATTCTATTGTATCAGTATGCAATGGTTCCGAGAATGGGAAGGGTTTGTGAAGGGCAAAGACAGTGGTGAGTAGCTTTCAGAAAACATGTAGTAGGAGCTTATTATAATGTGCACTTACTATTTTATCTATCAGTAAATTATTCTGGTAAAGTAAAATCCTGACAATGTACAGATACTTTGGGGTGAAGCAGACCACCGTGAAGGAGCAGCTTGCCGCCGCCCCTTTGAGTGCCAGATCGGGGCCGTGGCAACTGTATGCCATGCCCCCGACCTGGCTGTTTCCCAGCTCAAAAAGAAGTGGCATAAATCTGCTCCTTTTTGAGCCAGGAAAAGAGTGCTTTGCCACGGCATCAGTTTTTCTTTTTAGCTCCAGCAGCGTTTGACATGTAAATGTCATGCCGCAATGCTGCCCACCATGCGGTCAAGCGGGTGGTGTGATGCCAGCTTGGGGCCGGCATTGGGACATGTGTTGTCCAAAGGCCATGTCCCCACGCCACCCCCAAGCCCGTATTGTGCTGGTCTGTTCAGCCCCTTTGTTAACATAAAGAGAAAATAACGCCTAATACAAGTTTTGGCACATGATAGTAGATGTGCATATGGGAAACTACCACAGCTTGCAATGAAACCATTAGAACAGGCATGCTATATTTGCAGATTCAAACTGAATCAATACAATAGTATATAAATATGCTTGGAGTTTAAAGAGCTTTTATAACGTTTTAAATGGATTTTTTTGGTAAATGTCTGTTTAAAGATTTGGGTCCAGAAATGTTTTTTTAAAAGCTGTTTATAATGCAAAGCAGCTGCTGTGTCCTCCCACCTCTCCAAAAGCCCAGCTAAAGATGTGCAGTTCCTTGCCTCCTTGTTTACAGGTTAATTGGAATTTGGTGCTGGTTCTTAAAGTTCCCACTTCAACATCATGGATCTGTTTTCCTAATAACTCAGTATTTTATTTAACTTTTTTTGAAGTAGACAAAACAGATAATGCAGAAAGTACAGAAGTGGTGTTCCTGTGTACTTCTTAAATCTTGTAATGCCATTACATTCCATCTAATATATTTTTCTGTATAATAGATCCTCCAGGACCCATTGAGAATGCCAAAATTGCTGTTAATAAATGTGGTACTGTTGTTCTGAAACAAGGTATGGACTTGCTGATAATCTGTTTTTCACTCATTCTCTTTTTCTCATTCTCTGTCAGTGGTAATGTGCATGTAGGATTTGCGATGTCCCTGTCTCTGTTTCTGTAGTGTGCAGGCCATATGCAAAGTATTGCACATTTTTACCACAGAGCTGAATCTAGATTGGCCCATTTTCATCTTTTTAGAGGAGGCAGCAGGGCCACTGGAAATTCCACAGTGGATGTTGAGTAGGGAAATAACTTTCATAATTTCCCTTTTCCCATGCATCACCTCAGGAATGAAAGGGGCCCTTTGAGAGGAGATTGCCTCTCTGCCCTCTCATGTTCCTCCAGTGAAAGTAGAATTCTACTATTCTGGGCTGAGATTGTTCAGCAATTTTGTCTTTTAAACAGCAGCATGTAAAAACTATATGGAGGTTTTTCATATTTGTGCACAATATTATATCATTCTTGAAGGTGAAGAAAAAATTGAAGACACTATTGCGACTTTAGATCTAAAAATGCACACTTTGTGATTGGTCAGTGTAGTGACTTGCTGAAAAGATTATCTTTCATTTTTTTTTAAAAAAAAGGCCTATTTTTAACTTGTTTGATTTCTAGGATGAAACACCTGTAGAAATATTCACGCAGATGTACAAAGATACAGACTAAAAGAGTGAGAGAGTAAAGTTTGTGGGAGACAGAATTTCTTTATAATGTCAAGAATCTTTGTAAATGTCAGCTCCTTGAATGCTTTGAACATAATAAAACATTTGCTTATGGCAAAATAAAAATGTCACATGTAGTAGGGCTGGGCTGAATGTGCAGTACCGATGCAGAAATTGATGAATTGCTATCTTATACCAGTTACTCTGAATCAGCTAATGCTGCAAGCACAGTTTGCTGTGCTTGTGTTTCCTTAGCTGTGGGGACTTAGTATTAAAATATAGTGTCTCCTCTAACCACAATGTTTTCATAACTAGCAGAGATCTTTAAATTATCATTATATTGTAAACAAAAATGTTTTTTAGGAGCTGATTCTGGACAGATTTCTGAAGAAACATGGAATTTTCTACAAACAATATATGGGGGAGGACCAGAAATCATACTGAGGCCACCTGTTGCTCAAATAGAACCTGAACCACTACAAAGTGAAGATAAGATTGAGTTAGAAACACGTGGTCTGTAGCCATCAAGGTGTATTTTTAGGAGAGAACTTCCACTCAACATACATTCCCAAGATCTTTTGTTTTGCTGTTTTGTCTGTGGGGTGACAGGACATTGGGCATTAATTCATCTGTGGAAAATGAATTAAGATTTGTAGTATGCAAATTCTAAAAATGTATTATAATTTTCGGAGACTGGTCTTCTCTTGAAATTGTAATTTTTTTGTCCCATTTAATTGTAACTATGTGAAGTACAGATGGAAGATTTAGCCATTCTTTTAAACAGCTCTATAAATTTATGGTCTCTTTCAAATCAAATTTAGTCAAGACAAGATTGAAGAATCTTGCGAACTATTTGGTGGAAAGATATTAAATTTAACAAATAAAAATATGGTTCTAATTTCCTATGAAAACTCAGGAAAAGTTAGGTTTTGCTTTTATTTGCACTGCATTTTAGAAGAAACAATGAACTAAAAACTGTCAAATGCTTTTGTTCAGTGTATCAGGTATATGAATGATTCAGATAGAACTGCTTTTGTTGGCAGATATAAATAGCTGTTCCTGTTTAATGTTTTACTTTTTGAAATATATAAGCTAGTATAATCAATAGTATATGTATGTAAACAACACTATAGTTGTGAAGAGTGTTTTTGAGAGCATGAGGTGGGTGTGTTTGTTGCTTATGCTTTGGAAGAAATTTCTAGTCATTTTTTAATGCACTGTTTCATGTGGAAAGAAATATTGTACAGTTATGCAATGCTCATTGGCATGATTTATGATGTCAGATGTTGACTTGAATACACGCAAGAAGATTGCAAAAGCATTCTTGATTATTCATATTGAAGTGTTGAATGTCACCCAAATGTCTTTCTTCCTGAACATTGCTACCATATTAGCAATATTATTAAATGCTAGTTCAATAAAAACAGTTTTTAAAATGCTAAGGTGTTTGAACTTCAGCTACATCAAAAAGCTGTGTATTAGGAGCATTACTGGATGTAATACATTTATCCATGATCAAAAATGAAAGACAGGGTTTGTTTTTGACTGGAAAAACCTTCAAAAACACATGTAGTCTTCCCTAAAGTTTCAGTACCTACCATACAAATGACAATCAGGAAAACTGAAAGAGCCCAGCAAGAATTTAAATCTGGTAACTTTCTTCTGACTCTTAATTAAAAGTGTATTGTGCTAATAACTATCATTCTATTCTGATGTGAAGATTTGAACGGAGATTGTTTCACTATGTGAGGAAGCACAAAGCATTCTAATTCTTCTTCGTAAGTACAATCCTAGTGAAGATAAAAACATCTGTACAGAAAATACCTTGTCCCTATGTCATTTTGTTGTCATTTTGCCACAGTAGCCTCAAATTCTCAATACACAGATGAGTGAGTGACCTCACACTATTCATCTTTTGGTTAATTAGAAATATTAGGGTTTGCATTTTATGTCTGTGTGTTAGGAGACAAAATGCATATTAGACCCTTAGTACTTTGGTATAAACCAAATTAATGTCACAACTACTAGAAAAGCAGTAGCTCCTCAAGTAGTTTCTTTGTCTAAAATAATTAGTCATAACCTAGTTTTAGAAAGCTCACAAGATTCCAGTCTCTCTTTATAAGTGGTTATAGAGAAAGATGCTAAGTTTAGTTTCTTTTTCTTTCTATGGAAATTGCAACATGCTCTCAACCAGGGGTAGGCAACCTTTCCCCTTTAAGGGCTGAGGGACTTCAGCTCCCAGAAGCTTCAGCCATGTTGGCCAATAGTCCCATATTGGCCAATAGCTCCTGGGATTCTGGGAGCTGAAGTCCCTCGGCCCTTAAAGGGGAAAGGTTGCCTACCCCTGCTCTCAACCTACAAGTCCTTTCTAGTGATTCAAAAAATTCAATTTCTGTAGAAATCATTCTTTGCATATATGAAGAGCAGTATATGGATACTTTTGCTTTGTATCAACAAGGCTAAGGGTTGGATGAAGGTAATATTGATGCTCAAATCTAACACTGCAGGAGCTCTTTGTTACAGCCGTGCAAGTTGTGTATCTGTGCTTTTTGGTATAGCAGTGATGGGGGACTCCCAGCTACATATTCAGTTCTGGTGAAGCTGTAAGGTGTATAAAACCTTACACTAGAGCAGGGGTTGGCAAACTTTCTGGGGGTGGGACCAGTTCCATTGTCCCCCGATCTTCGGCGTGCCGAAGGGGGGGGGGAATGGTGGCGGGTGCATGCACTACCGCCTGCTGTGGTGTGCATGCGAGCGCAGGGCGCCATTTTGCTTTCCAAAATGGCGCCCGTGCTCGTGCACACATGCGCATGACAGCGGGTGCCATTTTGGAAGGCAAAACGGTGCCGTTGTCGCGAGCGCATGAGCATGACACCAGTGCCATTTTGCCTTCCAAAAGGGCGCCTGCCGTTGTGTGCATGCGTGCGCGAGCGCGGGGCGCCATCCAAAATGGCACCTGTGAACGCATACGCACAACGGCAGGCACCCTTTTGGAAGGCCGCCGTCATGTGCATGTGTGCACAAGCGTGGGGCACCATCCAAAATGGCACCCGCGCTCGCCCACACATACACACAACGGCGGGCGCCATTTTGAAGGCAAAAACGGTATCGCAAGCGCATGTGCATGACACCATTTTGCCTTTTAAAAGGGCGCCTGCCGTTGTGCGCATGCGTGCACGAGCGGCGGCAAAAATGGCACCTTGCGCGGCAGTGGCAGGACTGGCTACCGGCCGGTTAGAAGGCCTCGGCGGGCCGGCTTCGGCCCGCGGGCCGTAGTTTGCCGACCGCTGCAATAGAGTAAGACAGGAAGTACAAATAGACAGCCCACATCCATCTCATAGAACTTGGGTTCAGTCTTTAGTCCCAAACCATGTAATTCTAAAAGCAACTTTGTTTTTTTGTCTTTGGAGATGATACGCTGTTTTTTTCAGTTGCATGTGACCTGCGATGAGACAACAAGCATTTCTGACAGAGGTTGCATGTGTTTACAATGAAACTGCCTGTTAGATGTTACAAGCTGCAAGTGATTCTGGACACTGGTTGAGTGTCTAGACAAAGATATGTTAGTTCATATCAGAGAGCGAGTGAGCCAGTTTTCCTAATCCAACAGTCCATCAAAGTTGTTTTACTTACAGTTTGCCACCATTTGCAGAAGAAAAGTAGCTTCATAGCGTTGAGTATCTTTTGGGCATCAAGTGATAACAATAGCAGTTAACTTCATTTCAGTTCCAGGCTATAAAACAACAAACAGTGGAAAAATTAAAGACGTGTGTATGTGAATTCTTTTGCAAGGCACTGTAATGATTGTACTTGAATAGGAGAAAATAGGATTTAATTCTTTAATTGTTTATTTAAAAAGTGACAATGAAAGCTGCTCCTCTAGATTGTTTTCATTTCCATAGTTCTGCTTTCATTTGTGTCTGTTGATCATGCTATAATCTTGATGAATTAGTTTTTTATAGGGGTGTGATGTATTTTGCACTTGGAAATGCTGTTAATATTTTCCCTTTAGACCTCTCAAGATGTTTTGTGTAAAAGGTAGCACAGCTAAGTGACAATGTTGTGTTAAAAGAAATTTTTTAAAAGCTTCAGAACGCAGAGTATAATATCTTTTCCTTAAAAGTGTTGAAGAAAATTGTAGCATTTGCTGGATGAAAATAGTAAAATAAAAATCCATAGAGTATGTTTTAAGTATGCTAAAGAAAGCTGAGTATATACTCTGTTTTGCTTGTAAACTACTCATGCAGCCAAGAATCTTTGCTCAAATAATTAATAGCTTGATAAATATTTGAAACCAGAATATTAAATTATTTGGCCCTGGAATGTGTATACATAGCAAAATAGTCAGCAGATTTTGTATGATCAGTGTGGAAAAGGAAATTTGTTTCTGTTATAGAGCCCCTCTTTGTACATTATCTTTCAAAACAATTTTTGAATTGCAGGTTAGTTTCTAAGGGAAATTAATCCATTCATTGGTTTAATGGTATTGAACGTATACTGTTTCAAGCTAAGATGTCCTGGTCCCCATAGCAACCAATCCCTCTCTTCTCTCCACCTCCCTGCCTTTCAAAGGATAGATCAAAAATAATTGAAATGCTGCATAATCTGACATTTTTACATCTTTGGGTCCTTCATCCCAACCAGAGCAGCAAATCTTCAAAAGCAGGCACAAGCTTTTTGATGAGATTTTTCAACCCTATTAGTCAAACCTCCTCTTTGCCAGAATTCTAATTGCTCTTAATTCGGTGGATTAAATGTTGAAGATGAATCAAAATTACTAATTAAAACTTTGGTGTTGTTCAAGTTATGGGCTAAATCCCATGCTGCAGTGGTAGATGTAGCAGAACTTCCTTCTGCTCTCTGCTTCAGACTCTTATACAGTCTGAAAACCAGCACCCGGCGGGTTTCCACCTTCTGGTCAAAGATGTTTTACGGAGTTGTTGAGGCTGCTGTGAAGAGATGAGAGGGACTGCTTGCTTGCCTGCCTGCTGAATTATGCTAAATCCTTCTTCTACAAGCAGTAACCACTACTGCATACTGCTCTGTCTTTCAAGTGGTAGAATTCAAAGATATAGATGTTAGTCTGTAGAATCAGTATGTAGAGAGATCTTGTAGCACCTTTGAGACTGACTAAAGAAAGAAGTTGGCAGCATGAGCTTTTGTAGACTGAAGCCTATTTCCTCAGATGCATTTGAGGAAGGAGACTTAAGTCTACAAAAGCTCATGCTGCCAACTTCTTTCTTTAGTCAGGGGGGTTGCAGACTGCCAGAAATAGTGCAAATTGAGTCCACTTTTAGGGTTAGGGTTAGGGAATCATGGGGACTGTATTTTATTGTGGCACCAGAGCTCTCTGACAGAGAAGGCCCAATGTCTCAGAAAAAAAACAATCCCATGACTCCCTATCACTAACCCTAACCCTAAAAGTGGACTCAATTTGCACTATTTCTGGCAGTCTGCAACCCCCCTCAGTCTCAAAGGTGCTACAAGATCTTTCTACGTATCATTCAAGTGTTAGGATAACATCTCATATTTAGTCACATTTCTTCTTACAAAAAAAAAAAGAGGTAAAACAGTATTCAGCAGAAGTATGCATCTGCTCTACAGTGAATTGAATTTAAAGTAGAAGTATTCTAGGTGGATGTTATTACTGAAACAGAAAACAAGCTCAAATAAAGGAGGCTGAAATTAAATCAGAGTACAGTTCATTGTCAGAATGGATTCACGTTAATTAGTTATGTGACCCAGGCTTTAATCAGAATGTAATTTTAATTTCCATTATGCAGTTAACCATGTGAACTCAGTATGTGTTTGAAAGAATGGAATCATCATCAGTTCATGTAAAAGTAGCTTCACTGTCACAGTAACTTTCCTGCAGTTCTGAAGGCCATCTTTTCAAACAAATGAACCAGTTCCAACTATGAAACCTTGTATATAAAAGGGAATCAAAAAGAAACAGAAGTTCTAACTAAAGGTATAGCAAATGTGATGCCTCGTTCTTCCACTGCCCAGGCATACAAAATGTGTGATGTGGTATCATAGTGTGTTGATGGGCTGCTACCTGTATGTTGGACTAATATTTAAACTACTACTACAGAAGATGAAGAACTTTGCAGGACCAGACTTGAGGCTGCTTTAGTTCCATCGTTTATTTGCAAAGTGATCAATCAAGTACTTATGGGAAGCCCATCAGAGGGCAACTATATCCTCTTCTGTTACAGACTGCAGCTTCCAGAATAAGAATGAAGGCTTAAAAGGATTACCCTTTCCAGTGAACAGAGTGATTTAAGGAAACTTTGGCTCACAAATGTTGTGCTGCATCTTCACAGTAGTGCTAAACATAACTAGAGGCCAGAGTCCGCCTTTGAGGACAAGATACAGAATACAAGATTCGAAGAAAGACATGGAAAATTAATCATCCTGTACAGATGGACTAATGGAGATTGTTTAAAGATAAGACAACACCTGCATTATTCTCACTTGCAAAAATCTCTCTCGCTCAATGAAAAAAATAATAACTTTAAAATGAGGAACTTCTCTCTTAATTGTCTCACCTGGTATGAAATAATACAGAATAAACAGCAGTCAATAAATGATTTCTAAAAAAATTGTGTTAAAGGAATTATGAAATTTATATTTCAGTGTACTGTATTGTGATTCTTTTTACACAACAATATAACTCCACAAAGGGAATAATTTTTATTTTAGAATAGTTCTTATTTTACATTCATGTCAATCAGTATTGGTGGTGTTATGTGCGTCTTTGATAAGATCCCATTCCTTGTTTCCCTTTTAAACTTAAAACTACTTTTTAAAAAATCCATGGTCTCTGCTTTAATTAAAAGTTGGATGTAGATTTATGATAACTTTGCTGGACAGTCAGTAGACTATTTGAACTTCCAGTGCTTTGTCTTTTGAGTTTTAAAACTTCACCAAACCAAGTCATATTGTAAATTTTGGTATATCGAGGTTTAGTAAGAGGGATGTAATAAGGATGCAGAAATGTTTTAGTTAAGAGTGTTATCAGAAACAAACACTTTGCTGAATCTTTGCTTAAAACAAAGGATGGGCTGCTGCTGAAATCTCTCTGCTCAGATTTGATGCTTTCACCACTTTCAGCCACAGGGTCCAAGCCTTTTCTCAAGATGGAGAGACAAACCACATCTTTTTTTAAATTAAGATATTGTTCCCTTCCCACAGACACACACTCTCTACAACTTTCTTCATTTAAAGCCTGAAATGTACTTGCGTTTAAACTTATTTTTTAAAAAGCTTTATTTCTCTGTTTGTTTTTTTGGACATTTAAAAAAACTTTTGCTTGGAAAAGATTTTGAGTGCTTTTTCAACTTTGAATTTCATTTTGCTGGAAAAGTTTAAAAGTCCTGGACAGTCCATGGGAGTAGCATATATATTTTTATTTAACAGCTGGAAATTAAAAAAAATCTTTTGTTTTTTCCACTAGAGTAGATGGAAGATTAAACGGGTTTAATATTTAATAATCTAATTTTTGCTTAAATACTATTTGTCATCTATTATACTTGGATAACAATTTATTATTTGTTCATATGCTAGTCACAGTCTTTACTGCTTAATTATTACACTATATGTTAGCTACATCTTTATTGCTTTAGTTGCCATTGTTCTGCCACTTCTGTAATCTGTTGCATAATACACTGTATAATCATCTGTTGCTTTTCACCATTTTGTCTACAATTTCAATATTTATTTATTTATTTTGGTGTGTGTTCCTCCCTCAGTTATTTTCCAGTGTGATCTCTTCATATGGTTATCAGTCTGCTAGTTTACATAACACTAATTTGGAAACATCACTTCTTAAAGCAAATAAGCAAGAATACTGAAATGCTCCTTTTGCATCAAAGACAAGGGTCCAAAACACACTGGTACAACAAAAAAATCCCAGAACTTCATAACATTGAGCCATGGCAGTTAAAGTGGTATCAAACTGCATTATTTCTGCAGTGCGGATGCAGCCTGTGTTAATGTAAAGCCTCAGTGCTAAAGATTGACCTAGAAGAAAACTCCATTGATCTCAGTATTAGAGAGATGAAACTAAAATATGATTAGGTGTATGATGAACTGTAAATATAATAAGGCAAGAGATCTATTGGGAGGATGTAAGAGTATGCAGTGTTAGGATGTAAGAGTATGCAGTGCTGGTGATCACCTGAATGGGATGTTAAAAAGGCTGGTGGTTATGGCAGAATGAAGGATTTGAACTTGTCAAAAGTAGGAATTAGGGAGTCTTGAAGTTGGATGTATGAGAAGGAGATGTGAGTTAGGGGAGATGCAGACCAGAGCGTCAGAGACGCCCTAGTCCGGAACGCCGTGGGACCGCGGCGCTCCTGCGGCGACCCTAAAAGGAGCGGCAAATTGCTGCTCCTTTTACAAGACAGGGAAAGTGCGCCCTAAACGCGTAGGGCGCACTTTCCCTGACTTATCCTCCGCAGCGCGTCCGGTCGCTGCGGAGGGAGGTCATCCCCGGAGCGCCGTCCGTCCGGAGGGCCGGAAGCTCCGAGGATGACCTCAGGAAGAGGAAGGCACTTTGCAAATAAACGATGGAATAATAAGAAAACCAGTTTCAGTGATTTAGGCTCCCAGCAGTTCTGCATCTATTTTACAGGATCCTCCATGAAGCTGTAGGTTAACAGTGGAAATTTGCCTATTTCTTTTGCTTGGGTATGGATTCCTGCTATCTTCTGGCTTTGAAT
This sequence comes from Phrynosoma blainvillii, assembly GCA_026167975.1. Classification (NCBI taxonomy): domain Eukaryota; kingdom Metazoa; phylum Chordata; class Lepidosauria; order Squamata; family Phrynosomatidae; genus Phrynosoma; species Phrynosoma blainvillii. The sequence continues at coordinate 207,806,852 of JANUYF010000004.1, forward strand.
GGAGGATTAAGAGTATAATGAATATAATTTATATCCTGCTACACCATAATAAAATAAAATTGTTTGCACAGCAGGCTTAGACTCGTGAACATTAAAAAAACAACACCAAATTGTAACAATAAACAGCATCTTAAGTTACATTCCTATTACCTTGTAATATCTTTTTATATTTATATAAATCTTTTTACATATTGATACGTAACTTCTACTCAGGACAAGAGGCTGCTGTTAGAATAGAATACAGAGAAGCAGAATGGTTCCCAGTCAGCAAAGTGGTAAGGCGAGTTTGCATGCTATCACCCTGTTTATTCAACCTGTATGCAGAAACTATTGTTTGTACAGCAGGCTTAGACTCAGGGGCAGAAGAGTACTACTACTAGGACACAATACTACTAGGAGAAAACAATTACTGAACAAAGTCAAGGAGGAAAGTGCCAAGGTAGGCTTAATGCTGAACATTAAGAAAACAAAAATAATGACCATGGGAGGGCTACAAGAATTCATCCTAGACGAGAAAATAAAAATAGCCAGAGTTGCCATATCTTGGATCAAATCTAGACGAGAAGGGAGACCGCAGTCAAGAAATCAGGAGGAGACAAAGAACGGGAAGAGCAGCTATGAAAGAAGACAGGATCCTAAAGTGCAAAGATATAATTCTCAACACTAAAGTGAGGATAGTCCAAGCCACTGTATTACATATGCATCACAATGTATGGATGCAAGAGTTGGGACAGTGAAGAAAGTGTATTAGAAGAAAAATCAACTCATTTGAGGTGTAGTGCTGGAAGAGGGTGCTGAGGATACCATGGCCAGCCAAGAAAACAAATGGGCCTTACAGCAGTTAAAGCCTGAATTCTCCCTGGAAGCCAGGGTGACTAAACTGTGGCTGCTGTACTTTGGCCACATCATGAGAAGGCATGAATCACTAGAAAAGACAATGATGCTGGGAAAGGTGGAGGGCAGCAGAAAGAGAGGAAGACTCCATGCCAGATGGATAGACTTGACCAGGGAGGTCAAGGGCCGGAGCAGAGAGCTGAGGACAAAGGGTCTGGGAGATGTCTCATCCACAGGGTCTCCGTAAGTCGAGGTCAACTTGAGGGCTGCTAACAAGGAAATTTAGATTATATTTATATACTTATTTTTTTCACAATATTTTTTACTATGCCTTAGTGACTGCAAGATGCCTCAGACATTGAGCGTGGAAAGGGGAGCACACTGATTGTAGGCAAAGGGATCTTTTGAGACTAACTGAAAGAAAGGCTAATGCGATTTTAGGCTGCATCAATAGAAGTATAGTGTCTAGAGATCAAGGGAAGTAATAGTGCCACTCTATTCTGCTTTGGTCAGGCCCCACCTGGAATAATCCTGTGTCCAGTTCTGGGCACCACAATTCAAAAAGGATGTGGAGAAACTGGAGAGTGTCTAAAGGAGGGCAACTAAAATGGGGAAGGGTCTGGAAACCAAGCCCTATGAGGAACGACTTAGGGAGCGGGGGATGTTTAGCCTGGAGAAGAGACGGTTTAAGAGGATATGATAGCCCTCTAACTATTTGAAGGGATGTCATATTGAGGAGGGAACAAGCTTGTTTTTTGCTGCTTCAGTGAACAGGACTTGGAACAATGGATGCAAGCTACAGGAAAAGAGATTCCATCTCAACATTAGGAGGAACTTCCTAACATTAAAAGCTGTTCAACAGTGGAACACGTTTCCTCAGAGAGTGGTGGAGTCTCCTTCTTTGGAGATTTTTAAACGGAGGCTGGATGGCCATCTGTTGGGGATACTTTGATTGTGAGTTCCTGCATGGCAGGAGGGTTAGACTGGATGGCCTTTGTGGTCTCTTCCAACTCTGATTCTGTGAAAGAAAGTTGATGGCATGAGCTTTGCTAGACTTGAGCCTACTTCCTCATTCTTTCTATTAGTCTCAAAGATGCTGTAAGATCTCTCTACATACAGATTTTCCAAACCAACAAGGCTATGTCTTTGAACACTATACTGCATGCCATCGACCGCTGCAGGTAAATTGGGGGGGGGGGGGAATATAGTGACCGCGCTAGAGTTTATGGGGAGGACTCTCTTTTGCCCTTTCGCCGCAATAAAGGGACGCTGAAGAAGGATCGACTGCAGAAAAGTCGCGGCGCGATGCAGCAGAAGCTCCCCTGAAAAAAAAAAAAAAAGGGGGGGACCTTCTTCCGGTTAAACGCGGCTCAACAACGGTCACTTCTGAGGCGGCCGTTTTTCCCTCAGCCGAAGGTAACTCTGGTCTTGGCCGCAACCGGCCTTTTTCGCAAGAAGCCGACGTCCTTTCCGCGCCTCTCTCCTCTTAGGGAAATAATACGTGGCTGTTGTTATAATGCCTTAAAAATCGTCCCCGACCCTAATTGGGCGACCTTGGGCAAGCACCACTCTCTCAGCCTCAGAAGATGGCTGCGGCAAACCCTCTCTGAAGAAGCCAGCCAAGGAAAACTCCATGAGAGGGTGGCCTCGAGTCGGAAACGTGCCGAGAAAACTCCACGAAAGGGTCGCCGCCTTGTTGAAGAAGGCCCGCAACAACAAAGGCGACCCCACCATGGAGTGGTCTTGGCGTGTTCCCTCACAGCGGCTTTGCCAAGGCCATCTTCTGAAGCTGAGAGAGCGTGGCCTAACCGAGCAGGGATTCGAACCCAGCTCTACCAGTGCCCTAGTCCAGCGTTGAAACCATTACAACGCTGGCTCATTTAATGATAATATTTTTTATTCAATAAAACCCACTCCGGGCCGCCTCAGGGCAACTGCTCCGCCTCCCTCGGACTACCAGCAGGAGGAGCTGCAGAGGCTGCGCAGGGAACATGGGGAGGGGGAAGGAAGCGGAAGAGGAGCTCTGAGGGGAGCCAAGAAACGGGCGCTGTTTGGTGGAGGGGGGCGCAATTGGTGACGTCTGCGGCTGCGGTTTGGCTCCGAGAGGGAACGGAGGAGGGAAGAGGAGCCAGCGCTTCGGTCCCAGCGGAGCGAGTTCTCCGTCTCTCAGCAACCAGGTCAGGCCTCTTCCTCCTCCGCCTCCTCCTTTAGGAACGATAGAATGGAACTGGGGAGGTTTGAGGCAAAAGACCCGGATGATGTGAGGCGAGGGGGGGATAATGAAGAAAAGAGGAAGGACGAAAAGGAGGAGGCGTTACGTCTTCACGTGATTGGTGGGAGGCGGGGTCTGCGCGTGCGTGGGGAGGAGGGAGTTCGCGCGCCGTGTTTCGAATCCTAGCTGCTTAAACTGAATGCTCGCGCGCGGAAGGCGCGCGAGCTCCCTCCTCCCCACGCACGCGCAGATCACATGACGATATAACTCTTCCTCCTCCTCCCCCCTTCCTCGCTCTGGTCTCCTCAACCAATGGCCGCCCTTCCCTGAGCACTGCGGGCGGCTGTTGGTGTTACCCGGGCCTGCCGCGGACACGTGCTGCGCGCCTCTCTCTCCATGTTTCTCCGAGAGGGTGGGGGTAGGTGAGTTCTCGCGAGGTCCCGCTTGTTCCCGCGGGAGTTGGCCCGAGGCTGGGATGGCGGCGCTGCGCTGAGAGTGATGGGTAATATGGGTAACGGGCAACCGGGACGGAGGGAAGAAAGAGGGGCGGCCGTTTCCTCCTCCGTCGAAGCGTGAGGGGCGGGGAGTTGGGGACGTCGGCCGCGGCTGGCTTCTCCCTTCCTCCCGGTCCCGCCAGCGCCGCCGCCCAGGGCTCCCCCTTCACCTCACTGACGGCCTGTTGGTGGCGCCCCCTGCAGCCCGGCCAGCACCGCCTCACTCCCCTCCCCGCTCCGTATCTGCGCGTCTCTTTGGCATCTCAGCCTCCCCGTGTCTGCCCCCAAACCCTCCTCCGCTACCGCCGGTGGTGTGAAAATGCCCAGTCGGGACCCTGGCGGCGGCGGGGGGCGGAGGGCCCTCCCTTCATTCCCTCTTCTGTTTCCCCCCCCACGTGCCTAGATTGCCCCCCCCGCCTTCCTCCCTTGCTTACATTTACCTCGCATTTCCAGTTGTTTGTGTTTAGATGATCGTGGCCTGCGAAACTGGGAATGAATACGCTGCCGAAGTACCATTCTAGCCGAGTAAAACCTTCCCCCACAAGGAAAGTAGGCATAGGCCAACGACATTAGCTTCCTGCCTCCCGAGGTTCCCTCTGTGCCAAGTGGGTTTTACTGAGTGAGTTCAGGTCCTCTCCAAGGTTCAACCTAGGAGGAGCAAGGGAAGTTGAACAAACCCATGTTGTTGGCAGAATCTGGGAGTGAAATTTTGTACCGGTTGCTCAACGTTGTGTAGGAAGCTTTTCCTCGCAGCAGGTTTAATGTGTATTACACTATGCTTGAGGTAGCTCCCTTCCATGTGTGCCTCATGTATCTAATGTAGTTGGCTTATGCCTACTTCGTCCCCTTAAAGCAGATAGTATTTTATATTATACCATTTTTGAAGTAGTTCCCTTCTAAGTGTTCCTCATGCATCTAAAGAAGTAGGCAAAAAGGCCACTTCATTCCCTTGCAGCAAGTATTATTGTGTATTATACCATTCTTGAAATGGTTTCCTTCCATGTGTGCCTCATGCGTCTAACATAGTTGGCTTATGCCTACTTCGTCCCCTTAAAGCAGGTAGTATTTTATATTATACATTTTTGAGGTAGTTCCTTTCCAAGTATGCCTCGTGCAGCTCAAGAAATAGGCAAAAAGCCCACTTCATTCCCTTGCAGCAGATATTATTGTGTATTATACCATTCTTGAAATAATTCCCTTCCATGTATGCCTACGTACTTCATTCCCTTACAAGTATTGTGTATTATACCATGTTTGAGGTAGTTCCCTTCCATGTGTGTCTCATGCATCTAATGTAGTTGGCTTTTGCTGACTTCATTCCCTTGAATGAGGGCAGGGAACTGTCTAATCATTTGTAAGCCACTATGAGAGCCTTTTTGGCTGAAGAGCAGGGTATAAATACTCCAAATAAATAAATAAAGTGTTTGGCTTTTGCCCACTTCATTCTCTTGCAGCAGGTATTATTATTATACTATGTTTGAGGTAGTTCCCTTCCATGTGTGCCTTATGCATAACCTTTGCCTACTTCATTACCATACAGGAAGTGTTATTGTGTATTACACCATGCTTGAAGTAGTTCCCTTCCATGTGTGCCTCAAGGATATGCTGTTAATGAAGTAAGCTTTTTCCAGCAGAGGGGAAAGCAAAACTATATGGAAATCTTTCTCTTAGGTTGATGTTGCTCAGAGTGGTTTTGGACTCTGAGCCATTGGCTTTCTCTCCATGCAGAGTTTCCAGGAAAAGAAAAACAATTGTAACCAGTGAGTCCAAATATTGTACAGGCCCTGCAGTACACATAGTCAGATAGCATGTGATGCAATGCTATAGATAACCTTGGCACAGTGTGGTACATAGAGTACAGCAATATTCCTCTGTAAATTTGTTTGAATATCTCTTGTTCCTTCTGCCACAGCCACTCAGCAAATTAAAGAACTCATCATAAATTTGTATTGACAAAATCTCTGTTTCTTACCATTCACTTCACTTTTGAAGTTCAGCTGTCAGAACTGACATGCCAAAGAAAATATTGCTGGCCTTGTGTATTAATTGCAGAAAATACAAAATAAAGTCTTATGGGTGGGTGCCATATTAGTTGCAGTAAAAACAACAAAAATATTTGTGGCACCAGAAAGACTTTATAACCTATTAAATATATTGCATATTGGTTGCAAATGCGTTTTTCTTAGAAAGATTTAAGTTCAATCAGTCCTATGCATGACTACTAAGAGAAGTTCCTTTCCCAGAGATGTTGTTGTTGTTGTGTTCCTTCAAGTCATTTCCACCTTATGGCAACTCTAAGGTTAACCTATCATGGGGTTTACTTGACAAGTTTCTTCAGAGAGGATTTGCCATTACACTGTCCACATTTTGGTTATTTTTAAGGATAATTATAGCAGTAAGGATTTGTAAGAATGATTATAGCATCCATACAAATCCTTACTGATGATTATAGCAGTTCCATGTGGAAACAGTTTGCAAGTATTGTAAAAATTGTTAAAGCAACTGTTCAAGAGTTGTTTGTTGAAATATACATTAGTGGAATTCTGGTTTTAGGATTTTGAAAGCTAGCAAACATCTTAATATGCTTTCCCCACACCTGTCATATAGGATTTACAACAAAGAATTCCAGAGCCTTTTTTTTGAAAATAAGTAGTGGGTTTTTCTCATTGTTCAAGGTATATGTAAAATGATTTCATTGATTTCCCCCTAGTCTTTTTATTATGTTTTGCCTAAATGGGACTGAGTAATGTTTTGTCAATCAGATGACCATTTTTCTAGTTTTAATAGTGAAGACTTGTTACTAGCTTTTAAACCAGGGAGGCCAATGTCATGTTACTGCAGCACTGTACTGAAATTATACTGTGTGCTAATGTGCTGAGCAAGCAGTTGCTTTGCTCCATTTAAGTAGTTATTTCTTGGTTTCACACATCTAGGATTGGGTTGCTGTTGTGTTTTTTCTTCAGCTTTTTTTATAGGTTTGCTGTACTCTCTTCCTCAAGCCTAAGGTTCCCTCAACTTAACAGTTTATGCCTAAATACCCTAAGGGTGCCAGACTCTCTCTGACCTTGGAAGCTAAGCAGGGTCACCTTTTGTCAGTATTTGGATGGGAGACTACCAATGAATACCAAGTGCTGTAGGCTATATTTCGGAGGAACTGTCAAAGCCATTGTCAAAAAAACAACTGTCAAACTCAAATTCCTTGCCTAAGAAAACCCTATAAAATTCATGGGGTTGCCATAAGTCAGCAGGCGACTTGGAAACACATACATGCACAAGAATGCTTAGAATTTCCAGCCTTCCTTCTAAGTAAACTTGCATGGCCATCCAGCCACCAAAATTTCAACTAATGATATTCAAAAAATACATAATTGCAATATGTCAACGGTAGTGATAAGAATTTGGGGTATTCCATGGATTATGTTTACTATCTGCAACATGATAGGGAATATGTTCCATTGTTCAAAAAATAAAAATCTATCATAGGGAAAAAGAAATAGGAAAGTTTTAATCTAAAATTCCAAAGAATGCACGTCAGCTGTTTTAAGGGGAGCTGATCCAGTGTGCGTGTGATTTTTTTTTTCCCCCTGAGAGAAAGGAGCAACTATTTAGACTTTTCTTAGGGTTCTGATCACACAGACAAAATAACTTCCTTATCTGTCTTGGGAAGACTAGTCAGACATTCAGGTATTCATATATCTGTGTGCTTACCTACTTTATTCACATATGCATGTTTAATGTAAAAAAATTGTGAAACTGTCTTTGCAGTTCCATTTGACCATCTTACTATCATACTTTCATTTTCTTATTAGTTACTATTTGGACGCTATTAAAAGTCTTTAAGTTCCTAACTTTAATAGCAAATATTTTCTTTTCCAAGGCTCATACTTATAGAAATAACATTTTAGACCTATGTCCAAGTTAATTTATAATTCTTTCAATTCTTGCAATATTTCCACTATGTGTGATAACATTTTATCACAGAGGCTTTCATATTTGCTTAACAATAGTTCATCTACATAAACTTTATATAACTACATTCTATACAGTATTCCGTTTTAAAGTTTTATTTCCTTTCCTTATTTTGGGAAATGTGAGGGAGTATTAATGCTGAAAAAGCACAATTCATTCTTAAAAATATAAGAGTGGTTTAGAAATTTGGGAAAATCCAATGATAAATATAATTTGGAGACTCTTCTAATTTTTGATTTAGTACAGATTATTTTGCTATCTTCTTTTTCCGTGTATGAGATCTAGAACAGATTAAAAGAAGAATAAAATTCTCAGTTCACTAAAGTGTTGTTGTTTTGTGCTTTCAAGTACTGTAGTTTCTGACTTATGGCTACCTAAGAGGGCTTTCATGGGGTTTTCTGGAGCTGAGAGTGTGTGACTTGGCTAAAGTCACTTAGGGTCTTTACAGACTGCCAGAAATAATGCAGCTTGAGGCCACTTTAATTGTCCTGGCTCCGTGCTAAGGAATCATGGGAACTGCAATTTGTTGTGGCACCAGAGCTCTCTGACAGAGAAGGCTCAGTGTCCCAGAAAAAAAAATACAGTTCCCATGATTCTCTAGCACTGAGCCAGGACAGTTAAAGTGGCCTCAAGCTACATTATTTCTGGCAGTCTGTAAAGGCCCTTAATGGGTTTCTATGGCTGATCAAGGAATCAAACTGCAATGCGGACGCCACTGTGCCACACTGACTCTAGTTTAAAACACTAAAGTTCATCTATGTATAATTTTATGACAGAGTTTGCCGCTGCATTTTAGAAGTTGGTTGCTGCTGTATGTATCGGAACCCTTGCTGCTTTCTCTCCCCGCACCCAATCATATTTAGTAACATATGCTTGAAATGTGTTAAATTTGTTGCAAAATGATACAAACAATATTGGGTCCTCTTATTTTCTCATTATATACACTTTCCTTGGATTTATTATTTTAGACGCAGGTTTCCAATATCACATCTATTCAGATGACAGTCAGATTTCCCAGAGCTTTGATTCCAGGCTTATTTCTGGAACATCTAGGAGGGACCACATCACCCCGGTTTTGAGGTCCCTCCACTGGTTGCCTATTAGTTTCCGGGCCCAGTACAAGGTGTTGGTTATTACCTTTAAAGCCCTAAATGGCTTGGGTCCAAGCTATCTCAGGGATCGCCTCCTTCCATACAATCCTCCCTGCGCTCTCCGGTCCTCTGGGAGGAATTTGCTGCTGCCTCAAAAATCTAGGCTTGCAGTGACCTCCCAGAGGGCTTTTTCTGTTGTCACCCCCAAACTCTGGAACGGCCTGCCGGACGAGATCCGTCAGTTGACATCACTGGACAGCTTTAAAAAAGCTGTCAAGACGGATCTCTTTCGGCAGGCCTTCCCAGACTGATCACCCCGGCCTTGGGTTCCTTGACTCCTGCGTTCCTCTCGTGGCCCCATCAGTTGTTGATGGATGAGGAACGCAGTAGAGGTTGATTAGGGGGTGGGTTGGTTTTTCTTTGGAGATATTATTATTGTAAGCCGCTTGGATTGTCTGGCAATAAGCGGGATACAAATAAACTTTATTATTATTAACTTTATTATTCAATTGATGCAACCGTATGGAAGTTTATGTTGAGTGTTTCTCTGTAAATGACCACAAACTGTCTTAAGTTGAAGATTAATAAATCAAAACATCCTGGAATTTCAGCCTGGCCACCCAGTAGCCCCACTTTCGTGCCCTTCATTTATAAGGTTACATACTGGCCCCTGTCTTGGTTGCCAAAAATCACGGAGTCCTGCTGCATGATTGTCTGTCCTTATGCCCCTTTATCAAGGTAACTGTAAAGGCATGTAACTTATCTTTTGAACATCTGTAGGATCAGTATGTTTTTTATTGTCAAGATTGCCCATATTCTTGTCCAGGCCTTGGTTATTTCACGCTTGAACTGTTGGAATAGCCTACTGACATGTTTGTCTTCCTGCTTTCTTATTCCTCTGGTTTTAATCCAGAACAGTGCAATTTGTGTTGCTTTAAATCTCCCTAAATACTCACATGCCTCTTCCCCTTGTAGGTGCCTCCACTGGCTGCCATTTTGGGCCAGGGCTCATTACAAGCATTTGGTCCTGGTGTTTAAGGCCCTGTGCTTTAATGCCCAGTATCCTGCAGTATCTGGCAGCTCAGCTAGCATGGTATGTACCATCTAGGAATTTAAGGTATACAGGCAAAGGATTGATTATTGGCAGTTCCACCAATGCATACAGTTCTATCAAGGCTGCGAGCCTTTCAGGATTTGGCTCCACCTTTGTGGAACAGTCGGCCTTTGCCTCTCCAGCTGGAGAAGGATCTTAGCTGTTCTCGTAAAGGGTTGAAGACCTTCGATTTGCTGGATTAAGCTGCTGACTGTGCCTAAGGTGGCTGAGATGTGTAATGACTGATGAGGATTTTGCTTTTAGACATTAGTATATTGTTTTAGTATATTACAGTGTTATATTTTATTGTTTTGTGTTTGATTGTATATGTCTGATGTTCTGCCCTTTAGTGAAAAGGGTGTTATAATTATACATTATTATTAAAAACCTTAATAAGCTGCATTTCAAATTTTCTTGTAACCAAAGTAAAATTCAGAAAATAGGGCTACAGCCAATATTTTCCCTTCAGTCTATTTTTCCTCCATATCAAGCCAGAATTAATCTGAATTCTAATTTTTGGTGATATCTTATTGGAGGCAGTGTGTTACCAACTGGTTTAGTGGCAAAAGTGTTTATCACATTAATAGACTAGCAAGGTATTGCTACTCTGTGGTTGCATTATTGGAGCGCAGGTTTGTTTGATGATATTAAGAGATATTGAAATAAGGCTATGAGATAAATAGCTGTTCTGATCTAGAAAATGGCTCTATCTGACTTTCTTCACACTTTGAAGCTAATTCTGAGAGATGGTGGCTGAGCAATGAATCATAATACCTATAACGCCACATAATTGAATATATGTGTACTTTGTCTCCTTTAGTCAACCATGGTCTTCCCAGTTTGCTCCTAATGAAATTCCTTCCAGATTTGTAGAATATGGATCAATACCAGATCACCTTGAGATCCTTTCTGTTTCCAACAAGTGTGATTTATAATGTATTGTCATGGAGACTGGTCATGGCTATGCTTACCTTTTGTACCTCAAGCTCAACATAGGATAAGGATTTCTGGTGTGTTTGGCCCATTGCAGTGGTGTATTAGAGAGAGGAAGATGAAGGAAACTTTATGACAGTATAGGTGGGATAGGGCGTATTTGCTTACTTTTGAATATATAGGGATGGTATTTCTCCATGTTGCAAACTAGAATCTCTTAATTCCATCTTTGATATATTACTTTAATTATTTATATCCTGCATGTTCCCCATATATTTCTGTTCCTAAAGTTGTTAATAAAAGTACAAGTTAACTCTTCCTTATTTGAAATTCTGAAATGTTCCAAAATCTGTAATTCTTTTTTTTTTTAACTGATTCTTTTTCAAGAATCAGCATGACAAGGCAGCAGTGGAGGCAGCGACAAGCTGCAGCCATGCAATTTTCAGGTGGGAGGTAGGAAGATGGCACTGCCGAATTCACAGTGAAACTTTGCACAGATGGCAGCTGCAGGAGTTGCTGCTGTTCGTTCCTCCATACCACTGTTTAGCCAAAGAAGTCTAGAGAAGGATGCAGAAGTGACTGCTGTTGGCAGCCATCTCCAGCCTTGGCCTGGAGGAGAGCTCCATGCCTCAGATAGGCATGGGTCTCTCACTCTCTCCCTCTCTCTCCGCCCTTCCACAGCTGGATCCTGCTGTGTCTAAATCAGTGATTTCAAAAAGTTAATCCTCCAGGTGTTTTGGACTTCTAGAAGCCCTAGCCAGGTTGGCCAGCAGTCAGGAATTCTGGGAGCTGAAGTCCAAAATGTCTAGAGGACCAGAGTTTGGGAACCACTGGTCTAGATGAAAGTAACAAGGGCACCGGATGCTATTTCCTTGGGAAAGACATTCCAAAGGTAAGAGGCCATCAATGACAAGTTTTAACACCTAAGAACCGATAGGGAAGGTGTAGCCTGTGGGCCCTCTGTGGCAATTTTATTTCTGTTTTGAGGTGTCTTTCTAAAATTATACTTTCCAAATGACCCTTGGGAGTGTGGTAAGCAATTTGCGATATTTATGCCCCCAGGCCACTTTAGGTCCAGGAAAGGCCTTCAAAACAGTTTTCAAATTTTGGTTTCTGGGGTGTGGCCCCCAACCCAGACAAATGTACATCTGCTTTATTAAATGAAAATACATTTAGATTCAGGCATTTAGTCAATATCTGAACAGTCTTACTTAGTTTCTTGTAGAAATCCAGCCACCTGCTTGTCTAAGGCCATTATAACTATCTGAGTCCTAAGCTTTTTGGAAATCAGTAGAGCTGCTTCAATACAAATGGGATGTGATACCGTTTCCATTCCTTAGTAGTCTAGCAACATTGTTCTGGATTGGAGATGACAAAAGATTTCATAGGACTTGACAGTCTTGAGTTTTTTTTAATGCTTTGTTGTGAGAAAATATGCAGCTTATCTTGAGCATTTAAACATATGTAAAACTTACAGGATATTTCTGAAGAAAAAACTACACACAAAACACTGTATATTTTAAATTTTGAGTGCCTGAAATGGATATATTTGGCAGAAATTTAAAGAAGTATTAATAGTCAGAAGTTGTATTAGTTGCTTAAATTTTGCAAGTAAGTGCACAGATTTGGAAGGAAACCCAGTATAAATGACAAATGGGAAGAAAAATGTAGGCAGGATTTGGAAAAGCACAAGAAAACATGGGCAGTGATTTTTACATCTCTGTTCTGGACTAATTTCTGAACCAACTTCATTGGCAGCTCCATCTAAAATGCATTGCAGTAATCCAATTTAAGAGTTAACAGGCCATACATAACTGTGACCAGCCTGATTAAAATCAGGCATTTTTGGCTCCACATGAACATGCTTCATCCCTTGAAACTTTCCAGTTATTTTGAAGAATAGAAAGTCACCAGATAAATAATTTATCTGATCATTGCTTCCCGAAGCAGAGTGCAGCTGCATATGGGTTCTCTAAACAAAGCACCTTGTGCCCTTGCAGTTTCCAAGGGGATTATTTCCCACCCTTCCCCCTTCTGCATATGTGAAGAGGAGGAGACAAGATTGCATGTGAACTCAGAATGAACTTCTCTGCTTGTTTGAATACATAAAGGTTGCCTGCTTCATAGTATGGAGTCAGTAAGGGGTCTGTTGTGTTTGTGGGAGAGTATTTCTAATGGAAAGAAACTCCCAAGAATAACTAATTTATCATGATAACCCTGTAGAAACTGCGAAACTCTGAAATGTAATTTTAAAAATCTATGAATATTGGCTGAATATCACATGAAAATGTGGACTTGTGATTTAAAAATTGCATGCTTTATATATACATGTGAATGAATTGTAATTTTATCTTTGCTGAAAAGGACAGAAATAGTTCAACTTTGGTTGGTTCGTCTCTTCAAAGTGTGTGAAATGGGCAATTGATTTCTTGTGATGGTCTTGGCACAAGTTAAGTGCAGTCCTTCCACATTTGCAGGTTAAGCATTCTCAGATTTGATTATTCATAGATTACTGTATTTGTGGCCACCTCCGCTGCTTCCCTTGACTAGAAATATATGTTCTCTAGGCATTTCTAGGTCTTCCAGCATGATTCTGTAGTCAATGTCCAGTGAAATTTTCTTCCAGGATGGGATTTTTCATTTCTCCTTCTGTGCAGCTGTCTCTCATGTCCATTTTCATGCTTTCCTTTTGCCTCAGTCCTGAAGTATACAATGTCTTCCAAAGTGTTTTGGTTTTTTTCTCTGCACTTGAATCATTCTTTAGGTTCAGTTTTAGTTTTTTTGTGTGTGTTTTTTTTAGTTGATTGTTTTCAAAGTGGCCAGCTGGTAATAATGTGGACCTCGTAAAACTCAGTATCTCTCATCCAAATCTTTTCTTCATAAGATTTCTGTGAGGACACAACTGGTGCAGACATGACATGTATGCCTCCCCACAAGTTCCTTTGTGAAAGAGCATGCATAAATGTAGTATAAACACACAAGAAGAACCATGGTGGATGAGACTGGTCTAGTACAGCATGATACTCTCATGTTGGCTAACTAGGTTCTTGTGGGGACCTCACAGGTAGGCCATAATCACAACAATATGAACTCTTCATGAATGTCTTATGCTCTTTTGAAGCCATCAGTTTTGGGGGCTTTAAAAGAGCAAAAGAGTTTTAGTTAACATGAGCACTCCACTTGAACATTCTGAATTAGGATTCTTAGGATATTTATATGTAAGAATGAATAGGCTGTCTAGTTATCTTTTAGGCTGTTTTATTATATGCAATCATAGATATACAAACATATACACCCCTTGGTGAGGAAAACACAGACATGTCACAGACATTGCTTTCATTACATTACAGTACACCAGTGTTTCTCCATTATTTTCTGTCATGCCCCCCCTAGGAAAGAAGAAAACATTTCGCGCCCCCCCGCGCGATCACATGGGCGGGTTTGGCCAATCAGGATAGAGCTACTGGGGCTGTGCTGGGACAATCTCCCTCTCTCCAGCCGTAATGGGCCCCCCTTTATGGAGCCTTGCGCCCCCCCTGGGGGGCCCGCCCCACTATTTGAGAACCACTGCAGTACACTATGTGTAAGGCATCATACATTCTTCACATTATAGTATAGAATCATAGAGTTGGAAGAGACCACAAGGGCCATACAGTCCAACCCTCTGCCATACATGTAGGCATGGCAAGTAAGCTATTACACCTCTACATCTCTCTAGGAGCGTTTGCTGTAATAATCACAGAAGAACATAATAATCTTAAACAGTATAACAGCCATTTATCCATTTAGAAATACCATATCATCTGTTGAGGAACCCTGCATGTCTAAACATGCATCCAGAACACACTGTGGAAATCATTCAGTCTGAGACTGCTTTAACTACCCTGGCTTAATGCTAGGGGCGTTCGGGAACTGTAGTTTTGGGAGGTGTTTAGACTTCTCTGTCAGAGAGCTCTGGTGCCATAATAAACTACAGTTCCCAGGATTCTCTTGCACTGAGCCACAGGGTAGTTAAAGTAGTCTCAAAATGGATTATTTCTGCAGTGCGTTTAGGACCCAAGAGATTAAAATCCTTGGGCATTGCTAAATCTAACATCATCTGTTACCTACTTATTAATATCAATAATCAACATTCGTTACAATCATAATGGGCAATATATTTATTTTAGCATAGCCTCATTGCTTCTTTTACCAGTAATATATATCAGCATGCCTGGGCAGTTTGTCAGTTTCTCAGAAACAGCCTGACAAAGGCTAAGTTGTAGCCTCTTATTCATACATTTCCTTCTCCTCTCTGCTTCTTTTATTCTCTCCTAGCCTCTGCCCAGCCTATCAGCTGTCCTATCTGATCTAATAAAAACACAGATGCTAATGGTATCCTATTTATGTCAATCCTCTTCTTCAATCATAAGATAATAAAGATAAACCTGGGTATGGCTAGATATTGGCTTTTGGCTGTCTTCTATCAGATTACATCAGCCATTGCACTTGCTGCGAGGCTATTACAGGTTGAGTCTCCCTTATCCATAATGCTTGGGACCAGAAGTGTTCAGGATTTTGAAGCATTTTGGATAAGGGAGACCCAACCTTTATCAATCAGGTTTGCTCACATCTCAGCCTTAATAGTGATGCTGATATTCTCATCTCTTTGTTTACAGTTGGGTAAGCATTTAAAATGATTGTACTTGCTATTTGCCACTTTGCTACAAGTTTGTCAATTGTAAGTGAAGGCACTTGTATGTACCTTTATTCAAATAATAATTTTTAAGATCAGTGTGAAATGCATGTATGACTTTGTGCTGCAGTGTGCACCCATTACATTTGCCAAGTTGTTATTTGCTTTATATAGGATATAGCCTTCATGAGGATGCAAAGCATTCGGTTGATCCTCCTGGATCTCTCAGCGGTTTTTGATATCATTGATCATGGTATCTTCCTGAATTACCTCTGGTGGATGGCACTGTTTTACAGTCCTGGACAAAATCTTCATCCAGGCTTCAACTTCATGTCACCCAGAAAGCTTATACAAAGTGCAGCAAGAGGGAAGATGTTTTTTTATTTGCAAACCGAGCTTCCATGATTAATAATTTACCCATAGACTCTATACCACAAAGGAACATGTAGGGGCAGGTCCATACTCAGACTTCTGAATTCCATTGCTACAGTGCCTGCTTGAACTTCTACTGGTTACTAGAGCGGTTCCTAAGAGTGTTCAGTTTCCATTGAGACTCTACTGAATAAAGTCTGCATACACCCAGACATTTTAGACATGTTTCTCTGGTGGGAGGGACCCCACAGATTTATCCTCTACCACTTACACCATGGACTCCTTTCTCATGGGATTTGTGGGCCTTCAAATAGAGGTCTAGTATCCAGTCGAAAAACAGCTATGCATAAAGGCTCTGTAGTTGTTGATAGTAATAAAGTCATTTTGTGCTTTCAGAATTTATCTTAAGGGGACAGGTGGTTCACACCAAACAATGCCACAATATATTTTAAACATAAGCAAATACACAGGTACAAAGTCAATGTCTCTTCTTTCACTGAACATGCATTTGTAAAATGGTACCTTAATGATCAGGTTCTTTCAGTAGCTGTGTACCTAGCAAGAGGAGACAACAGCCTAGTGGACTGCTCAGTCAGGACCAAGTGAAGATGCACAAATGGTCATTTACTTTTGGACTTTTCTCAAAACTATTTTATTGAGAACCAGAATAAAGGAATAATTCCTTTCTGGTTAAAACCATAAATACTAAAATATTCCAGGAATGGGAGAATGGGATGGAGACGTACTGGGAGTTGCATTACTTCACCACTGCACAGGAAATCTCTTCAACATGTTTCCCTGATACTCTTCCTAATAAGGCATTATTGCAGATTTAGGGGAAATAATCAGATTGTATCCTTCTAGGACCCTGGTAGCTGGAACAGACATTTCACATTTCACCACATTGCTTCACTTTGCCCACAGCAACTATATCTGATTCAAGCGCACTCCAACCTTTAACTCATTCTTAAGGAGAACTGGAGCATACAGATATGCACTTGTTGCACCTCATGGTGTGGAGCATCCGACTGTGATAGATGTTGAAGTAGTGAAGGTCACTAGAATCATCTTTAAAAGGTTCCATAATCAAATAATAATATATGTGGAGGAAATTCTGTACTTCACTTCCCCACTTTGAGCATCCTCTTTGTCAATGCATGTGGAGGCACTCTGAAATTTCTGTTTCATCTTACAGAGCAAGAGCTAGCTTTTTCATCAATAAAGGTATGGATGGTGGCAATAGTGGTAAAGCAGCTAAAGAACCACCAGCCTCATTCTGAAGCCCAGTAATGAAGAAGTTCATGAAAGGATCGGCTCATCTCACATTTAACGTCACCTTAGTTGCCATCACATCTGTCCACTGAGCTACTGAATTGTGTTCTCTTCAATCCAGTATGCTCTGTTTAATTTTCCACAGGGACAAGTTGGTCCGCAGATTGATTATTTTTAAGCCAAAAGTAGTGCAGTCGCCCCTCTGTTTTCATGGGGGATCTGTTTCAGATTCCCCATCACGAGCACTGCTTAGTTTTCTTGATGTGGCAGCACCATGGGCCCTTTCATCCCTCCACTGCACCAATTATGTGAAGAGCCCCTCCTTCACCTAACTTTAGTTCCTTAGATGGCAGCCCTCTGGGTATTGTGATCCCACCACTGCCCCAATATGTGATGTATCCGACTACTTTTATGTATATCTATGGGTTTACTTCCCAATCTTGGTTTCTTTATTTCTTAGTAGTGTGGATAGTAATTCCAGGTTCTAACAAGCTTGTAAGTGAACAACAATAATACTTTATTTGAATGATAGTTAACAAGGTTTCATTAGTTACAATGTCGCATTCTCTTGTTCTTGTTATACTTTGTTACATACTATTTATCTCTAAAGACCAACAGTTATTAGTCTTTAGGACTCTCACACTGTCCTTATTTACTTTCCAACCTTATTTCTACACTAGCCCTCAGGCTAACTAAATTCCAGAAATTTCCTAACTTGGTGTTCTGTCCTCCCTCCCAAGTCCCTCCCTTCTGAACTTTAGCCCTCACAGTCAATTTCTTTTGGACTGTTGCCCATCCAGACCCAGCCTGACTTCAACTGTCAGCAGTGGTCTTATTTAACACTTCCAGTCTACCATTTGATTGACTCCCTCCAGCTTGCATTTTATTAGCTGTTGCTAAGGCATGTTCTATTCTGCTTTCTACACACACACACACACACCGCGAAAACAGAAAATCACTAATATTCAAGCCCCATTGGTTTGAATGATGGCGCACACCCGTGGGCACCCCATTTTGTTTGCCACCCGCGAATGAGCAAGCGACGTGGACTTCAAGTCCACAAAAACGGAGAGGCAAGGCAACTGTATATGAATTTTAAATACATTTGCATATAACACTGTTGGATTTTCATGTGTTGCTGCAATTGGAGACTTTTGGAAAAAAATAATAGTTCAATAGGTTATTAGAGAGGGTATACCACTGCATCTGCTTTAGCTTTCACTAGCCAGATGATTATCGTTCTAGTTCTATTTAGGCGGAGCTGAAACATTACTTGGACCTTATTCGTACTACATAATAAACCTGTTTGCAAGCGGATCTGAATTGGTTTAAATGGCCCTTGTGCCAATTCCCTGACACAGTTTGTGAAGGGCCCCCAGCCCTAAACCCATTTAAAGCACTTCTTCTGGATCTGCTGAATTCCCCATGTCTTTTGCAATGAATCGATTCAGTGCTAATGTGAACGAGCTGTGGATCTGAATTGGTTCCCTGTGACACAGTCAGCCCTGTGAATGCGAATGCAAAGTGGGTTAAATTGAAATGGGTAAGGTTTGATCACTGCTCAAATAGTGTGAACGTCTATTTCAACGCTAAATTGCTTCATAGATTCAACTCGAAAACCAGTTTATTCTATAGTGGGAATAAACTCCCAATCTGAGGGAGGCAAGCATTTAACTCCCAAGTAGCACGGTGAGGAAAAACAATATAAAAATAATACATAACAATTATGATTAAAGTGATGTTATTTTCCCTTGGCACCAGACTACTACATCTCCAGTGTATGCACATTTCACACCACTTAGACCAGGGGTAGGCAACCTTTCCCCTTTAAGGGCCAAGGGACTTCAGCTCCCAGAAGCCTCAGCCATGTTGGCCAATAGTCCCATGTTGGCCAATAGCTCCTGCGATTCTGGGAGCTGAAGTTCCTCAGCCCTTAAAGGGAAAAGGTTGCCTACCCCTGACTTAGACAATGATGGTATTTTAAAAAAAAATTCTTTATTGATTTTTAAACAAACCACCATACAATCAAAAACATATTCATAGAATCATAGAGTTGGAAGAGACCACAAGGGCCATCCAGTCCAACCCCTGCCATGCAGGAACTCTTAATCAAAGCACCCCCAGCAGATGGCCATCCAGCCTCTGTTTAAAGACCTTCAAAGAAGGAGACTCCACCACACTCCGAGGGAGTGTGTTCCACTCTTGAACAGCTCTCACTGTCAGGAACTTCCTCCCAATATTGAGATGGAATCTCTTTTCCTGTAGCTTGCATCTGTTGTTCCGGGTCCTTTTCTCTGGAGCAGCCTTCTCATTATGTGGCCAAAGTATGACAGCCTCAGTTTAGTCATCTTGGTTTTCAGATCATCTTGGTTCAGGCTTAATTAAAACCAGTTCCTCACTCTAATCTAAAATGTTAACCCTACACTGAACTAAAATACCCCCTCCCCACGATAGTATTTTTGACAAGGGTGCTTTTGGATAGTGATTTGCTAGCGAGAGGCTGAATTTCTTTGATTGTCCTGAAGTTACAGGAAGCTTATACTATTATCAGGCCATTGCTAGAATGCTTTCTCTTTCTGTGTGAAAAAGCAACTGAAGGCTCATGACATATTCTTCTGTGCTTTTAGTTTTCTGCTGTAACATGAAGACTTCTTAAAACTGAAGGCTTAAAAAAAATTCACAGTGTTTGGGCAGTGGAACTATAATCAGGATTACTGATAAAGATAAGAAAAACATCCTATATAACCTGAAAGGCACTAATGCAGTGGTACTTTCTAGCCACAGCCTCTGTACTGCCCCTTAATCTGGATGTTTTGAAGTCATCTGGAGCAGATTATAAGGATGTGAGGACTGGATAGAGGTTACAGGGTAATTAGTCTCCCAGCACTTCTGTCAGTGGAAGAACACAGTTTCGTCTTTTCCCAATTATGCATAGTAGGTGATTGCTATAACACTTGCTAAGAGCTGTATACAGCAGGCATGTAAAGCATCAAATGTTGGATCCCATCTTTCATCATCTCTATTGAACAAGCTGCCAAGGGATTATGGGAGTTGGAGTCCTAATAGCTGACAGGCAATACCGCTAACCCTGATATAAAATCTTCTCACTTGTATTTGCTTGTAATCTCTTAAATCGAAACATTGGTACTTACCATAAGGTTCCTTTTCAAGCTGGTTCTGGCACCTCCCTCACACTTCACAGGCAGGGCATGTTATCTGTCACTCAAAACCAGGGGTAGGAAACCTAAGGCCCGCCTGCCATGATGATATTGATTTTTGTTGTTATTACTTGTTCTTGGGGTTTTCTTGGCAAAATCTCCACAGGGGTTTTGCCATGGCTTTTCTGGGGCTGAGAGAGAGTGCATGCATATTTTTTTAAAAACCTTATTTATTTATTTATTTATTTATTTATGGTGCTTCGGCCCCCCAATTGTCTGAGGGACAGCAACCCGGCCCCTGGCTCAAAAAGGTTGCCTACCCCTGCTCAAAACGTACCACCTTAAGGGGGAGAGCCAGTTCTGTCTTTGTAGTGATGGAATGACAAAGGTTCAGACAAACAAGAAAATATCTCCAGCAGCAAGAAACCACACAAATTCACCAACTATGGTGAGACGGAATCTTCATGGTAAGTACTAATGTTCCATTTTTCAGCAGTGTTAAAGGTACTCATTCAAGCTGGGACCTACACAAGCAGTCACCACATCCCCAGGATGGGCAGTAATGTACTGTAAAGACACCACCTGTTGCAGAATATACTTTCCAAAAGAAACCTCTGCCAGAGTGAATTTATCCATCCTGTAGTGTCTGACAAAGGAAGATGGAGAAACCTCAGTAGCTGCTTTACAAATTTCCAACAAAGAAGCTGCTATGCACAAAGCTATAAAAGTGGCGGCACTACGATGGGAATGAGAGACAAACTGATTTTTGGAATGCCTGTGACCTATCTAGATAAAATTTCAAGGCCCTGTGAAGATCCAATCTATGCCTCTCTCTCTCCTTGAGTGCCCTGTGAGCTGTGTGAAGAGAAGACAGAAGAGTCTCCTTAAAAGTATGGAATATAAAATTTATGCGATTTAAAATTTAAACTCAAGGAGGTTTTAGTGCTTAAGCTGGTTTTAATCTTACACCTAATGTGATATTTTAATGTGTTATTTGTTCACTATGTTTATATCATACCTATACTGTATATACTGGACTATAAGTTGAAAAATTTATGTCCAAAAATTGATCCCAAAAAACTGGGTCAACTTATACATGGGTCAGTAGGCTTGACCCTCAAGCCTCCTCCCAATCCGGCTGTTCCGCGAGGGGACAGCCAGGCTGAGGAGGAAGGGCAGGTGTTTGCCCCCTCAAGCCTTCTCTTCAACCCAGCTGTCTCCCAGGGGGACAGCTGGGCTGAGGAGTAGAAGGAAGGGCACACGCTTGCCCCTCTAGACTTCTCTTCAACCCGGCTGGCTCCCAAAGGGACAGCTGGGCTGAGGAGGGGGAGGAAGGGTGGGTGTTTGCCCCTCAAGCCTCCTCTTCAACCCGGCTGTCTCCATTAAGTTTTACTCGCGACTTATCCATAGGTCATATAAAAAACCTTAATTTTGGCCCAAAACCTGACCTTAACTTATACATGAGGTTGACTTATTCTCAAGTATATATGGTGCTTCTCTGTGATGACCTATGGTCATGTACCGTAAATGTGAAGTGAATTGAATTTACTTATGGGACAAAGGAAGGATCCAAATGAAGAACAACCAAATCTTCACGAAAAATATATAACTCCTGAATTGACTGCACTCTTAATTCAGAAACTCTGACAGACAAAGTAATGGGAACCAAGAACACAATTTTAAGGGTAATAAATTTCAAATTCACTAATCCCAAGGGCTCAAGGGGAGCCTTCAACAAGGCCTGCAAAACCACTTTCAGGTTCCACAAAGCAAAACAGTGAACAGGGCCAATGAACACGCGGAAGAGAGGAGAGTAGCTTGCCTCACCTACTCTTCAAGATAGAACCTAGAACTAATGCATGCCTCTTAGTATTGATAAAAGACCAAAACTGATCCCACTGATGCAGTTTGAGAGCATACCCTTTTATGGCAACACCATCTACAAAACACCCTCCAAGTTGAATCATGCATACGATGAGTAAAAGATCTTCTAGCCAATAAGATGGTCTGAATGACATTCTCACATCTTTCAAGTGCCAGCCTTTTTTTGCTCAAGCTTGAAGTGTGTAATTGTAATTAGCCTGGTTTGGGATTCAGCGGACCTCTTGGCTTGAGCAGAGGCCATCTCTCCTGCTCTGCATGCTATCTTGGAAAACCGAAGGCAATGAGACCATCTAGGTACTAACAGAATTACCTCTGCCTTTTCCATCTTGACCTTCCTTAACACCTTGGACAGGATCACCACTAGAGGAGAATCATAGTGCAATACCCTGGGCGAGTTTATTGAGAGAGGATTGAAGCCAGTGATCCCTCCAAAATCTCAGCATGGGTTGAGGTAGTTTGTAATTCCTTTCACTATAAATTTGAAATACTAGGGAATTCAGGGTCTGTTTTGTCTGTTTAGCTAATTGGCCTGACAGTTTGGTTGGCCCTTCAGGTACTCTCCCCTGATTGATTGAATGTAAGTTTCCTGCCTTACTCATGAGAACATACAACCTGCTTGCCTTTCTATGTGGGTTTTGGTGGTCATCCTGCTTGTCCAGATCATTACATGTGTGCCCTGAACCTCCAACGCACCACCCTTTGCGTTACAGTTAATACTGTGTATCCTCCTGCTGGGAGATCACAGGCCCTGCACCGCAATGTGCTCCCCAATCCAAACTGTCACCAGGTGTGGCAACCAGTCTTCTTGGACTCTGAATTGTTCTCCCTTCCTTCACCCCCATCAGCTATCAATGTTGAGAAACCTCACTGATGAAACCATCAGATCTAGTTGACATTTCTGAGCAGTCTTTGGGGCTGATGGTTGCTTGTTTAGATTCAGTCCCTTGGGCTAGATTTCATCTGAGGGAACTACCATGGTTTCTTCTGCCCTGTTAGGACAAGATTGCTCAGAAGTATCAACTAGATTTGGCAGTTTCCCCATCAGTAAAGGCAGAACTGGGACAGCGGGACTGGCTCTCCCCTGTAGGGTGGTGGGTTTTGATTGACAGATTACCATGCCCTGTCTGTGAAACATTAGAAAGGAACCATACCCCAATTGAAGGATTACCTTCCCACACTCCTGGAAAAGAAATTATTCTTAAAGAGATATTATAAATTGAAGAAAATGTTTAAATATTAGAGTTAAATGTTCCATTTGAAATAGTAATTGCCACTTTGTTTGCAAACTAGATTAAAAGGTTTGTAAGAATGTTTCATACTGAATGTAACATATAGTAAATACTCTTGACTACTTTTTATAAATATGTTTCTCTTTTCTTTAGTTTCCTCATTAAAAGAAATGTAAATTGCTCAAACAAGTTACCTGGATTGAATCATAGACATTGGGAATAATGACTAATATTATGGAGCTATTGGACTTCCTCAGAGCCATGAAAATGGATATTCTATTCATTTTTGCAGTGGCATAGAAGATTTAAGATACTTAAAATTTCTTGTTTTACATCTTTTAAAATAAAAAAGGATCATTGTAATAGCAGTTTTAAGACCAAACTATTCACTCATAGGATGAATTGTCTTTCAACTGAGATACATGCAACTGAATAGATATTTGTTATTTTGAATCATTTTGTTCAATTTCAAACTCGGATACCAATATCCCAAGTAAATTGTACCTCACCTAGTAAATATGGACTATGGCCTTGCATTGATCTTTAGTCTTAACCCAAGGAACAATTTATTTTTTTTAAAAAAGGAATGCTACAGCACTCTGTTAAGAACCAGCCATACATTGACATGTGTGAGAGTGAATGAGAGAGAGATGCATGCATATATTGTGGGACTGGCTACTCTCATATTCTAAGCTCTTTATTTGCTTGAACAGTTGGCTTTTGTTTTAAAAGAATTGAATCTTTAACCCATATATATGCAAAGATATAAAAAAAAAAAAACACCAAAAAAAAAAACTAGTCAGTAAAAAATCAGTCTGCTCACTGTTAACAGGGACTAAGCAAAAGGACCAAAACCGTGCTTTTGCCATGTCTCACTGGGTGAATGTTAGCTTCTGGACCCAATTCATGATGCTGGCTTACTTATAAACAGCTAAGAAAGTGAATGATTACACTTACACAAGTGTTTTCTTTGTTATGAACCTGAACATTTGCTGAATTTAGAGGCTGTATTTATGTTCTGTCTACTTAGGCCAGTGATGGTGAATCTTTTAGAGACCAAGTGCCTAAACTGCAACCCAAAACCCACTTATTTATTGCAAAGTGCCACGTCCCTCTGGCTTTCTAGTAACAAACTCTGGCGAACTGTGTGCTGGAGTGATAGTGCGCGTGCCCACAGAGAGGGCTCTGAGTGCCACCTTTGGCACATGTGCCATAGGTTCGCCACCACTGACTTAGGCAATAACTTGAGGTGGGGGCTTATTAAATGGTCTTCTCTAAATCATTGGTTCATTCACCCTTAGATATGTTTTTGTGATAATTTTGTAAGTAAGGTGACTGTTTTAAGTCATCTAGCCCAAGGTCCACCTATGTTTTGGAGCTATAGGCACATTTGGAAACTTGAGACACTGCTGTGTGTACTGCAAAAAATGTTGCCACTGAAGATGATGGCATTCACAGAACATGCCTGTTATAAACTACTTGAACATTGGATTTGATGTATAGAAAATGATTTTGAATAAAATTATTTTAGAAGGTTGTTAATACTATAGAGCAATACTATAAGTATAGTAGTGCAATCCTAAGCATATTTATGAAAAAATAAACCCTCTAATTTTAATATTAGTGTCCATCTTTAAAATTTGCAATGCGTTGGAGTGACTGGCAAACTTGGGAATCAGTGATATATTTCTTGATATGTGCTGATTATAGAAAGAAAAAGGGAGGTAATTTCCTATAGTTCCTTAGCTTGGCAAGGACAAGAATTAACTTGCTAAGAACAATATTCTTGGCACATTTTGCTAATTTGAAGCTTTAATGGACATTTGGCATTTGGTAGCTTCTTATTTTTTACATTTTTTTGAAGGGGTTGGAAGTTAAGGAGCAGGTATGTATTTTAATAAGGATAAATACCAATATTGTCTTTGGCTCTTTCCAACAAGCAGCAGGAATACAAGCAACTTGGATGGAGGAATATGAAATTCATGTGGTATGTTTAGGATGTACCACATTATATAGGATGTATATTCATTATATAATGCAGCTAACTGAAAACAACATGCCTTACTCATATCTTTTTGGACTGGTTGGTGCTATCCACCTGCCCATGATTGGGGTATACTCTAATGTTTTTAAAAACAGCTTCTTACATAGTATTACATTGTGTTATACTCCAATTTTCCCTGAATTTAGGAGAAAATATCCTGATATTCACCTCGCTCTGATGTGGGGAACAAAGTTCACAGGAATGTTCTGTGGGGCAGCAACCTACAGTTAGTCAGTCTTGTTCATACTTGCTTCTCTGTTAGGCTACGTTTATCTTTTGTCCCCAGACAGGGAGATAAAGGGTGAATATTTGCAGACATGAAATATAGCTGAAGCTAGATAGCATCCATCAGGGGATCAGATTTTGTCCGTAACTAGCCAACTGTTGAACCTTGTGTTATATTAGTTCATAGGAAACTGTTACAAGTAGTTCCCATTATTTAGCTTCTTCTATTCTGGCCTCCTTCAGGGAAAATGTATGTATATAATACATATATGTATTTTATACATACATTTCTCTATATTGTTAGGCATGTTCTGTATATTGTTATGCATAAAACCTTTTACTCTGTGTTGTATCCAGCACTTGTTCCGACATTTGATAATGCACATGCTTAGTAGCCACAGAATTGAGTATACTAACTTGCTGCAGAATATTATTAGTTAGAAAATAAAATTGCTTATTAGTGGAATGGTCTGCTTGAACTGTGTGCTCTCGGCTCTTTCTCCTTTCAGAGTAGAAATGGAATCTCTTTTAATTGCCCTTCATCTTTACCCCTCTGTCTGTGGCCTTCTTCACACTACAAAATTATAGCAATTCTGATACTACATTAAGTGTCATGGCTGCAACTTATAAAATCCTGGGATTTGTCATTTCATAAAGAAGTAGAGTTCTTTAGCTGAGAGTTCTAAACATTTTGTTAAACTACAAATTCCAGTCCTGGAGCCATGGCAGTTAAAGTGGTATCAAACTGCTATAATTACATAGTGTGAAAGACTTTTATGTTGGATATTCACTGTGTAAACATTATTTCATTTGAGTTGTCATGATCATGCCTCTGTGCTTCCAGTCCTTCAAAGCTTGGTATTAGAAAATGGCATGTCTATCTAGCTTATAATCATTCTTTAGAAAGTAGCTCTTTTGTCTCCCTTATTAGGTTTGTACTTGGAACGAAAACAAAATGTATAGTTCATGCTTTATAATTTTGTAAGGCTACACCTTTGAGCTTTATAAAGAAGTTCTAGTTTCTGCAGTTGAGTGCCCTGCTGTGTTTTATAGTTCTGGAAGGTAGCACTGGCTGTGCAAACCTGATGAAGCTCCTGTGAACTGGGAATTGTTGGATGTGGTGGCTGCTGCTTTCTCAGCAGTATTGTGTCACACTTTTTTGCTTTTTGTCTCTGGTAATAAGGACATGGTTTGTTATTCAGATTGCTATTTCTGTGTGTACATGCCAGACAATAACTGCTTTCACTTTTTAGTGCACAGATGTGCAACTTGTAACATAAACAATTGTGCAGCAGGAGGAAGTGCAATAGAACTATATGTAAAACAGTATGTGAATACTTAGACAGTTCCAATTTTACACAGGTAACTTTTCTACTTAAGGTACTTGTCCAAGGAAAATAAATGGCTTCTCTGTATGCAGAACAGGCTCTCTGGTTTGCACCCCTAGTGCTAAATGTAATTGCATCATAAATAAAAAATGTGTTTAGGTCCTTAGTAGCAGGGACCTGAAACTCCTTTGTCACCACTAATTTCAACACTTATGTGTGTGAAATTTACAGCACTCTAATATTTTAACCTAAATTTTAATTTATGTTCATATTTAATTCAAAAATTAAATTTTGTTTATTCCTCTACTGCCAAATGTTTGAGAAGCCTTTGCTTTTGGAGAGGGGGGATTATAAATGGATGACTTTTTGAGAAGGCAGCATTGAGATCAATGTAAATGACAGATCGTCTCCAACAAATATGTCAGGTTTAATATGAACTGTAGTTTCTGTTCAGTAAAGCTGGATTCCTGTTGACTGGTTTGGCCATGTATCGCCAATCTCTATAGGCATTTTAATGTGTGTTTTTATAGAGAAAATAATTCATGAGCAAATAATACATACATGCATACATAGTTATGTTTGCTTCTTGTTTCTCCATGATTATGATAGTTTCAAAAAGTTTTCAGTGATCATGACAAATGAAGAAAGTGCATGTAATGGAATCATTTCACAATGTTATTTCCTTCTGGATGTTATACGCATCTGCATGGAGATAGTTACCGTATGTCCAAATAGAGTGAACTAGTCCTATATATAGCCCTCTGAGCCCCATGGAACATGAATGGTTAGCTTTTAAAAATATTTAAGTATACATAGCTTTAAGATCCTTACTACTTTCTTTCTATCAAGAGAATTTTAGTGGGTCAAGAACAAAGGGCTTTATCAACACAGGGCTTTTAAACCATGATTCCCTTGGGAAGGAAGCAGCATCAGCAATGATGTTCATACAATATAACTTCCCTCCTGTAGCTGCCCCGTCTCTGCCCCATCCATTTTCATTCATGGGGAAAACCCAAGAATGAGCCAATCACACAATGCCACGGGTGCGAAAAGCCATTCCTAGGGCATTCGCACAAATTTGCAGTCACATGGGATCATTATCCCCCTCCTTCCCTTTCCCTCCTCCCACTCGCTTTGTTTTAATTTCCCCCCTCTTTTATTCAATTTGAAATTTTAAAAATTGTTTTGAAAAAGCATAAATTGGAGCTGCAGAACTCTGTAATTGCATGAATAAAGTTTTTAAAAAACCTAACAGCATGCTGGGTAAGGTGTAAAGGACAGAGGGCGGTTTTGAGCAAGAGGACAGGAAAGGAGCACAATGCCAGCAGCAGCCCTGTTTGTGCAAATGTAAGAAGTGTGGTGGTGGCTGGTCTAAAATCAGTATTGTACTGCTTTATTTTGGATTGCAGGACTGTGGCGCAAAAGGGGCTGCTGTGATAATGCCCAGAGTCACTGAATATATTTTGCCAGCTTATCACCCTGTGTCCTTTTGCAGGGAGATCACAGCAATTTCACAAGGAATATAGCAAAAGAATACTTGAACTTAGTATGGCTTATTTTGATTCCCTAGAAAAGATAGTAAGGTGGAAAGCAGCAGGAAAAGAGGAAGACCACATTCCAGATGGATGGACTCAATCAAGGAAGCCACAGTTCTTAGGGTGTAAGACCTGAGCAGGGTGGTTAATGATAGGGGGCCTTGGAGAGCTCTCACTCATAGGGTTGCCATAAACTGAAGTCATCTTGACAGCAGCTAACAATTGGCCTGCCATTATAGATTAAACCTTTGACTTTATATATTAAGCATTAATTTAATCTTTAAATTGGGAAATCTTACTATAGATGTTATGAAGCATAAAAAAGGATACTTTTCTCAACCTCATTGGTTGATAGGGGCCACTTCTTGGACTTATTATCAGTTAAATCTTCATAGCACCTTTTTGCTTGCATTCTTGTGACTCCTAATTGTTATTGAGAAAACTCATTCAGCTCCTGTATGAACCATTAAATTAGTTGCAGCTCACAACAGTTCATTGGAAAGAATGGGGATTTTATCAGGGAATAAAGCCTTGGTAATGCACACACAAATTGTAATCAGAGATACCTGCCGAGCTCACTATAGCACTCTCAGGTTAAAGGACTTTGGCCTCTGGAAAAACTGAGACTTCATCTCAGTGTTCTCCAGCTACTGGAATAGAAACTGCTGAGAATTTGGGGCAATGTGAAGTCGTAGGCTTTCATGGCTGGCATCCATAGTTGTTTGTGGGTTTTTCGGGCTGTGTGGCCATGTTCTAGAAGAGTTTCTGACGTTTCACCAGCACCTGTGGCTGGCATCTTCAGATTAATGGTTGAAAGACTGGATTGTACACTTGACTACCAAAAGATCCCTTCTAATTTATTATATAAATGGCCAGAGGTGCAATTGGTGAAATATTCTTCACTCACCTTTGGACCTGATGCCTTGTCAGATCAGTTTGGGCTATTGTGATCCATTTTGCGGAACAAGATAATGTATTTGCAGAACATTGTTTTGACTTGCCCTCTATTGATTAAATTTCATCCACCACAGAGGGTAGAAAGTTACTCTACAACAGAACTGACAAGTACAGTGGAGGGGATGGACGGGACAGGATTCCTACCAAAAGATGATTGCTGAGCTCTAGAAGGTTCCAGATATCCCATGTAGGCTCAGGAAGGGCCCAAGTATGTGAGTCCTCAGATGTCAGTTACAATTAAGGAACCTGTTTTTCTCTGCTTATATTAAGTTAGTATAAAACGGTGTTTCCCAAACTCTGGTCCTCAAGTGTTTTGGACTTCAGCTCCCAGAAGTCCTATCCAGCTTGGCCAACAATCAGGAATTCCTGGAGCTGAAGTCCAAAACATCTGGAGGACCAAAGTTTGGGAATCACTGTTATAAAACATGCATTGAGTCATATACTATCTCAGGTGTCTTTCCTTCACTTCATTTGTTTGTCTTCACTCTACTTCCGGAATTCATTATGAATTCTGTGTTCTTGTAGAGATTTGTATACTTCTTGCTCAAAAGTTCCTTGGTATAGTTTTCAATATAGACTGTAGTAATACAAAACAGATCTCAACTGGAAAATTGAAAAAAAATTGAATAAGAGCCCCGTTTCTTTTATTTGCCAAGGATTACATTAGATGGTTTTTGATGTCATTTTCTTTGGACACATATGGCAGATTGCTTTATGGTGTCCGCAGTGTTCTGTATAATATATAATGAAACAATATATCAAATTTTGTCTCTTGAAATGCCTATATGAAAATGATATCACATAGGTCAAAATCACAGCTCAGCTTCTCTTTTCTCAATATTTCATTCAGTTAATGGGAAAACAGAGAAATGGTTTTAAAGCTGCCTGCCAATTTTCCCCATATTGATACTAGTAGATTTTATTTTACATTAGTGTTCACTACTGTTTGTGTCAGTGTAGAGACAAATGATCTAATTCTCACTAAATTCATAAATATCTGTTATTCCAAATTATCCATAATTTCTAGTGTTGACATAATAGTGTTCTGGTCTGTTGCCCAGAATGGTATATTCTTCGTCCTTTAAAATTTCTTAAGTAGAGGCTTACATTCTGTTCTGTAAGACAAATGTTAGGTGCTCTTTCTGAATCATAAGTTTAAAATAGCTGTTAAAAGCTGATAGGAATTTTGTTATCTTCTTAAATGCATGGGAGTCCTTCCTTTGCTTATTCTATAGTAAAAATGATGATTTATGTTAATATTTCATAAAAGCCTTGTCTTTACGGTTAAAAAAATATTTTCATCTTAGATTTCTAAGTTAGATTCAATATGTATTCTAATCTTTTTATGTGTATGTAAGTTAGGCTGTTCATATTAAGTATCTAGTTCTATAAATATATGGTGAGAATACTTAGATGACTATCTTGATATCCGAACAAGGAAACTAGAGCAGTAGAAATTTTCTTTTAGTAGTATAATTAAAATGTTAGCTTAAGTGATACTATAGGCCATGCTTTTTCTCATTGTTTTGTCTACCTTTCTTTGAAGGTCTCCGAATGAGTGGATCATGAGGAACATACTTTAGGGACTTGCCATAGTATGGCTGCTTCTCGATCTACTCGTGTCACAAGATCAACAGTGGGTTTAAATGGTTTGGATGAAAATTTTTGTGGCCGAACTTTAAGAAACCGTAGCATCGCTCATCCAGAGGAAGTTTCTTCTCTTCCACAAGTAAGATCAAGATCACCAAAGAAGAAACCAGAGTCTCTGCAGACCCAGAAGGGAAACAACAGTGGGCGAACAAATGATGTGAAACAGCAGAATTCTAGAGAATCATGGGTAAGCCCTAGAAAGAGAGGACTGTCAACTTCAGAAAAGGATGTTGTTGAGAAACAAACTGTGGAGAGTTGTGAAAAGAAACAAGCGGAACCCATCTCACCAGTTGTAAAGAGAAATAAGCGCTGCCTACGTTCAGAGACACAAAATAGTTCAGAAGAAGTACTGCCTTCTAAAACCGGGAAAGAACGATTGGAATGCAAAAGCTCAGTATCTGACAATGTTGTGGTCACTCCAGGGCCTAAACGAGCTTGTCGATGTCTTATATTGGACGATAGTGATAAAAGGGAAGTTAAAAAGGTGAATGCTTGTGCAGAAAGATTTAATAATTCTTCAGTGTCAGAAGAACTCTCAGGTTGTCAGTCTGTCAATGGGGTTGATGGGAGAGATTCAGATGCTTCAAAGTGTGATGACTGTCAGTCTGATGGGAGTACTACACGGAACAATGCTGATTTCTGTTCATCAAAGGAAAAAAATATAACAGAAAATGGAAATGCATTGGCTCATTCATCATTTGCTCTCAACAGGAGTAAGGAGGACAGTTTTGTAGACCACAGTGTGCCTTGCACAAATTCACAAGAACAGGTAACATTGGAGGACCACAACAAGTTGAACAACTGTTTGCCTGAGGAAACTGGTAATCAGGCACATGAGTCAGGTACGGGTACAGGGTCCTTTTCTGAAATCCAGTCATCTTTATTAAGGGATTCTGAGGAGGAAGTAGATGTGGTAGGGGAATGCAGTGCCTCAAAGGAACAGTCTGAAAATACAAACAATAACCTGGACAGTTGTCAAGACAGTACATTAGTCTCAGGTGAACTTGAATCATCAGTTTTGGACTGTGTTCCAACCCAAATTACATCGGCGCCAGAATCTCAAGAACACAGATATACATTGAGAACATCACCATGGAGGGTGTGCCCTACAAGAGGTAGCCCTACAAAACATAACTCTCCATGTAGAGAAAATGGACATATTGAAGAGAGCAATCATAGTATACCTGAAAAGAATGTAGAATCAGGTATTACAGATATCAATGGATCTACTATAAACACAGACATTATTCCAAATGAAAAAGAGAGAGGTTGTGATTCTGGGGACAATATAGATGAAGGACTAAGTAGACCACCCTCAGAGGCTAGATTTGTTACTGGATCGCTACCATCTGCCAAAGAGAGTGCCAATCTTCATGCTATAGAGGATGATGAGGAAGAGCCTGATGTGTATTTCTTTGAATCAGACCATGTGGCATTGAAACACAACAAAGAGTATGTGTAACTACGGTAACCATGGATTCTGCTTTTTGTTTGTTAATCAGATCTCTAATTTTTCCAAAATTCTATTATCTGATCTAGAATAAACCCATATGAATAATATTTCCTTTAAGAGGAATGTTACATTAATTCTGTTTTGAAAAGTAAAACTAATGTTGTATATTATAGTTAGGGAATGTTACTTAAACATATAATTTTAGGGCAGGAGTGGAATTTAAAACACTTTTTTTCTTTTGGAAACTAGCTATGAAATACATTTTTCATAAACTAGTTTTCGTATTAGAATTTTAATGAGAACGCTTTGTTTAATTAATATGTCAAATGTATTCTGTTACATTCTGATACTAGTGTATATAGCAGAGTGTATAAACTTAGTTTATTACTATGGCAGTTCCGTATGGTATTGCAAAATAGATTAATGCAGGATTGGCTTGTTTAAACCAGGTTGATTAAACTTTGGTTTAAATCAAATGATTTTTAAAAAAATCACTCCTGTTTGTTTTTTTTAAATTGATTGTTTATATATGCATATTTACAAATCTGACTATTCTAACTATTTTCTAACCCTCTTACTGGAACAACAGTGACTGTTTGAATTTAAACACTTTAAACATTCTAACTTGAACAGTATATTGGCAGTTGTTCGTTGTTAGACCAGTATCCAGTGTCAGTTGCTTCTTTTTAATCACTTTATTTTATAGTGCAAGAAATGCTATTCAGAAATAAGTCCTACTATTAACACAAGTTCAACCAAACAGCTGGCTTTAAAAGATCCTTAAAAATTTTTTATTGCTATGGCCATAACATTTGAATTGTATTTTGCTTAATTTTCTAATTTAGTCCTATATTGGTGTAGTCTACCATGTACAGGCTACTAACTTGTCAATATACTATATATACTCATGTATAAGTCTAGAAATTTTGGTCAAAAATTGACCCAAAAAACACGAGTTGACTGGGTCAATGTAAGTACTGTACTTTAAATCATAAAAATGAACCACTCCTGATCGAAACAAAAGTGTAATCTGTCCTGGAAGCACTGACCTCCCTATCCTCTATTCATCCAGCCTTTAGGGTAGTCATGAACAGTTATGACTGCTGGAATTTTTTACTTTGGTATTGTTTTCCTTTGCTTCATTCTTTACATTTTTTTGTTACATGCCTCTAAATCTTACCCTTGACTTATTCATGGGTCATACCAAAATCCATAATTTTGGCCCGACAACCTGCCCTCGATTTATACTTATTAGGTCGACTTATAGTCGAGTTTATACGGTACTTCCCAATGTTTTATTTAAAGATGTAAATCATATCAAAGCCCAGTAACCAGATTGTTAATGTTGATCAAGCTTTCTAATACATAAAATAATGTTTCACAGTATTAATATAATAAGCCAGATTCAATTTTTAAAATTAAAACATTAATGCAAAAAAACAAACAAACCCTGGTTTAATCAAAAAACAGCAATGGGTTTTTGATGTTCTTTTTAAAACTTTTTTTTTTTTGTAACCCTGGATTAATGTACATACATCTCCAATTAACATGGTCGGTGTTGCTAAATTCTGAATTTGTTTTAAAGCCGTCATCTACAACTCATATTTTAGCATTACTTGTACCCAAAAAAGCCTTATTGATCATAAATTAGATTTCATATGTATTAGCTGTGTAACTATAATATTTGTCATTTTGAGAGGTGGAAACTGCAAAGGTTTGGACTGCAGAAAAACCCTTCAGTGTCCATTCTTTGGTATGAGAATCCATAACAGATAACAGAAATACAGCCACCCCTCCGTTTTAGCGGAAGTCCAGTGTCTTGATTATTTATGGAGGGGTGATCATTTTTGTGAGGGGGTCCAGAACGGATCCCCCATGAAAAAGGAGGAGTGACTGTAGTATTTTCTTCATCCTGTCTCGGCCCCTTCCCACATTGATCCCCTGTTGTGCATAGAGCAGGGTGATAATGAAGTAGTTAAAGATAGTGGGTGCATCTGCACTGTAGAAATATTGCAGTTTGATGCCACTTTTGACTACTATGGTTCCATCCTACAGAATCTTGGGATTTGTAGCTTTGTGAGGCACCAGTATCCTTTGGCTGAGAAGGCTAAATATTTTGTACAACTACAAATCCCAAGATTTCATAGGATGGAGTACAGCATTTAAAGTGATATCAACCTGCATTCTTTCTACAATGTAGATGTGTCCAGTAGGTCCTGTGATCTGTATGAACAGCAAATATACAGAGATTCCAGCTTGATTAATATAGCAGTAAATTTCAACAGAAATAATTGGTTTTATACATTCCACTGAATTTATATAGCATTGTGAAGCAAAAATTGCAGATTGTCTCATTGAACATTGAATGTAACATCGCTTTTGAAACCACATCATTTCCACTGAATTTGTTCATTACTGGTTATAAAAAATGTGCTTTATATAAAAAGCAGCTGGATTAGCAAAGGGTTTTTCATGCAACAGTTTTGTGAAAATCGCTATTGTATGGTAACAATAATCCAATAATCCATTTTTTCTTCTTAAGAATTTGACGTGCTTCCCCAGCTTGCCTATATTTTTAACATTCCATTTTCTGTTGATGTATATCCTGTTTGTCCATGACAATTTCTTTATTTATATAGAATGCCTATATTAAGATTTTTTTAAAAATGAAATTAAAATTCACTGTATTGAGTCAGATGTACACCAAGGAACCTGTGCTCTCCCTCTTGCAGTCAAAGCTTTGCTTACTGTTTGTGTCTTTTTAAAAAATAGTTTTTTAAAACTGTTGTTGACAAGCTGCATTAACCTTCTCTGATACATATTTAAGATTAGAGGTTTCTTTTCCTTTTTTTTTTTAAGAAAATAGACTTGGTCCTCAAAAGCTTTTATGTGCATCACTGTTCAATGAACCTCTAAAAGCTGAATGCTGGTTTCAAGCCAAAACATTTGAAAAGATTGCCTTGAGTGGAGCTGCTGCTTTCATATCTGATTATTGTGATATCACTAAGAATCTACATGTTTTTTCCATCACATCTAAAAATGGATGGGTGTGGATGAGTGCAATGATGTGGTGGTAGTGGGGTTGTATCAAATGGATTTTATGCATGGTCTGTTCATCCCTGCCCCCTGAATAACTTACATAGAATGAAATATTTGAAATGGGCTACATTATGGGGTTTCTGTATTGAATCTTACATCATCAATGCAACATGGTGCCAGAGCTGTGTTCTGTATGCATTAGATATGTGTGTCTAAGAATGGCTGCCATTTTAACATGTTGATGTGCTCTTGATTAAAATAGCATCTGACTAAGCTTTTCAAAGCTACACAGTTAATGATGCTCAACAAAATTTGTAACCAAAGCATGTCAGTAACACCTCTGTAATTCTTGGCTGGTCGTTTCTCAGAATTATATACTTTAATTAATTACAACAATTGCTGATATTGTTGACTTGGTTCTTATACAATGCTAGATGGATTTTGTATACCCATAGATATGAATAACAGCTTGCTTTTATATGTCTTGGAGAAATGTAGGTTTAAAAAATGTTAGTATTTCTGTCCTTAACCAGCTTACCATATAAGGAAATCAGATGATGGGGAAGGGGGAAAAAGAGACAAATTAGAATAAAATTGGCAGTTAAAAATTCAACTCCAAATAGCCATCTGGAGATCAATGCATTTTACAGACAATTGCCTGCTAAATTCATGTTTGTTAAAGAAATGTTGCAGTTGATTGGCTGATGAGAGAAAAGAGATCTCTGGAACCCTGCCCAGAAAAATCACTGTATAGTTAGTAAATTTCTTAGTCTGCTTTCTCAATTAGTGTTCTGGGGTATTCAGAGTGTATTTTTCTAATAACCAGTAATATTTGTTTGGAAAATACTGGGTTTTACATCCATTTATAAAGTAAATATTGTAGATCCACTATATATACTATTTGTAGGTGCTGGTTTGGTGAGTGACATTCCTTTTATAGGAAAGGTTCTCGTAGAACAGGGACAGATTACTTGTCTCCATGCAGATGTTATTAGAGTTCAGCTCTCATCTTTCCCAGCCAGTATGGTCAGTGATCTGAGATTTTGAGAATTCTTCATCCCACTTCAGAAACTCCATAGTACACTATAGGTAACTGTCAGAAGTTGGGCTTCATTGCTCACTAAGGGCCCTCAGAGGCCATCGCACCTGCTGCCCATCCACCCCACAAACAATTTCCCCCCTTAAAACATAATTTGTACCCAAACCCTCAGTTCCTCTTGAGGGGCAGTTTTACCACATGTTGGCTTGCTCAGCCATTTTATGCACAGAAGTGCATAACAAGAAATGATGAAAAGGACAGTTCCTAAGCTTATATGGGTGTATCACTTAAGAATCTTTGTATTAGCTACTAAATGAATGCTTAGGAAAATTTAACTAAAGAAGGAAATGTTGGTAAAGAGTAATATTTTAAATAATAGTGTAAATTGTCAATGATACAGTAATATACATTTAAGAATATATTTGTAAGATCAAATACTGCAATACAAATTTTAATATAGCTTTGTACATTTATGTAACTAAGCATCATAACATGTCCTGTTTAATGGAACAGAGAATGTAGCTTCACTTTGTATCTCAGAAAGTAAAGCTCAGAGTTTAGATTTCTAAAGCCCTCTGAGTTCATGCACAGATTTTGTTGTAACCCTTGCAGTATGTAGTGGTGGTTGTATTTTAAATGCTTGGATTCTAATTTTTAGTGCTGGCAAGATCTTGTGTTTCTGAAAGATAAAAAATCTTAGTAAATTTTAGATGCTGAAGTTACTCTGTATTGTTTTTTAAGATTGTTTATTTATTAAATTTATATGCTATCTTTTTACCAAATTGGGATTCAATATTTTAATTTGATTGATTTGTAATTATTACATGAGATGCCATGCCTCCATGTATGCTAAAAATTTTAAGTGTTTATTGTCAGATTTGGTTGGCAGTTATACTGAAAATCAGTTTTATTGTGTGATATATATTTCTTTTAAGTATTTTTAGCCACCCTTCCCTTATATTCGCAAGTTAATATAGTTGCTATTGTCAGAGAGGAAGTTCAGAAAGAACTACTGTGTGTACTCATGTATAAGTCAAAGACAGATTTGGGGACCAAAATAATGGATTTTGCAATAATCTGTGAATAAATCACAGGTAAAGCTTAAAGGGTGGGTAAAAAAACAAATCTTTTCCTCTCCTTTTAAAAATGCATAGAGGGAACATACTTAGGAAGAGCTAAAGAGAAGGAGAGGATCTGTTTATGTGAAAGATTATAGTTTGGTGGGTTAAATGACATTGCAGATTTTAAAATGCTGACAAATACAGATAGGGGAATGAATATAAATGTGGCCAAGAAAAAAAATGGGTGTGGGAGCAAAAGGAACCCAGCATGAAGGCAGTGACGAGAAGCAGAGGAGAGAAGCCTCTCTTTCCGTGGGAGCAGCACTTCAACTTCATTAGCCCTCTCTTGCAACCGGAGTGGCATTTAGCCAAGAATGCAACATGCTCACCATTTTGTCCAGTGGAAGTGAAGCAGAGCAGCAGCAGCAGTCATTTTTAATAATGGCTTAGTTTATAATCCTCTCTGCAGAGATACTGCCAAGCTTTGTGAGGCTTATACAGTAAGCTCCTACCCAAATGGCCAGCTTAGGTCTACCTCAAGGGCCAAAATGGCAGGCACACTGCATTTTTGGGATCCCCAGTGTTGCCACTTAACACTACTTGGGCCAAAAAAGGGAGGAAGGAGGGAGGACTTCCTTTCTTTCTCTGGTTTGGGCAAGGGAGGGGTAATGGGGTGGGAACACTGCTTCCATGCCCCATTGTGCCATGAGGGACTTCTCTCATCTCCCTCTTGTCGCTACCTTAGTACTGGATCCCTATTCCAGCGCTGACCCGTCTATAAGTTGACCCAGGTTATTTGGATCATTTTTTTTTTTGTTAAAAATGCTCAATGTATACATGTATATTTATGATATTGATACTTTTACAGGCCATTGTCCTTAAAATGTTTTGTATTGTTATTGTCTGTCTCAAGGCAAAGGAGTTTTATCCAAAGGATTTAAGCTACCAATGAATGAAATGAAAGTATCGTTTGAGAATGGTAGCTATTAACAACAACAACAACAACAACAAAATAATCAGTGTCATGATTAATAAAACACTGCTC
This sequence comes from Phrynosoma blainvillii, assembly GCA_026167975.1. Taxonomy (NCBI): domain Eukaryota; kingdom Metazoa; phylum Chordata; class Lepidosauria; order Squamata; family Phrynosomatidae; genus Phrynosoma; species Phrynosoma blainvillii. Next base: position 207,845,444 of record JANUYF010000004.1, read on the forward strand.
TGCCCATCTGTGATGGAGTAGGAAGCTATTGACAGCCGAAGGTGGTATAACACTGTTGTGTAAGAAATCCTACTATGTCATCAGTGCCAGTTGGTGTAAAGAAAACTGTGGAAGGAAGGGAGCTTGAGGAAGAAATTGGAAAACAGTAGATTAGAAACCAGCCATGCCTGTGTGTCAGAGAAGCCAGTTCGAAAACAAATTGAACTGTCATTGACATATTCTTCGGTTTTTTTGGTTAAATGGTACATATGTCTAAAGCATGTCGCATGTGTGCATGTAATATGATTGGCTTATGTATTTTGCTTGATTAAGTTTTAGCAATAGTTGGCTAGGATATTAGTAGCCCAAAATATTTGTTTTAAACTTGATCGTTTTATATATGATTGTTTAAAATTTTTCTCCTTCAATAATCTGTCTGAAACTTTTGGCTGAGTTAAGATGACCTACCTCATGGCCTCTGTAGGACTGGCTTCTTTGATAGTAAGATTTTAACTTTGTGTGTTTGCATATATGGTATCACTATATAGATGTCATACATATAAAAAGTAATGTTACATAAACAGTGGCAGCATTGTTGAAATGAATCCCATTTTGGAAGTAAGGTAGGATATAAATCCAATGAATGAATGAATTGTTACTTTTGTGACACATGGACCTTCACCACCATGGTGAAACAAACATTCTGATAACAAAAACTGGAGACATAGAAAACTTGTTAATACCATTTTAGATAACACATTTAATTTGAAAGTGGATGTCACTGTCTTATCCCCAGGTGAGTGTGCCCTGGATCATGTATTATATCCTTTACAGGCATATGAGAAAAGAACGTCACTGGTGTCACTGTCCACTAAGATGGAGAGTTGATCTTCCTGTTGAAGATGAAGAAAACATTTTTTCCCTCTGCTCAGGATTACTGAAGATCTCCTATTTATTTAGTAATGGCAATTTTTTTTTTTACAAAGATAAGATCCAGAATAATGTGTGTACATTTTAGTGTGTATTTTGGTTCCACCTTTTGATACGGAGTAGCCTGATATTTTTATTTAATGGAATAGGCAGAGCTGTGACTTCTGTCAACCCATTGTGCCAGTGGTCCTAGGACCGTGATGGTGAACCTATGGCACGCATGCCAGAGATGGCACATGAAGCCATTTTCCCCAGCACACGGCAAGGAGGAGGAGGAAGAGGTGTGCGTCTGTTCTTCACAGCCGTCCCAGGCCTTCAGCTGCCTTTCCGGAGGCAGCTGAAGGCCGGGGATGGTGCAGAGGGAGGAGGAGGAAGAAGTGCGCACCTGTTCCTTTTCTTCCCTTCTCGTCCCCGGGCCTTCAGCTGTTTCTGGAGAGGCAGCTGAAGGCCCAGGGGACAGGGGGAATAAGTCCCTGCACTAGGTAACACCTGGTGTTGGAAGGCCTTTTAGTTTGGGCACTCGGCCCCTAAAAGCTTCACCATCACTGTCCTAGGACATATCATATGTACTCTTGATTCTGTTGTAGGTAAAGCAGATTAGGAAAATAGTTCTTTATTTCAAATGAGTTCTTGAACCCTCACTTTCTAGCCAGAGGCTTCTAGTCTGAAGGTGCTGAAGATGAACAAGTATGTACATGCAGACTCTTGCAATGCTTTAAATAAATACCATATATTCCAGTCATTTTAATTTTTTGTGATTTATCATATATGTATGACTCTTGTCACTTTAGGAACCAGTTTTCATTTTAAGATAGTGATTTTTGTTCTGTCTGCTAAGAAAATCTTGTGAATAACAGTTAATGTGGTAGGCCCTGCTGTAAGACTGAAGTCATTATCAATTCTGAGACTGATGAAATTAATTTTAAAAAGATATTTAGATCTCAGGTGTATTTTTAACAGCTTTGGCGGACATACAAGAAATGTACTACGTTTTGAGTTGCAGTCAGTTCCCATTCTGATTCCTTTTAGGAATGGTGTGAAGACACATCTTTCTCAGTTTGCCCTTTTACATTGTTAATAATAATAATAATAATAATAATAATAATAATAATAATAATAATTTATTTCTATCCTGCTCCTTTACGAATGCAACCGGGGCGGCTTACAACAATTTAAAAAATACAATAGAAATACAATATAAAACCCATAAACCCACCCACCCCTAAAACCTGGGGTAGGCAGCCTAAGGCCTCGGGGGGGGGCGTGCCCTGTATGCGGCCCCCCGAGGCCTTTGGACCGGCCCCAGGCTGGTCCTGCTGCCGCTGCCCACCATGATGATATTGATTGTTGTTATTACTTGTTCTTGGGTTTTTCTTGGCAAAATCTCCACAGGGGTTTTGCCATGGCTTTTCTGGGGCTGAGAGAGTGTACATGCATATTTTTTTTTAAAAAAAATTTATTTATTTATTTATTTATTTATGGTGCTTTGGCCCCCCAGTTGTCTGAGGGATAGCAACCTGGCCCCCGGCTCAAAAAGGTTGCCTAACCCTGCCTAAAACCATTGTTTTGGTTATTAAAATGATTTTAATGGCTTTCTTGTTTTAAAATTGTTGTTAGTAAAGTTTGTTAGCTAGTTTCAACCTTGTTCTTAGTGGAAAATTGAGATAAAAATATAATAGATAATAAAGTGGTGGTTGAAACCCAGTTATCATCTTCAGACAGGGTCAGCCTTCCACACCCACAGATTTTTTTTATACATGGATTTAAGCATCCAAAGTTTGAAAATACATTATATATAAGCATCCAAAGTTTGAAAATACATTATATATAAATAAATACATTATATATAAATAAAAATTCCAAAAAGCAAATCTTGGTTTTGCCACTTTATATAAGGGACACCATTTTAGTATGCCATTATTTTTAATGAGACTTGAGTATCCACAGATTTTGGTATTCATGGGAGATCCTGAAACCAAACCCCAGCAGATACCAAGGGCCCATTGTAGTACTATCTGCTGTAATCACTCCAGTAGAATCTTTGGACTAGAAAGTTGACCTTTTTGATTCACATTGTTGTGTGCCTTCAAGTCATTTTTGACTTGTGGTGACCCTAAGGGTTTTGTTGACAAGATTTGTTCAGAGGGGATTTGTTTTAGTCCCCTCTGAGGTTCAGAGTGTGTGACCAGTGGTTTTCCATGACCAGTTTGAGATTTTGAACCTTAGTCTCCAGAGATGTAGTCCAACATCCCAACTGCTATACAACCTCTCTGTAACACTCAAACCAGTGCACAACCACTCTGTAAACATTGCTATACTAAATATGTTGCAGGCTACTTATGAAATAATTGTGTTGGATTTACTTCTCGAGGAGACTGACCTGGTTGCTTGTTGTGATTATTTAGGGACCAAGAAAAAGCATAGCTGCTTTCTCAGCGAAATGGCTGTCATTGTTTTAACATTGTTCTCCTGTGTCCTAGTCCTGATAATTATGCTTTTTATATTTTGTTTTACTTGTTATTGTCCCATCAGTAGGAGCAATACCTTTTGTGAGGATGTGGGAAAGGGCCTCCTCTATTGTAGTGTGCTGGTTGTGAAACACCGCGCCCTTATAGGCCTGTGTGGTATCAATGTGGACTTTCTTTTGGTGCCAAGTTGGCATGACTTTACACTAAAGCCTTTAGAAACTCATGATTTTATCCAGTTTTTACAAGTACATGGTTTAAACTGCTTCAAATTGTTTGTTCAAATGGATGGTGGGTACTGTAATGTGTTCAGCTCAGTTGATAAAAAGGTTTTAAAGTTGAGATGAGAGATGCTTGTTATTAAAATTACCACCTTACATTTGATCTTTACACTGCATCTCAACTGTCATTGTCCTTTAGAGACATAATTCTGTAATGCTTTTACCTTCTAGCCTTTCACTTGATTTCCTGTACTGCAAGAACAGAAATTATTCTGGGGTAGGCATATGTAACCCAAGCTGAATAGCAGGACCTCACTATCCTTTTGTAAGAAGAGGAGAACAGGAAGTGAGTTATCAGATATAAAGCTGGGAATAAAGCTGTTAAATGCATTTCAAGGACAGGATTTCAGAAGAGACAGATCTTTCCACTCCCTGTTTGATACTGTTAGCCCTACTGCAGTCCAGAGACACAGAGAAGCAGTAGAATAAGACTTTTCTGTGGAAAATAACTCATTAAAAAGTCCCAGAGAGACTGTCTGCAAAAGATCATTGCTCAGAGGTCAAACAGAAACTAGAATATAATTTCATATCCTGTCCTTATCAGGGATGGCCTTTCTCTAAACACTTCATTATGACAATCCATTGTCATTTTTGTAAGAATCCATGAAAAATCTAGTGGATTGGTATCAGAAAACTATGGTGATTTTACTAACCTCAGTTTTAAAGTAAGGATGAAGAAGTTGCTCCCATCCCTACTCCTAGAGTTCAGGAGAGGGGGGTCCTGAGGAAAAAAATCTGATTTTTCTGACAAAAATTGAAATTAGAGGTTAAATGGTACCACTTCCAGGGTGCTGAAGAGGCACCTTGAGGCCTGTCAAGTAGATGTGGGGGGTCCTGCAAAATCACCCACCCATATGTACCCACTTCTGAGGATGTATTTAGGAATTCGGTTTTTTAAAAGGTGATAGATTGCTAGAGACCCACTGTAACTTCTCCCCTCCTTCTGAAAAAATATATCAACCATCAGGTTCTCTTTCCATAACATGCAAACCTGCTACCTGCATCTGTTATAGATGGTATTATTTTAGGGGTTGAGGTGGTAATATTTGATCAATTATTTTGCACGCTCCATTTTATCCTCCTCCATTTGCCACCTGTGAATGGGCGAGGGACGCAGACTTCCAAGTCCGTGAAAACGGAGGGGCAATTGTATTTGCACAGCAGTAATCTGATTCAAAAATGTCTAGCTTCCCTGTAGGTTATGAGGATAATTAAAGTATCCTCAGGTCTGATAATATGGTATATGTGATATGGTGCTTTTAGGTTGAGCATGGTGGCCATTGGTATCTGCAGTGCTGAAAATGGTTATTTGGTCTTTGGGGCAGTATGAAATTATTAGTGCAATGAAAAGAGTTTATGGTGTAGTTATTTCCAGGTTTGTTGGGTTGTTGGATTTTTTTGGCAGAAGAATTACTGTTGTAAAAAGCAAAGTTGCATGATGGAACACTAAAACTATAATAGTGCAGCAGAAATTATTGGACTATATGGTGTCTGCGAAATTGATCTTCTAATTCTCATTTTGAAAACCACTGTGGAAATTTGAGTGCAAGGCAGAAGTTGTATCATGTTCTAAATTTTAAGGAAGATAACAATCCAAAAGATTGTCCGATCATTTTTAATGCATCATACATGTCACTGGAACATTATAGGGAATACTCTGGCAAAAAAGACCGGCAATTGCCTCAAGAAGTGGCTTCAACAAATTCTGTGCTCATAACCTTCTGTATAAGCACTAGTATGCAACTTCTGTCATGCTGTATGCTGTACCATAGGTGGATAGCAGTAGTGGACTTTTGTTCTCTGTTTCGGACTGGTCCTTCTTCCCAAGTTTTCTCTTCTCTCAGAAATGTCTTACAAACAAAAACTGATTTAAGCATTCACATTTTTCAAACTCCTGGGGCTGTTCCTCTCTTTAGAGGGAATGATTGATCAAATTAGGGAGTTTCTAGTTATTGATAGTAAAAATCTCACTGACTTTTCAGAATTAAACCTAACCCAGGCTTGCAGGTTTATAGCCAATTTAGACATCTTACATATGTTTCAGCCCTGGCAGAGGTTTTTGTAAAAACGTGGGAGTCCCCGTGCAGAACCAGGGTGGGAGGACAGTAATCTTTTCTTGCTTCTATAGTTCTGATCTGAATCACACATACACACACACACCACACAGTGTGCCTTTGCAGTGTGAGGAAAGCTTCTCATTGTAAAGAGCATAGGAATCCCTGCTTCAGATCAGGATTGTGATATGGGGTGAATGGTTGGTTTTCTTTCTTTCTTTCTTTCTTTCTTTCTTTCTTTCTTTCTTTCTTTCTTTCTTTCTTAAAAAGAAATTACTGTTGCAATCCAGTCAATACAACAAGTGGTGCATTTTGTTGAGAACAGAAACAAAAGCTAGCCATACAAAGGACAAAGAAATTAATAATGTCTTGTCTGTTTTATAGCCAGTTACTTAGTACTTCTTGGAATGAGAAGTTGATACGGCATGGTGTGACTGCATTGTGAAGTCTCCCAACTACAGGGGTGAGCTAAGTGTGGCCATGGGTTCCACATGACCCCTAGGCCTTCCCCCCTCCCCCAGCCCATAGTTTAATCTCAGAGCCCCTGTCATAGGCCTTGCAGCGAGAAGACAGTGATCATGGTTTGCAGTAGATATTAGGCTGTACATATTGACTCACGACATACATACTCACGAAATCAATGATTCAATTTTAAAAGTATTTAAATTTAAAACAAAAATTCTGCTGCGGTGGCTGCTGCAGTCTAGGTAAATAGTGAATTGTCTAAGCACAAAAATATGTGTTGTGTTTCATGGCAGAGAAATCTCACTGTACCACAAAAGGAAACATAAGAAAGCTCCACTCCATCATTATACTCTTTCCTTCTTGAATCCGGTTATTTAAGTCAGTCTCCCATAATTGGTAATTTTATTGTGGTGAGTAGCAATTCCTGTTGAATGATCTCAACTGGCAAACTGTGCAGTACAGTGGAGAGGAACTGTGTCTTTTTTATTCTTAAAAAGCAGTTTGATACCAGGCTATCCATGTCATCGGAGACATGAGACTGATTAATATATTAGGCGATATTAGTAACTGTCACTGTTTCTCTTCTTCTCCTGTGAAGATTGCTGCCAGAAAAAAAGAATTCAAAGCTGTAGTAGCATGATGATTTCTGCCATTAGTTCTCTTGGGCTTCAAGCAAGAAGGGTGTATAGGGAGTCTGTTGGCAGCTCATCTCAGGAAAACATGTAGTTTGTCAGCATATTTCTTTTCCCCTCCTCCAGTATGAGTTTGAAGTTGGAAGTACTTCATGTCTCTAGCTACAAAAGAAACTGAGTATTTCCCTTATGATATACTTAACATCTTTAATTTTTAATTAGTAGCTTCAAAAGATAGTTCTTTTCACTGGCATTTAATCCCTGTTGAGATTGAGTTATCCTACATTTAAGAGCTGGTAGCAGAGAATTCATTCTTCATTTGAATTCATTCTTATTGCTTCAGCGTTGCAACTGTTCAGTTTGTACTAGCTATAAAAAGCTGTTGCCCTCTATGACTATTTGCTTGTCTTGTCTTTTAACCTATTAAAAATATTAATTCTCTTCAGACTTAGTATATTAATACAAGTACAGGATTTTTGGAGATTCCTTTTTCTTTTTCTTCTTCTTTTTTGCTAAAGCACATAGTGTAGCTAATAATACAGTCCCTTAGATAGCCAGGCTCTAAACTCTTTAGTGCTTCAAAGGTTTAAACCAGGGGTAGGCAACCTTTTTGAGCTGGGGGCTGGTCCCCTGAAGTCCTCCCCTCCGCTGGGCCGAGGGGGGGGGAATGGCGGCGCGCATGCTCACACGTGCGCGTACACCCTCTCTGCCGCACGCGACCCTTGTGCATGCGCTGCAGCCGCCGCAGTGAGCACAACCGCAGCTGCCTACGCACATGTCGCAGGCGCCATTTTGATTTCCAAAATGGCAGCCACGACTTGTTTGCATATGCGCAGTACTCCTGCACATGTGCAAACGCGTTGCGGCCACCATTTTGGAAATCAAAATGGTGCGCGCGGCCGCACAGCGGCCAAAACGTGCACCGGCGGGGGCGTGCGGCGGGGGCGGCAGGGGTCCGCCTGGGCCAGTAAGTGCCGGGACCTGGGCCGGAACCGGCCCGCGGGCCGTAGGTTGCCGGCCCCTGGTTTAAACCAACATCTTGAATTGAATCCACAAAACAATTGGCAACTAGTGCAAGTCTTTCACGACCTGAGGAGTATGATCCCATTATTATGTACCATTGCTTCATTTTGCACCAATGCAGTCGTCTGGGTTCTTTTTCAAGGCTAGCCCTACATAAAGCACATTGTAGTGTTGTAGATGTCTCATGCCTAAGGCGTTGGTTGTTAGCAAATTAAATCAGCTGGGGGAAAATGATGGCTGGCATATCAAACGTAATGGTGCATGTGTATCGTACTGGAGAAGGTGGTACAATAGTTAAATTCTGGTACTGCAGCCACAGTGTTGTACGTTCGATCCTAGAGGAGAGTCCAAGGTCCATTCAGCCTTCCATCCTTTCATAGGTTGGTAAAATGAGTATCCAGCTTGCTGGGGACAATTGGCTTACACATTGTAAACTGCTTACAGAGTGCTAGTTTACTGATAAGCGGTATAGAAATGTACTTGCTATTGCTATTGTTACTGTCATGTGGGAATCTACAAATAACATAGGATTATGGAGCACCCAAGAATTAAAAATTTTTTTAGTGGGAGTATAAACCCTTCCACAATTGGTGGAATCCAACCTCTTAAGCCTGAATCCCATTTGAATCCTATTGTGGGAGAAAGGTAGAATATAAATCTTTGAAATAAACAAGTAAATAAATAAATACTGACATAAGAGCTCCTTGGTTTTTTGTTTTGTTTTGTTTTGTTTTTGTTTTTTTGGCTGGGATTTATTATCAGCTCATTCAGTCTTATCAGGATCATTATTGAAACTGGGCAGTATTCAAGGCCATGACTACTTGTTGTTAAGTGACAAGGAGCAGTAGTACTACATCAGCAGCATTTTGGTGGCACTTCATCCTCATACTCCAGATAACCTTTTCTCATTATTTTCATGGAAATGAACAATAACAGGAGACAAAATAAACCCTTTGGGACACAGTCAGCCAACAGGCATGGTGCCAAACATTGGTCCCCAAGCACTATTTCACACAGACCACTGCAATACCTTGTCCCTAATATTATCTTCAATAATAAAAGTTGCTCACATAGCAGTTTAATCAATTTATATGGGCAATGTACACTGCCTTCCCTTAGTGTCTGGCTAGGCTGACAGTCTTTGATTTACATTATTGTGGATTTTTCACTTAAACTAAAATCTAGTTTTAGATCTAAATGAGGCTTTTTGGGGAGCCTCCATTTTGTTTGGTTTACCACTCATGAAGGGACTAGAACTCATTTTAAATTTAGGTATACTTATAGGAAAAAACAAAGCTATTTTTCTTAATTCAAATAAGATAACAAGAGACAGTGTATGCATGTGTACATGTGAAAACAGTTATGCTCACAGTCAAATTAAAGTGGGTAATGGAAATTGTAGCCTGTAGGTCACATGCAACCCTCCAATTCTTTTTGTGCTGCCTGTTCCTCCCAAGAGCTAGACCCCAAAAATTTCAAAGAAAAAAATGCCTCAAAAATGTCGGCTCCTGTCCTGGAGTCTTCCAGGAGCAGTGGATTTGTTTAAAACACCTCCAGCTGATCAAATTGAACAGAAACCCAGGAAGCTGCAAAAGGTATGTGCAGGTGAATTGGTCCCCACCCCACTTTGCCCATCTTAAAGAGAAAAAAGTGTTGTTAGGAAGGATTTTGTCTGAAGAGTAGAATAGGGCTGTATTTTTGCATGCAGAGCAAAGAGAGCAGCTTTCTTCATAAAGAATGTAAACATATTCAGGCAGCTTAAGGCATTTATACATATTCCCTTATCCAGGTGTCATAGTGATACTAATATGTTGGAACTATATTGATTCTGGCAGGTAGATGGAAACATATCTTGCAGCAAGAACAAAAGTCATGACTTTATGACTTATACAGCATCCAGTTTCTTGTGATTCTATTTTTAAAAATAAATTTTAAATTAAATTTTCTAAAATAGCTGTCAATGCTACTGCCAGTTAAGATGAAAGGAACTTCTGGCACATGTTACATTTGTTGTTTTAAAAATTATTTTTCATATATACATTCCTGCTAAAATAAAATGCTTTGCTTGACTCTTTCAGATGAGTGTGCTGGATGCTGAGGCTTTATTTTGTTTGCATTGGTTATTGTGAATAGAAAACTATAGTGAGTTGTTTCCCTTTGTCTCTGTGTAGTTATCAGAGACTATTACAGACGATTGCGGTACTCGAGGCTCAGCGTACTCAAGCAGTGCAAGATCTTGAGAGTTTAGGCAGACACCAGAGAGAAGCACTGAAAGATCCCATTGGATTTGTGGAAAGTCTTCAAAAGAAGGTACTGCAGTGGAAAATCTTAAGCACTCCTGAGAGATGTGTGATAACTAATAATTCATCTCCTGCAGACAGTGAGTGTAGATGGTAGAGTTAGGGGAGCAAGAGATCTCTATATCGGGCCCAAGCCATTAGACGTGCTTAAGTCTGTCAAATTGTCACTCTGTTTTTCAGATCTATTTTTGTCTTTTGTTAAAAGCCGTGTTTGTAAAGATAGAGCTAAGGACCTGTCAAATCTGGTGGGTTAATGGTAGGTACAAAAAAAAAATCAATTTCTTTTCTCCCGTTCATTTGGGTCTGGTTCCCATGATGTAACTTATTTCTCCTGTTGGAATGGTTTTCCAGACCCTCCCCTAATCTTAACAGCTTCTGTTATTAGTGGAAACCCATTCTGGCTATGGAAGGCACCACTGTATGAGCGAGAGACAGAGTAAGCCAGTTTTCCACAACTGATCCTACTCCATTCAACAGTGGCACCTTCAGTGGTTGCCAGACATGTTCACACAGTACACAGCCAGTGTTCAGAAGAGAAACGTTGATCAGAGTCCTTGAAAACCCTAGTCCCTGTTCATATTCATCTGGGATGACACTGAAAAAATGTGGAAGATTAGTGTAAGTGTATACCTTCTTATGCACCCATTTCTCTTTTGTAGCAATGTGGCCCTGTTGGTAGCTTGCATTGTGAACTGGGTCCTTCCTGTGAACACCTGATCATAGAGAACTAGATTGCACAATTCCTGGAGAGAGAAAACAGACACTGAGACTCTGTGTCATCAGGTGCTCATGCAAAAGCATTAATTCTCACTAAAAGCTCTCTGTCAGTAGGAAATGGATCACATGCTTATACAGATATTTTACCATGTTGTTTCAGTGTCATTCCAACAGAATATACAAACTGGGGTCTGCAACTATTATTAGATGTCACTGAGGATGAAGTTGCTTGTGAATTTTGCTGAGTGGAGTGGATGCTGCTGCTCTGAGAACTAGCAATTGAGTGTGCTAACCAATCATGGGAAAGCAGCAGCCCCTGAATTTATCCATAGATGTATTTGTAGAATGTAATTTATTATTAAGGAAAGTCCATTAAGTATGGTTTTGAAGGGTAGCTACACATTCTGGCCATGTCTTTAGTTGTTCAGCTGCGATATGTTCTGTAATGTCTATTTTCTGGGGTCCTGTTAGTTTCTTTTATTATGACTTACTTATTGTCTTAAGTTTCATGGAAAAAATTCTTTTAAAATAGTTAACAAAAGATAGCAAGAGGACATGACATTGTGAAAATCTGTTCGTAATTTATGTCCAATAAGGAATCATTCTCTGTTCCCCTTAAATAATTTATATGCTCTGCTGTGTATTATACTTGATGAGGTCCTTAAAAATGTGGAGGCAGTATATTGAGACATGACTTTAGACTACCTTTAAATAGCCCCAAGGTTATGTGATTTAGTATCATTTGCGATGGTGCTGTCTGTATGTTAATTTTTCTTCTTAATTTCAATTCTTCCAGGTTGATGTAGGGCTACCAAATCCACAGAGAGTTGTCAAGCTGCCAGAAATATCATGGGACCAATATACAACAAGTCTTGGGAATTTTGAAAGAGAATTCAAAAACCGAAAGCGTAACAGTAGACGAGCTAAGCTTATTTTTGATAAAGGTAAGTAAGTACATGAATAAATTGGTTATGAGGAAAACTAGCCAACTGCATTTCTGTAATTATTTTCCATTACTTTTAATAGGTTTACCTGCAAGACCAAAAAGCCCTTTAGATCCCAAAAAGGATGGAGAGCCTACTTCTTACTCTGTATTGCCTTTTAGCGATTGTCCAGAAGCTTCAGCAAATAACCGTCCACAGGTAAATTTTTATTAAAAAAAAAAAAAAGACCACATCTGTAGGGATTTCTTTTGAGAATTCTTGGAGAACAAGAGAAATCCTGACAAATTGGAGGAGGGTGAATGTTGTCCCTATCTTCAAAAAGGAAAAAAATTATCACCCAGTCATCCTAACCCAGAAATATTCTAGAGCAGATAATTAAACTGACGGTTTGTAATTACATAGAAAACAATGCTGTCATCACTAAGCGTCAACATGGATTTCTCAAAAGCAAATCATGCCAGACTGATCTGATCTCTTTTTTTGATAGAGTCACAGGCTTGATAGACAAAGGGAACACTGTGGATGTAGCATATCTTGATTTCAGTAAGACTTTTTGTCAAAAGTTCCCCATGATATTATTAAAAAGAAGCTAGTAAAATGTGGCCTAGGCAGTGCTACTGTTTGGTGGATTTGAAATTGGCTGACTGACCAAACCCAAAGGGTGCTTACCTCTCTTTATCCTGGAGAGAGGTGACTGGTGGAGTGCCTAGTGGAGTGCCACAGGGAGCTGTACTGGGCCCAGTGCTGTTCAGCATATTTATTTGATGAAGGAATAGATAGCATGCTGATTAAATTTGCAGATGATACCAAACTGGGAAGGGTTGCTAATTCCGCAGAGGGCAGGATTAAAATTCAAAATGACCTTGACAGATTAGAGGCCTGGGCTAAAGCTAACAAGATGAATGTCAACAGGGAGAAATGTAAGGTATTACACCTAGGCAGAAAAAATGAAATGCACAGATACAGGAAGGGAGACACCTGGTTAGACAACAGTTCATATGAAAGGGATCTAGGAGTCTTAGTAGATCACAAGCTGAACATGATCAGCTTAGTAGATCACAAGCTGAACTGGGCCCAGTGCTATTCAATATCTTTATTAATGACTTGGATGACGGTATTGGGGGCATAGTTATCAAATTTGCAGACGACACCAAATTAGGAGGAGTAGCTAATACCCCAGAGGACAGGATCAAAATTCAAAATGACTTGAACAGACTAGAAAGTTGGGCCAAAGCTAACAAAATGAAATTCAACACAGAAATGTAAGGTACTGCACTTAGGGCGGAAAAACCAAAAGTACAGATATACGATGGGGGACACCTGGCTGAATGAGACTATGTGTGAAAGGGATCTAGGAATCCAGGTGGACCACAAGTTGAACATGAGTCAACAGTGCGATGCAGCAGCTAAAAAGGCCAATGCAATTTTAGGCTGCATCAGTAGAAGTATAGTGTCTAGATCAAGAGAAGTAATAGTGCCACTCTATTCTGCTTTGGTCAGGCCTCACCTGGAATACTGTGTCCAGTTCTGGGCACCACAATTCAAAAAGGATGTGGAGAAACTGGAGCGTGTCCAAAGGAGGGCAACTAAAATGGTGAAGGGTCTGGAAAGCAAGCCCTATGAGGAACGACTTAGGGAGCTGGGGATGTTTAGCCTGGAGAAGAGAAGGCTGAGAGGTGATATGATAGCCGTGTTTAAATATTTGAAGGGATGTCATATCGAGGAGGGAACAAGCTTGTTTTCTGCTGCTCCAGAGACTAGGACCCGAAACAATGGATGCAAGCTGCAAGAAAAGAGATTCCACCTCAACATTAGGAGGAACTTCCTGACAGTAAGGGCGGTTTGACAGTGGAACACACTCCCTCGGAGAGTAGTGGAGTCTTCTTCCTTGGAGGTCTTTAAGCAGAGCTGGATGGCCATCTGTCGGGGATGCTTTGATTGGGAGTTCCTGCATGGCAGGGGGTTGGACTGGATGGCCCTTGTGGTCTCTTCCAACTCTATGATTCTATGATTCTATGAGTCAGCAGTGTGATACAGCAGACAAGAAAGCCAATATGATTCTTGGTTGCATTAATAGGTGTATAGTGTCTAGATTAAGGGAAGTGACAGTACCACTCTATTCTGCTTTCATCAGAATTCCTCACCTGGAATATTGTGTCCAGTTCTGGGCCCCTCAGTTCAGGAAGGATGTTGACAAGCTGGAACATGTCCACAGGAGGGCGACCATAATGGTGAAAGGTCTGGAAGCCATGCCCTACGAGAGCGGCTTAGGGATCTGGGAATGTTTAGCCTGGTTAAGAGGGGACATGATAGTCAAGTTTAAATATTTGAAGGGATGTCATATCGAAGAGGGAAGAGGCTTGTTTTACACGGCTCCAGAGACTAGGACAACAAGCAGTGGATTCAAACTACCGGAAAAGCAATTCCACTTCAACACTGGGAAGAACTTCCTGACAGTAAGGGCTGTTCAACAATGGAACACATTCCCTCGGAGAGTGGTGGAGTCTCCTTCTTTAGAGGTTTTTAAACAGAGGCTGGATGGCAATCCGTTGGGGGTGCTTTGTGTATTTGTGCATGGCAGAGTGCTGGACTCAGTGGCCCCTGTGGTCTGATTCTATGATTAGGAAATCACTACAGCAATTTGAACATATATCATATTGTGTATTTAAAAAGTTTATATCATAGCCTTTTGATCTGATGATCCCCAAAATGGCTTAATACATGCATACATACATCTCCCACCCAGCAGCCCTTGGTTCCATAGCCCAGTGGCGCTCAATGTTCTTATTTTACATCTTCCCCAGTCGCTCTATCCAAGAACCTGGGTTACGTCATGATATGTAAAGAAAATACTTCTTTTTTTTCCCTTAAAAGGATAATTATATATATTTGTGGGCATTCTGTTGTTATTTATCATCTACAGTAAGTTGTAAGAACATTGCAAATTCCAATAGTATAGTTGGAAGTAAATACAAAAACAATAATTTCATAGTAGAGAGATAAATACAACCCTGAAATAGTATTATTGGGAATAAATGTTATTGCTATGATGATATGATATTTTGCAGTCTGTATAAACTTTGTGTTTTTGTCCTTAATTATGGTAAGCTGTTACATGATGTATAAGTGTGTATATAGTTACCTTAGGTAATTTAAAGTACATGATCTGTCTCCAGAGGGAGGAAGTGGTGGTTGATTGGTGATAGTTGAGAGACAGTTTGTTGTAGTTGATGTGTGGTTGTTAGAGTGTGGATATTGGATAGAGTTGGGTCTGCCTTGTTTGCTGTTTTAGATGATGAACTTAGAATAGGTAGATTTAGGCAGGTAATTGTTTATATGAGCAACAGTAACATATAAGAAAATGGTTACAATTTACTTCGGTTCACTAAATAATCTTGGAGCCTTTATTTAACTTCTATTAATCAAAAAAATAATGGTTCACATAAACATGTCATTATTCTGACCACACAGTGTACGTGTTCTCAGATACAATATTATCTGTGGTGGCAGTGGTACAGGAGGAGTGTACAAATCATATAGAAGGAATCCAGTTCATAGTTGTAAAGCACATGTGTAAGGAAGAGCACAATTACAAGGGAGCTGAGATTATTTCTGAGGTTTATAGCAAAGATAAAATGTTGTAGTTTATCAATACTCATCTGTATTAGTATTTACAGTATTGTCAAATGTTAGCATGATGGAATGTTAGGTGATTTTCTTTGTCCTTCTTTGTTAAATTTTTTTAAAAAACATTTAAATAGCTTTTAGTATTTATCTGAATAAAATCCACTAAATATCAGCTTATCTAAATATGTTTCCCATGTTATATTTAAGCAGATGATAAGAGGGCGACTTTGTGATGAGACCAAACCTGAAACCTTTAACCAGCTATGGACTGTGGAAGAACAGGTAATAGGAAAGCTAGACTAATAGTACATATAGCACTTTAAAATTATAGGATCTGAATCACAATGATATAGTTCTCTAATGTTCATCTGGTTTTTGCACTGTACCTTTAATGGCTAGTTGAAACTGTGAAAGATGAATTTGTATTTTTAACTTTCTTTGTTTTAGAAAAAACTTGAACAATTACTCTTGAAGTATCCACCGGAAGAAGTAGAATCTCGGCGATGGCAGAAAATTGCAGATGAACTGGGAAACAGAACTGCAAAGCAGGTAGAAGATTTACTGTGTTCTGCTTGTTTCTAGAACAGTCCAGCAGACAAGTTCTGCTCCAAAGTATAAAAAACCTTGGAATGTTCCAGCTGGAGAACTGGTAGTCATTATCCATCCATTCATGCTTAGTCTGACCTCTTCTTTTACTTGCTGTCTCTGAAAAGGGATTCGGTTAGTAGTTATGTAGGAAGCAAGATGTTTTGAGGTTTCTGACTTCTTATTTTATTTTGAATCAACAACACCTTTTAGGTTGCAATCCTTCATGGGAGATGTTGCTGTGATGACAAAGCTAAGATCCATCTCCCAATCTCTCCCATCCCCTTAAAATCCACCTCATGATCAGGTAGTCACACCAACCAAAGTAGTTCTGTGGCGTTAGTGAACAGGGCACTGAAGGATGAAGCAGCCCCTCCCTACCATCCAGTCATGGTGTAGTGAGCTAATTAAATGGGATGAGGGAAGAATAGACTGAAAACTAGACAAATAGTACACCTTAAGATAGGCATTTGTAATAAAATTGGTCATAATACTGGATTTAAATTGGAGAGTAAAATGTTCTCATTAACAGAGGAGAAAGTAAACAACATCTGTTAACTGTCTATTAAAGGTTTAGAGTAACATTATCAAATGTCATCCTTGCATATGTGTATCTTTCTAATGGAAATCATAATATATAGATTGCTGCTTGGCATTCAGAAATTATATATGCCTTTTTTTCTTTCCAGGTCGCCAGCAGAGTGCAGAAGTATTTCATAAAACTGACTAAAGCTGGTATTCCTGTTCCAGGCAGAACTCCAAACTTGTATTTGTACTCCAAAAAGGTAAATTGCAAGATGTCATATTTTTTTTCTGGCATTTAAATACAGACATATTTATGGAACATATGAATAGTATTCCATCAGTGTTGCACCAAATCATGTTTTTATTTGTGACATCTGCGTCAGCTTGGTTATGGTAATGTTGCATAGTTAAATGAGAACTTCTATGTTAATTTCATTTTACTAAAACAAAATAGCTTAATTCATCTACTTGAAAAACTTAATGACTTTATTGATTGTGATATAGTGTGTACAAATAATACAAATAATGAATTTGAGCCAAAAGGCTAGCATGTATGAAAAAATCTTAATCTGTGGACTCAGACTCTAAAGCTTCTTCATCTCCCTCAGTGTCTAGAAATTAACTGAGGTTGCTGGTTTACTGCCCCTAATAGCAACAAAGAAGCTGTGATCCAGATAGGGTTTTAATCCAGATGGAGGTTACATCAGCTCTCTTTTCTCAGCAACCAAAAGCATCCGCTTTGCTCCTACTTAAGCAGTCCTTTGCATGGTTGCTAGAGTGAGAAAAGGATGAAGATAGCCCACCACCACCAATATTGCACAGTATTACTGGCACAGGGATTAGGTTAATGCCACTTTCCCATGTGTTGTGTTCACATGCCTGTAGCACTTGACCCCATCCTAGGCCGAAGTCAGATGAGCCGAAGTCAGATGAGGGTCTAGGAGCTGAAAAGATAGTATTCTGCTCGCTTGGATGATCAAAATCAATAGCTAAAAATGTTGTTATGTAATGGGGACTGGGGTTGGAAGTTCTCCTTATTTCTTTGTATCACTCCCTCCTAGTACAAATCACTAGAGATGTGCAAATGTTTTAGAGAAAACCTGAGGCATAGAAGCCTGCTTCTCAGAGACCTGGACTGCCTTTGTAACAAGGTGGTTGTTTCCAAAGAGGTCTAAAATGAAACAGTGTTGTGCCGAATTTATTGTTTATTATATATTTAATTTAGGTGTCGTCTTTCTCCCAGAAGAGACTCTAGGTGGCTCACAGATTTAAAAAAACATTTAAAAAACATCACAGTAAAAATTCAGAACAGTTAAAATAATCTAAAACCACATAAAATATACAAAAGCTAAAAGGCACAACCAAAACACACACCCCACATAAACACCAGATGTTCATTTTGTTCAAAGTTTATAATGTTTTATGAGGCCTGGTCTCACTAAAACAAAAAATATTAAGGCAGGGCTCTCAGCCTTCTGGGGCCATTGGGGTGTTTGGGATTTTGATAGTGTTGTGGGTGTCATCATAGAATATAAGAAATAAGAAAAAATATTTGGTTGTTTGGTTGGAGAAAGCATCCAGTAATTGATTGTTTCCCACCTCTGTCCTGGAAAAACAGCAATTTTATGATCTATTTTTTTTCCAGTACAAGTTTTGGTAGTGTCCTCCTTTGTTCTTTCTCTTCTTTCAAGAACAGAACTGTTTCATTTCTTCACTTACAGTATTTTGATTCTAAAATACTTCTCTGATTGCTCCTAATTAAGTGATTACTTCTTTCTGATCCTTCATGCTATTCTTAAAAATCCTCTGATGACAGAACAGTCTGAACAGGCAATCTGATGATAGAACCGTCAGTTTGGACATATAAGGATTCATGCAGTTCAAGGTGAAATGAAACAGGAGTACAGTGTAGACGTGGAGAACAAGAATCTGCCTGAAATTCCAATGGTCTTACTAAAACAAAGTACAGTCTTTAGGTGATGTTCAATGCCTTACTGACTTTGTCCACCAGATGGCAATGCAAACCAGATAATATGGTACTAACTTTTTCCCAACTTCTCAAAGGGGCAGAGACCTTTCTAACAGCAGTCAGGCTTTTGTTACTTCACAGTTAGCTGACATCCTGGCTCTCTTTTCAGTTATTCTGGAGGATAGGTTTTTGTAGAAAACCATATAAACTGTGATTTCTTTCTGAAGCCATGTTTTTAGGTGTATAACTTAATCAGACAACATCTAGGGGTGTATATGTGTTCCCAGAATCTGACTCATCTATTAACAAATTACCCATCCTACCCACCTTTGAAATATTAAAATCAGAATGGCTTGTACATCTCCATAGCAGGAAAGGAAAATCAACAATGACAGAAAACATTTTACAGAAATTCTGTTCTTTCTTACACAGTGGTAGATCTTTAAAGTACCTCTTGTGGATGCTTGCCTAGCAGCCTTTTTGTTATGAATCACCATACCTACAGATAGCAGGACTCCACTCCACAATTCAGGAGAAAGATGGCCTGATGTAACCTTAAATACTTATGAGGCTACAGCCCTGGTCCAAGAGTATCCTCCAAGCCATCCATCTTTGCCCAAAATCTCTCTGCTATAGGCAGAGAATCTATAGAGGCCAGCCATAGCATCAGCTGGCTTGGTCCCATATTCCCCAGAATAACTGGAGCAAGACATGGACAGCTTCAAGTCATTCATCACTTTAATTAGGCATCCTAGGAAAAGACAGCAGTACTTCAACACATTAACAGACAGAGCCAGGAATAAGTCACACATAGACACACCTGTTGTAGTTGTGTCCCTTCATGTCATTTCAGACTTATGGCAAAGCTGTTACCTGCCAAAATTTCTTGACAAGATTTGTTCAGAGAGGGTTTGCCTCTGTCTTCCTCTGAGACTGAGAGAGTTATGACTTTCCCAGTGTCATCTGTAGGTTTCATGGCTGACCAGGGATTCAGACCCTGGTCTTCAGAGCCATAATCCTACACTCAAACCATTGCACCGTGCTGGCTTTCCTACCATAGGTAGTAGCAACTTTATGTTACTGTAGATCAGGGATAAGCAACTGTGGAAGGGTAGGGAAGATGTATCAGTCCCTCAGACCTTGAAGGCCCACACCACTGCTGCCCCCGCAAAAACAGACACGTTTTGCTCCCACGGAAGGACCTAGAGATTCCTAGAGAGGTGTTCTCTCAAGTGCTTTTGTTATTTGCGGTTTTTCCACATTCATGGGGGTCCTATGCCCCTAGTTCCAGTGAATGTGGAGGGACGAGTGTATATCCTCTCTGGAGTTCTGTGAGGAACAGCCAGTTTCTAACTGCAAGCAGCCCCAGTGGGACTTGTTTGTAGCAGTGAGCTAGGGAGAGTGTCAGAACTCCACATCAGAGAAACAACAGGCCCTTCTTGCCTCAGCAGCCAAATGTGGGGAAAAGCCCACTCCTCTCCCATCAATTGAGACTTCATTGGCTACTGCTTCTAGAGGGTACTTTTGTAAGTATCACAAGGACCTCCATTGGTCTTCCGATTTCTCCACTACTTCCCTAGACACATGGTGCCTGGACCACTCTTCCTATGATATTATTCAAATTGTAAAAACACTAAAAAGTAAGGCAAGAACAACCTGTTTACCTGGCTGCTCTGTGCAGAAGTAGTTGATCTCCATTTTGGGGAGGAGGAGGGAGAAGAACACCAGATCACTTCAGTATCTCCTCTGAAGGTAAAGGTAAAAGTTTCCCCTTTGACAAAGTCATGTCTGACTGTAGGGGGCGGCGCTCATCTCCGTTATTAAGCTGAAGAACCAACGTCATCAGAGACAACTCTGTGAACATGTGGCCAGCATGACTGCACAGAATGCTGTTATCTTCCCACTGAAGTAGTATTTATTCATCTATTTGCACTTTTTACATGCTTTATGTCAGGGGTAGGCAACCTTTTTGAGCCGGGGGCCGGGTTGCTGTCCCTCAGACAATTGTGGGGGCCGAAGCACCAAAAACAAACAAACAAATAAATAAATAATAAAAATAATAAAAATGCATGCACACTCTCTCAGCCCCAGAAAAGCCATGGCAAAACCCCTGTGGAGATTTTGCCAAGAAAACCCCAAGAACAAGTAATACAATAATCAATATCATCATGGCGGGGGGCGGCGGCGGCAGTGGCAGGACCGGCCTGGGGCCGGTCCAAAGGCCTTGGGAGCCTCATCTGGCCCCTGGGCCTTAGGTTGCATACCCCTGCTTTATGTGCTCTATCTAGGACATAAGGGAGAATAAGTTATCACAGGAAGAGGAGTTGTCACAGAAACAGGCATCAGCCCTTTTCTCGCCTGAAGATTTGAACCCTTCGTTGAAATATTTGTTTAGGGTTTTGAACCAAACCCAGGGAACTCTGAAGAAGCCAATAAAAGGTCCCACCAATGAGATCCAGACCCTAGTGGACGGACCCATTTCTTTCCTTGAACTCTTTCAAGAATCTTCCTGCATTACTTATAATGAGCCATTTAGAATTTCAGATTTTCACCTTTACTTCTTTTCACCTACCAGTCATGGGGAAGACAGTATCTGTTGCCACCTTTAAGTGAATTGGGATCTCTATTTCCATGTGTTATATACATCTTTGTCTGTTCCTCTCCTGGTGAGGATTATGGCCTAGTCTGCTTGAAGCCTTGACGTTCCAATGGTTTTCAGTACATTGGCTCCATTAATTGACATTTGTAGGGTGGCTCCTTCCTCTTTTGTTGATTGTGATATAGACTGCCAATCTTGGGCTAAGGTATCATTTGGCTGAAAAGTATTTCACAAGTTGGTGGCAGTATAGCTTTTTTACAGCAAGAA
Organism: Phrynosoma blainvillii; assembly: GCA_026167975.1. Lineage (NCBI taxonomy): Eukaryota > Metazoa > Chordata > Lepidosauria > Squamata > Phrynosomatidae > Phrynosoma > Phrynosoma blainvillii. Next base: position 207,866,806 of record JANUYF010000004.1, read on the forward strand.
TCCTGTCCAGGATAACTGTTGTGATATGGCCTATTTGGCAATACTCCCCTTTGTTGTTGAAAAATGGAACACTGGTTGTTTTTGTTATGTGCCTTCAAGTTGACTCTGACTTATGATGCCCATATCAAAGAGTTTTCGTGGCAAGATTTAATTCAAGATTTAATTCAAGGTGTTTTGCCATTGCTTTCTTTAACCTAAAGTGTTTGGTATTCACTGGTATTCTCTCTTCCAAGTAGTAACAAGGCTTGATTTTTTGCTTAGCTTTTGAGATCAGATAGGAGCCATTGGTTTCATCGCTTATTGTGAAAAAAATTTCAGCAATTGATGAAAAGTATTCTTTCCCATACGATGAGTAACGTCTCACTTTGAGGTGGGTAATGAAGGTTCAGATTGGGTCTTTCTTCAGAGTTCTTAGTTTTTGGTAGTGTGGCATATGCAACCTGGAAAATGAGTGGAGTATTCTCTTATACAGGGTAGAACTGGGTACTAATTTGCATAGTTCTGTTTCTGGATGCATGGGAAGAAATAATCCTGTTTAAGATACACTCCATTTGCTGCTTAAAAGGAATTTCCACTGTCTCAGCTGGAGCTCTTGTGACTTCCTGAGGAGATACTCACCTTCCCTGCTCATTCTTCCAGTTTTTGAGCTCAAGAGGGAATAGATAAATCACAGTTTGGAGAACAAAAGGGACAGAAGAAATCATTGGTCAAAAACTCTTCTACATTCCCAGTGGGGATGACAAATGAGCAAGAGGAGGGAATCTCCAGACATACTGTAGGCCTGTATTGACATTCATGTTGAAGGTTTTCCTCCATTAAAACAGTTCTTTGGTCTGACCAGCATGGCTTTTCTTACATCTGTTTCTGTTGCTATAGAGTAAAAATACTACTTAAGCCACTCCAACTCACTTAGAGCAGCAGCTGTATCCACAGCATTTTCTAGTAGTGCATCCATCACAGAAACTTGTAGAGACATCATGAGTATAATATCATACACATTTTCAAATGATACCTGCTTCACACCTTGACCTCTGTAGTGGCAGACTTTGGGAGAAGAGTTACAACACGTTCTTCCTTCGTAGTCTCAGCCACTTTCTTCCTCCCTACAAATGGTATTAGTGTATGCACTTCCCACTTTTGAATTCCATCTTTGTACCTGATAGACAGATTGTTGGCCATTTACAATAAAAAGTTCCTTATGGTTTGATGTGATGGAGGGATCCAAAGCAGACCCTAGCTGTCCCATCATGTGGCCCAATGTGAGATTGTAGACTGTGGGGATTCTTGATCTATCATATTCCACAATGTGCTGTGCCCCATGTGGGATTGGAGGCAAGAAATCCACTCCCCGTTTATGTGGCCACAAAATGCACCTAGAGATGTCTGTCCATTTCATACTTATTCCAGTTTGAAACCTACTCCCACTCCAGAAAATCTGGATTATATGACTTTCATCTTTTCTTGGTGGTAGGAGGAGTTAACCATCTATTGGAATTCTCCATCATGTCAAACCAGAAAGAATCTTTGCAGTGTATGCCCCATGTTCCGGATTGAATCAAGTTTCTTGATTAAAAAGGAAAATATTTTTTCTTTATGTGATTAAAATATATTGTCTACGAATACATTGCACTTTGAGTATAAGAATGAGAATATCCTTAAACAGGATATTAGAAGTGGGTTTCTTTTGGATACAAAAAAAAGTAAAACCATTAAAATATATGTAATCTGCCTGGGATGATATAAAAATGATATGACACTGACTTTTCATTGACACAATTTCACTAATAGACACTTTATTCTATTACAGTCCTCTAGTAGGCGGCAGCATCCTCTGAATAAACATCTCTTCAAACCTTCCACGTTCATGACATCCCATGAACCTCCTGTATACATGGATGAAGATGATGATAGATCCAGTTTTCACAGTCACATGGCCACTGCAGCAGAGGAGGAACCATCGGTATATTTTCCTTTCCAACTAGATGTTGAAAATAAGTTACATATGATGGTGCTGAAAAACAATGACAGGATTGGTTGTGTAGATAAAAGAAAACACCTTAGATTTATAGAAGAACAAATTTTGTTTGCTACACGTTTTGGGGGAAATTGGTTTGTTTCCAGAGCTCATCTGATGCATGAGCAAAAAGTGCCAACGTTCCTTTAGATGGCAGTCTCTTTATGGGATGCTGCCTCAGAGGATCACCTGATTCTGGGAGAGAATTTTAACAGTTTAAAAGAGTTCTGTATGAAGTAGAGAAGACATAGCTAGATGAAACCATAGTCTGGTTAATGGCATTATAAGTCCACTTCATATAATTTAAAAGCTCCTGTGTGTTACCAGCACAGCAAGTTGGATTGATTTGGATCAGCCATTATGTCATGTAGACTATTAGCAACAATTGGTTTTTCTTGCCAGTTCCAAAAGCAGATCAATATCACCAGATCCGGATTTTCCTGCATGAGTGTCAGCAGAGCATTGTTTCAGTAGAAAAGCTCAGCACAAACAAAGCAATTGTAGTAGTTCCACTTTAGCTTAAAAAGTGAAACTGTACAACCTTCATGCCGCAAGTGAGAAGAAACAGGGAGTTGCAGCTGAAAGCACTTGCTTATGAGCAGGCCCTCAGACCTCTCATCACCAAAATCAAGATCATCCACTCTAAGGGATGGACACACAGATAATTCTTCTTGACCATAAGCATCAGCCTCTTGTCAGCATGGATGCTACAGAGAGATACCCAAAGTCCGCTTTGGTCTTGTTGGCCAATTACTCCACTCAGCTCTTCTCTGAACTAGGCCATATTTAAATGGAGGTGGATTAACATGAGATTAAAATAAATTATAATTTCAATTTTTTGTGAACTATCAGGATTTTCAATGATTATTCAGGCATTATCAAAACAATCTTATATGTTTTTATAAACTTAATCTTACAACCAGAGGGATCTATAGTTGTAAACTGAATCTTTGCTTAGTATCTTGGATTTGCTGAATGACTTTAGAATCTCTCATATTTGTCCATAAAAGTACTTTTGTTTCATTTAATTGGTAAGGAAAGAAGTCCATATTAGAGACTTCCATCTGTGTTCCTCAGACACAGATATGGCTCTCCGTCCTACAGCTCTCTGTCCATTAGAATTATCTGTGAAATGTTCTCTTATTCTGTACCCGAGACTGGGAAAACATATTGAAGGATTTATCTTCCTGAAAACAGGTCTGCTCTTTATCACATTTTAAAGAATAAATAAGATCACTTGCTATAGATTTTGCCTTGGTTGGATCTTTGCCTTCGGGGTGTGTTCTGTTTTTTCATGTCTCGGTAGTTTTTCTACCATTTCTAACCATGTTCCCTTCTTTTCCCTCGCTATGACATTTTAGATTAGATCTAGTGACACACACAATATTTGCTGCAGTTGTGGAACTGAAAAAATAATACAGCCACGGTGTGGTATGGAGCACTGAAAACCCTTCAGTCTCCCAGGATGATTTCACTGATTTCACAATGACTATTGTGGAGGGCCAGAAAAATCTTCAAAGTGACTTGCTTGTTTTCTTTAATTGTGTACAGACAAACTGGGGGCTCTCCAATTGGATGAGACTTTTGGGGAGGGAAGGTGAGAAATGGAATTCACCACAGACCAAGAGAAACCCCTACTAAAAAAGATGCCTAGAAAATGTAAAGAGATATGTACATTTCAGCATGTATGCAGCTCTGTCTCATGGTTTTTCCACATATTTTCCATTCATTTTACAAACAGTGGAGTAGAACAGGGGGGAAATGGTCTACATATAGGTAGTAGTATGCAAATTTGTTGACATCTGGTCATTGTATTATTAATGAATCAGAAGTCCACAAATGCTGTAGAATCAAAAGTATATATTTCCACTGGTATCACATAAGGAGACCATATGGATGCTTATGGATTTTTCATTACAGTTTTAAGGCTACGAACGTTGTGAATATATTTATATAGTTTGGCCTTTTCCTTGTGAATCTTCTTGTATGCAAGAAACGCATATAAAAGAAAAAGACAAAAAATATTTAAATTTCAAAGTAAGAATTCTTCCCCTTCTGTCTTTAACAGGATGACGAAAGTATCCCTGTGGCATATCGAGAACTACCAGAATACAAAGAGCTGCTTAAACTAAAAAAGCTGAAAAAGCAGAAGTTGCAACTGATGCATGCAGAAAGTGGCTTCATTCAGCACATAGGCTTTAAGGTAGTAAAGATACAAAAAACCATGTCTTTGGTCAGCTGGCTGATTATTTCATTGGAAGCTAAGATCCTTGGCAGGGGGTGTTTCAGACTTTCCCAAGCAACTTAAATAAAACCAAAGCAATCAAAACCTCTGTAACTCTTTTTCCACTTGTGATCTAGCCTCCATTTCCATAAGTACTTCTGTTGGACCCTAGAAAAAGTTTAAGAGAACATATGCCATTTTAAATTCCAAAGGTTTCCCAACAAACAGAAACTGGTTTTCCCCATATGCAAAGTTTTGTTTGCACACATTCAGATTTTTTCACTCCTATTCCTATTTGCCAGCAAGGACCATGAAACTTTGTGGGCCTTACTTTTGAATAGTAGGATTTTACTATTACTGATGCTTCACAACAGGATAATTTGAAGAACGTGAGAAGTTTATTCTCTTGATCATGATAAGTGATTATGTGTTAGTAGATCGTTGTAAGCCATTTTCACAGGTGCTAATTTTTTTGTGAAAATTACACCTGCACTGGAGCCTACTCTTCAGTGTGAAAATATATGTTAGATCTGAACACCAGTGCTAGGAAACCAAGCTAGCTCATATAAGAAATTTGGGAGTCATCTTTCCCCAACTCTAGATATTCTGGACTAAAACTCTCATCACCTCTGGTCCTTGGCCATACTGGATGGGACTAAGGTATATCGTAGTTCAAATTATCTTAAGGGCATCATGCTTAGGAAGGCTGTTTTGAACGTTTTAATACTCACTAGTGCTAAGAAAAACTTTTCCCCTCAGCAATATCTATATTGAGAGGATGGAACAAAATGGTAGACAAGCATTTCTCCTTTGTTTGCATTACAGGGATGGCTATATGTAGCTTCCAGGAAGTTCAGGATAGGCTGCAAGATAATATACTTAATTATTCCTTTTCTCTTGAGTCACAAAGTAATGGAGAAGGGACTAGAGTATGAAAAGAAATACAAGTGAAATGGAGGAGGCACTATCTATTATAGCTGCAATGAGAAGACATTTGCTGAGTTAGGAGTAGGCAACTATGGCCCTCCATTTAGTGTTACACAGCAACTCCCATCATTCTTAACCCTCAAAACTAGTGGTGAGAGATGTTGAGAGTTACAGTCCAGCAATATCTGGAAGGCTACTGTTACACACCTTTGTTATAATGAGCATATGCCACTGAAGTAAGGAAAACATGATATCTGTGAGATTAAGCTAGAAACAGAAGTAATGAAATTAAACTTTGCTCTAAATCCAGTTGTTAGTCTCAACTAGAGCTACTGGCAATATGTTGTCAACATTAATACAACCATTGATTCATTGGGCTTTCTCTAACTGGATTTGGGCTTCCATATGTAAGAATAATTGGGAAACCAAAAGGTGTAATGATTCCAAATAGTTGCCGAGCTGTTAGGGAGAGCAGTTTAAGAGAAATAGTGGATGTTTTGGGGCTTAAAAACATCTTTATATATATTTCTCCTCCTTCAGCCCCCAGTTACATGGCTTCAGTATTTAGAGTGAGAGGTAAACCTTTTTTTAAGAGGAATGATTTAATTTTGTGATATATATTTTTTTGGAGATTACTTTTGGAAATCTCTTTCCTGAGTGCTGTTTCCTGGTTTGTTTTCAGTGTGATAATTGTGGAACAGATCCAATTCAAGGCATTCGATGGCATTGTCAGGATTGCCCTCCAGAAATGTCTTTGGATTTCTGTGATTCTTGTTCTGACTGGTAAGCAGCATGCATTTATGACAGCTGTTCACAATGTGTATTTGTGTCTCTCTCTGTGTTTACTGAAGAACTAATCCATAGGTGAATTTGTTTTCATACATACAACTTAAAATCTGAAATGCTTTTTAAAACATGGCATAACTGTGGTGAAAATCCTGTATTATCACTGATTGAAGTGTACATCTCCACTAGGCTTCCCATTCCACTTCCACTTGCAATACCAGCTGACAGCACTGGGACTCACCCTAGCAGTCAGTCAGTAACTGGTGGAAGAATCCCATCTGGCTGTATTTCTGCAGCTTAGGCAAAGGAAGAGCCATAGTTCTGGACATGCAGTGAGCATGCTGGAAGACCAGAAAGGGGGAATCACGCTTCTTTCTTCTCAGCTTCAGAACTGCAGACAGATGGTGCCTGCGAACTTCCCCCCAATGACAATGGGATGCACCTCATTACTGTTAGCATTGCATGGTGGTGTGGTCTTCTGCTATCAGTTACCAGAAACCACTTGCAGCAACATTTAAAATACATATTTTTAATTCAGTTTTAAGGGGTGGGAGGGTTAGAGTGTGGGATGATGGAATGTTTTAATTGTTGTCTTTTTAACCTTGCTGTATGCTGCCCCGATTGCCGAGCAGAGGGGTGGGTTACAAATAGAAATTTTTTATTATTATTATTATTATTATTATTATTATTATTATTATTATTTTCTGGCATAATATATGATTATGTTAGCATATGTTACCAACAGCTTCAGGCCTCTGTGCCAAAAAGAAAATACCTTTGATGAATTAGTCATGTATATGTTACAAGGCAATCCCTTTTTGGGAAACAAACTTCAGCATTTAACTATTTTTGACATATGGAATTAATTAATTGTGTATTTTTGTGTATTCCTTTAAAAAATACTGTGAGTTATTGACTAGTTTATGAGGAGTGTCATGCTTTTTCCTTGTCTTTCAGTCTCCATGAAACAGAAATTCACAAGGAGAATCACCGGTTGGAGCCCGTGTACAGAGCAGAGATGTTCTTAGATAGAGACTATTGCATGTCTCAAGGCCCCAGTTATAATTATCTTGATCCCAACTACTTTCCTGCAAATAGATGACATGGAAAGCATACCGGCAGCCTGAAGTTTAGTATCCTATTCGAAAACCCAACAGTGATGGCGCTGTCATTGATTTTGCGCCCACATTGGAATGACATTGAATTTCCCAGAAATGTCATCCACAGCATGAGAGCTTCTCAGGTGCTCTCATCAAAATATCACTCTCAGATGTATCATGATATCAGATCACTGAACAGAGGTTGAACATTCCTAGTGTGCAGGAAGCTTTACTGGGAAGATTTCCTTTTCACCATGTTGGTCATATTGTTTTTTGAGATGGTGAATCTAAAGAGAGGAGTTACAAAAGTGTGGCCAGAAACGAAAGCACACATTAAAGATAGTCGATTCCAAAGGCATAAAGAAGTTGGCTATTATGAAGTGTGGAGGTGATAAAGTACTTACATTAAAAACAGTTTAGTAGTTTGCAGTTTTGTTGTGAAATAGTTTTCAGCACAGAAACTGACTTCTTTAGGCAAGGTTTTAACCTATGACAGTGTTTGCTTTTAGAATATACTTTCAAAACAATCACTGTCCCCGTGATGGTCAGTCACAGACCTTGGAGCTGCTTAATTTGATTGATGTTTCTTTACCTTTTTATTTCTTTTTCCTTTTTACCACAGCAGACCTTTTATTTACCAACAGTGAAGCACTACAGGAGGCAATTGTGGCATTGTTTCCTTAACCAGCTCATGGTGTGTGAATATTATAAAATTGTCACGCAAATATATTTTTAAATGTAATGTTATATAAGATGACCATGTGATGTGTACAAAAATATGGTGAAAAGTGCCAGTGGTAGTAACTGTGTAAAGTCTCTAATACCCAACATTAACTCCTATAAAATAAAATACACAGCCTTCTGCCTCTGTATTTGGAGTTGTTATTGCAACTCATCAAAGAAAACTGCCTAATATAAATCATATATGGTAATAATTTTCCTCTTTTGTAGTATGCACAAGATCCATGAAAGATTGTATTTTTATTACTATTTAAACAAGTAATTAAATTTAGCCTGAGCAGTGAGCAAGGGTTCACATGCATTCTTTTATACTGCTGGATTTTGTTGTGCATCATTTAAAACATTTTGTATGTTTCTTCTTATCTGTGTATCAGTATGTTCTTAAATAATGTTCATTTGTCAGGAGAACTGTGAGAAATAAACTATGTGGATGCAGTCTGTTTATATATAGAATGCTTACTGTGACTTTTTTCTGAGGAGGTTTGACGTTAGAACCAACAAGTTGAGAATGGCATTTAGTCCATGTATGAAAAGGTTACCTGATTCTCTTAAGAGGATTCAGTGTGTTCTGGTAGTCATCATCCAGCTGTCTTACTCAACCTCTTCCAGGATAATGCCCCAACAATCTGATAGTAACATGCCAGTTCATAATCCTGTCTGCATTCTTGACTGGTCGATGGACCTTTTGTGCACCTGATATTCTGTTCAGTTTGATGGAGGAAGCAAATATGTTCAGCTAGAAGACTGCTCACTCAGAAATTCTTCCTTCTTTGAAATGAATGGGGCAGCTCATCTGAGTTTCCAGGTCTTTAAGAAACCCCTGGATCAATTATGCTGAAGATATCAAGTAAGGGTTTCATGTAACTTGTTTATCACCATGATGTACATTAACCTTTTTTTTTTAACAGTCCCACTCCCATGAAAAAAGAAAGCATTTGGTACACTTTCTTAGCCTAAAAAGAGCAATGATTGAAAAAGCTTTGTAATATCTGCTATATATTTTTAGCTAATATATCATTTCGACATGTATAACCTGTGATTCAAAAATGCAGATTATTTTAACTGTAATAGATTTCCACTTGCTTAAAAAACTTGAATTTTCATAGTGACTTAGAATATATGTTTACCTTAAATTCTGGCAGTAATTAAATAACAAAGAATTGGCTGGTGCATTTGATAGCAGCATTAATTTCAGTTTAATCACAGTGTTAATTTTCACAGTGTTTGTTCAGGTGTAATCAATTTTTGTTAAAGGAGTTTCTGCATTTTTAAAAATTTATTGAGTAGATGATGCAGTACCGTTTCTAAATGACTGAGGAGTATAATACATCGTCTGTAAGCATATCTCATTCTATGAGAAATTTAATAAACCAAAATATATATAATGTTAAAGAATACACCTGATGTATTTCACTTTTCTCTTTAATTAAGGCAGAGTCATATTGCTTTGAGAAGAAAAATAACTTCATGCAAATATAAGAGAAGTTCATCTTTATGTTATTTAGATTTTTTTTATCTCCTCTATCCAGATAATTCTTTCTATGTGGTTTATAACTATTCTCATTTGTTTCTAATGTGGGCATGGTCTACCTGTTTTCTTGCTGTAACTTTTGCAACACTGGAAGGGATTGGCTTTGAATGCCACCAGATTTGAGCTGGTACCTCCATAAGCAATACATCCAGTTTCATGTTGGGCCCTCCCTAGTATTGTCATTTCTGATGGATCTTTTAGTGCAGCAAACACAAGAACCTATCCCTTGAGAAGAAAATTGTCTAATTTCACCTTATAATGAAATGTTTGATGTACAGTCAGCCCTCCATATTGGTGGGCTAACTATCCACAGTTTGGAGCATTTGTGGCTAGCCCCACTTCATGCCAATGTGGGCATGCACACGTCATCCATGGATTTATATGGACTTGAGATCCCATGGTATTTTGTATCCACTGAGTGTGGGGCAGGAATCAAACCGGCATTGATACAGAAGTCTGAATATATTCACATTTTTTATCCCATCTTTTTCCAGTGGGTCTCGCTCATGTTTCAAGCCCCAGGTATGTGTGTCACAAAATTTGTGAAGATGGGCAATGTTGTATCTCTGCAGATATTTGAAAATCTGAGTTTAAAGGTTTTGGTGCAGATCGCACGTCCTGTTCCTATCTGGAAGTAACAAAGCGTGCATACATTTAAACAAGCAAAGGCAGCTTATTACTAGATTGTAAAGTCTTGGATTGTTTATGCAAGTCTTTAATTAGCAGCAAAATTGACAATTTTAGGTCAAAAGTACAAAACAAGGTTTTTACAGTATATGGCTTTCTTTGGTTAAAAATTTCAGTGTATTTCAGTGACTTGTTTTCATGAACCACTTACACTTATCCCTCCACATTCGCTGGGGTTAGGGGCACAGGAGCCCCATGAATGTGGAAAAACCGCAAATAACAAAAACACTATGTTTTTATCTGAGAGAACGCCTTTCTAGGAATCTCTAGGTCCTCCAGTGCAACTCTGGTCAACATCTGCCAGACATTGATCATAGAATTGCACTGGAAGAGCTACAAATCCCTAGTGGAATGTTCTTGCAAGGAATCTCTAGTTCCTTCAGTGTGACTTTTGGTTAAAGTTGACCATAGAGTTGCATTGGAGGACCTAGATATTCCTAGAGAGAACATATTAATAAAATTCGTGAATGATCAAATCTGCGAAAGTCAAATCCGCAAATGTGGAGGACGAGTGTACATGTGTCTGGCTGCCTTGTCAAGCCGTAGAGCCATAAAAGTGATAGAACTGAACCCACCAGAAACCCATAGTTCTAAATAAATCAAATATCATGTTATCATAGGACATGCTGTTTATGAAAGATATTTCATGCAAGATGATAAACATAGATGTGCTGGTGAGGATACAAAAATATTAAAATCTCATTGTTAAAATTGGTATTGTATTGGGCATACTTGAGACTAAAAGTGTGAAGTAACAATCAGTAGTCTTTTATTTGCTTATACATTTTATTTGTATTACGGTCTTCAATACAAGAAAAGTAATCTGAAAAATACAAATCTGCCTGAAGCACTCATTGATAATGCAGCTCACAGAAAGATCAATCATGCAAGCAGAAATAGAGGATGGTCCAGAAGAAGAGTGCAGCCCCTTCCTAGGAATACAATATACTTTTGCCTGCTGATAGTCATACAGAAAATCCCCAGTATTTAAACTGATGTGTAAAATCTCTACCATATTATTTTGTACAAAGTGTGTGAGAATGTAATGTAACGACTGTGCGAGTAATAGCTCCATACATTTTCTCCTAGCATAAACTTGAAGTAATGAAAGTTAATTTAGAGTTTAATTTAGAATTTAAAATTGCTCTGTTTGTTTGTTGGACATGTAATAACCATATAAACTAATTGCCTCCTGCCCTCAGGAGTGTATGTATCTTAGGTTCCTCACCATACATAATTTTATACTTAATACTACCATAATTTGGTTAAGTGTTTACACATCTCAAGTACACAAGCATTATTTGGCACTAGAGAGTTTTTTTTTTTTTAGCAGACAACGATATTCATATTTGAAAAAAACTATCCCTTGCATTATTAGAGAGACTGTTTTATTCACGCTTTGTTAAACAACAACTAACCCCATAATCACATTTGTTAATGAATTCACATTCAACTTTACTGTATAAAGTATTTAAACTTTCTGAGGATTTTCAATTTCCACTAGTTTGCATAATGGACTGCAACTTGATTATTGACAAGTTTCACCAATAAGATATGATGGCAGAAAACAGATTTTTTCAAACACTAGAGAAAGAGCAAGCTTTAGTAGCCTCAAAAATGAACTGTTTACAAAACAAATAAATACATTGTTATGTCAATTCTTTTGTCTGGGATTTCAATGCTTGACAGTATAATATATCAAGTAATAGTTTGGTGCAAGGCATGATTTTTATAGATCAGAGCTGCTGTTTATCATGCTGTGTCTTAACCTGTGAAGTCCAAACAGTATGACAGACAACTTACAATACAAGTGTGTCATTACTGTACTGTACGAGTTATGGATATTTTTGTAATGTTTACAACATGCACTGATCTTTCAAGGCAGCAGCTATTGCTTTGAACAGCATTTCAGAGGACCACTGGGAGCACACATGTGGAGGAGAGGGTGGCAGTTACGCTGTGTCCGCTGAAAGAGGAGATGTTGATCCTTCCTTTTTCAGAAAAGCATCAATCGAAGAACATGCTTCAAGAAAAACTTCTTCTGGTGTTCCTTCTGCATTTATCTGTTTTTTTAAAAAAGAGATTTTGTATCACTAACATCAACAGGGAAACCATTCTGACAATTCAGTAGTCTCCTTTTAATTGCAAACAGTGAGGAGTGACTACAGCAACATTCTAGCCAATGGCCGTACCGGGCAAGGTGACCAGGTGTCCTCCTCTTCCAGGACATGTTTCACCAATACTTTAGCCTTCTGTCCAGGAGGAATTTCAAAATGTCCTCCATTTTGAGCATGACTAAGAAGCATGAATGTGTTTTTAGCTTTTAGTTTATCATGTTCTACATTTTTCTTGAATGTCATACATTTTACGTTGCCTTGTCCTTTGTGATTATGACATCTGGTCACCCTGATACCAGGTGAAAATGAATGGTGTTTTACTCTACTTGTCGAAGGGACCAAGTTGGGGGACTATTGACTCATAGGATTCAACTGCAAATAGAGCCAATGAGCATTCCTAAGGGAATGCTCAAGGTTTACAAAAGTACATTAAAAGGGGTCGGGATAAAACAGTATAGTTAAGACTAAGCATGCTCAGTAGTAATGGAATGCATGAGCAGGAAAAGAAAATCAGCAGGGAAGGGCATTGCGAATAAAATGCCTGCCTAGAAATAATAGTAGCATTCTTGTTAGAAAGATGATGCTCTTCGTGTTTTCTTGCAGGTCACAGATTAATTTATAGGTGAGTGAACAGTCTATAAGTCTTGTGTGATGATGATAAACTTGGAAGTGTAACAAGGAAGATGCGTTCCAGGTTGCTGGAGACTATAGCTATTCTGCCTAGCGGCTTTTCATTGGGATTTATAAAATTATGTCTGCCAGATTCTGGGTAAGATCTCCCTCATACAGCATCTAGAATATGTTGTGTAGACATTAAGTGCCACAGGCTATAAAGGTCTACCGATCAGAAAACCTTCCAATATGATCTTTCTAGAATTTGTCTTACTTGGGAATGCAAAATCAGGATAACTCAACATCATTGTGAAAAAAGTACTGGAAATAGGAAGGAGTACTGACGAAAGAAACATTTTCACTTCTCTCCAACTGAGCATTTTGAAGTTTGAAACGTCACACCTTTGTACAGAAAGATTTCCCAATATCTGAGCGCATAGTTTATGCTTTTTCCAAAGCAGCTGAGTCTTGATAGCAATGGCAAAAAGGGTGAGATGGAGAAGGGGAATTAATATCCTTTTTCCTGTTTTCTCATTTTGAAGTATTAGTGTAAGGTCACCTAAGGATTTTTCAATCTCAGTGTTGTAAGGATTTTAGTCTTGCAGACCAGATGTTCATACTCATTTTTATTCATTTCCAGAGTGGAATTTCTGAGTGGCCCTTGCAGAGTACTACAATGGATTATTCAGTGCTTTTAGTTGAATGAAGAATAAAAAGAAGGGATCTCCTTTTACAAGTTACAAAAGTGGTGTGTATATTCTTGAGTTCAAGAATCATTTTTGTACTTCAGAAAAGGAATATTTATTTTAAAGGGATTTTGAGCATTGTATCTTTGAGTGTTTGGTTTAATCTTCCCATCCTCCCCTACAATTACTGGTGAATTGAATTAAGAGTTTTTTATCGTATACTTTTCATAAATAGAAGGCCTCTCCATATTAGGTGGAAGTGGGTTATTATGAGAACTATATGTATTGGAGAGGAAGAGATGCAGTAAACATCAGTCAAGAGCCAAAGAATCCCTATATGGACATTCAAATGTTTTGAGCCACACTGCTTCATGCCAGTATAGCCTGTGTTATTCCTTGAAAATATAATCCTGAGTTCAGGGGGTAGCTCTGCAGTGACATAAATAAACGATGGAGCATGAAGGGCAGCAGGCAGAAAATAATGGATAAAACCTTCCATGTGTGTACAAAGCATTTTCCAAAACAGGCACTTGGACTGTCAGTTTAGAATGTGAAAAGTCTTCTCTTTCAGATTCTTTAACACATTTCTTCCAGGTTCTCTGCCAGTTACTATGAAATGAATGCCTTCATTGACAAAGGGAATCCTTCTGAATTTCTACATCTGATCTGGTCATCATATTTCTTCCTGTTTGCTTGGATATTTTCCATGGCACTACTACATCAACTTGAACCTCAACGTTGTTAATTGTTTTCAGTTTTAATAGTGATAAGAAAGTCAAGTTGGGTGATGGATTGTGTGTATGAGAGAGAGAACATGTCCGGAGCACAGATTTAGTCAGTTTGGTTCATAGTAGGATTACTATGTAGCTGTAATGCATTTAAAATAAGAGATATGTAACATTCTACCATCAATACGTCCTTCAGGGAGGGCATTGTTCCATCTTGTTTAAAGGAGGCGGCGGTCAGGCCACTCCTGAAAAAGCCCTTCCTGGACCCCCTGGACAGGAATAATTATAGACCAGTCTCCTTGCTGCCCTTTTTTAAGCAAGGTGATCAAGAGGGCAGTTGCTTCCCAACTCCAAGCAGTCTTGGATGAAACTGATTATTTCGATCCATTTCAAACCAGCTTCAGGACAGGACATGGAGTGGAGACTGCCATGGTTGCTCTGACCGATGACCTCCACTTGGGCACCGACAGGGGTAGTGTGACCCTGTTGGTGCTCTTGGATCTCTCAACGGCTTTTGACACACTAGATCAGGGGTAGGCAACCTTTTTGAGCCGGGGGTCGGGTTGCTGTCCCTTAGACAATTAGGGGGGGGGGGGGGGAAGCACAATAAATAAATATTTTTTTAAAAAAAATTAATTTTTTAAAAAAATATATGCATGCACAGTCTCTCAGCCCCAGAAAAGCCATGGCAAAACCCCTGTGGAGATTTTGCCAAGAAAACCCCAAGAACAAGTAATAACAACAATAATATCATCATGGCAGGGGGCGGCGGCGGCAGGACCGGCCTGGGGCCGGTCCAAAGGCCTTGGGGGGCCGCATCTGGGGCCTTAGGTTGCCTACCCCTGCAATAGATCATTCCATCATCTTGGATCGTCAGAGAGTTAGGAATTGGAGGCACTGCTCTGCAGTGGTTCCGTTCCTCTCAGGCAGATCCCAGAGGGTGAGGCTCGGGGACAGTTGCTCTTCCAAAATTGAGCTTAACTGTGGCATCCCTCAGGGTGCCATCCTGTCCCCGATGCTATTTAACATCTATACGAAGCCACTGGGTGAGATCATTCAGGGGCATGGAGTGCGGTGTCATCAGTACGCTGATGACACCCAGATATACTTCTCCATGACCAGATCATCGGTTCAGACTTCAGATGGTGTCTCTCCTCTTAATGTCTGTCTCAGAGCGGTAATGGATTGGATGAGGAGAAACAGATTGAAACTGAATCCAGACAAAACGGAGGTACTGACAGTCATGGGCCCGAAACCAGATGGAATACAGTCTCCAGTCCTGGATGGAGCTCACTTTTCTCCAAGGACTGTGTTCGCAGCTTGGGGGTACTCCTAGATTCGTCTCTTCACATGACTAGTCAGGTGAATGCGGCAGTCAGGAGTGCCTGTTATCAGCTTCGGCTGATACGCCAACTGCGCCCTTATCTGGACATGAGGGATCTGGAAACTGTGGTATACGCTCTGGTAACCTCACGTCTGGATTACTGCAATGCACTCTACACGGGGCTACCCTTGTGCCTAACCCAGAAACTTCAACTGGTACAAAACATGGCAGCCAGGCTAATTACCAGAACATCTAGGAGGGAGCATATAACACCTGTGCTTAGATCTCTCCACTGGCTGCCAATTAGTTTCCGGGCACAGTACAAGGTGTTGGTTTTAACCTTTAAAGCCCTACATGGCTTGGGTCCATCTTATCTCCGGGACCACCTCTTTCCATATTATCCCCCCCGCGCACTTCGGTCCTCTGGGAGGAACCTGCTGTAGCCTATGAAAACTAGGCTGTCGCAGACCTCCCAGAGGGACTTCTCGGCGACCGCGCCAAGACTATGGAATGGCCTGCCGGATTATATCCATCTTATCACCACCCTTGATTGCTTCAAAAAAGCAGTAAAGACGGATCTCTTCCGGCCTTCCCGGAATAATTTCCCAACCAAATTTGGAGTCTGGATTGCTCCCTGTTTCCCCGCCTCCATTGTCTGCTTCCTCTAGAAGTTGCTTTCTTCATTGTATTGTATGTATGTTGTTTGATTTTCTATTTTAATATTGCTCTAGTTTAATTTAGTTTTAAGGGTTGGGAGGGTTAGGGATTGGGCTGAAGGACTGTTTTAACTGTTGTTTGTTTTAATTTGCTGTACGCTGCCCCGATTGCTGAGCAGAGGGGTGGGTTAAAATTTAAAAATATATATTATTATTATTAAAAATGTAGCTATAAAAAATATGATAATATGATTATTGCTTTGCTTTGTAGCTCATTCTTTAAGCAGCTAATTATCAATACATGGATGATAAGTAAAGTTATTTCATTGATTTATGTAAAGTCCTGGTTCTGAATTCTTCAAAATCACACACACCTCTGGTTTTATCTTTTAAAATTACAAGTACTTGTTAAATACTTGTACTTTTGTACTTACAACAAGCTTGAGTTAAATGCTAACTTAAAAGAGGCATTTTCTAACAACAAAGGGTTGGATCTGGACCGAGTTGCATTTGGTTCAAAGTAATATCTAGCTTCTCCCATTAGTTTCAGTGGAACCTATGTTCAACTAAGTGTGAATTGTAGGGGACTGGAATGGAGAAGTGAAAAGTGTCAGATCATGTACTCTTTCCATGCCCTGACACCATGAGCCAGCTAACGGGAGAGGGGGAAGAGAAACTGACTTTTTCTTGTGCTGCACTGATTTGTGCACGTTTTCTATTCCTGTATTTATGTGACATGACCAGGCTGGTACAGAGGGATAACAATCCATGGACTTTGACATGTGAAGGCCTGTTTGGGGGCCTGCTGATCCCTGATACTGGCAGATACAAAAATAATGGGCAATCCGAGATGGATGACCCTAATAACACCACTTCTCCACTTGGAGAAGGTGACCTCCATTCCATCCTAACCCTTCTTGGGCAACTAATTTGAAGCTTAAAATTAGGATTGCTCTGTAAATCAATGTGTAATTCTGCTCCATTCCCCCTTTACTAGTATATTTTTTTCTCATACCAAATTTATATACAATTGGTTCCTAAGGTCTGTGGGCTTTGGACCCATGAATTCGATCATTTATGGATCATCCTGCTCCATAATAAATAGCAGCAATGTGGATGCAGAAATACTGAAGCGTGCACATTCATATCGCTGCCATTTAATAATATGGGGTGCAATAATCCACTTTTTTTTGCATTTGTGGGGGGTCCCTGATCTGAACCACCATGGATTCAAAGGGCCAACTGTAGATCTAAATGTGTGACAAAAATACAGTCAGCCCTATGTATCCACAGATTCTGCATCCATGGATTCAATGGCTTGAAAATGTTTTTTTTTTTAATCCAAAAATTTTACCATTTGATATTAGCGGCACCATTTTATTATGCCATTATATATCATGGGACATGAGCATCTATGAATGTTGGTATTCATGGGAGGTCTTGGAAGCAAACCCCAGCAGATACCAAGGGTACATATAATTGACTAAGGACCTTTGCAGACTGCTAGAAATAGTGCAAATTGAGTCCACTTTAAGGGTTAGGGTTAGGGAATCATGGGAACTGTATTTTATTGTGGCACCAGAGCACTCTGACAGAGAAGGTTCAATGTCTCAGAGAAAAAACCCCAATTCCCATGATTCTCTAGCACTGACCCTAACCCTTAAAGTGGACTCAATTTGCACTATTTCTGGCAGTCTGCAAAGGCCCTAATAGTTCTAGGTGACAGCCCTCCTTGCATCACAGTAGAGTTAATGTTATCTGTTTCAAACTGTTCTAACCTTGACGTTCTGCTTGTGACCATTTGTGGTATTTTGCATTATAGACACTTTCAGTTAAGTAACTCCATATGCATGCTGACAGAAATGCTTGAGAATAACATACCTGAAATAGCTGTCAGCTTCTTGAATAGATTTTAAGTTAGGGAAGGAAAGAACAATGGTCCAGTTCTGAAGCTTGGACAACTTACCTTAAACACTGGGATTCTGTTCTCATAATACATCATCACTGGCTCAGCTGATTGGTAGTAAATTTCAATGAGCTTCATGATGGCTTCAGCATTATCATCAAGGCACTGGCTGCTTTGACTTTTTTTCAGAAGGCGACTGCTCATTGTCTTAGAGGAACAGTCCATGCAGAGCAAGAAGGATGGATCCCCAACCTGAAGGAATTAAGAACAGGAGTTGTGCAACTGAAAGGTTTTCAAGGCTAGATGCTTCCCCATTTTACTAAATTATGTCCTTCATGGGATTCATTTCAGTATGTAACACACACAGATTTTTCTAGACATGATTCAGACATATAGTTTACTGCCTGCACCTGTGTGTAAATCTTTCCTTGAGGTAAATTTGCTTTTTCTCCCAAGATGGTGGTAGTGTGGTCGTGTTCACTTTCAAATACCTGAACTCTCTTTCCACATTTTATCTTCACAATAACACTGTGAAGGCAATCCAACTGAGAGATAGTGCTTGACCCAAGATCACCTAGTTAACTTCATGGCTCTTTATGGATTTGGGAAACTGGATTTCTTAAATTCTCTGCTGACACAGTTCTCTACTAGCTTTTGAGATATGGACCCGATATCTTCATAGAATCAGAATCAGAGAGTTGGAAGAGACCACAAGGGCCATCCAGTCCAACCCCCTGCCATGCAGGAACTCAAGATCAAAGGATCCTCAACAGATGGCCATCCAGCCTCTGTTTAAAGACCACCAAAGAAAGAGACTCCATCACACTCCAAGGGAGTGTGTTCCACTGTCGAACAGCCCTTACTGTCAGGAAGTTCCCCCTAATGTTGAGACGAAATATCTTTTCCTGTAGTTTGCATCCATTGTTCCGGGTCCTGTTCTCTGGGGCAGCAGAAAACAAGCTAGCTCCCTCCCCAATATGACATCCCTTCAAATATTTAAACAGGGCTATCATATCCCCTCTTAACCGTCTCTTCTCTAGGCTAAACATACCCAGTTCCCTAAGTCGTTCCTCATAGGGCATGGTTTTCAGACCCTTCACCATTTTAGTCGCCCTCCAGTTTTTCAACATCCTAACATCTTGTGCCTATACCTTCCCTTGTGTAACAGCACACAACAGAACTTGGCTCTTAATAGTGTGATTGCACATGTGCAGTGCTAGAGAACAGGATCTCTCTTTTCAGCTAGTTTGCATATTTAATCAGAAATCTCCAAAATATAATCAAAGAAGGCTCTAGAAATTCATGCTCTGTTGACATTACCTGTCAAGTCATTCTCAGCAACACCTAGCATGCTCTCTAATGAAGAGACCAGTTTTCCTGTGAAAACCATTTCCTAACTTATTAAGTAACCTTAAAGAAAATAAAGAAGGGAAAATATATCATGACACAATTGTAGCTATAGGTGGCACTGCTTCAGTTTGACAGTAAATTTGGTTCAGGAAAATAGCTGCAAGATAGTTTGGTGATTCAAAAGGCAAATAAGAGAATAAGTATTCAGCCCATGCATTCCCCTTGAATTACCTGGTTTTACTCCTGGACTCAGCCCTGAGCTTTGATACTCAGGGTTCTGCAATGTCCAGGCATGTCTGCACAGTTAAATATGGTGCCACCTAAATCTATTCCTAGAGAGCACATGCCTTGGTTTCATTCTGATTGGCCTACTGTAATGCACTCTATGGACGTTTTCACACGGGGCTTTTGGAGGACGCTAGCCGGCCTCCGTCCGGCCCCACTCCGGCAAAATGTCAAATTTTTCACATGATGTCGCAGCAAGCCCTGCCCCTTCCGGTGCCATCCCTGGCGCTAGCCGGCATCAGTCCGGGGCTTGCTGTGCTTGTTCACATGACGTCGCAGCAAGCCCCGCCCCCTTTAGCTCTAACTCCGGACGCCCACCGGCATAAGCCCCGGAGTTGTAATTCCTTTTTTTAAAAGGAATTAGGTCGCTGCCGCCGGAGCCATTCCGGAGTGAGCGGAAGGCTCTGTTCCGGAATGGCTCCAGGCTGATGGGATGTTTGTGTGTGAAAACGTCCTATGGCAAGCTGACTTTCAAAACTTCAGTTTCAAAATTAACTATCCCAAACACTGATGAGGACACAAGCCCAAAACAAAACCCCAAACATATTTTTTATTCAAAGCCACTTGGGAAAGGCTCTTAACCAGGGAGCTCGCAATATATGTGGAGTTGCCACAAAGAACAAATATGAGGCCATCTTTGAAAGCTTGAGGAAGAGACATTGGAAAAATAGTATAGAAAAGAGGGTAATGATACCTAAATTTGGCCAGTGAGCTTTGATTTCTGCTTTGAGCAAGAACTCATTTTTTTAAGACAACTCTTTTCCATTGATATAATCTAGGCTGAATGCAACTCTAAGAAAGTTAAATATAAAGGGTACATCTTTAGCACAGTCCATCAGAGAATCCCAAAAGGGCAAGTGCACCCAGTTGAAATTTACTTCATCAAACAGCAAATATGATTGAACTGTAGCCAAAAAACAGACTTTGGTCCAAAACACACTGCAGAAATAATCCAGTTTGAGATCACTTTAACTGCCCTGGCTCAATGCTAGGGAATTCTGGGAACTGTAGTTTTATGAGACATTTAGCCTTCTCTGTCAGAGAGCTCTGGTGCCACAATAAACTATAATTCCCAGGATTCCCTAGCACTGAGCCAGGGCAGTTAAAGCAATCTCAAACTGGTTTTTCCGCAGTGTGGTTTGGACCTTTGTCATCAAGCTTTTGAATGACATCCAGCCACATAAGCATTTACTTGGTTCATTTTTAAAAAGGAAAATATTTATAGACTTGGCCTTCATTCCAACAAAGTTAGTCCCTTCCTAAATTGATAGTTTACATGCTTCAACTGTTCAACTCCTACCATCCTCCTGTGCAATGAAGCAATGTATAAGCATTTAACTAGAAATTCAGCAAGTGGAGTTTTTCATGTTGAGGATCTGCACACTGAGAAAAACATCACTTTGTGAATTTCTGTTTTTCATGCGGCAGTCAAAAAGGGTATAGGTAGGAGCCCTGTCAGGGGAGGAAAACACTGTATATCCTCCTTTACACTGACAATTCCAAGACAGCTGAAAATGAAGTTCCTAAACTGGAAGACAGAAAACTGCCTTAACTGAATCAGACCACTGGTCTACCTAGTTTGGTATTATTTTCTGTATCACAGGCAGGCGTTTGCCTGCCTGTGATACAGAAAATAATACCAAACTAGGTAGACCAGTGGTCTGATTCAGTTAAGGCAGTTTTCTGTCTTCCAGTTTAGGAACTTCATTTTATGTGCCTCTAAATGTTTTGAAGTATAACTTCCATACCCACACCAGTATGGCCTATGAGTTTTGTTGTCCAAAACATCTGAAGGGCACCAGCTTAATGGACAGTCAGAAAGTCAAACAGGAATATTTTCCATGCTCCTGGTAGAGAAGCCAAAGAATAAAACCTGGGGCCTCTCACAGGCAAAACATGGGCTCAATTCTTCTGCATTATACACACTTACCTGGCTCTCAAACTCTTCTGCTTGCTTCATCTCCTGGGGAAAACCATCAATCAGGAATCCTGTTGTGTCTCCCATATTGGCAAGTATAGTTTCTTTCAGGAGCTCCATAACAATATCCTTAATTGAAATTTTTTTTGTTTAGCACCCACTATGAAAGGTGACATGTCTTAGGATGGCATGCAGGCCCCATATTCTCATACCCATCTATCCCAGAAGTATATCTTCAAACACATACTCTGTGGCCCCATCTTTATCTTCTGAAGCTGCTCCAAAGTCCTCCAAACTACTGCTTCTCAGCCCAAACATTTTTACAGACCGCAAAATACTAAAAGGTGATAGTCCCAATGCCAGCCAGAGAACTACTGTATGATTAAAAATTTAGATCTGGGGCAGGCAACACCCCATGGTCTGGAAAATGCATAGGGCCCTCACTGGACGTCACAGAGCCACACCCCTCCATGCCAATTATTTTTGAGAAAAAGTTTTCAAATTTTCTTTCTATTCACAATGCCTCTGCCCTGTCTAGGGCATGGAGGCAACTTTACCATATCTTCCCAGTTTATTTTAGTCCAGGAGATGTCTCTTTCAAAACTAGAAAATGTTTTGAGAAAGGCCTCGACCAGCCCAACATAGCCTAGTGGACCCCAAATGTGCCAAATCTTCCCCTCTCACACCCCATGGGGGATAGAGGCATTTTAAGTAATTGTTTAAAAATTAAAAGAGGGGGCCTTGGGTGAAATAAAAATTGTCTTGGAGTTTTGTGTAGCCTGCAATACACACTTTCCTCCCTCATGATATAATGGACTTAATACTACGGGATCTGATAAAATAATGATAGTCAGAACATCTAAAGTCACCTTTGTGATTACAACAAAGAATCCTATTATGACTTAAGGGCTGCTATACATAGCTGAACATATCATGAAGGTGTCCAAGGTATCTTTCCCTAGTTGAGATTGAACTTCTATAACGTGTTGTGAATAATAATAATAATAATAATAATAATAATAAATTTTATTTATATCCCGCCCCTCTGTCACGCAATCGAGGTGGCTCACAACAATTTAAAAAAATCATACAATATTAAAATACCATCCAAATCCCATAGCCCCCCCACCCCTTAAAAATAATTAAACAATTTTTGCATTAAAACAATGATTCAAACACATAATTAAAACAAACCATAATCAAACAAACAATAATAGGCGGGGCAGCATTTAAACCAAATGTAGGAGGGATAAAAGGACTCCTGAGGCCAGGAAACTAATCAGGGAAGGCCTGCCGGAAGAGATCCGCCTTAACAGCTTTTTAAAAACTGTTTAAAGTTGTCAACTGACAGATCTCATCCGGCAGGCCATTCCATAATTTGGGGCGATGACGGAAAAAGCCCTCTGGGAGGTTGTTGAGAGCCTGGTTTTCATTGGCTGCAGCAAATTCCTCCCAGAGGACCGGAGTGTGCCGGGAGGATTATATGGGAAGAGGCGGTCCCAAAGATAAGTTGGACCCAAGCCATTTAGGGCTTTAAAGGTCAAAACCAACACCTTATACTGGGCCCGGAAACTGACAGGCAGCCAGTGAAGAGATTTTAATACAGGAGTTATGTGATCTCTCTGCGATGTACCTGAGACCACTCTGGCTGCCATATTTTGTACTAACTGAAGTTTCCGGACCAAGCATGAGGGTAGCCCCATGTAGAGCGCATTACAGAAATCTAGACGGGAGGTTACCAGCACGTGCACCACGGTCTCAAGATCCCTTACTTCCAGGAAAGGGCACAGCTGGAGTATCAGCTGAAGCTGATAACAGGCACTCCTGACCGTTGCATTCACCTGACTAGCCATCTGAAGCGACGGATCAAGGAGCACCCCCAGACTGTGAACACAGTCCTTCGTGGAGAGTGTGACCCCATCCAGGACTGGAGGTTGCAACCCAATGCTTGGTTTCGGGGCTGCCACCGTGAGCACTTCCATTTTGTGAAGACAGACATATAATTCACCTGAGATATGCTCATTCAAAAATGTGGCAAAAGTAGCTAAACTATCTTTCTCAACTTTCCCCACCTACATCTTCTCTGTTTCCATGTTCATTTGTGATGAACAGGTTCTCTATCACAACTATCTCATCTCTGGAATCACAGCTTACCCCTGGTATCAGCTCGCCAGTTTCCATGGTATCTCTGATGATCTTACTCCTTTCTGTTAATGATGACATCTCATGCTGGATGAGCTCTTCCATGGACAGATACGTGAATCCATATTTCTGTGCTAATTTCTCACACTGTGTTCCTTTGCCAGAGCCTGGGCCACCTTCACAGGTAAGGACAAATAGAATTAGATCAACCAACTCACTACAAGACCAAAGAGTGGCATGAAAATCAGTGAGACTGATGATGGGAGTGGAAGGAAGCCTTTCTGGAGTCACCAAGCTTTGAATGTTTTGCTTCCTTTGCTGAATTATTCTTATTAAAGCATTTGCAAACTGTGTTTTTTTTTTCTTTTTTGGAGGAAAGTGTGGAAATTAGGATAGGAGTTGTTTAGAACTGCTAGGAATGGTGTGGGGTGCTGGCAATTTTTGTGTAGGGGATATAGAGGTGTTGGGTTCATATTCTTACTTTTCTATAAGAGTTCCTATGAAGACAGCTGGTAGAAGGAAGGGCAGGGTGACCACCATAGCACACTACACACATTTCAACACTAACTAACCCCTATCCTCATGAGGGTGCCCTTAACCTGTTCATCACATCCCTCTCTGTTTCCCACACTACATTTCAATGTTCATTCATATGATTATCTATTCTCCTGCTGTACCAACTTCTTTCTTTCAGTTAGTCTCAAAGGTGCTGCAAGATCCCTTTGCATACTGATTTTCCAGACCAGTAAGGCTATGTCTTTGAATTCCACCACAGCAATAGTTAGGGGGAAATTAACCAGACCATTTTCCTTTTTAAAAAAAATTATCCAGGGCTTGGAAGAGTTATGTTTTTGGACCACAACTCTCAGAATCTCTGAAAGATTCTGGGATATAAAGTCCAAAGAAAATCTTGTCTGGCGTTGCCAGAAAGAAGTCTGGCAAACCTACCTTATGACACTGTAATTATACAAATTCATTTTTACAACCATTGCTTATATTCACTGAGGCAAATGTGTCACAAGAGCCCATTGCTGATAGATAAGAGGCCATTGCTGATAGAAGCAGTGGGGAAGAGGCATAGGACGCATTTGGAAAGAATAGGATTTTTTAAACAATAAATTGTATGAATGGCAGTAGCACGGAGATTGGTAGCTGTAGACCAGGGTGGGAATGGTTGGGCTCTGCAGATGTTGGACTGAACTATCAACAGCATTAGCATAGTTGACGGTGAGGAATGCTGGAAGCTGCAATTCAACAATATCTGAAGGGCCTCAGAATTCCAGCCCAGCTGGAAACAATGGCTCAATGTAGTACCTTTCAAACCAACAAAACCACTTGTCCATTGGGTTTGTAAATCTCTCTGGACGTTATCCCACGGGGCCAAAAGCAGCAAGAATCCACCAAGAATCCGGCGCTATAGCGCTAAATTTTTCCGACTGATCCCACGACGTCGCTAAGAAGCCACTAAGAATCCGGCGCTATAGCGCTAAATTTTTCCGACTGATCCCACGACGCTGCTAAGAATCCGGCAAGAGACCGCTCGGAATGCAGCATCATTCACGTTCTTTTGAATGTCGGTTTCACCAGGCATTGCAATAGCGCGAGCTGATTCTTAGCGCTATGAAAGCGCTAGCGCTGTAGGTATGGTCAGCAATTCCCTCCCCGTGAGCATTTCCACTTCATAACCCATCGTTCCTAGCGCTATTTCCCATCGTTCTTTCTGGCAGCATCCTATGACGTGTTTCCTTTTTGCATAGGGACACAAACACAGCCGGTGGACATTTTCCTGTCGTGTGGGTGCTGGGTTGTAGGGTGCAGGCTTGTTGGGTGCAGGCTTGTGGGTGCAGGCAGAGCATAGGGGTGAATGATAACATGTTTTGTAGTACTTTTGGTGATGTGTTGACGCCAAAGCAAAAAGTTAGTGCATGTGCAAGAATATGCTTGCCGGAATCATCCCACTATACCATGCTGTAGTGTGCTCTGCAAATGCGCTTTCCGTGGGGGGGCATCATCGCGATATCGTCAATAGCGCGATGATGCCAGTTGCGTGTGCTGGCCATTGCCATCTCTGGGGATTGCTAGCGCTATAGTAGTGGGATGATGCTTATATCGCTTTCTTGCCACTTTTACAGCAGCGTGGGATAAGGTCCTCTGTCTGTAACAGCCTCCATATTCATCCCTGGAGACAAATCTACTCAATAATTTATCCTGATGGCAACTTTTTCACATGGTAGTTAGCAAAAGGTTATTATCTTTTGTGCATCTGTGTGACCAATAAGATGCACATTCTTTAACTACCGAACACTTGCAGAGAAATGACTGTATGGGAATGATGGTGGCTGATATTGTCCACTATTCTCTTGGACCCCTATGTTGTAATGGAAATGCAAGCATGAAGAAATGGAGACCAACAGAGAGTGGGTGGTTAATTGCCACCTACTGCATATCTTTTTATAAAGAATGACTGTGTAAACTTGCCTCTTCTCTTATAAAAATAAAGAACCTGATAATAAAAAGCAAGATCTAATAGGAGGATTTTTGATTCTTCTTTTAGTTCTTTCACAGTAATGACAACCTGCATTTTACAAAAAAAGAGGCACAAAATACTTCTGCTGAGTGATTAAAAAAACCTCAAAAGCCCAATCAGTGCTGAAGAATTATCTTCTTCTAATCACTTTCTAATTCCCTAATGTAACTTTTCAGTTAGAGTTAGAGAATGCAGAAACAAAAGACAGAAACCAACGACAAAGTGAAAAGGCTTCCATGTTCCAATACATAAAGCTGGACACCCCAAGGTTTGTTGACATTGATGCCTGCAAGAAAAATGTATTCCTGAGGCTCACTCAATTTTGTCATCATTTGCTGTTTTACTCTGCCTTGTGGCTAAGGGATCAATAGGACATCCTCTTCTGTCTGGGAGCATCTTAACCTGGAATGAAATCTGAGTATAATCAAGGCTGTCATTCTACATATACAGCTCCACTGACAGCCAGTAGGACCTGTTTCCAAGCATTCATTCAAAAGACTGGAGTATAAATAAAATCAGGCCAATATTCTGCTACAGAACAACCCTTACATTTAGGTAGAATAAGGCTACAGATGCTTGGGAGGGACCAATCTGCTGCCTACCTGATGGAAGCCACCTGGCTGTTCCTCCTCAGTTCTCTAGATCTCCCCCATTGTTGTTGAACAGGACTCAGGATGCTACTCCATTTGTCTTGTGCCTTCTACACTAGTCTACTGCCTCAAAGGTGGAGGACACCAGTGTTGAAGTAGTGTGTGCATAACATACGCATATGTTCAATATACTTGGGTGCTTTGAAGTCATTTCCAACTTATGGCAACCCCATCAGAGCTTGTTGTTGCTGCTGTTTGCCTTTAAGTCATTTCCAAATGATAGTGACCCTATCATGGCTTTCTTTGTTGTTGCTGTTGTTGCAAGATTTATTCAGAGGTAGTTCGTTCTTGCCTTTCTCTGAGGCTGAGAGATTGCCTGTGGCTTTCCATGGCCAATTGGGATTTGAACCTTGGTCTCCCAGAATCCTAGTCCAACACTCAAACCACTATATCATGCTGGCTCATATTCAATTATTCACCCCCTACCCAACACCTGCCAAGTTATGTGTATTCATACAAGCTCTACAATGCCAGGAAACTGAAAGCTAAGGCTGGTGCCCTATGATCACAAACGATGTATATTTTGCCTTTGTTTTTCAAGCCCACATGCAGACAAAGAAGTGCAAGCAATATTTAAATATCCTTACCAATATCATTATGTTCCCCATGTGGATTGTGATCACCAGATAACCACATGCAGCAAATTAATTGCTTGTCCTTCTCAACAAGAGAACCATCCTTGACACCATTTTTTTTCCATTTTGAAAGCTAAGCAAGATTGGGCATTCTTGGTACTTCGCTGAAAGACCACCTGGGAAGCCAGGAATCTTCAGGTAGGGCAACTGAAATAATTCTATGCCTGAAGCCTTGGAGAGCCACTGCTGCCGATCACTTTCTATATGGCATAATATAAGTTTCTATTTCCTCTATTCACTGCTGTACACCTGGTTCTCAATATAGTATCAAAACTGCATGTGCTTCTTCTTCATAGTCTCTGTGAATCACACAATTGGGGCATTACTCCACTTACACAGAGCACGTTTGGAACCTTCTGGAATAGCTAGGCAAGATTGTTGATGGTAGCTCCGCCCACCCTATTTATACCCAAGATTCCTGCTCATTTGTCTCAGTTCCTTTTTGTCCACTGTGACAGAGTATCAAGAACCTTTACTTCAGTCTTATCTACTTTTGGTTTTGATGTCTCATGCAATACTCGCTTGCATGCATATGTTGGATTGCTATATGCCCCTTTAAAAATGACTTGTTCAGTAGGATACATTTAGTTTTTCCTAAATTTAAAAATATAAAACTGACCATATTGTTCAACATAAAGCTAATAGTTGCAAAGCACAGAGAATCTCATAAGACCTTATTTCCTTTGGAAGTACTGGCCTCATCTACAGAGAATGTTAAATGTAGAAGCTTATGCAGGAGCAACAGGTTAGTGGAGGCCATTGTATGAGCTCATGCCAGGAATGCTACTACTGGGAGCCTAATCCTGGAGCATGAATAGGGCTACTGCTTGTCTGCAATTTAGCTCTTCAGAAAATAACTTGTTTGCACTAAGCCTGGCACAGCGAAGCCACCAACTGCTTCTAAAGCCTGAACAATAAATAGCATACATCTGTTCTGAAGATTTAACTCAGCTGGCATACATATCCACATGAAGGAATGGGATGTGTCCTTTCTTAAACAACGAGGGGAAGGCAAATATTTATTGCTGCATACAGATTATTATCCCATCTAATCCAAGAGCTCTGAGTGGGAAATGATTATTTGAAACCAGGTTAACCAAAGATTTAACACATACATCAACAATAGGAAATTATATATGGGATATCCAATTTAGTCCTGTGTTTAACATTTGTTTGTTTGATTGATTGATTGATTTATATCCCACCTTTCTCCCCGGAGGGGATCCAAGGCGGCTCACAAATAAAATTCTAAAAACATATTGCAATAAAACAGTTATCTATTATCTAAAAATAATATAAAATTACAAACATTAAAACTACACTAAAACCATGATACCTTCCCTATATAACAAATAACCAAGCCACCCCATGATTATACATTAAAAGCCTGCTTCAATAAAGCCATTTTTGCTTGCCAACAAAAGGCAAGCAAGGAGAGGGCCAGCCTTGCTTCTCATACAAGGGCATTCCAGAGGGCAGCAGCAGCTCTGATGATTTAATATTGTCAACTGTAGTATAATGTTGTGGTTTTTGTGCTGTTTAATAGTTTTAGGTTCCTGTTTTAGGCCAAACGTCAGCATAAATGTGCTTTTAATTAATTAATCAGTCCTCACTCTCCTCTTCCAACTTCTTCCTCCTTGGACACAACCCAGTCCACAGACACAAGGAAGATGATTGCTCCTTTGGCTGCTCTTCAGAGCAAACAATATGGATCAGGAATGGGCAACTTGTGGACCTCCCAATCTTGCTTAACAGCAATTCCAACCAACCTTTACCACTGGTCATAGTCAGAGTTGACATCTAACATCTAGAAAACCATATATGCCCACTTCTGCTTTTATTATACTCTCCTTATCTTCTCTTCCATGGCAACTAGTATACATTGCACCTTGGCTCTTATGAAGCTGTAAATCTGGGGTGGGGAACCTATGGTGCTCCAGGTTCTGATAAACTACCATTCCCATCATGCCTCACTACCAGCCAGGCTCATCTCCCTATAGTGATGGTACAAACTAAGCCCTCATTAGCCTGGCTAAAACTTCCTTCAGCTTAGCTGGTGGTGAGGCATGATGGGAATGCTAGTTTGTCAGTACCTGGAGGACCATAGGTACCCCACCCCTGTTGTAAATGATCAGCTGTACCTCTGCTTATGTCACCACTATGGTTCTACTGATGGAGTGATTAAGTGGAAGGATGCCCATTATGGTGTCCTGCCGTGGAGACCTAATTGGAACACAGGAATATGGACAAAGATTATTTCTGCCTCTGTAAAAATGCAAGATAATTGGTGGAATTTGCAGATATATTTCTGAAAATTTTCATTTAAAGTTAACTTTTACAATGCAGTACCAGGAATTCAGTATCCAACCACAATCCTTCAGACAAAAAGAGAGATGCCTAGATTTAGCCATGTGTGGTAGTGGTTGGGAAAACTGGGTCTTAAAATGTAATTGATGGTGGAACTTTAAAAACCACCTCCTTTCAGGCTCTTTTGGTTGTGAAAGATGCAATTTTTAAATCCCTTGCAAGGTCATCCTCACAAATGAACTCAACATGACTGGCAAATGTATATAACGACACACACACCCCACTGTGTGTGTGTGTGTGTGTGTGTGTGTGTGTCTTCAAGTTGCCTATCAACTTACAGAAACCCCTTTAATTTCATAGGGTTTTTTTAGGCAAGGAATACTCAGAGCTGGTTTTGATAGTTCCCTCCTCTGAAACATAGCCTACAGTATATTGGTGGTCTGCCATTCAAATAATAACCAGGGCTGACCCTGCTTAGCTCACAAGATCAGACAGGATCTGGTGCCTCTAGGCTCCTCTGGGCCCTCCAATAGCATATACACAGCACCAAAAGGAAACAGGAAGGGCAAGGAAGCACTAGCAACTTCAGTGAGGGAAAAGTAACTGGGGTGTGTGAAAGAAAGAGATCTGGAACAAAGAAATGAGAATGAGAAAAGTAATATGCAGTTGCCCCTCCGTTTTCGCGGGGGATCCTGTGGCATACACCCCATTTTATCCCCTTCTGTTTCCCACCCACAAACAGGCAAGGGACATGGACTTGAAGTCTGCAAAAATGGAGGGGCAACTGTACATTCTCTCACCTTTGACACATCTGCTTCCTATCACTCTATGCAATACTGCTTACAAGCAACAGCTACTGAAATCCTTTCTTCTACACAAAAATTAAAGTAAAGCCCTGCCCTCTATTTCACCTGGCAACCCTCCCCCAGCTGTTTTTTTTTTAAGTGGGGAGCTTCTAAAACATGTTTGCATATAATGTCTAATTCTACTTGTAGTCAATTCTCCATTTGTAAAGACAGTCCAGAGTCTAGAGTCCTGTGCTGTTTTAAATCCAAGACCATCTTTCAAAACATATGTATGTGATCAATAAAGCAAACATGAAAATATGCTCCCAGGAAGATCTCTCGCATTGCAAATAGGGACAGCTTTCCTGTAGCTCAGTTGACTAGATGATATTCTGTTTATTCATCATCCATCTGTGCTCAAAACCTGAGTTTCTTTTCATATAAGGATGGAGATACTGCAATGACTGTATCTCCATAGTGCATAGCGCTCATGATTGACTTTCCTAATAACACAGTCTTGTGCCTCTGGCACCAAAAAGAAAGCAATAGGCTATCAATGACTGTGGCTGGAACATTTACAGATCTTCATGCAGTACAATAGTGCTGTCCTAGCATTTTGTAACTTCAGGTCCATTTCACATTATATTTTTTGGAAATATCAAATCAGTTGCAGCAACTTACAAAACTATGGGTAAAAGAACATTCACATCTTTGAAGGTACTGTCAAGAACAAGATTCAACACCAGCTTTCTCCACTATGGTACTCTCCAGCTGGAATACAACCCCCATAATCTTCTAGTCACTATGTCAGGAAAGATTGGAACTGCAGTAAGGACACTGGTTTAAGGAAAGGTGTTGTACATTGTGTCCAAAATTCTGCCCCTATCTAGAATCTGTTTTGCAGATAAATTAACCATATTCATTGTATTTCAAATGTCAGGGCTCATAGAGTCAAAGGGCTGGGACGTTTTGACTAGCAAAGATGATGACAGTCTCTCCTATGCCCCCAGATTTCCTAGATTCCACTAAGCTATAGCCTTACAGTAGCTGGGGGGGGGGCAGGGACAGGGCAGGAATGTTCACAGCAATAACATATTTTTTTAGTTATCCAAGTTCTTATTCAAAATACAGCATGCTTGGCCAAATGCAGGCTTGCCAATCCACAGTTTGAGCTTCTCTGGATGGCAAGCCCTGGCTATTTCAATGGGGGTGTGCGCATGTGGTGCCATCAGCAGACACGCACGCCCATTGAAAAGAGCAGGACTTAAGGTCCCACATTTTTTGCTATCTACAGGGGGGTCCAGAATGGATCCCCCTCAGATAGCAAGAAACAATTGTATTTGGGGATGACTTAGGGGGGTTGCAGACTGCCAGAAATAGTGTGAATTCAGTCCACTTTTAGGGTTAGGGTTAGTGCTAGGGAATCATGGGAACTGTTATTTTTCTGAGACATTGAGCCTTCTCTGTCAGACAACTCTGATGCCACAATAAAATACAGTTCCCATGGTTCCCTAACTCTAACCCTAACCCTAAAAGTGGACTGAATTCACACTATTTCTGGCAGTCTGCAACCCCCCTTAGTCTTGAATGGACAATTAAGACCGACTAGCTATATATTTTGATGGGAGATGGTGGCTCAGCGGTTAAGATGCTGGCTCTGATGATTGCAAGATCAGCAGTTCAAGACCCAAGAAACGCATCACAGGTCTCCTTTTCTGCCAACCTAGCAGTTCAAAAGCATGTAAAAGTACAAGTAGGTAAATAGGTATCGCTTTGGTAGGAATGTAATCAGCATTCTGAGAAGTCATGCAGGCTACATGATCACAGAGTCGTCTTTGACAACGCTGGCTCTTCAGCTTAGTAATAGAAATGAGCACCTTCCCCTACAGTCTTGTCAAAGGGGAAACCTTTACCTTTAGCTATAGAAAAGACCTCCTCCTGGTGGATATGAAAACTGCTAGAACTGGTTTGCTGATATGGATCTGTATAGCTTCCTGCATGTTTGGACTCCCTCAAGCCTGTGATTATGGGGACTGTCATGATAAGAACCCACACCTCAAAATTTACC
Organism: Phrynosoma blainvillii; assembly: GCA_026167975.1. Lineage (NCBI taxonomy): Eukaryota > Metazoa > Chordata > Lepidosauria > Squamata > Phrynosomatidae > Phrynosoma > Phrynosoma blainvillii. The sequence continues at coordinate 207,899,512 of JANUYF010000004.1, forward strand.
TCTACACTGCTGGCAATAGTGCAAGCTTTACTCTTTGATTTGCTTTGGATAGTGCAGAAAATCTTTGCTCCTGACTGACAAGAAAGCATGCAGGACCTGTATCAGTTGGAGATAACTAGGAATATTTCTTGTTTGATTCAGTCATCTCTAGCCCCCATGTTCAGAGCTTTAAATAAGCAAACTGTAATTTGTATATTCAGGGGATGGCAGTGACTGGGAACCTTTCATCTACAAAACATAATTGAAATTTCCACTGCTACATATTAAAGTAGTATGTTTCTTCATAGTGGTGTGCTTTCTGGAGCACACAGGCCTGGTGGCTACCTGATTGCTTCTGAATTCAGTTCAAGGTGCTACCTACTATTGAAGTAATGTAGAGTTTACATTTTAAACTCACAACCAGCTTTCCAGAGTATTGTATCATTGGCCAGCAACCTGGTGTTCTTGACACAAGACACTTGCCTAATGTCAAGAGGACTAACCAGGTATTCATTATAGTTTTGTCAGGAACACTCCTACACAAAGAAAGCTGACACAAGGTAAAGGCTCAAGAAAATCAGTTGTTGTTAGTTTTTGTGTGCATTCAAGCTGTGGCCACCCCTAAGGTGAACTTATCATGCAAGGTTTGTTCTAGGAGGTTTGCCTTTGCCTTCCTCTAAGACTGACAGAGTGTCACCTGGTGGGTTTTCATGGGTGAGTGGGGATTTGAACTCTCACTTTAAAATGAAGTAGGGATTTATCGCTGTGCCCTGTGATATTAACATTTTTAGAGCAGTTATGACAACTAATTTTATTTTAAATAATCTCCTTTTTGCAACCTAACCTTGAATATGTTCATCACTTTACTGACTCTCCCTTTCCTAAAATACTTTTTTGCCAACCTCCTAAAAGCAAAACTGATGCCCCTGTCTGGAGCTTATTCCATGCTATTATGGACATAGTGATAAAGCAGAGTTTGGAAAAACAAGGAGGGGAGAATAAATAATAATAATAATAATAATAATAATAATAATAATTATTATTATTATTATTATTATTATTATTATTTATATCCCGCCCCTTTGAGGTCAATCGGGGCGGCTAACAACAATAAAACGATACATAAAACAAACAAAATCTAATTCCCTCCCCCCCTTAAAAAGTTATTAAATCAATTTCCAGTTAAAACAGAATACAATACAACAGTGATTTTAAAAACATTTCCAGCAAGTGGCAGTAGTTCTTGAATGCATTTAAAAATATAGCCCTAGAGACCGTCTGAAGGAGGGATTCCTGAGGCCGGGGTTATCTATCCCAGAAAGGCCTGCTGGAAGAGATCCGTCTTGACAGCCTTTTCAAAGCTGTCCAAAGATGTCAATTGATGGATCTCGTCCAGCAGGCCATTCCATAGTTTGGGAGCAACAACCGAGAAAGCCCTCTGGGAGGTAGCCGCAAGCCTGACTTTTTGTGGCTGCAGCAAATTCCTCCCAGAGGACCAGAGAGCGCGAGGAGGATTGTAAGGGAGGAGGCGGTCCCTGAGATAGTTGGCGCCCAAGCCATTTAGGGCTTTAAGGGTAATAACCAACACCTTGTACTGGGCCCGGAAACTAATAGGCAGCCAGTGAAGGTACCTTAAAACCAGGGTAATATGGTCCCTCCGAGATGTTCCAGACACTAACCTGGCTGCCATGTTCTGTACTAACTGTAGTTTCCGAACCAAGCACGAGGGTAACCCCATGTAGAGCGCATTACAGAAATCTAGCTGTGAGGTTACCAGCACATGCACAACAGTCACAAGATTCCTTACTTCCAGAAAAGGGCGTAGCTGGCGTATCAGCCGAAGCTGATAATAGGCGCTCCTGACTGTCGCATTTACCTGATTTGTCATCAGGAGTGACGAGTCAAGGAGCACCCCCAGACTGCGAACACAGTCACACTGGAGGAGAGTGTGACCCCATCCAGGACTGGAGGTTGCAACCCAATTCTTGGTTTTGGGGCCGTTACCGTGAGCACCTCCGTCTTGTCTGGATTCAGTTTCAATCTGTTTTTCCTCATCCAGCCCATTATTGCCCGAAGACATTCATTGAGAGAAGAGACGCCATTGGAATTTGAGGCCGACGAACGAGACACGGAGAAATAGATTTGGGTGTCATCAGCATACTGATAACACCCAGCTCCATAACTCCGTATAATCTCACCCAGCAGCTTCATATTGATGTTGAATAACATCGGGGACAGAATAGCACCCTGTGGGACCCCACAGGTGATCTCCCTTTTACTGGAGCTACTGTCCCCGAGCAGCACCCTCTGGGACCTTCCCGAGAGGAAGGATTGGAACCACTGGAGTGCAGTGCCTCCGATACCTAACCCCCTCAGGCGGTCCAAGAGGATGCCGTGATCTATCGTGTCAAAAGCCGCTGAGAGGTCTAGGAGCACCAACAGGGTCACACTACCCCTGTCAATGCTCAGACGCAGATCGTCGGTCAAGGCAACCATGGCAGTCTCAACCCCAAAGCCTGTCCTGAAGCCAGTTTGAAATGGGTCTAGATGTAGACAACCATCCAACTCTTTTCCTATTACTGAATGTAGAACAGTGACATCATTTGTAGGACTTCTGAAGGGCCCTGCTGGTGCCTGTCGCTGTAGCTCAAACTGCAGGAAAATACCCAGATGTCTGTCTGCTGCCCCCCCCCCCCAATATTCTGTATCAATCAGGAAAGAATGGGGTCAGGAAGCTGCAGCTAAAAAAAGGTGGGTGATGGGGGTTGGATAGGAGATTCAGCTGTTTCATAGCTGTCTCCTGATGCAGGATTGTGGCCATTACATTTTTGAACTACAGCTCCCCAAATCCATCAGCAAGAATATCCACCAACCATGCTGGTTGGGAGCATTGTAGTCCAAATAAGTATCTTTTCTAAACTCTGAGGTAAAGCTGCAGATATATGTGTTTGGTTTTTTTCCACCCCACTCCTTGGCACAGTGCCTTTTCTGCTTATATACACAAAGTGTCAGAAGTCTGCATGCAACACTTAGCAATATGCTGAGCTTAGTACTTAATGGACTTCTTAACAAGCTGAACAGCTGACAGTGAGTCACTACTGACTGCTTGATTCAGGTTCTGATCATTTCGAGATAGAAAAGCAACGGCAGCAACCGCAAAAGCAACAGCAGACGGAATGCTTTCTGAACAAACTCATCCCAAAACAGCCTGTTCTCTGAAACCAAACAAAAACAACAACAAAAAAACAAAAACAATCTTGATAGATTGCTCCCAGTGCAAGTTTTAAACAAGGATATTTCAAATGACTTTGTAACAAAGCTTGGAAAAGTTAATTTGCAGTTTACAACTTCCAGACTCTCTCAAGATGGTCTTAATGATCCCAAAGGCAGTAGCCCCAAAAGGCAGTTTTTCCAAGCTGTTTAAGGCTGTTGCGAAAGAATTATTGTCTATTCTCTAAAGTGATCTAAACTAATCTTCTCTTTGATTCAATGGCATCTTAATTAAATTCCACCCCAGAAATACACTTTAAATAGAGATATTTAAAACATCTAGATAAAACATTCATATGTACACAGAAACTTGGTATTCTTTTGTGAAGTAACTGGGCAGGAGTGCAGTGGAATAAACATTGGCCAAGGTCTCCATAGTGCTAATTTGAGGCTCCTCAGGTTGAGCAGAAAGTTCTGAAGGGAGGTTTTAGTTCAGATGAATTCGCTGAGAAGCCTTCCCACAACCAGGAACTTTCATCATTATCTACTGTTCAAGAGCAGCAAATAGTCTCTCCCTTTTTATCTTTATAAGCTATAGTGGTAGTTAGCTGAGTAGGAAGGTCAAGGCAGAAAGTGCAAAGGCAGGCTTACTGCTCAACATAAAGAAAACAAAAATAATGACCATGGAGGATCTACATAAATTCAACAATTAGGAAATGGAAATAGTAAAAGAGTTTCTATACCTTTGGATCAAACATAGACCAGAACAGAGACTTCAGTCAAGAAATTGGCAGAAGACTAAGGAGATTATCGCACACCAAATCAGTGCTGGGATAGATGGAGGTTGTAACCATCACCGATGGATCTTATCACACTGCCCTGTGCCCAGGCAGTAGGCAGCCTGTATCCAATCTGGGCTTCTCCCACATCTTTTTAAGAATGGGATTTTCTTGAATGGGCTGCCTACTGCCCAGGCACAAGGCAGTGAAATAAGATCTGTTAGTGATGGTTTCAACCCGGTCTCTCCCGATGCAGATGTGCTGTGCAATAATCTCCTAAGAATGGGGAGGGCATCTATGAAAGAACTAGAAAAGATCCTAAAGAGCATAAGTATACAACTAAGCATGAAAATTAAGACTCATACCAACCATTATATTCTCTGTTTCCATGTATGGATACGAGAGCTGAACAATTAAGAAAACATAAGAAGAAAATAAATTCAATTGAGATGTGGTGCTGAAGAAGAGTGCTGAGGATACTGTGGACAGCCAAAAACTCCTCAAACAAATGGGTCTTAGAACAGATCAAGCCTGAAATCTCACTGGAAGCCAAGATGATAAAACGGAGGCTGTTGTGCTTCTGTCACATCATAAGAATACAAGACTCATTAGAAAAGACAATAATGCTAGGAAAGGTGGAGGGAGGTAGAAAGAGAAGAACTGCATGCCAGATGATGGACTCTATTAAGGAGGGCATGGGTATGAATCTATAGGAACTAAGTAGAGTAGTGGAGGATACCGAGTCTTGGAGATGTCTCATCCACAAGGGAGATTATCGCACCAAGAAATCCGAGATTTTCCCATCCTTGAAAAAGCCGTGTGAGAAGTCCAGGTTGCAGACAGGCTGCCCAAATGGATACAGGTGGCCTACAGCCTGGACACAGGTAAATACGATAACATCCGTTTTAATCTTTTAGATCTTGCATCTCTCCCGCTCGGATTCCTGGGTGCAATAATCTCCAGGGTCACCAAGAGTTGAGATCAACTCAAAGGTAGTTAACAACAACAACAACAACAACAACAACAACAACAACAACAACAGAGAGCTAGTATTGCCCCAAAGTCACCCAGGAAGATTTGCAGCTGATATTTATTTATTTATTTATTTATTTATTTATTTATTTATTTATTTATAGTTCTAACCAAATCGTCTACTTCTTTTGGAAAAGAGTTTCCAGAAACCTCCAGGACTGGGAGTTTTAATTAAAATTTTATCTACTCTGCAGTAATTCCACTCCTTCCCGGAAGGGCTGGATGAACAAAGAAGTTGCAGCTGGAAGCAACTACTTTCTAGCAGTGATTTTCAGCCCAAACAGTGGTGGCGCAGCCAGCCATGGGGATGAAAAATGGCCTGTACTCTCACCACAGTAGTTCAAACCTGTTGTCAACATTAAATAGTGCTATCTCTATAATATGACATATACATTCTGATACATTATATACCAGACAATAAAAGGAAAAGTAGCCATAGTTAATCAGTAAAGACTGAACAAAGAGGCTGAAAACAGAACTCAAAGAAAGCAATAATTTATAATCAATATCATTGACTCCAGATTCCTTGGAACAATCTGGAATGTGGGCTGACTAGATGGCTGATGAACTGATATGAAAGCATGTGTTATCAACTTTCTCATGACAACAGTAAAAACATCTGAAAGTCTCATTCATGTTTTTAAAAAGGCTCTTCACCCAAAATACAGAATCTCAAAATCTAAATTATCCATTAGCCTTCTTCCTTCCTGCTAACCTAATTGTTGCTGTTGTTGTTGTTAACTGCCCTTGAGTCGATCTCGACTCATGGCGACCCTCTGGATGAGACATCTTCAAGACTCTCTGGCCTCCACTGCTCTGCTTAAATCCTGCAACCCCATACTCATGACCTCCTTAATAGTGTCCATCCATCTAGCATGTGGCCTTCCTCTCTTCCTCCCCAAAGAGTCCTTTCTTCTCATGATATGTCTGAAGTATGACAGTCTCAGTTTGGTCATCTTGGCTTCCAGGGAGGTTTCCGGTTTAATCTGCTCTAGGACCCATTTGTTGGTCCTTTTGGCTGTCTATGGGATCCTCAGCACTCTTCTCCACCACCACATCTCAAATGAGTTGATTTTCTTCCTATCATCTCTCTTAACTGTCCATCTTTCACAGCCATACATGATAATGGCTTATATGATTCTAACTTTCGTGCTGAGTTGTATATCTTTGCATTTTAGAATCTTTTCTAGTTCTTTCATAGCCACCCTTCCCATTCTTAGTCTTCTTCTGATTTCCAGACTACAGTCTCCATTTCTATTAATGTTAGATCTCAGGTATGAGAATTCTTTTACTATTTCTTTTACTCACAAACCACAAGGTTGCGAGTTCAGTACCAGCCAGGGTTCAGGCTCAACTCAGGCTTGCATCCTTACAAGGTCACTAAAATGAGTACCCAGCTTGTTGGGGGTAATTAGCTTACATTTGTAAACCGCTTAGCGCAGGGGTAAGCAACCTTTCCCCTTTAAGGGCCGAGGGACTTCAGCTCCCAGAATCCTAGGAGCTATTGGCCAACATGGGACTATTGGCCAACATGGCTGAGGCTTCTGGGAGCTGAAGTCCCTCGGCCCTTAAAGGGGAAAGGTTGCCTACCCCTGGCTTAGAGACTGCATATCGTGGTATGAAGTGGTATATAAATGACGCTGCTATTGCTATTTCTTCACTGTCTAGGTTGAACTTGTGAAGGTCCTCGGTGGTCATTATTGTTGTTGTCTTTATGTTTAACATTAAGCCTGCCTTTTGCACTTTCTTCTTTGGTCTTCCTTATTAGGTGTTCCAGGTCTGTGAGGTTTTCTGCTAGTACTATGGTATCATCTGCATATCTTAGATTGTTGATATTCCTTCCTCTTATTTTCACTCCTTTACCAATTTGGAACCATTCTGTTGCTCCGTGTTCTTTTCTGACAGTAGTCTCTTGTCCTGAGTACAGATTCCTCATCAGGGCTATCAGATGTGTTGGCACTCCGATGTCTTTAAGGGCATTCCATAGTCTTTGATGATCTATGCAGTCAAAGGCTTTGCTATAGTCTATAAAGCACATGCTGATTTTCTTTTGGAATTCCCTGGTGCACTCCATTAGCCATTGTATGTTTGCAATGTGGTCCCTCATGCCTCTTCCTTTCCTGAACCCCGCTTGGACCTCTGGAATTTCTCTCTCCATGTATGGTTGGAGTCTATGTTGCAGAATTTTGAGCATTATTTTGTTTGTGTGGGAGATCAGTGCTATGGTCCTATAGTTGCTGCAGTCTCTTGTGTCTTTCTTTTTGTGGATGGGGATGTATATTGATTGCTTCCAATCTGTTGGCCATCATTTTGTTTTCCATATCTGTTGACATATGTTGATTAGCACTAGAGCTGACTCTGTCAATGCAGACTGCAGCAGTTCAATTGGAATATCATCTGTTCCTGGTGATTTGCTTTTCGCTATTTGTCTTATTGCAGTTTCCACCTCACTTTTTAGAATCTGGAGTTTATCTTCATATGGCTCTTTGTTCCATCTGTCCTACATTTTGACATCTCTTTTGTATAATTCAAACATCTTTTATTCCTTCCTGGTCTTGAATTATGTTATTTTTATTGTTATAGAGCATCCTGGTCCTTGGTTTGAATTTTCTTTTGATTTTCCGGATCTTGTGGAATAGATCTCTTGTTCTTCCCTTTTTGTTGTTGTCCTCTATTTTTCAGGTTGTCTATCTTTAATATTAGTTCTTTGCATTGTCATCTGTGACCTCACACAAATGGGTCATTCTATGCCTGTGTGGAGATCTTCAGAAGCTTCTAGAGCTTCATTTTGGCAGTACTCCACCTGTTGCCCACACACATATAAGCCATGCATTCCTACTGAAACCCAGTTCCAAATTCCCCATTGGTAAACCTGGAGAAAGGGACAACATAAAGAGGGAAAGAGAGCAGGTTGTGTAAAGTGCAGTGTGAAAGGGTCCCTAGTCTCTTTAGCCAAACTGGAACATTTCCTCTAGAGTTTCTGCCTGTGATTGGATACAGAAACAAAGAGGGGACAACAGGGAGGTGAGAATGCAAGATAAGGATGGGTGGGGCTCTTGAATGGAAGGATCCATCAAAACCAAATCTTTTGGAATAGGGAAGTTGGAGGCTGGATCTCCTCCTCCTCCTCCTCCTCCTCCTCCTCCTCCTCCTCCTCCTCCTCCTCCTCCTCTGTCAAGTCTCCTTTGGAAGTTTTTAAACAAAGACTGGATGGCCATCTGTCAGGGGATGGTTTGATTCTTTGTTCCTGCATGGCAGGGGATTGGACTTGATGGCATTTGTGGTCTCTTCCATCTCAATGATTCTATGATTCTGTTATTCTACCTGGGCTTACATTGCTAAAGTATACTCCCTATTGAACAGCCTAGGCTCCTTTAGTAGAGATTTTCAGAAACTAAGGGCCTGAACAAACTGCCAGAAATAATCCAGTTTGAGATCACTTTAACTGCCTTGGCTCAGTGTTAGGGAATCATGGGAACTATAGCTTATTATGGCATCAGAGCTCTCTGACAGAGATGGCTCAATGCCTCAGAAAAAAACTACAATTCCCATGATTCCCTAGCACTGAGCTAGGGCAGTTGAAGTGGTCTCAAGATGGATTATTTCTGGCAGTTTGTTCAGGCCCTGAGTTTGTTGTTAACTGTCATTGAGACAATTTCAACTCATGGTTACCCTATAAATGAGAGACCTCCAAGCCTCTCTATATTCAACTACCCTGCTCAGGTATTGCAGTCTTGGAGCCATGAAATACTTGACTGAATCTATCCAACTGGTGTATGGTCTTCCTCTTTTCCTACTGCCCTCTACTTTGCCAATCTTTGTTGTCTTTCTAGTGAGCCATGTTTTTTCATGACATGAAAGTCAACAGCGTAAGTTTAGTCAACATGGCTTCTAAACAGAGGCTGGGTGGCCATCTGTTGAGGGTACTTTGGCAGGGTTTTGGATTGGATGGCCCTTGTGGTCTCTTCCAACTCTAATTCTGTGAATCTAAGTCAAAGAGAATGACATTTCTTGTTTTTGCAGTTGTTTTTCTAGGGACTTGCCTGGTGTAAGGAGGATGTCTCTAAATTTCTGGACCCTGGAAGAGGGCCTAGGAGCTTCCTCTGTGTTCTAAACAATGCCCCAATTTGTCTTCTGATAAGGTTTGAGAGGGGCTGAAAGAATCTGGCTCAGCAAGGTTTTAGCTCCATGGCTAAAGACAGGTGAAAACAGATAGCCATTGATTCTGTATGAAGATGATTATTCTGGACTGCAAGGGCTGGAATCTGAAGGCCCTTTCCCATTATGCTTAATATCTATCTCCCCTTCCTTCCACTCTCCTATCCAACAAGGCCTGAGGGTCAACCCAGTCGTACCACAAACCCTGTCTCTGCTCCTATGTAACGCCAGGTCTATAAGAAATAAGACCCACATTATCCATGATCTTATACAGGATAAAAACTGTGACCTGGCATGCATTACTGAGACCTGGCTTGGACCTGAGGGTGAGGCAGTGTGGGCCCAGGACTTCCCTGCCGGGTACTCAGTTAAGGACCAGATCAGGTTAGGTGGGCGGGGGGGCGGTGTCGCCTTGGTCCATAAAAACACTCTTTCCTTAACCAGGAACCCGGTCCGGAAAACAGATTACATCGAGTGCATGTACCTGACTCTGAAGGCCAGGGACAGTCTGGGGATTCTGTTGGTGTACCGGCCACCCCGTGCGCTAACAGTCTCCCTAGCCGAGCTGACGCAGCTGGTCTCTGAACTGCTGCTGGAGTCCCCTAGGCTTCTTGTTCTGGGGGACCTCAACATCCCGTTGGGGGCCAGCGTTATTCCAACTGGTGCAGCTCGGGAGTTCATGACTACCATGACAGCCATGGGCCTGTCTCAACTAGTCTCGGAGCCGACGCATTGCGCTGGTCATGCTCTCGATGTGATCTTTTGCACGGACACGGAGGCTCCGTGGGTAGAGATTTCTGATATCTCTCCCTTGTCATGGACGGACCATTTCCTGGTTGAGGCCCGGATCAAGGCTTCTACCTTAAGCCCCCCCCGGGGGTGGCGGACCTATTCGGATGGTCCACCCTCGAAGGCTGATGGAACCCAAAAGGTTCCAAGAAGCCCTAGAGGGGTATACGGCTGGTTCTGACGGCGATTCTGTTGATGCCCTGACTAATATCTGGGATACTAACCTTTCCAGGGCTATACACAGTATCGCTCCCAAGCGTCCTTTCCGGCCTGCTTCCAACAAACAGCCCTGGTATACGGAAGATCTTAAGGAACGGAAGCGGGCTGTGCAACGACTAGAGCGCATCTGGCGGAAACACCAGCGCTTGTCCGACAGAACACTCCTTCGCTCCTTTCTGAGAGCCTATGGAGTGGCAATAGGTGCAGCAAAGAATTCGTTCTTTGCTGCACGTATTGCGTCCGCGAATTCGCGTCCAGCAGAGCTGTTCAGGGTTGTAAGGGAGCTAACTCAGCTCTCTCCCTCCCTGAGCCCTATCTTAGAGTCATCTAAGCCCTGCTGTGATGAATTTAATAACTTCTTCGCGGATAAAATCTCTCGGATAAGGGCTGATCTTGATGCCAGTACTTTTGCAGACTCCAGAGAGGAGTCCGAAGCGTCTGTGGCCCCTGTTATACTGGATCACTTTGAGTTTGTCAGTACCGAGGAAGTGGACAAGATCCTTCGAAGTGTTAGGAAGACGACATGCTCTCTTGATCCCTGTCCCTCATGGCTGGTAGCTCAGGGGGGAGATGCGGTGTTAACTTTGTTGCACCGCATCGTTAATACATCTCTAAGAGAGGGCAAGTTTCCTTCTAAATTAAAATTGGCAGTGGTTAAACCCCTGCTCAAAAAACCCTCCTTAGACCCCCTGATTCACAATAATTATCGGCCTATATCGCTACTACCTTTTCTGGGGAAGGTGATCGAGAAAGCGGTCGCTTTCCAGCTTCAATCGATCTTGGATGATACCGATTTTCTGGACCCATTTCAAACTGGCTTCCGGGCGGGCTATGGAGTTGAGACTGCCATGGTCGCCTTGGTTGATGACCTCCGTCTGGGCATGGACAGGGGAAGCGTGTCCCTGTTAGTGCTCTTGGACATCTCGGCGGCTTTCGATACCATCGACCATGGTATCCTTCTGGACCGCCTGAGGGAGTTGGGTATCGGGGGCACTGCTTTGCAGTGGTTCCGGTCCTACCTCTCGGGCAGGTTCCAGTTGGTGGAGCTGGGGGACTGTCGTTCCGATGAGAGGGCCATTACATCTGGTGTCCCTCAGGGAGCGATTTTGTCCCCTTTGCTTTTCAACATTTACACGAAACCGCTGGGAGAGATCATCTGGAGACATGGGGCGCGGTGTTATCAGTATGCTGATGACACCCAAATTATTTTCTCTGTGTCTCCGACTATTGCAGTAACCAAGGATGGCATCTCTCCTCTTGATGCCTGCTTGGAGTCGGTAATGGGCTGGATGAGGGAGAACAAACTCAGCGTGAATCCAGAGAAAACGGAAGTACTAGTGATAGGTTCCCCAGATTCGGGTGGTGAGATCTGTCATCCAGTCCTGAATGGGGTCACGCTCCCCTTTAGGGATTCGGTGCGCAGCTTGGGAGTACTCCTTGACTCATCGCTCCAGCTGACATCTCAGGTGGATGCGGTGGTCAGGAGTGCTTGCTATCAGCTTCGGCTGATATGCCAGTTGCGACCCTACCTGAGTCGTGGGGACCTTGAAACTGTTGTACATGCTTTGGTAACCTCTCGGTTGGACTTCTGCAATGCGCTCTACATGGGGCAACCCTTGTACCAAACCCAGAAGCTGCAATTAGTGCAGAATATGGCAGCTAGATTGGTCACTGGTAGATCCAGGTCAGACCATATAACACCGGTCTTAAAAGACCTTCACTGGCTGCCTATTCGATTCCGAGCTCAATACAAGCTGTTGGTTTTAACCTATAAAGCCCTAAATGGCTTGGGCCCAGGGTACTTGAAGGACCGCCTCTCCCCACATAATCCGCCCCGCACACTTCGTTCGTCCGGAAATAATTTGTTAGAGGTCCCCAGGTCTCACCTGGTAAGGACCTCCCAGAGGGCTTTTTCCATCGTTGCCCCCTCTTCTTGGAACAAGCTTCCTATAGAGCTCCGCTCCTCTGTTTCTTTAGCCTCTTTTAAGAAAAATCTAAAAACACACCTATTTCAATTGGCTTTTTCATCCCAGTAACGGTATTTTTTTTTCCTTCTCCATGTACCACCCTGTTGTTTTTGGATTGTTTTCTGTTTCTCCCTGTTATTTCGTGATTTAGTTGATTCCTGTTTTCTTCCTTGACCAGTTTCGTATTATATTGTATTGTATTGTAGTATTGTATTATATTGGCCTTTTTAACTTTTGTAAGCCGCTTTGATCCTTTTTGGAAAGGCGGGGTAGAAATAAAATTTTATTATTTTATTATTATTATTATTATTATTATTATTACAGAGCTTTAAGATGGGGAGCTCTGTTAGGCTTTGCTTGCTGCTTAAAAGCCTGGCAAAAACGACACAAGTCTACTGCATGATCCTCATCCAGGCAGAGGAGACAGTACACATGGCCATCAGATAAAGAGATCTTTGTCCCATAATCGAGACACTTCTTGAAGAAAGTCTTCAGGGCCATAAGCCTCCAGAGAGCAAAACAACAACAACACAACTGATGAATCTGAGAAAAGTCAAAATGCTGAGACTTCCTAATGATACTCCTATGAAGGTGGACAAAAAAGAACTGGGTTTTGACAGGAACACACATCCTATATGATGTGGGACAGGGAGTGGGTGACCACCAAAACACTGCTCTAGGTGCTTCTGAAGATCACTGTGCTCATGCTGAATGACCCATATGTGTGAGACATTGAGGCCCAAAACAGATGGCCAGAAGAAGTGGCTTCTGGCTGCTTGAAGGGTGTGGTGTTCAAATGATGCATACCACCAAAGTGGCTGGAAGCTGTTCTGAGGCCACCAAAAGTAGCTCAATGCTGCCAGAAAAAAGAAGCAAATTTTATCTGCTCCTGGGTCACCGCAGTCCCAGGCCAATTGCAACCCGATCGCAGGTTATCTTGTCACCAGTCTGCTACGGGCCAAATAGCATTAGGTGCTCTGCATGCATATATGACTTAAACTTCATTCTGTGAGTCTGAAACAGCAAAGTTCTTTATAACAAACTCGACTTGTTCTTCTTTGGCTTCAATTTAAAGTTTATTATCCTTTAGGTACAGAAACAACAGACCTCATTCTTATGTAACAGTGGTTTGAAGGGCTTTCCCCTTCCCTTCTCATTTTATCTCATGCACAGTTATATTTATTTTATTTTATGACTCATGGGCAAATTGTCTGCAATCTTTCTTTAAAAACTCCAGAAACATCATGCTGAAAAACAATATCTATTTTGTTTTTAAGATAGATTTAGTGAAATGACAGAAATCTGTTCTAAACTTTACTAATGAAACTATTATCTTTCACATCAACAATTTTTCTTTACAATTTAACATAATATAGTTATATTTTGCCTGGCAATTTTCACTAGGTTTAGGTATGTTTAAGTTGAATAGGATGGTTTATAGCCAGTGGTTCTAATCCTAAAAAAAAAAATGCAGAAGATTTAACTTTAAGTACCTATGCATAATTTTGTAGATGCTATCAGGAAACATTTTTACATATGATGGATGAAACTGAAAATTATTTTTTCTAGTGTGACATAACAGAAGAATCCCAACTAAAGCTGTTTGAAGTTCTTACTTACCAACTACAAAAATTATGTGTGGTTTCTTCAAGTCTTCTCCGAAATCTAAATTGAATTTAAAATACTGTTAGCAATAACCTTCAACACTTACATAACAGTGTGAACTATACTATATAGTCATGTTAAACTATGATCCTATACATACTGATTAAGCAATAAATACCACAAAGTTCAGTGGAAATATAGGCTTACATCTAAGTGATTACAAAAAATATCCTTGAGTCTTCAGCTGAAACATTCTTATTTTATTGCAGTATTTATAGGCAAGGTCCAACATATAGCTATTAATATATTCATAATAAATACTGGCCAGAATCCTGTTGTGGAGTTACGAATGCATTAAGTACTACAGTTACAGTGCTACACAGTTACTCCCGTTCTGATTCCCCCTACTCACTTACTGGGCAGCAGCCATCATGGTCAATAAGAATCTATTCCTCTGTCAATGGTATGGTCCTATCCACTCCCATGAGCAATCACCAGTGTGATCCCATTGCAATTCTCCCTTCATTGAGATCACTTGCACAACAGGTTGGGACCATCAGCCTGATGTTTCCTGAACAACAAGGGAACAGACCCCAAGTGATCATGTTGCCACTTGGTAAGTGAGGCTTGGGGGACTTTCACAGACCCTATTTATCCCCTAAACTAGGGGCTATGTAGGGATTGTGAATATGCAACGTGACAAGTGCAGAACTCCAGGTTATGCATTTGAAATTGCTGAACAGTATTTCGGCTGCTGTAATTAAGGTAAGGGATGTACTCTCTCTCTCTCTCTCTCTCTTTTTCCATATATAGTAAGTAAACTATTCTGTCTCTGAACTAAATATATTAAAAAATTATAATAATGGTGTTAGAGCAAAGTATCTTTCAAGAAAGAATATTCTGCATTGTGTGCCCCCATAAAAACACATATACAATCTCACTTAAAATTGTCAAAATCATTTACAATATTTAAACACATTCCTATTTGCATATTTTAAGTTCAGTTTGAAGCCCAGGTTCCATTATTGAATTCAATCCCTGCACTCAACAGCAGTGTAGGAGCAATGAACCAGACAGAAGAGGGATTTGCTTTCCTGAACAGGAAATGCTCCACTCAACTAAAACTGCAGCAACAACAGCTGTTCAATAGAAAAACAAGTTCAACTGAAAGCAAGTCTATCCATATGCTGTTGTTGTTGGGGCTTATTGTAACACAGAAGTGGGGAGGTTTTGGCCTTCCAGCTGATTTGGCCTACAACATAGATAGCATGAAGGAATTGTGGGTGATGTAGACCAGAACATCTTGATAGCAAAAGTCATGAGGTAAGTTATTCTTTAACACAGACCACTTTAACAAAGACTTGAATGCTGAATGGAGCCATGGTTTTACCTTTATGGCCCTTTCATATTACACAATTTTAACAATGAGATTCCACTTCAACTGCCATGCCAACATCCTATGAAATGATAGCGTTTGTAGTTTCGTGAGGTACTTGAGTTCTCTGGCTGAGAATTCTAAATATCAATCCCTAAACTGCCAATCCCAGGGTTAAATAGGATGTTGCCATGACAGCTAAAGTGCAACCAGAGTGCTATACTTGGTTAGTGTGAAAGAACTTCTAGTCGCTTTAGCCAAATTGGAACATTTGCTCAAATGATTCAATACATATTTTACTGCTACATTACTTCCTGAACTAAAGCTTGAGTGGTATTTTGAACCTTGTGAGTGCTTAGTTCCATTACAACATATTCCTCAGGCTGCCATCTCATTTTATGCCAAAGTATAAACACTTAACTAAATAAGAACTCTTAACTAAGGGGAAAAATAGACTGCTCAAAAAGGGTGGATTGGGGCCGCCCCAGAGCTGCTTGCCCCAGAACCGTGGCAAACAGATGTGTGCGGACCCAATCTGCCTTGCCGCCATAGTCCGGGATGGCACTATGAAAAGAAGCATTTTTTTATGGCTCCTTTCCAGAGCAGCTTTTCTGGGTTGGGGCGGCTTCCTAGTGGCTTCTGGCTATGTGATCACCACACCCCAAGCCGCCTGGAAGTGGGCTTATTACATCCATCTGTTTCACCCCTAAGTAACCTCTCCTGATCCAACCCATGCTCCAATCGCCAGCAGAATGGACCTCTTCCCCATGCAATAAAGTACATTAGAAGGAAAGTTACAAATATGGCAATAGTGTCACATTGTGACTATGTCACAATCATGAATATGGAACAATTATAGATGAGTAAATCTAGATAACTTTTCCAGATTCACAATTACTACTTAGTCACAATTGTGACACTAATGCCACAATCATAACTCCCTCCAACCTATTTTATGAGATGTCACCTACATAGGAAGAAAGCCAATTTAAATTATATTTCCATCAGGTTTTGGGCCATGGTGGAGGAGTGGGCTAGGAGAGATTACTTATTTAAGTATACTTTTAGAAGGGCATTTAAAGTATTTTGGATCTTAGTTAAATAAATTTAATACAGAATATTATACTCAATAGAAATGATACAGAGTACTGGTCAGTGTTTAAAAAACACACAGCTAAAATACAAAAAAGTCTAAAATATCCAAAGTCTCCTCCAAAAGAAACATTTGGGGAGTATCAAATAAGCACTACTCATTCCACTAAAAATATAACAGCATTGTTGGTTTTTACATTCTTTATAAAAGAACAGGGACATTCTTTATATTATGCCCCTGTTACATGCTGCTTTCAAACTTTTCTTCTTTTATATGTGAAGGAACTGCCCAGTTCACATCAATCCAGGTAACATACGTAGCTGTAACAGAACCAGCAGGCCTATCCAGATGATTTTTAAACTGTGAATTTTAAACTGTGGATTGATTATTTTGATATGTGCTGGTCTTATTTCCTCTTTTAAATTGATGTTATCCATTTTAACTGATTTATATGTTTTTGACTGATGTTATGTTTTTGATACATGCTATGTGTTGTGTGTTGATGTTCCCCACCTCAATCCATGGGGAGAGGCAGGTAGGAAATAAACATTGTTCATTATTAGCTGCTGCTGCTGCTGCTGCTGCTACTACTACTACTACTACCACTACCACTACTACTCTGTACACATGAACTACTGGAAGAGCCCAAAAACACTTCACATGTGTTCACATCAGTGCTCATGGTATTCTGGATTTGGCTGAATGGGCTACAAACTGTATATTCCATATATCCACAAAGAGGATTGTTCAAGTATAGTTATAATAGTCTACACCAAAGCTGGTAAAAGAGGCTGTTGTGGCTCCCACCATGTGGAATAGTGTCCCCATTAAAATCAGATCGGTTCCCTGTTGATTGTTTACGCCATCAATGGAAGACCTACCTGTTTATCCAGGTAGTCTGTATGTAACTGTTCCCATTGTTTTTATGAGTTTTACATTTCATCCTTTTAAACAGTCATTGATTGTACCTGTTTCTATTGTGAATCACTTTGCGATTTTCAAAATAAAAAGGGATATAATACATGCTAGAAATAAACAAACCAGGGAAAAAAAATCTTACCTTCTGCATTCTCAGGTCTGCAAAGACATGACTGGTCATATGCCTGTTAAGAAAGCAATCAACATATTCTGGAGAATGAATTATTAACAATTTGGTGCATTTTCATATATTCCTATCAATATTACTGCTGGCTACGAGAAAGATAGACCCTTGAAAAAACTTCTGCTCAAAAATCTAATCCTTTGGGACTGTCTCCTGAGTCTTGACATTTGTTTTTATTTTTTTGGAAACCAGTGCCTGAGTACACTTAGAAGCTCCTTCAAATGAACTCAGACTGCCAGAGCCCAATCATAGATTTCTGCAGAGCAATGAATGCTGTGCATCTCGTGTTGGAAATTTCAGCATACCAATTAAAGTGCAGCTGACTGGCACTGAGGCAGCCAGTGTAAATAATGAGGCAGATCCCTGAAAAATATTAGGAAAAAGCTGTTTCCAGGTCAAATATTCTATAAGGAAGAGCAAAGCGTGTGTTATGAAGCTGAAAGCGATACCATTCTTTCACAAGACTAAGGGCCTTTGCAGACTGCTAGAAATAGTGTAAATGGAGTCCACTTTAAGGGTTAGGGTTAGTGCTAGGGAGTCATGGGAATTGTTTTTTTTCTGAGACATTGAGCCTTCTCTGTCAGAGAACTCTGGTGCCACAATAAAATACAGTTCCCATGATTCCCTAACCCTAATCCTAACCCTTAAAGTGGACTCAATTTGCACTATTTCTGGCAGTCTGCAAAGGCCCTAACTTTGATCTCTTACCCTTTAATAACTAATTGAGAACCTATTTTCTGATGGCCTGCTCTTGTTAATCACAACAAGGAAAGAAAACCCTAAAGAGACATAAGGTAAAATTAAGTTCATTGCAACATGATATGCAGTCTATGACAATTAAGATGATAGTGCAAATAAACCCACTGCAGTAAAGTAGCTACTGATGATAAACATGGCATGAGATGGCAGAATAGCAACATCTTAAAAAACGGATGATAAAGGCAATGTAATGGTGAAATACAGAAAGCATCAGATTTTGTGAAATTATCTTATTTCTGTTAAAAACTCTATATTCAGCTATTTTACACAGTTTCAAAATTTATTTCAAAACTTTTTTAAAAAACAGAAATTCACAAAAGTGATAAATAAAAATAATTTGATGCTGGTTACTACTTAGAAAGTTAAGCTTATTTAGAAATATTGATCAAGATCTTGTATTGCATTCATAGTGAGATAAAAGTAGCTATGAATGTCCAAAGGAATTAAACTCCGAGACCCACCTTAAACATCAGGGAGCTGCTTCAACCAATGGAAGCCCGCAGCACAGTTGACTGTGGTGCTTCAGAGTGTCATGGTCAGTCTCCTCCTGTGCCCAAGTCACAGTGCAACAAGGCTCCTCATCACACTGCAACCCGGGGCAGAGGGAACTGGCTGCATCCTCTTGAAATGCCCCTTTCAAGATCTTAATAGCTTGGAGCAACTCCCTGAGGGAATTGTAAGGAACTCCTTACAGAGCAGTTAGGAACTGGAAAAGAGCTGAAGGGGTTGAGATTTTAACTCTATAGGCATGATGGTGTGCAAGTGCCAGTGGAAAAACAGTGTTCCCAAAGCTCATATTGTACAAGGCTGAAGAGATGTGGGATAAGTAGGGTCTGAGATTTTTAAAAATCCTCTTGCTTTTCAGGAGTAAACATAGCTGAGGAGTGTAAAAACAGAGCTCTCTTGTGCACAAAAGGGAGCTATTAGCAAAAATGAAGAAAGGGAAAAATCTTTTTAAGGGGGAGGAAGAGCATTTCAATGAGGCCTGAGTACTTTGGAGTGGGTAGGATGGAAAGTGGGTGGGAAGGTGGGGATGAGGAGGATACAGCTGACTATGACTGGAGGAGTGAACAGAAATATCTATGCTGCAATATGTTGTTGAAGCCTCCTCTGCCTCCCCATTTACAATACAAAATAACTAGTCATGCCATTACAATGTAATTCCTATGCCTGACTATTTAGTGAAAGGAGACAAAACTTTCTGGGAATACTGTACATTTTATCACAGATGTTACTGCTAATCACCTTGGAAGTTTTTGCTGAAATGAGGAGTTTACATCTGAAAAACATTTGTCTAGATAAGCAAGCTTCATGGGAAGATGACACTAAGGAGCTTATCACATTAATTTTAAAACCGGCTTACCTGATCCAGTTTAAAATTTAAAGCAGGCGCCATCCTGATATTATCAGAAGGATTTAGCTGCCGAAATCACCTCCCAGGTCCATCCTGGGACCATCCCCACTCCCAGTGACCATTTTCTAAAGCCAGAAAACTCCCGGCTTTGAAAAGAGGCACGATGAGCATCCCTGGGAGCGGGGATGGACCTGGGAGGCGGTTTCGGCAGCTAAATCCTTCTGATAATATCAGGATGCTGCCCGCTTTAAATTTGAAACTGGATCAGGTAAGCCTGTTTTAAAATTAATGCTATAAGCTTCTAATAATAATGGGGCACAGGAGGGCTACTTGCATAATAAAAAGCAGGTCTCTTGTAAATGCTTGTTCTAATTGTCTGTAACAGCTGCCTTATTGCTACAGACAAATCTGGAAGATGTTTCTGCTATATATATATATATATATATATATATATATATATATATATATATATATATATATATATTTACTACTTTCCAGATTTGGTCTAACTAGGGAAAAATGCATCAAGCAACATGCACTGAGCCTACACAGTGCTCCCTCACGACAATTACACACAGTTGTCTACCAATTCAAAACAGCAATAATCACAGCTAGCAGATCTGGGAAGAATAATGGAGGATAAGCACAAAGCATTCAAAACTAGGAAAGATCATAGGATCATTTCCCCCCATAAATGCTTAAATAAACAGAGTTTATTTTGCTGTTCTATTATTTGCAATATAACTGACTGTAGATTGTCCTCGAATCCTAAAAGAGTGAAGGGTAATATACGAATGTATGAAACAAATAAAAAAAAATCAGATAGCACAGTAAGCCAGAAAGTGCTTTTAAAATAACAGCTGTGCATTGACTTCATAATGTTTATTTTTTCTTAATAATATTATTTCTGGTAATACATTGTGGGTAAAGATCCTACACATGAATGGCTTAATGCAGTTCATGTTTCCTTAAGGCAGCTGTCAAACACTGGGGTACATTGCTATGACTATTTACTAGAAACATGGGAGGGAGGGGAAAGGTGAACAGACAGTGCTGCAACAACCAGGGAAGAAAAATGAGGTTGCTCTCCAAGATCTAGGACAGTGAACTAATTTTTCCTCCCCCACCAGCTACAAATGTAGCCAGGATTAGCACTACGTGGGCCCACTCCCACCCCATGGCCAGTAAATGGCCTCAACAGGGCTTGACAATTGACTGGCGGCAGGGAGACTGAATATTGCACAAACAGCTAGTGAATACTCCTTGTACAACATCCAAAACAAGCCATACGCACGCATATATCACCAATAGGATTCCAACCACCATTACTAACAATTAATTATTTTAAAGAATGTCTTAAAAATTAACTCTGTGCGACAGTAGAGAATACGCCAGCATTTTGTTTATTTAACCCACAAACTAGAGCGAGGTTGGCAGAAGACTTGAAGCAAATCTGACCGAACATGGACTAGAGTCTATCTGAAGGCCTTTCTCTTCTTCTAAGGCTGAGAGAATGTGATTTGCCCAAAGTCCCAGTGGGTTTCCATGGCTGTCCAGGGATTCATATCCTGATCTCCAGAACTGTAATTCAAAGCTCAAACCACTATACCATACTGGCTCCCAAATCAATACTACACAATAGTACATTTGGTTAACTGCTACATGAAAACCAAGTTGAGTTTTATTATTATCAAATGTTGATAGCAAACCATTATAGTGAGATGAAATAACAACCACTCAGTTGTAAGTGGTGATAATGATTTATGACTCATAAGCCAAGCATCTTAAATCATCCTATAAAATAAATGCAATATTTATACACTGAGTTGTTTTCCAGTAGTGCTGACTGTGATGTTATGTAACAGTCTATAAAGAGATTTTAAGCATTAGAAAATAAAGGTCTATAATCTAATTTGTTCTTGCATACATAATCTTCAAATGTTGGTATCAACTGGGTGGAAAGGTCAGCCTTTCCCATTTAGGGACGGAACAGACTGGCAAGAAGGGGCAGCTTGAAGCCTCCCCCACAGAAGACAGATTGGGGCTGCGGCAAACACACACTGCCACCCCAATCCACCTTGAACCCGCCCCAAAAAGGAGCAGAAAAGATCCTCTCCTTTTTGGGCTGGGAGAGGCGCCTTTCCCGGCCTCACTGGCTTCAAGATGCTGCAGCAACATGCAGCATGTAAATGCCGTGCCACCACAGCATCTTGAAGCCACCCACGTCTGGACAGCCAGCTGATTTCTGGGTGGCTTGGGAGCATGCAGCATATAAATGCCATGCTCCCAAGCCACCTGGACAGCAGCTTTAAAGGGCTGTCTGTTCCAACCCTTAGTTTTCATACTTAGGTTCAACAAGGTACCTTTCCATTATTTAGTAGAAACAGAAAAATAATTATATTGTTGAAAAGTCTGAACTCGATTTTTCCAGCTATGACCCACCTTCCCATCCCTTCATTAAACTCCTTTGTTAATTTTAGTCATCCGTCTACAGATTTCTGTCTACTCAATATTGTCTTGCTGTATCTTATACATTCCAATAAAACCCAATATGGTCTTAGATTTACCTGCACTTGACTACATGTCAGTACACATCTGTGTGAGATTAACTCTATCAATTGTTATAAGTTTGTCTCCAACATAGCAATTTATCCTTCTTCTGAGGAAAATTATGCAACTTGGAGGATATTTTTAAAAATCTGTGTCAAATGCGTAACATTTGCCACTCTTCTCCAGATACTTTAAGTTAGAGCAACCACAGTTTTATCTTGCTATGTCACTGTTTATTTGCCTATTTGACCTTTCAAAAAAGAAAAATCCTGGAAGAGTGGGAGGACCAAGTACAGTCCACTGATTGTGCCCTGTTCTCTGCTCTTCCTTCCATTTGTTTGACTCCTAATGTTCTCCTTCAATATCACTTGCCATCTGTCTAGAAGAAATATGGGGGGGAAAACCTTTCACTTAGCAACCATGGTTTTTCATAGGTAAACTTGTAACATTATTTATGCAGCAGAGTTGCTATCCTTCCCAGCTTCTATATGACATCACATATAAATATTATGACATTTCCTGGATCACAAGGGTGCTACTCCATCACAGTCAGTAGCCCTGCCTCAGATGAGGTGATGCTATGGAGGTCTCCATGTGATCCCCTCTACATGATCAAAACCATCAATATATTATTTCAATAATGAACTTTAGAAGACAGCAATATGGGAATGACAAATTGACATTAACAACCTCAAATTCCATCGCTTCTGCATGTATTCTCCATTCCAAATGCAACCAACAGCAAAGGCACCCTCACTGTCACAACATCCTAAAAGCAAAGCAAAAATTCAAACACATCAAAGGCACTCCCTCCCCTCATAAAGCCACTAAACTCTTTGAATAGCATTAAAGGCAGCACATTCTTCAGGCAAACTACAGATTTTTGCATGTATAACTGATTTTTTTTAGCCTTTAATATACCAGTTCCCATGGTAACTTAAGATGAACAGATTGTTCGCAGGCTTGAAAAGATTTCTGTTAACCATCTTTCAACATTCTAGGACATGGACTGTTTACAAAAAAACACCCTGATGATATATTTATAACATTACTTCATCTTGACTGTCCCTGAGGATATAGGTATCTGTTATATTTGTGAAAAATAAACACTTGTGAAATCTAGAGAGCTTCACCTTTACATATGCCTACAATCATTGCAACTGCAATGGAGCACAACCAAAAAGGCTTAGAAGATGTGTATGTATAGCTACAGAAAAAAAGACTTGTGACAGGTTTCCATATACAGTGAGGCTTCTCAGCACTTTAATTGACACTTGGGGGGATTTTGAGAAAGGCATCCAGTGCATGCCAAGGAGGTACTCTGAAAAGCAAGGCTAAATCTGGGCACAACAACAAATATTTGTATGTGCTACTGGGCTTTGGGTACTCAGAGTCTAGAATGTCTGTCTCTATGTACTAGTGCTTTTGCCATATAGTACATGTTTACAAGATCATGGCTTCTATGGAATGCAGACATCTGTTATGATATACACTCTTTATAGTTTATCACACATGGTCTGCTTCTTGCCACGATTGCATTAATGAAGGGAATTGCATACATACTGGTCTGGGAGCACTCTTTATTGCACATCCCTTCATTAGCACTACTGGACTGTTGCTGGCTCTTCATGCTCTCTTCCACTCTTGTCCTCATCCCTGCCCCCCTAACCTATGCCCTACCCAGTGTGGCTTGCATTTGTGTGTGTGTTTGTGGGGTTTAAATGCAACTGCAGAGTTATGTGAATGCAGTTTAAAGAAAGAAAGAAAGAAAGAAAGAAAGAGAGACAGACAACAACAACAAAAAAATTCTACTATAGTGAAGTGAAGGGGGGAGAGGAGTTGTCATTGACCACATAATCCCAGAACTGCTGTAGGAGTAACTTACCTCATTGAGGACCAGCAATACACCCGCACTATTGGGATCTTATTGATTTTCCCCCCCCATCAACAGCAAGGTGCAGGCTAGTTACGTTTCAAAGAAAAGGCAGATGGGGTGGTGTTATGTAATAGGTATGGCTAAAGGCGCTATTATCTAACTTGTATGGCAGTTTAAAAGCCATGTGTGATAAAGTCTTTACTCTTTAAGGCACTGAGGAGTAGGGGTCTTGAGCCATGGGTTCCAGATCCTGCACCTTATTTCCTATAGCACCCCCATCCTGGATCCTCAGGAGCACAGGCACACTAGGCCTTAAGTTTAGGTTTAGGAGAAAAGGTGCTTTTTAAACTGCCAAAAAGTCAGCTGAGTCCTCAGCCTGAAAAATAATGGCTAATTCTCCACACTAATCAGAACACCTTTGCAGCCAAGCCAGGTATACTACTAGTCTGAGTAACTTGTCTTGATTGGAAGGCTTAATTTATTAGATTGCATCCTTTTCTTGAATGCTGCCTTGGACTTTTATCCCAGGCTGCCTTTGAACTTGCATTGGCCTCTGACTTCTTCAGACCACATTAGTGATCCTTGAACCTGGCCTTGCTTTTCCCTTTCTTTGGCTGCTTGTTATCTGAGGGATTTGATCTCTGGTTTCCAGCCATCTCTGACCATGTTCTATTCCTTTTCTGGGCTACACTTGAACTGGATCCCAGCTACAGCCCATTCTGGGGCTAAGCCAAGGCCACTGTCTCACTGGCCAGGAGAAATGGCTCATGACATGGTAAGATCCTATTTAAGTCTTCAATGAACTCTTCCATTACCAATTCTATTGTAGTCTTCTATGGAAGGGTTCAGTCAGTGAAAGATGATTTATACATTCAAAAGTCTTAGAGCAAGAAAACCCTACTTCCATTGTCTGTGAAAAAACCATCCAATCAATTCAGTTCTATAGCCTAGTGTGATATGTAGAATAAACACTTAACTTGTATGGAGTTATAGAGGACCTCTGTAGTCAGTTGGAAGCCAAACAGACAAGTTGCTTGTGATGAAGAGTACTCTGAATATTCAAATGTACTCAATATATTATGTGTATGTGTATAATATAAGCTTCCTCCTCTCTCCCTTTTGTGTTTTGTGCCATATAGAATATCCAAAGTCTGCAGGTTGGCAAACAATCTGTATTTAGATAAAATTCAGATGAACATTATTTTAACTTCACTGATATCTTTTGTACTTCATGGCCTTTAGAACTACCCCCTCTTGTCATTTCTTTTTCTATATTTAGGAAAATAGTTATGTTTCTAGATTGTAAAGGAAATGTTCACATCTTTAAGGCTCATCTTCATTTTTCAGTAATCTACTTTTCAATAAACATACTATAATATTAATATATCTTTCTGTCTACATATTGCTTTCCCCCTAAAAACATATATTTCATGCTTCATATTGGAAGACATAATGCAGCAAGGGTTTTTTTGAAGAATGTTCCTAGGGACTAATACATTTACATCAGCAATTTAACTTTTCTGGCTAGGAGTGAAATTCTCAGTAGGAATCCTTCATTTCTCTTTTCTATCTTTTACTTTATGTATTGCCTTTAAAAAAAACAACCTTGGACATTCTTGAATAATTCCAACCTTTATGTTTTCTTTAGCTACATACACACGCAACATATATGTGGCGTCCCTCAGGCTGCCATCCTGTCCCCAATGCTATTTAACATCTATATGAAGCCGCTGGGAGAGATCATCCGTAGACATGGGGTGGGGTGTTATCAATATGCGGATGACACCCAAATATACTTCTCCATGTCTCGGTCAGCAGCCATGATGGCAAATGGCAATTCTCCCCTCAGCCAATGTCCTGAGTCAGTAATGGACTGGATGAGGAAAAACCGACCCAGACTGAATCCAGACAAAATGGAGGTACTCACAGTAGGGGCCCTCAAACCAGGTATTGGGTTGCAAACTCCAGTCCTGAATGGCGTCACGCTCTCCACTAAGGACTGTGTTCGCAGTCTGGGAGTGCTCCTAGACTCGTCGTTCCACATGATAGATCAGGTGAATGCAATAGTCAAAAGCGCCTGCTATCAGCTTTGGTTGATACACCAGCTGCGCACTTTCCTGGATGTAAAGGACCTAGAAACTGTAGTCCAGGGGTAGGCAACCTGTCCCCTTTAAGGGGCGAGGGACTTCAGCTCCCAGAATCCCAGGAGCTATTGGCCAACATGGGACTATTGGCCAACATGGCTGAGGCTTCTGGAAGCTTAAGTCCCTCGGCCCTTAAAGGGGAAAGGTTGCCTACCCCTGCTGTAGTACATGCACTGGTGACCTCATGACTCGACTTCTGCAATGCACTCTACATAGGGCTACCCTTATACCTAGTTCATAAACTACAATTAGTACAAAATATGGCAGCCAGGCTGATCACTGGGAAATCTAAAAGTGATCACATTATACCTATCCTGAAATCTCTGCACTGGCTGCCTATTGGTTTCAGAGCACATTATAAGGTGTTGGTGATTACATTTAAAGCCCTACATGGCCTGGGTCCAACCTATCTAAGGGATCGCCTTCTTCCATATATTCCGCCCCGCACCCTCAGGTCCTATGGGAGGAATCTACTGCAAATGATAAAAACTAGATTAGCGGCAACCTCCCAGAGAACGTTCTCTGCTGCTGCACCCAGACTGTGGAATGACTTGCCGGAGGAGATCTGTCAAATAACCAACTTGGACAGCTTTAAAAAGGCTGTCAAGACGGATCTCTTCCGGCAGACTTTCCCAGAATAGATCGCTCCATCTGAACCTGTGCTCCTCCCCCGCTATATATCTTCTGTTATACACATCTATTGGTGTTCCAGAATGCATGCTGTTTTAATCTTATGTGTTTATGCTTATTTTAATACTGTGCTTATTCTTTTAAGGGGGGTATTGTATTACTGTTATTATTGTAGGGTATGTTTTTAATTTGCATTTTATATTTGTAAGCCACCTTGATTGCTTAAGCAAAAGGGGGATAATAATAATAATAATAATAATAATAATAATAATATACATCAAGACCTGTATTGCCTGGGCTTTAGAGAAAATGTTCTAGCCTTTAACTCTCTCTCACTTACTGGAGTCCTGCTCTCTCCTCAAACTGCAGATTTATTTCTAAAAATGATCAATCAGACACAATACTAGTCATGCAGAGGGATTCTCACATGACTATGTCTGGCAGGATGTGGATTTGGGTTCAGATTGATATTATATGCATCCAAAACCTATCCTTTTGAAATGTTATAAGGATAAACGGGGTGGGTGGGTATGGGGGGCTGATTGTACTTGTATTTTAACATTGTTAGCCACCTCGATTGCTCCCAGAGGGGTGGGGTATAAATATATTATTATTATTATTATTATTATTATTATTATTATTATTATTATTATATATCAGTTTATCCCTGTGGTGCTTGGTCTGGCATGTGACATGCATACAGAAATTCAGATATGTATGTCCATCTTCTTTGATGGATCAGAATGACTGGTTATATTTACTCCAATGTTTAGGATTAGAAAACCCAGGTTAAGTAGCTCAATGTGGAAAAATACTTTAAAGCTAACTGAAGATATTCCTGAAATACTGTATTTGTCACATCTACTCCAACTAAACAGTAAACAAAATAATAATAATAATAATAATAATAATAATAATAATAATAATTTCTTAGCTGCCTCTCCCCATGGATCAAGGCAGGAAACAACAATTAACAATTAACAACATCAGTTAAAAATACATCAATTAAAACCCACATCAATTTAAAAGGACAAATAAGATGTACACATATTAAAACAATCCACATTTAAAATCCATCATTTGAAATCCATCATTTAAAAATCATCTGGATAAGCATGCTGGAAGAGATTGCTCTTAATTGATTTTTTTTAATTCAGGCAACCTATTCAGCTATCAAATCTCTTCCAGCAGGTCATTCTACAACAGGGACAGGCAACCTTTTTGAGACCTGGGCCGGTCTCAAAAAGGTTGCCGCTCGACTGGGCCAAGGGGGGGGGGGGAAATGGCGGAGCGCGCACGCACATGCGCGCACACACCCTCCTCCGGCGCGTGCGACCCCCCGCGCACGCTGCCGGCACGGCCACTACCACGGGCGCCGCCGTAGCGCGCGCCGCCGCAGCTGCCGTGGTGCATGCACGGCCGCCATTTTGGAAGCCGAAATGGCGGCTGTGACAAGCGCACCCGAAAACGCTCCCCGGCGGCGGGGGTGGCGCGCGGTGGCAGTGACGCCGGCAGCCTTCGGACGGGGCCGGTAAGTCCGGGGCCCGGGGCCTTAACCGGCCCCCGGGCCGTAGGTTGCCGGTCCCTATTCTACAATCTAGGGAAGAAAATTTCCTGATGTTACTTAGAACTTGGACTGTAATTATAACCTGTGACTTCCTATCTCACCAGACACATGTGTGCATGGGTGGAAAAACAAAAACAAGTTGGAAATTAAAAGGTTTAAGATCTTGTAACATACTAGCAGCTTGGAGAAGCCTCTGGCTGCTCCAGCCTCAGTCAGCGCCTGATCGATCCTGGACTGTGGTGACTGAACGCCACAGTCCCAAACCCAGCCGCTGCCACAGTCCTCAATGGGCCTATGGCAAGGAGCAGCTTTTTGCAGCTCCTTTTCTGGCCAGCTTCAGGCTGCTTTAGGCGGCCTCAAAGCGGCTTCCAGCTACATCGGGAGGTGTGTTGCCTGCATGCCGCATTCCAGAAGTGACCGGAAGCTGCACTTTTTGGCCCATTTGTTTTGGGTCTTAGCTGACTTTTAGGGTGAAAACTAGTTTTGCAAAACTGAGGGTAAACGAGGTCAATAGATCTTTCCCTTCTTTCCTGTCTCCCTATGCATCTTGAAAAGCTTCTCCAGGAGATGGAGAGGAGCTACTGAAAATTGTTGTCTTGTTTTATGAAGCAGCAGTAGGAAGAAGGAATGTTGGACAGAGTGAACAAGGTTCCAGATTTGGAGATTTCATGTAGATGCCAGAGGAGAAGGGAAAAACAAACTTGCCTAATGTTTGCTCACTGTTAAATTTCACCCCAAGGTTTGGGACAGACGGAATAACAGGAGAATTCTACAAAAAATTAGGTTTTGAAATAGGCATTCCACTCACCAGAACAATAAACGCAATTCAACAAGGAAAATTACCAACATCTTGGACCCAAGCAAACATAACAGTAATACCTAAAGCAGAGGGAGAGTGCCTCGATACAAGACAATATAGACCAATATCATTGTTGAATAATGATTATAAGATTTTTGCATCTATCTTGGCACAAAGATTGGAGAAAAAAAATGGTGAGTAATAAGAGGAAATGGTCAAACATGAAGATCAATCAGGGGTCCTCCCAGGTAGGAAAATAAAAGATAATATTAGACACTTTATCAATCTGATCGAATACCACTAGAAAAAATAAAATAAAAAGTAGCCTTTATCTTTCTAGATGCCGAAAAGGCATTTAATAATGTTAATTGGAATTTTCTACACATAGTACTACAAAGAATTGGAATAGGCAAAAAAATTGAAAAATGGATCTCATCGATATACAGAGACCAATTGGCTTATGTATTGATTAATGGGGGAAAAACGAACCCGTGTCATATCTACAGAGGAACAAGACAAAGGTGTCCTTTGTCACCTCTCCTTTTTATAATTACTGTGGAAATTCTGTTACTGGCAATAAGAGGAAATGGTCAAATCGAAGGGGTTAAAATAAAAGATCATGAATTTAAAACCAAAGCTTATGCTGATGATATTTTAATAACAATCTCAGATCCACACTGTAATGTTGAAAACCTACTAAAAATGATAAATAAATACTGCAAGGTATCCGGACTTATTATTAATAAATCTAAAACAAAAGTCCTATCCATGAATATGACAGAACGAAAGAAAGAAGAATTCATAAAAAAGTCAATTTTAACTATTTGTAAGAAAATAAAATACCTTGGAATAGAATGTACCACAGACAATAACAAGCTCTTTAAAAATAATTATGATAAAGTTTGGAAAGATGTCAAAGAAGAAATGGTTAGGTGGAATAAAATTGGACTATACTGGATGGGAAAGATTTCTGTAGTTAAAATGAACGTGCTTCCTAAACTCCTCTATTTGTTTCAAAATTTACAGATTATTACTAGTGACGTACCTTTTAAAAATTGGGAAAAGGATGTTTCGCATTTTTTGTGGTCTGGGAAGAAACCACGGGTGAAAATGAAACTATTACAGGATGAAACAAATAGAGGAGGAATGGCACTTCCAAATTTAAAACTTTATTATTATGCATGCACCCTGTAATGGATAATGGACTGGATAAAGCTATGTAAAAAATCTTTGTTAGACTGGAGGGGTTTGAGTACAGATTTGGGTGGCACGGCTATCTGATATATAAAAAGGAACAGGTCCATAAAGATTTTAATAATCATATTAAAAGAGCACTATTAAGAGTATGGAGAATGATTCAAAAGAACTGGAAAGACGAAATCCCAGGATGGACCTCAGTAAATGAGGCATTTTACAAGCAAGAACCGATCAGAGAAGATCATTGGGTCACATATAATGAAATCCTGACTAAAGACCAAAATGAATTAAAAATGAAAGATCAAGAAGAGCTTAGGAAGGAAGGATACAGTTGTGGTTGGTTTCTTTACAGACAGATTAAAGAAAGATTTAAAATAGATCGTAAAATCATTGCTTGTGAGGAAAGGGAGACAGATCTAACTAAAATAATATACACAAAGGGAAACCACTATACTGCAAAATTTTATAAACTGTTGCTAAGATATGAATTGGAAACAGAAGAAGTCAAACAATGTATGATAAAATGGGCTTTAGATATAGGTGAACCAATCTTATTGGAATGGTGGGAATATGCCTGGAAAAGAGGAACCAACTTCACTGAAAGTTACAGGATAAGAGAGAATTGGTACAAAATGCAATTTAGATGGTATTTAACACCATATAAAATAGCCAAAATGAGTAAAAATGTAAGAAACACATGCTGGAAGTGCAAAAGAGAAGTAGGTCATTTTTACCATCTCTGGTGGAGATGTGAAAAAACTAAGAAATATTGGAAGATACATATTGAAATACAAAGGATTATGAATATAGAATTTCAAATGGATCCTAAACTTTACTTATTATGTCTTAAGTTTTTGTCCTTAAATAAATATGAATAAGAAGGTAAGGAGAGAAAATGAAATTATAATTCTTTATATGATTTCAGCTGCAAGGATAATTTTTGCATTGAAATGGAAAAATGAATCTTGTCCAGAGATATCTGATTGGTTATTAAAGCTTTATGAGTTCATGGAAATGGACAAATTAACAAATCTATTAAGAGGGAAAAACATAGAAACTTGTATTCGAACATGGGAGCCCTTACTAAGATATTTGAAAGAACAAAAAAAATAGTAATTACACAATAGGCCTAATATGAATATGGAGGTTTCAGTGGGAGTATATAAGAAATGGAATATATACGGTATATATATATATATATATATATATATATATATATATATATATATATATGGAATTTGGTGTTGTTTTTTGTTAAAAAGAATTTTTTGTTAAAAAGAAAAAGCATAATGTTAATTTTTTTGATTTATTCTAAAGGAATAATCCCATGAAACAAGGAAGTCATTTTATTTGATGTTATGTTTATTTGCTTGTTTGTCAATTTATGTTGTCAGTAGTTATGTCTTAAGTTTTTGTCCTTAATGTTTTTTTGTATATTTGAAACAATAAAGATAATAATAATTAAAAAAATCACCCCAAGGTTTACATAGGCTCAGCAACCCAAAGGAAAATCTCCACTCCACAAGGAAGGATAACATTAAGGCTCCCTGCAAAATAGCTTCTTTACCTAACCACTTAAAGATGCAAGGATCCTTCCTAGGGACACCATGGACTGCAATGAAAGTGCTTCATAGTATCCTGCTTTATAACTCAGTTCAGATTTTACTGCAGTAATACACATGCAGCAATACACATCTCTTATCTGAAATGCTCCAAAATCCAAAACAGTTTTCACAGGTGAAAAAAAGTATAAAATTACCTTCACACTATGTGTATAAAGTGTATATGAAACATAAAAGAATTTTGTGTTTGGACTTGAGTCTCATCCCCAAGATATCTCATTATGTATGCATATGCAAATACAGACATTCCTAAATCCAAAAAACAAAACAAAAACTAAAACAACAAACTGAAATCCAAAACATTTCTGGTCCCGATATTTCAAATAAGGAAGACTTAACCTTGAAGCCAACTAGATTGGGCTAGGAGGATTTGGTCAGATGATTTCTTTCTGGAGTGGGTGGGTTTGTGTACATTCTGTGTATGTATCTTCTGCAGGATGTGAGTATGTATATTGGATTGTGTATGGTGGGTGTCTATGTGAGGGAAGGGCTTTCAGAGTGTGTGGCTTGCGGATCTCTTTCTGGAGTGAATTGATTTTTGCCTTGGAAATGGATGAGTGAAAGTGGTGTGAGTGGATTTCTGCTAAGTTTTGCTCCTTGAAGCTAAGGTCACTTGATTCAGTTTCCTTCACTGCACAATGCTGAATGTTAGAGGGACACAAAATGGAGACCTCAGAGGAATCCTTTTGCATGGCTATAATCATTATTACAAACAATAGGGTAGATTGTGAGTACACTCTGAACATGCTGTGCTGCCACAGTTTCTCCAACATAGTGAAGGCTTCCTACTTCTCAGTAGACCTGCATAAGTGGGATTTTTTACTGCATGAGTGGGATTTCACTTCTGGGCAGACATGCTCCTAAAAGTGTAATTTAAGGAGGCTTTATACATTATTTCAGTACTTGCTGCTGTATTCTAAAAACTTCTTTTCTATGTGGATCTAAGGCAGGGGTTCCCAACCTTTTTGACTCATGGAGTCTTTTTTAGAATCAATTTCATTTGGGGAGCCCCTAAGAGGCCTAACCTATGTCTTCCAAGTTAATGGTGTTTAGGAAAAGTGTTGCTTTTGTTTCTTATTCTTTAATTTCATTCAATTTTTATTTTCCTGAAGTGGCTGCAGAACACCTGGGAATGCACACAGAGACGTAAAGGCTCATCAGAGCACATGTTGGGAACTGCTGCTCTAAGGTATCATTTTCACCTTCTGCATACTCAGTTTTGCAGGTATACTCTCTGCCTCACTTTTTGCAATAGATAGTTGCTTTTGTTTTCAACATTTTTTGTGTTACTTGACTAAGAAAGAAATGCATGGGATCAATCTGTTACAGGGAATGCAGACGGGCGGCTGTGGGCCACCCTGGGAAGCGGCAGATTGGGGCCGAGGCTGTCCCACGACCCAGCCCTGATCCTCCCTTTTGCCGCCTGGGAAAGGAGCTGGCTCAGTGTGTCTGGACGCTGACCTGGAAGGATGTCATCAGAGCGACCGTCGTGTGCAACGATGGGTGCTCTGATGACGTCCTCAGGAAGGGGTTGGGGCACCCGGCGTCTGGCTGCCCCTCCCCTTCCTTGCCTCCAAGACAGCGCAAAGCGCCGTCTGCAAAGGGAGTTAGTCTTACTAAAGTTACAGGACTAACTTTGGGACTTGTGTGCTTCTGTGCTTTAATTTCTATGTCAGAACTCCTAGAATAATTAGCACATGCTCAAAGGTGGATTTTAAGAAATCTTTCCAGGACCCTAGTCACCTTAATCTATCAAGATGTTCATCCTAACACCTCCTTTTAGGGCTCAAATAATAATTGTTGTCCCCAAAAGCCTCTTGGGGTGTAATTTGCTATCCCTGAGCCTCTTTTATGCCTTAAAAGGCTTTCTACAGACTTATTTGAGCCACTGGTAAATTTACATATAAGACAATGCAATGTAAAGACCTGGTCCACAGTATTTAGAAGCTTATCTGAAAAATATTGTGTCTAGGGTTTAGAGACCACATCTAAAAAACTGACGGATCTCTAATTAGAAGGATCTGTTGTGTCCCCTTTCTTGACACAATACTAGATTGCCACCCTGAGGGAAAGTTGCCAGTTGATACATAAATAATTTTGCAGGATTTGGTGACTATCACTTGATGTTTATTGTGAACATCTCAGGGGAAATAATATTTTCTCCAGGAGCCTTGTCACTTTGGAGTGAGGAAATCAGATTTTTCTCCTATTTCAGCAGGAGACACAGGTGGACATTCAGGAAATTTATCAGAACTCTGGATCATAATATACTGTATTGTTGCTCATAAAGATGCACCTAAAATGAGCAACCAATATATCTCAGGTGCAACTGGGGAAGCAGAGCAGTTATAAGAAAAACCTCTCTGTATCAAATTCTAGAATTTGTCTTCAGCAAGAGCCAGACCCAAAAATCTCCAATTGTTATAAAACAAGCCTCCCCCCCACCACAAGAAAGGTTCTATATTCTCTCCATTATTGTTTTAGAAAAGAAATGGCATTAGCACTGTCTATATGTTTTGCCTGCCTTGTTTACTCAGCTCCTTTTTCTTGGACTTGCATACTCTACCAAACCAGGACTGAAGGACCACAGATATTTTTCCTGGTATGGTAGTAGTAGTAGTAGTAGTAGTAATAATAATAATAATAATAATAATAATAATAAATTTTTATTTGTAACCCACCCCTCTGCTTGGCAATCGGGGCGGCGTACAACAAGGTTAAAAAGACAACAATTAAAGCATTCCTTCATCCCACACCCTAACTCTCCCACCCCCTAAAACTGACTTAAACTGCAATGGAAGTAAAATCAAATTAACACAAATAAAATACAATAAAATCAATTTCTTGGCTAACATGTCATGGCGCCAAGAGGGGTAAGTAGCAGATCACCTCCAGTTAGCTGGGCAGTTATTCCGGGAATGCCTGCCGGAAGAGATCCGTCTTTACTGCCTTTTAAAAGGCAGCAAGAGTGGTAATAAGACGGATCTCGTCTGGCAGACCATTCAACAGTCTGAGAGCGGTCGTTGAAAAGGCCCTCTGGGAGGTCTGCGAGAGCCTGGTCTTCATGGGCTGCAGCAGGTTCCTCCCAGAGGACCGAAGTGTGTGTGTGTGGGAATCATACGGGGAGAGGCGATCCCTGAGATAAGATGGCCCCAAGCCATGTAGGGCTTTAAAGGTTAAAACTAACACCTTGTACTGTGCCCGGAAACTGATCGGCAACCAGTGGAGGGATTTAAGCACAGGTGTTATATGTTCCCTCCTAGATGTTCCAGTAATTAACCTGGCTGCCATGTTTTGTACCAGTTGAAGTTTCTGGGTTAGGCACAAGGGTAGCCCCATGTAGAGTGCGTTACAGTAATCCAGACGTGAGGTTACCAGAGCGTGTACCACAGTTTCCAGATCCCTCATGTCCAGATAAGGGTGCAGTTGGCGTATCAGCCGAAGCTGATAACAGGCATTCCTGACCGCCGCATTCACCTGACTAGTCATGTGAAGCGACGAATCTAAGAGTACCCCAAACTGTGAACACAGTCCTTAGAGGAGAGTGTGACTCCATCCAGGACTGGAGACTGTATTCCCAAATCTGGTTTCGGGCCCGCAAATGTCAGTACCTCCGTTTTGTCTGGATTTAGTTCCAATCTGTTTTTCCTCATCCAATCCATTACTGCTCTGAGACAGTCATTAAGAGGAGAGACGCCATCTGAAGTCTGAGCCGATGATCTGGTCATGGAGAAGTAAATCTGGATGTCATCAGTGTACTGAGGACACCGCGCTCCATGCCTCCGAATGATCTCACCCAGCGGCTTCATATAGATGTAACCACTGGGATGCAGTGGCTCAAGTGGTTAAGACACTGACTCAGTTGATTGCAAGATCAGCAGGTTGGCAGTTCGAGGCCCGGGTGTTGCATGATGGGGTGAGCTCCCATCACTAGTCCCAGCTTCTGCCAACCTAGCAGTTCAAAAGCATGCAAATGCAAGTAGAGCAATAGGTACCACTTTGGTGTTAAAGTAAACAGCGTTCTGTGCAATCATGCTGGCCACATGATCACAGAGTAGTCTCTGACAACGCTGGCTCTTTGGCTTAGTAACAGAGATGAGCACCGCCCCCTACAGTCAGACAAGACTTGACAACCTTGTCAACAGGGAGTACCTTTACCTTTACCTTTAGAGTTCTTAGAGGGATCTAGAGACGGGGTGCACTTGAGATCCTGGGATTTTATGCAGCCCACAGGCCACAATTTGATTACACCTGGTTTAAACAGTGTGGTTTTACCATCTGCAGCTGTTTATGCAACAGAAGTAGAAGTGACCATTTCTGTTGGTGGTGACAGCACACACTACATATTTGTACTGTGTCTTATATATAAAGGAGAAAATTTCCTAGGTAACAGATGTGTGCTGTGAATACATAATGCATTGTAGCTCCAACAAAATTAACTTTCCATTAAATAATACAATCCTCTAAAACAAACATTTCTCAATGGATGAAAATGGCACAAAAAGTCAAGTTGTTCTATAACAGATTCTTGAAGATGCATTTTAGAATTATAAATTTTACTGACTTGAGGTCTTTCTTCTGGTTCATGCGACTTATTCAGGGAGACAGGTTTTTAAAACGTTTTCCCCTCCAATGATTTTCTGCTAAAAATCTTTCTCCTCTCTTTAGCTGTTTTCTTCCCCAGACAAAGTTATACGGACTGATGTGTTTCCCCCTCTATTGAAGAAAAATAGCTTGCGTGTGTGCGTGCATAGCAAAAACCATCCAGAGGGAAATATATATCTTCTGAGGCAGACTGCAGTCTCTGCATATATATATATTTAGTGAAATAATTCTTCCTAGAATATATGGCCCAATTTGCATGTTCCAAAATACTTGAGTAAATGTCTCTTTCACGTAATTTTCTGATGCCATTCTTCTCTCTTGTTAAAGGCATAAGTTCCAGTTTTTGGAAAGAGTGTCACAGGAGGAAATCATGGTGGGTATTTTAAGGGACAAAACATTAACCATGACAGTGTAAATTCAAGAGGTATTTATTTTTAATGATATTGTCCCCTCCAAAGAAAAAAGTCATGAGGCTTTGGTCCATTTTGACAGTTACAAATTCTTATCTGTTACCAGATCAAATGAACCAGAAATATGCAACTGGTTACATCTGACTATTATTCGTACACAACTAGAAAATTGCCAGGTTGGCAGTAATGTGGTTCTGTTTTCTATGTGGGGGAGCAGAAGCTTGACAGAAAAACAGCATCTGTTTCAGTTTTATGCAGCTTATGGATAAAAACTGATTATAAACATCTCAAAGCTAGCTAGAGCTTTCAGGGGACTATCACATGGGGATGGAATATGAATGGTATCACTCCCCCGTCCTTATCCCATCCTAAACCTGTCTTTACCCCAATGGTGAGACAGGCTTTCAAATTGTTGCGCTGATCGTGTTATTAACTGCCATTTAGTCATCAGTAAAGTACCACTGTAATAACGCAAACTTCCCTTAATACAAAATGCTGACCAATGAAGCTTTACTGATGGCTTAATGGCAATTTAATGACGTGATTGGCACGACTTCATCTGAAAGCCATTGTGGTCATTCACGCTTTCCAGATGGGATAAGCGCAATTGACATGTGAAAGTCCTTTCTGTGATTGAGCAGGAAGGATGGAACAATGATGAGATAGGGACATCCCTTGTGTGATAATCTCATAAGAGAGGTACTGATCCAGAGAAGATGGTCTCCATTCTGATGTTTTACAATGAGATGTTCTGCTTTCCTTGGGGAGGGAGGGGAAGACATTGCTTCCTGGAATTGTCTTCGCATGACTTTCAGAGACCCCTCTTCCTCGCCTTGTCATGGTTCATATCCTACATCTCCCAACTTTCTCTGTAGTATTTTCCAGACCTGGGGAGACTGCTCTGGGAAGAAAGAAACAGGAATGCAGGCTTTCCTCTGCACAGTTGCACACACCTACATCTGGATCCTTCTCACTACTTGCAAGATAATTTACTTAAATTTTTCCCAAGCAAAAAGTTATTTTTTATTGGAGAGGGTCATTTTTGTGCCCTGTGGGTCCAGTGTTTTTTTTAAAGAGCTGCCCTCAAAGCTCCCATGTACATTCTAGAGGGCATGAGAGACAATTCTGCTATGTTTGAGGGAGGCTGCTGTGCCATCTACCCTTTTTAAAATTGGAAATGAACAGAAATGTGGGCTAGAAATGTGGGACACCCAATTTATTTGGTTCAGTGGGAGAAAGTGTGAAAGAAGGGAATTAAATATTCAGTTTCACAAAACTTAAAAGAAAATTTCTATAAAATTTTCTATCATTGGTACATGAGACTAGATAAAATTTCTAAGATATACAAAACAAAAACAAACCACAAAACAACAACAGGTGTTGGAGGTGTGGTGATTCTCTGGGGACTTTCTTCCACTTTTGGTGGACTCACAAAATGGCTAATAGATATTGGAAAAGAGTAAATGAAACTATAAGTTCTACTCTATATAAAAATATAAAAATATTGGCAGAATGCTACCTCTTAGGAACTTTTAATGAAAAAGTAGAAAATAAATTTAAGAAAATATTATATTACTTAATAACTACAGCTAGAATGACTTATGCCCCAAAACGGAAAGCTAAAGAGATCCCTAAAGAAGAAGAGTGGCTTCTAAAATTATATGAAGCTACAGAATTGGATAACACAGTTGTTAAAGAAAAAACCAGCAGATGTAGTTTATGGTGAATGGAAATCAGACTTAAATCGTTTTGATAAGATGTGGGGTCCAATATCAATTATAAGATTCCCAACAGTTAGATTAGAAATGAAGATGAATTGTGGATTTGATGGTATGTAATTGTTTTCTTTTCTAGTTGAAAGATACAGTTTATATGAAACTGGTGGATTGGTTAATGTGATGTTAAGTAATGTGATGTTAAGTATTCAATATTTATAGGGATAATTGTATGGATGGTATATGTATGGAAGGTTTTATATATGTGAAATTTTGTTTTTGAATTTTTTTTAAAAAAGGAAATGAACAATAAGTGCCCCCCCATGTCCCCTAGAGGGCCTTTGCAGACATTGGGGACAAAAAAAAAATGATTTTTTTTTTTTTGGGTGGGAGTTTTTTTCTGAGGTCTCCTCTTTCTGAGGTCTCAGTTTTTTCTGAGCCAGTGCAGTTGCCTAACTCCTGACAGTTGCCTACCCCAAGTGCAGTGGTGTTCCACAAAGGGGCGTCACCCGGTACAGGGGGCAGGGCTTAGGGGGTAGGCTTCAGGGCAGAGCCAAAAGAGGCTCCTCCCTCTGCACCCCTCCCTTTGCTCCACGCAGATTTTCTCTGAAGTAAAGCTGAGCAGGGCAGGGACTGAGGAGGCTGGGTCTTCTCCCTCCCTGCCCCCGAGGCTTGGGACTGAGGACGCCAGGTCCTCTTCCTCTTTGGTGGGGAGCACTCACCAGGTGTCACCCCCCACTTCAGTGGTGTCACCTTGTGCAGCCCACACACCTTGCACCCCCCCTAGTGAGGCTACTGCCCAAGTGTACTGGCTGAGATGATGCATGGTGGGACAAAATTGGGCAGTATTTAAAACTTGGGAGATGGGAGTATGGGCCACCTATGTCTTTAAAAAAAAACCTTGCATTTCATATTTTGCACAATAAAAAACTAGAGTAAACTCAAATCTCCCCAGAGAATTTAAGCAAATGGAAGTACTTTAAGCTTAAAAGCTTGCCTACCTGAGAATATTTTGAGGGTGACAGAAGCTCAATGCTTCATTGACTTTTTTTTCTGACACATGCAGTTTTCAAACTGTGAACTTTTCCCAAGCACTCCTCTGCTGTGAATATCAAATAAGGAGAAGATGTGTATCTAGGTATCAGTGTGTCATATGTAGCTGAAAGTAGATAAAGTGCCTGTCAGAGAAATGGGGCCAGAAGGGTTAGGTTTCCAAGCAACCATATGCAGCTAGGAATCAAGAGCTAGCACATATTTTGCAGAACTCTTGGATAGCCTGCTGAAGCTAGAGGTATCCACGAGTTAAACTCATGATGTTTTGAAAGATCATTGAATGGTTTGAAGGTCAGAAATGTCTAGTCTATGAATAATTCTTAAACTGTAACCATGGGTCCAGGAACAGAAGGATGCAGATTGATCTCCCACTGGCTGCATCTGCACTGCAGAAATAATCCAGTCTGATACCTAAATGCTATGGAATTATGCAAAATGTAGCTTAGTTAGACATTTAGCCTTCTCTGTCAGGGAGTTCTGGTGCCACAATAAACTACAATTCCCAGAATTCCATACATTGAGCTATGCCAGTTAAAATGGTGTTAACTGGATTATTCCTGCAGTGCAGATGCAGCCTAAGTCTGGCCAGTGGGGCAAAGCCCCTCTGAAATGGTCAGGTACCCAGGATCATGGTCAGCAAGATGTCTAAGCACTTGAGACCTCTGAGGAACTACCAACCAGAATGTTCTAGTTTATAACCATTATTGCATTTGTTTAATAGGGGGCTGGAGCAGACGGGCATGAAAGAATGGCCCAAGTCTGCTCCGGCCAGAAGGGGGTGGGAATCTTGCTGAATAAACGGCCTGCTCCCAAGGTGGGCCATGCATGCAGGGGCTGACCCATGCTGCCAGGAGCCAGATTATCCCAGCTCCTTTTTGCTTTGGTCCTAAAGACCAGAGCGTGGCTTTGGCATGGCTTCCAGCTACTTTGGAGGCATGCTTTGTCTAAATGGCATGCCTCCAAAGTGTCCAGAAGCCGCTTCATTTTGACTGTGTGCTTCACCCCTGGGTCTTCTATATATTTTTCTTTCCTCCACATATTATATGCATAAACAATTTTATGTTTCATTTATTATTTTGTCATTGCTTCATGGTATTCACCTTTTTAACTGCTTTAGTTGGTGGTACTATTATTATTCACAATGTTCTGTGTGTTTACTGTTTTGTAAAAGCACACATGCAAATACTGTATACAAAATTCATAATGATCTGCCTGCCAGTCCTTGAGGCATTCCTCATCTTTAAAAAAATCCCAGAGTTCCTTACTGAAATGTAGACCACAATTTTGGGGTTATTAATAATACACCACATGTTCTTAGTGAAAGGCAACCAGCTTAGGGCCTTTACAGACTGCCAGAAATAATGCAGCTTGAGGCAACTTTAACTGCCCAGGCTCAGTGCTAAGGAATCATGGGAACTATAGTTTACTGTGGCACCAGAGCTTTCTGACAGAGAAGGCTCAATGTCTCAGAAAAAACTACAGTTCCCATAATTCTGTAGCACAGAGCCAGGACAGTTAAAGTGGCTTCAAGCTGCATTATTTCTGGCAGTCTGTAAAGGCCCTTAGAGATCCTTTAAAAGACTTTGAAATTAAAAGCATCCACAGATTGTGCAACTGATTGAAGAAACCTCCTACAGAGAGAGAGGACAGCACATTTTCATGGCTTACTGGATAGTCATTAATTGTAGTTCCAAGAAAGGTCACAGTGAAACTGAATTAATGATTTGAAGGGCACCTAAAGCCCTTTTGGATAATAATTTGACATTGCTGGCTTATATAATTTTCCCTGAAATGTATGTCAGACAAAAGTGTTCTGTTTAGAGAAGAGATCTGATACATTACGACTACCACATAAGCAGGGCTCCCCAAATTTAATCAGCAAATATCTCAGACCTCCATGACTGCAAAGAAGGATTGCAAGTTTTTGCTTTCTGTAGACTTTGCAAAAGCAGAAGGCACAGATAATGTTACTATTGGGACACAACTCAATGGTAAAACCATTTGGAAGACCTCCTTGGTTGTAACACCCCAGAATGTCCTCCTCAGAAAGGCTCCTATTTTACCGTATTGGGGAGGAGTGATTGGGCTTAGATTTATTTACTGTTAGAATGTATACCTCTGGCAGGTTTTTAAAATCTCTAATTAATTGTTTACTATGTACAGCGCTTAATAAATAAATGATAATAATAATAATAATAATAATAATAATAATAATAATAATACGCATAAGCATTTTAGATACAGTGTTAATATTGGCTGGGTTTCTGATTGTGTAGCTTTTAATGGGTTCATTTAGTTTTTAAAAAATATTTATGTTTTGATTTATTCTTATGAAGAAAAAATACATACATACATATAGCTTTCTTACAAAGAAGAATATGTAGACTGATTTATTCTTTCTTATAAAAAAAAAATAGGAATATGATTGAAGAGCAAGATATAACATAGTCCTTTCCCCAAGTCATCTATAACCTGTACAAGAGACTCCAGAGAAGTCCTTCTCTCACTTCATATCAGGCTTATGTAACTTAGCCTTAATAGTTACAAGCTGAAGTGTTCCAGATTCTGGAATGTTTGCATATGCATAATAAGTTATATTGGAGATGGGACCCAAGTCTAAACACAAAATCCATTCATGTTTTATTTATACCTTATACACATACCCTCAAGGCATTTTGCTACCTTCCCCTCCCCATTACTAAAAGCACAGAAAAGAGATGGGACTGTGAGAGAAATTCATAGTACTTCTTTTTGTTCTCCAGAGTCTAGTGCACAGTGAACACAGCACTTGCCTTTCATAGAGGACAATGCTAGGTAAATATATCTGGGATTAAAGCCTCAATGGGATGAATGCAGTGCTTTGCAGATTTTTAAAAAAATGACTGTTCTGGAGATCCATTTAATGTTGACCTGCTTTCAATACTGCTGATAGTACTTTTTCTCTTTCTAGATACCAAAATAACTTGTGTAATACAAAAATTGAAATTTATCTGGAAATGAAGGAAGTCTGTAACTGAAAAAGATAGACAAGAAGGTAAGAACTGAACACCAATGGTATGTTTAGCCTGGAGAACCAGAGACAGAGAGAGAGAGAGAGAGAGAGTGAAATGTCATGATAGTCATCTTTAAATATCTGGGTGGCTTTTATGCGGAAGATGGAACATGCTTATTCTCTCCTACCCCAGAGGACAGGCCCCAAACCAATGGATTCAAGTTA
Organism: Phrynosoma blainvillii; assembly: GCA_026167975.1. Lineage (NCBI taxonomy): Eukaryota > Metazoa > Chordata > Lepidosauria > Squamata > Phrynosomatidae > Phrynosoma > Phrynosoma blainvillii. Next base: position 207,942,318 of record JANUYF010000004.1, read on the forward strand.
TAAAAAAAGAGCTTTCAGATAAACATTAGGAACACAATCCTGATTGTAACAGCTGTTTGACACAGCAATATGATGTTTTTAAACCAAAATTGGATGCCTACCTATCACAGATTCTTTAGTTGGGAATTCCTTCTACTCCCGAAGCCTCTAGATATGTCTTGAATAATTAAATACAATTACACAGCAGTAAAGAAAAACATATATCTCAAGTGTGGTTGAAGCACTTTAAATAGGCATTTTCTGTGTTTCATTTGCATTAACATTTTTTTTCAGAGTATGTCTGTGTCCAAGCTGTTTTCACAACACTCAGAACAACTTCTTTCACCCCTTGAATTGAGGTTTCATTAAAAATATTTGCCTCTAGCAACAAGTACTGACCAAGAAAATCCCATAATATAGTCGTATTGATCCTAGGAAAAAATAAGGAGGAGAAAGCCATTGACTTAAAAAAAACAGTATAAATAAGACATTCATTTTAATCTGTTTAAACCATTACCTGGTCTTCAAAGTCGAATTCATTATCAGCAAGATCTCTAGTATCCGCAATGAGATTAAGGTCAAGTTCGCATGGCCCTGAAAGAGTAAAGGGAACACAAATTAAAACTAATAGGTTTTGCTCTATGTCTCTGTGTGCACACACTGCCATCCAAGAGAAGCATTTTTGCCTACACATTCTCCAGAGGGCTGTTTTAAAAGATGGAACAGCATATTTCTGTTCATTCTTTCAGGTTAGTACTCATCTCAAAAAATGAAAATGATTGAATCCAAAAGATGGAGAAACTACAGGGAGGAGGAAGGGAAGTGTTTCTATAATTACTGAAAGGAAAGTGAATAGTTGTGGATGGTCCTATATGACAAAAATTCTAATCTTAAACAAGAACTGAGTCATATTCAAAATAGTCCTTTAGTTATGAATCCCAGTGAAAGCTTTTATTCCCTAACACTGTATGGCTGCAGCAACATAAATCAACAAAGGGTGTGTCTACACCAGGGGTAGGCAACCTTTCCCCTTTAAGGGCCGAGGGACTTCAGCTCCCAGAAGCCTCAGCCATGTTGGCCAATAGTACCATGTTGGCCAATAGCTCCTGAGATTCTGGGAGCTGAAGTCCCTCGGCCCTTAAAGGGGAAAGGTTGCCTACCCCTGGTCTACACTGTAGAAATAATGCAGTTTGACACTACTTTAAGTGCTGTAGCTCTATCTTATGGTATTGTAAAGTGATTATATTATGATGTCAACTGCATTATTTCTACAGTGTAGATGCACCCTTAGGTGACAGTTGGGCCCATTGAACCTTGAGAGAATTGCATCTGAGGAGGCAGATGTAGGCTTGCATGCTTGGTGGAAGAGGACGACCATCCCAGATAGAAGGAGTGTACCGTTCTTCAGTCAAGGGTATACGATAGCTGCACTCCCCTGCTAGAACCTCCAGACAAGTTCAAGGCCACCCCTTTTAAAAGGCCTTTTTTATTCTGTCTGTCAATATTATCCAGAAGAAAATAGTTCCAAATGTAGTGAAGCACAAAAGTTGCTCTTTAGGATTTCCACTGGTCTCAAAGGAGAACAGTCAATGATCTTTAAAAGAAGGGCTACAATAGAATGGTTATTCAAAGTGAAAAGCAGAGGCTTTACCAGTAAATGCATTCATAGCCTAGAATGTTATTTTCTAGGTAGGGGATCTTTCTCCAACTACCAATTTTTCTTTCTGTTTTTAAAGTTAAGAATTGATTTAATTTTTTTCCTTCAAAGAAAAAAGATAAGGCATGAAGAGGGACAATTTCAAGAAGAATGGTTTGCATCAGTTATGTGATTTTATTTCTCCATCTCTGCTTGTGAATCTTTCTGTTGTTCTTTTATTATATTGTTTAATTTACTGAGTGCGTTTATATACTGCCTTTCCTTCTGTTTCATTAAGGCAGTCTATTTGATTCTCTTCCTCTCTGTTTTATTCTTAGAACACCACCACAAGGTAGGTCAAGCTGACAGAAAGTCAGCCATCCTTTTTTACTCTGCTCTTCCCGCTCCCTCAACTTGGTTCCAAAAACAGAAACAGCCAGCCTCTGAGAAAAGGACTAGTTACAGAGGGGAGATCAGCAGGAATGCAAAAAATGAACCATCTCTATTTCACATTCATCCTTTCTCTGCAAGTCATGTTAGATTCATCTTGAAAAATGCAGGTGAATGCAATATTTGATAACATTGCATGAATTTCTGTCCGCAGCAAAGAGAGTTTAATTATTTTCCTCTATACCACAGCAACATTTTTTGTGAGTAGTTTATTTTGTGTGTGTAGTTTACTCTGGTTCCAATGGAAGTCATGTTTTAAACTCTACCTAATTTGTTTATGGTGAATCAGAAAGAATATCATAACCTGTAAGAGCAACTCTCACATTCATGTCTTTTTGGTTTATGAATGAATGAATGAATGATACTTTATTACGGTCAAAGACCAGCATGGTTTATGAGATATGATCTGATGAGATCCATAGAAAGTTTATAAGCTATCTGTTATTTGAACACAGCATGTTAGAAAAAGGGTTTTGAAATAGAGGATTGAGTAAAATAGTTTCTTGTTAAGACAACAACTGATTAAGGATTGGATTTGGAATGAAAAACGACCTGTTTCATTTTCATCCTCACGTATTTCTAACAGAAAAAAAAAACTACTGAATCCCCAAAGTGCAAAATTTTATGGGAAGTTGTTGCCCTTAGCAACAACCTTATTATTACATGGTAGGGAGCAACAATGAATAAGAATATTTTATTGTCTGTGGAACCTGGAAATAGTTCTTTTTAAATTTCTTTTTTCTGCCTATCAGTTACAGGATTGTAAGTTGCAATGACTGTTGCAGGAATAGGTCAAAGTCTTACATGCCATATACACATACACCAAGTGGATGCACTGAAATTCTGGAAGTATAGTAACAAAAAGTAACATCTCTAAGCTCTAGTTTCAACACTTTTAAGGCTAAGTCCATAAGTCCACTTCATAAAAGGATCATAATCATTACACCTCCATATATACCAGAAGTTAGTCTCTGCACCATGAAGACCCTGTTGTAATCCTCTGGACGACTGTGATTGATAAAGTTAGAGAAGATCTGAATGTAAATTAGTTTTCTTTTTGATCCTATGTAACAATACTGCAGTAAATTTCTTGAAATCATCTGACACTATTTGAAACTTGACTCCCCCGAAGAGTAATAATGGGGTGATGTGCTATGGGTTTATTATGTTAATTGTTATGATTTTCATTGAAATGGTTATTAGGATTTTAACTATGTCATTGTTTAATACTGTTTTAAGAGGGGGGGAGGGATATGCCTTTTATTGTAACTGTTTTATGCTGTAAACCGCCCGGATTGGGCAACCATTGGGCGGTATATAAATAAATTATTATTATTATTATTATTATTATTATTATTATTATTATTATTATTATTATTATGAAAGGAGAAATTACACAGGCAGTGGAAGTGACTGTGAAGACTGACTTAAAATGCTGCTTTGCCAAAGTCTTTGAGTAAACAAAACAAAACAAAACAAAAATACTTTGACTCTCCATCCTTTAATTCAGGTTTTGTAAATTTTACTCATTCTAACATTTTAAAAAAAGAATTATGATTAAGGATTTGTCTTTGATCTGCTTTCCTGTATTTTAGAGAGAGAGAGATAGAGAGAGAGAGAAATAAGAAGGTGCTGATGAAACAATAGCTGACCACCTTCTGAAACAGCTTTTAATGAAACTTTTTTTCACATTCCACATTTCAAGTTTACAAAACTGAATACCAATCTGGTTATGCATACTCAAATTTCAATACAGTTATCCATTGATTTTTTTTATCTATGGATTCAAGCATCCACAGTTTGAAAATATAAAAAAAAATATAAATTCTAAAAGGCAAACCTTGAGTTTGCCATTTTATATAAGAACACATTCCACTACCCCATTGTATTTAATGGGACTAGAGCATCCACAGATTTTTGTATCCATGTAGGGGGGGGGGCTAGAGCCAAGTCCCAGTGGATACCAAGGGCCCACTGTATTATGGTACTCTGAAACAAAGATGTGGCATCCTGCTCAGCAGATTAAAATTTTTTGAAACAATACAGCCCTACAAAAGAAACTGTTTAATGCTTGTTCATACATTGGAAGGTGTGACCATTATCCACACATGCAAACAGCTTTGTATCATCGCAAAAATTACGTTGTATGGATTATGATAAGCTCCACAGATGGCAAGAAATATTCTTTATGGTAGTAGTATTTGGTAGTACATGGAACTACTTCTATTACTTTGTCAGAAATAATTTGCTGGTTACAGGGGCCATGTAGATCCTATGCTTGAACAGCTCCATGGACCACCAGTCTGTTTCCAGATTAGGTCCAAGCTACTCTATGATTCTATGAGTCTGTGATTCTATTCAGCAGACTACGGGCCTTTGCAGACTGCCAGAAATATTGCACATTAAATTGAGGCACTGCCCTGGCTCAGTGCTAGGGAATCATGGGAACTGTAATTTATTGTGGCACCAGAGCTCTCTGACAGAGAAGGCTCAATGTCCCAGAAAAAAATACAATTCCCATGACTCCCTAGCACTGAGCCAGGACAGTGCCTCAATTTAATGTGCACTATTTCTGGCAGTCGGCAAAGGCCCCATATCTCCTTGTATGAGCCTGCCTGCACCTTGAGATCCCCAGGAGAGACTGTTCTCTCAGTTGCACCACTTTCACAGACATATCTTGTGGACATGTGAGACAGGTCCTTATCAGTGGCTGCCCCTAGGCTCTGGAACTCACTTCCTAGGGAGGCTGTCTTTCCATTGGTAGGCAAAGACTTTTTTCATTCCAACAAACTTTTGAGAACTGAAAGTTCTTTAAAAAAGGGCTTTCAACTGTACTTTAAAAAAAACCCTCTGTTTTGTATCATCTTTAATTGTAATTGCAATGGCAACAACAATTTTTTAACATCCACAGAGCTTGAAGATGTGTAATTTTATGGAACCCAACTTGAGCCTGTTTTGCAAAACAACACAGAAAACAATCCCCATCTCACCTGCTACAGATTCATGAGGAGGAAACAGTTTGCTGTCAACTGCCATGCTTATGTCACGGAATACTTCCTCTTCATCTCTGTCGGCATCAAACTGATAACAAAACAGAGGACAATCAGATCAAGGAGCCAGGAATAATATTTATGCAACTAGCAAATGTCATTGAAGCATGACACCGAGGACTTTAATTTCAGTATTAACTATCTGCAGATTAATATATTGATTTTTCAAACATAAATACTGAAATATTATTACTATTTGCATTTGTAACATGTCCTGTCTACAGGACACTATGGGTGACAATCATATATTCTAGTATTATACAATTTGAATCTCACAGCAACTCTATGATGTAGGTTAGGTTGTGAGGTAATAAATGTACAAAATTGGGACCATGTATAAAGTGTCAGATATTCCCTCATTTTTACCTGTACTAAACCCTCCCTTTGTCACCTTCCATTATAATGGATATTTATGGATTATTCCACACATTTTTTTTCGTGCTTTGAAACTAATTAAATCATTGTTTAGCCCTTCTCTTGACAAAGCTAAATGCTAATTAGAGACACTCACCATCAGAGCTTGAACATAACTAGTTAATTTTGATTAGTTGCAGAGCCTTGAAGAAGTATTCCCTACCCCCTGGACTTTCCCACATTTTGTTGTATTACAGCCTGGAAGTGGCGTGGATATAATTGTCATTATTATCACATGATATACACAGAATATTCAACATTGTGATAGTGTAAAATATTTTTAAACTTTGTGGAAAGCCTAAGAATGGGTGTGGGGAGGTGAAGGAGGTGCTTGCTGGGAGGTGATTGCTCACCAGCTTACCCCTTTGGAGCCAAACTTGCCTTGCACAACTCCCAGGGCGTTTTCACACAGGCAGCTCTAAAGCCCCCTGGAAGCCCCCTGGAAGCAATCAAGAGCCGTTCCGGCGGCGAAAACAGCCGCCGCCGGAAGGGCTCCTGATTGCCTCCGGCAGCAGCCCCTCTAATTCCTTTTTAGAAAAGGAATTAGAAATATGGGGCTAAAGCCGGGAGGGCGCAGGGATGGCGCAGGGATTGCGCAAGATGGGGCGGGGCTTGCTGCGATGTCGTGTAAACACGACAAGCAAGACCCCGGAGTGAGGCAGGGATGGCGCAGGATGAGGAGGGGCTTGCTGCGACGTCGTCTGAACTTTTAGGTTCTGGAGCCGGAGTGGGGCGAGACGGAGGTAGGTTTGCCTCCGTTTAAAGCCCCGTGTGAAAACGTCCCCAGACACTGAAATCTGCTCCTGAAAGCCTTCTAATCCTCCAGAGCAGATCAGGTACACAGGTAAGGAGGCTGCAAAAGGGTCTGTGGATTTGATCCACCAGCATTTCCTGTTCCAATGGAAGAGTAGTATGGCTGGATAACATGCTCTCAAAAGATCAAACCTTTCAAAGTTCTAATAGCATTTTAAATAGCTATTATGAATGGAAACATTCTTCTGAAAATAATATTTGCAAAGATCTGATACAGTTTGAGTCTTCCTTATCCAGAATTCCAAAATCTAAAATTTTCCAAAATCCAAAAATGGATGGCTGAAATAGTGACACCTTTGCTTTCTGATGGTTCAATATATACAAACCTTGCTTCATGAACAAAATTATTAAAAATCTTGTGTATAAAATTACCTTCAGGTTATGTGTATATGAAACATAAAAATGAATTTCCTCTTTAGACTTAAGTCCCATCTCAAAGATATCTCATTATGTATATACAAATATTCCAAAATCCAAAAAACTCTGAAATCCTCATTCTGATCCCAAGCATTTCAGATGAGGGAGATTCATCCTGTAGAATCTAACTCTCTCTCACTCCTTCTGCCAGGCAACAAATACAAAATTCCCAAGTAATTTTCCATAGGAATGAAGAGAACAAGGAATGGATACATATGCCTGTCCCCTGAGCAACTTCAATGTTTTTTACCCCAGAGCTACAATCGTAATGTTTATAGATTTGGTAATAGGTTCACTGAACAAAAGTAGCAAAATTCTAGCAACTGGGCTGTTAATCTTGCATATCCTTCATTGCTGATAATACTTTCTTCCTCCTTAGATGAGGCCAAAATAAAATAAAATAAAATAAAATAAAATAAAATAAAATAAAATAAATTACTTGGTTTTAAAGCAATGATGAACATGTGTCCAGAGGTCATATGTTTATAAAACCTCTATCTGACCTGATTGCCAAGCTTGGAGTGGTTAAATTGGCAGCTAGCTCAATTTGGCAGAACACCCCACAATCTGGGATTATCAGTCATTTGAGACTAATATTTCTTCCTATAAACAGTTAATTCAAAGAGCAAACACCTCAAAACTCAGACTTTTAGCAGACTTCTGCTAGCATTCCATAGAAGACTTGACCCAAGCTCAGTGCCACTCCATGAAGCCTGGCTTTGTTCAAAATAGTACAGTGTGCAATCTATAACAATGGCTCATTCATTTTTCTTAAAAAAAAAAAAAAAATGTTCCAGCTTTAGTTATTGAAAGCAACAGTCTATCAACTAGGAGCCATCACTACAGGCCAGCTGCTGTATATGTGTGGAAATCATGCAAGCCTCCATATGTTGTGGAACTGCAACTTTCATCACTCTTCACTACGGGTCATATTGACTAGGACTGCTAGAATGTGAAGTCCAAAAATATCCAGAGGGCCACATGATTTCACTTCTGATTTACATACACACCTCTAGGTCAAGAACATACATGCCAACACTTCTTGCAAAGCATATTCCTTCCACCATGTCATATTGATTTATCTCTTATCCCCTTAGAACTGTACACACAACCTAACCAAGCAAAAGGGTTCTATGGGAATTATTTATAATATCTCCATTAGCTAAGCTGAAAAAAAAATCAATTTCAGTACAACTGAACAACAACAACAAAACAAAAAAAATCACGGTTACTTTAAATAAGGTGGGGGGGTAAAAGAGAGTACTTCTCCCCCATTAAGTCCCACATAAATAAGCATAGCATGATGTCCTATGCACACATATTTCAAGGAGGAACCAACTGATTGTGAAACTAACTTCCACAGACTGCCTTCATACAAACACTTAAAAAATTAGTGGTTATTACTTCCAACTAATACTTATTTGAAGTTGTAGCCTTTCATGGCTGGCATCCATAGTTTTTTGTGGGTTTTTCGGGCTGTGTCACCATGTTCTAGAAGAGTTTTTTTCTGATGTTTCTGTGGCTGGTATCTTCTGAAGATTTTATTATTATTATTATATTAATTTTCCAAACTAACATGGTTATATGTCTTTGAACATGTTAGCTGTCATAGGGGGGTTGCAGACTGCCAGAAATAGTGCAAATTGAGTCCACTTTTAGGGTTAGGGTTAGGGAATCATGGGGACTGTATTTTATTGTGGCACCAGAGCTCTCTGACAGAGAAGGCTCAATGTCCCAGGAAAAAAACAACAATTCCCATGATTCCCTAGCACTAACCCTAACCCTAAAAGTGCACTCAATTTGCACTATTTCTGGCAGTCTGAAACCCCCCATAGACGGGTGGCTCTGGGCCACCCTGGGAAGCAGCGGATTGGGGCCGTGACTACTGCACGTCACAGCCCCGATCCTCCCTTTTGTTACCCTGAAAAGGCCGCCCTAAGAGCGTGTCAGAACGTTGCACCAGAAGGGCGTCCTGATGCCACATGCCATGCGTAATGGTGCACGGCGTCAGAGTGGCGTCGGCGTGGGGTTGGGGCAGCTGGCATGCAGCTGCCTCACCCCAACTGTGCCTCCAAAATGGCCCTTTGGGCCAATCTGCAGAGGCCCTTAGTTTACTGGCCAAATTCTTGGACTTCTTTGTTTGTTCCCTTCTCTGTCCTCTATTGTTTATTCTACCTATCCTGCTGAGGAGTTCTGATAAATTTAATTTTTTAGCATACTTCTGTGAAATTTTAGTTAGTCCTAATAAACATATGACCTACCTGTGGATTTTGCTTTTGCCTGTACTTTCCCCTTTTCCTCTGTTTCTTTGTTTCTTTCTGTCATCCCCTTTCTGCATGTGTTGCTTGTTTTTATTTATGTCTTGTCCTTTCCCTCACATTATAATTTTCTATTTTAGCAATCTTAATCAGTTGATTAGTCTAGTGAATAAAGTGAACATAAAATGTGTGGCCAAATAATGAAACTGAGCACAGAATGAACTCTATTTTTTAAAACCAAAATGAAAAAAACACAAAACTACCATGTTTAGTTGGAAATTCTCTTGTTGTGGGCTTAACATGTAACTAATGAGAAGGTTTACATTGTGATGAGTGGGTGATTACTTAGTATGAGATGCTAAAATGAGGGAGGAGAGCCAGGGTGTAAATCTGTCTGATTACTGCATTTTAACTGCCTTTCAAAATTTAATGACAGTTGTGCTGATCATCTCTGACAGAAGAAATCTATTTATTCCTCTCACTTTCTCCTCCTTAAATGAATTCCTAGCCAAATAAATTCTTTTAAAGTATGCCTGGCATGTCTTTCTCACTTCTGCAATGCAGATATTGTTTGTCACCACAAACCATAATAAAACTGGAAATTCGATAACAGAAGTCTCTTGGACAAGACGGTCAAATGGAATAAAATAGCAGTTGTAGTGAAACTCACCAGCATTTGTCTGTTTATTTTGGATTCTCAACTTGCTGATAATTAATAATAAAGGTTCTTGGATGATACACTATGTTAAGGAAAATGCAACATGGGACATACAGTAATAGAAATAAAATATGTATGTGATAGTCACAGTGACTAAGCAGGAACAATCATGAAGCTACACAGGTGAAAAGGATAATGTAATTTGGAAGCCTTGAGAGCCAAGGACAAAGTTATAGAGTGTATATTGAAAACACCTGTTATAGATTGCAAACACCTGAGATTCATTAAGTAGTCAAAGTAAAATGATGAAATACTTGGGTTGGTGTTAAGTATGGGATGATCTATGTAAACTAATCAAAATGAATGTACACACCCACTGGGTGGAAACTGACTAGTGGGTGGTGACTAACAATGGCTATAAGTGCAATGTTTGCCAATGCATATTGTGGTGTAGTGTGGAGTTGTTTGGAGTATTTTGGTGGAGTAGAGATTGTGATTTGTAGGGCATATAGTATTTATATATAGTAGAATAAAGTAGATCTTTTATATAAGACTACTGAGTTGTCTGGTGTCTTGAGGGAAGATACAAGAGCCAGAGGAATCCTGGAGAAGTTTGAAGACATCTCAGGAAGAAGAGTGAGAAGGCTTGGAGAGTTTGTCAGGGTCTTCAGCCTATTCTCTGAAACTCTGCTGCTTGGGAAAGAAGCATCAACCACTGATCAAAGCTGGTCAGCTCTGCTGCATAACAAGGTGGTGAGTTAGAGCCAGAGGTGAAGAGCTACAACTCCCATCATCCCTGACACACTATACACACTGAACTTGCACAGGACACTGCAGGGCTCAGTCTTGCTCTCTGGAGAAAACTGGGGGCTGTCATCCAAAATAGTAACTTTTCCAAACTCAGGAAAATTTCCTCACATTGAACCAGACTAATGGCTCATCTAGGTTAACAGTCTGTCAGCAGGTTGGGCTCTCACACAAGGTTCCTTCTCAGTTGTGTTATTCAAGATGTTTTAAGTGAAGATGGTATTCTTGGAAGGCAAGTATTCTGCTGAGTTATCCTCATAAAAAGTTTGGGTCCCTCTGTCTTCTTTTTAAAGGAGACTGGCAACTGGTAAGCTGCAGAAGAGCAATCTTCCAATCCCTAATAGTGTCCTACCAATCCTGTAAGATCTGCCCTTTGTTATCCCAATTAACTGTGCATACCCAGGATGTGTATCCAGGCCATGGTACAAAGTATATTCCACACATATTAATGAAATAAAACTATGTGCAATTTACAGACTCTAAAGACATTTCCACTGCTGCTTTGTAGATCAATCTACAACTCCCTCTTACCATTGCTGCCAAATAGCTTCCCAGAGAGACAAACATTTCCAAGATGGTATCAGACACATCAACAAGAAGCAGCTGGGGCTTGTCTGCTCTGGTCAGTCTGTTCTTACATTTATTCCAGATTTTAAAGGAGCTATCAAAGGTGCTGGACCCTGTCCCCAAACTACATTCAGCACCTGGGATGTTTCTAACATCTGGAATAAAATTTAGAGTGCATTAACTACACCACTGGTGCGGAAGTCACTGGCTGCCCCAATATCTCACTGAAGATTACTATTATTGCTGTTCCAGAAAGTAACTGTTTGCTAAAAGTTGTTTATGGAAACTTTGCTAATATAATTGCTCTGTTACTTGGTACTGTTAAATTTAATTTATGGAGGCACTGGGGATTAGGAGGAGGAGCAATGATACATATGAAAACGAATTGCATGAGACAGAAAACAAAGGGCAAGATTTTTCACTTATATTATTATGGAAGTATACATTCATTATTCTGGAAGACTACAGCTAAATATATGTGTAAAATTAGCTACTGCATTAAATCCCATGGGAGGTAAAAATATATATATACTGGATTGGATCTTCCAGATAGTTATATTTGCTTAAAAACATCCATGTTGGGAAGAGGATTTGGTGAGGGAGAGAAATGAAGGTACCCATTATTCTACAAAAAATTAATTTACCCTAGCTTCACCAAAAGAAACTGGTGATACCCTGTCTCTGAAATTGGCAACATAAGTATGCTTATAAAGGGAACAACATCTTGCAATAAAGAATTGCATCACCATGCAGTTGGATGTAAACCATAGACATATTTATACACTGTTATTCAATGAATAAATTGACCATGTTTTCATTTTTTCCCTTGAAGCAAAATGTTCCTGTGTTAAAAATGCAGGTTTTGCTCATGAGTAGTGTTAACCTTTCTGTTATAAACTATTATTATTTGTTGCTTGCCACAATTTGGTAAATTTTCATATGTTCAAATTAAAAAAAACAACTTATCTGTCAAATTATATATCCTTCAGGTAACCTATGTTAATTAAAATAACAGGGAAATCAAACTATAATTTAAAAATCAAGCTTTATATAATTAATTCTTCAAGCTTGACTGCAGGTTAATAACTATGTCTAGACCATTTCATCAGCTCCCTAGTGTCCTGTTTTATATCCCCAAATTTATTAGGCATTTAGTTCAAGCTTAACTTTATGTTTCTGGGATCAAATACACCATTTAAATCATTTTGTCAGTTTCTTCTTTGGTTTATAAATATAATAAAGACAATGAGCATTTTTAAAGTTTATGAATTTGGAAAACTGGATTTGTTTTCCTGTAGGAAAATTTAAATCTCATACATTTTTATTCAAATACTTGTTTGTGAGACAATGAATAACAACAATATCAACACAGTTCCATGGAGGAAGTACCATGAGAAAGTCACTTTCTTGTATACAACAACAACCTTGGATCTTTCTACTTTTCCACAATCTAGATTTTAGTGATTTTTTGTTTTGTTTTTTGCATTCTAATTTTACAATGCTGCTATCATAACTCCAGTACTCCTGATAAGGAATCCAAGTCAAATATGCAGAGAAGTGCATGGTACAATCCTTAGTTTTAAAATACAAGGCACCCATTCTACTCTTAAAACATTAAATAAAGACTAAACTAAAAGTTACAGATATGTGGTTGCAACCCTGTATTTGACAAGACAATGGGCGTTTTCACACGGGGCTTTAGGCGGACGCAGTCCTACCTCCCTCCGGCCCCAGTCCGGCTCCTTTTTCAGTGTGTTCACACTCACGTCGCAGCAAACCCCGCCCCTTCCAGTGCCATCCCTGCGTCAGTCCGGCTCCTTGCTCCGTGTGTTCACACCCACGTCGCAGCAAGTCCGGCCTCACTCTGGCCGATCCAGCGCTAACTCCGGCATCAGCCCCGGCAAGGTAATTCCTTTTTTTAAAAAGGAATTAAGTTGCCGCCGCCAGAGCCATTCCGGAATGAGCGGCACGGTCGGCTCCAGGCGGCTTTGGTGGGTCTAGTGTGAAAACGTCCTTTATGACTAGTGGATTGGAAGAGAGCTTAAAGTGCCCCACAGCTGCTGATTCTCAGGTGCAATAGCCCCCTCCCAGCTCTTGCCTCACTCTTTGTTCCATTCAGTTCCAACCTGAGTTTAGAGTATAAAGCAAAACCATCTCCTGAAAAAACAACTATCTCTGAATCTACTAATGCATGGTGACAATATACATCAACATTCTTTAATAAACTCATATTGAAAAAATTTAATTGTTAAAAACATTCTACAATAATTCATAAAATTCATACTAGAAACAATCAAGCAAAATTGGATGCACTTTGAAGTCCCACTGATTTTGATTTAAATGGAAAAGTAAAACAAGTTCTTAAAATGCTCTGATTAAAATCTACGAGAATTCAAGGTACTGACTTTGGTTGGTCCATGCACATTGTCTTTTCACCACCTTTTATTTTGTTTTATTTTATTTTAAAATAACTCAATAGCCCAAGTACTCTGAGTGGTGCAGAAATGGAAAACATAACATCCAAAGTAACATTAAAACAATGGGCACTGCACTGTTGCTCCAGCATTGGGCTGATGGAACACACTGCATCCCTCTGTGGTGGTCAAAAACGGACTTAAATACAGAGTTTAGGGTTACACAGAAGTCACAGGGCAGGGCAGGGGAGATCAACACACACACACACACACTTCAATGACAAATAGTTCTATCAGAAGACATACATCATAGAATCCTGGCCAATGACTGCAAATAAAATCTACAGGTCAGATAAAAGTAAGATAAAACCAAACATAACAAATCTGATGCAAGGAAACAGTGCAAGAATCTAAAACCACTAAGAAGAATTCCTAAAATGCCAAGGAAAATAAGAACTTCTCATTAGACACTGACGTTATGGTTGGTGCCAAATGTACCTCTTTGGAAAGGTGTTCTGCAGATAGGATACTGACTCTGAAAAGGCCTTCTCTTGAAACCTCCTGTTTCACCACATTTCAGGAACATACCTGGATGTGGTTCTGGTCTATGTAAATACATGTGAAAAGGGCCCTTCAAGTAATCTATTCCAGAAGTGTTTCAAGGTTCTAAAGGTTAAAACTGGCACATTCAACTAAGCTCAGAAATTGAGAAGGCAAAACAGGTGGAGGACTGTGGTCATAATGGCTAATGCCCATTAATAAACTACATAATCCTGTTGTGGGTTAGGTGAAATTTCCAGATGATTTTTTCAAAGACAGCCTTATATAGAATGAATTTGCAATGATACAAACAGGAGGCCTCCAGACTCCAAATAAGTCCTGCAAGGCTGTCTCAGTCCAGTTAGGGTTATAACTGGCATGTCAGTCTAAGGTGGTAAAAGTGTCTTGCCACTTGGGATATGATGGACCCACATCCACACCTGATTTAGAGCAGAGATGAAGAGCTGAAGCATTTGTGCTGAGTTCAGCCTCTTACACATCCCACAACCAGCTGCACAGGGTCCTCACAGATGATATCCTTTTGCTTGAAGCCTTACCCATTCCCTGAAGCCCCCACTCCCTCAGAGAAGAGAGAGGAGTCAAGAAAGGAGATGCAGCTTTCATGCCAGATGCAAGTCTGGCATGAGCATATGTGACCCCTGCCACAGATGCTCAGGTATCATTTGCTCCAGCATCTTGACCTAAAAGGGAATGCCAGCAACCGGAGTATCATTTTCAACTTCTGGGTCCAGTTTAGCTTTCTTCAGAAGTGTCCCTGTCACTTTTTAAGAGGCTGGTACCAACCCCTCTCTCTAAGCAGAATTACAATTGTGATTTACAGCACCCTGGGGGACAAAAAGTGTGGGAAGGCTGCAGATGTGTAAATAACATTGTTAAGTATTGAAAAGAGGAATACTGTGATTGGATTAAGTCACTACATTCCTTATAATTGTTACTGGGAAGGTGGGAAACTATAATTTTTCAGTAGCTTGACAGCCACAGTGTAACTCTTAATAAAGCTTAGAAGTCAAAACCAATGTAACAGTGTATTTATTTTATTGGAACTGAGAGGGAATGGAGGATGCTGAAAACTGATTTATAAAGTGCATACAAAATATACAATTTAAAGGAGAAACCCCTTTGATACATTTATTTTTACACTGCTCTCAGAATGCTGGGCATATCTAGTTATCTATCTATCTATATATCTGCTTAACCAAGCTTTTTTGTTTTTGTTTTGTTAAACAATGTATGGCCTTCCAGATTTTGTTGGACTGCATTTCCCATAGTTAGCACAGCTAATGGTAAGGGATTCTGGGGCTTGCAGTCCAATAGGATCAGTTGGAGGGCCACATGTTACCTACCCCTATGCTGCTCCTTCTCCTTTCAAGGCTGTGGTGACTGACATTGATCAGGCGTTCCCAAAACTGGGTCTCCAGATGTTGGACTATAACCTCAAGAATCTGGAATATAGGTCATGCTGGCTGGGGCTTCTGGAAGATGAAATGCAACAATATCTACATATCCAGATTTGGGAACCACTGGCTAAGTATTTCTAGTGCAGCTGCATGGTAAAGTATTTTCTTTCACTGTGGTAAAACAATGGCCTAATATCCTGATAGAAAATAACATACTACGTGTTAGAGTATTGATGGGATATACAGTCAATGGTGAAATGTAAAAGATGTGTGTGTGTGTAATTTTCCTGAGAACATGCTTCTAGGCCAAACACAACAACTCAGTCCAGGTGGCCAAAAGACAAAACAAGAGGAGACTACTAGATGGGAAAGTGTTCTTGTTTACACAAAGGAAACAATAATAAAAGTTGTTATGAGAAAGTAAATCACATGATGGAAGATGAACAACAAGAGGTTGGGTTAACATACGTCACGTACAGAACATCCAATTAACCTGAAGGTTAACACCCAAGAGGTGGAGAAAGGCTGGGCTGAGAAATTGTGTATCAGGCATTGAAGTTAGTCTGCTTTTGAACTTTCATTAGAATGGATTAAATTTTCTTTATTTTGCAATGGAGCTATAGTATATCTTACTGCTTCATAATGTAGCCTTAAGGATCTGTAGTTTTGTTCCTGTTTAGCCACGTCTGCAAGATGTGATGCTTAAGTGGACTTTATAGTTTTTTACTCTGCATATTTTTCTATAATAAAGCTTACTGCTAGAAGCTTGGATGCTCTGCATGTTTTCACTCTGCTGGATTTACAAAAACCCACTCCTCCAACACCGAACACTAGGATGACCAGTGAAAACAACATAGTGAACTGCTACAAATTTGATTGTTGTGAAGTGAGTATAAGTACTAATTGACAAACCCTACATGCCATTTAAGAGGTGGTTTGTGGACCTTGGGTAAGCTATATCAGCTGCAAGCCAAAATCTGGCTAGTGAAAAAGTGATGACCATGAAACATTCCATGCAA
The DNA here is from genome assembly GCA_026167975.1 of Phrynosoma blainvillii. Lineage (NCBI taxonomy): Eukaryota > Metazoa > Chordata > Lepidosauria > Squamata > Phrynosomatidae > Phrynosoma > Phrynosoma blainvillii. The sequence continues at coordinate 207,958,758 of JANUYF010000004.1, forward strand.
GCAAAGACGCTTAAAAACAGAAACTTGTGAGTTGTTCAGAAAGGAAGTAGACAGTAAGTCATAAAGACACATAGACTGCCACAAGGCATGCGTTCAATACAAACTGAAGTCATGAGAAATGGTAGACAAAAATGTTTAGCTCGGCAGCAGACACACAGGGGAGAGAAAGAAGGAATCAAAAAGAAGTAACCTTGTCAAGCCATCAGCCAAAGATGGTAATATTAGCAATTGTCTGTGTGCAGAATAGAATGGGGGAATGCACAGCTTACTAATGAAGAAAATTGCCACCTTGCTGTCTGCATTTTACAGTAGCTGGGAAGAATGACAGTGTGGTAGACAGCAAATAAATAATAAATATTAGGAAGGGAATGGGTGAGTACATAAGGGCATTTTTCCCTAGAAAATGGGAAGTTTTCTAAATACCAAATAGTTCAATAAAAAATAGCAGAGTGATCAAAATGAAGCAGAAAAGTTAGAGAGTTGGTTCCTATTTCAGCATTCCATCATTCACATGATGGCCAGGAAAGCAGGGCTGGCTTAAGTGTGAGTGACCTGGGTGGTGGCCCTGAGCACAAACATTCAGAAGGTGTTAAAAAGAGTTTAGTGGCTTAATGTTTGGACTTTATCACACAAGAAATCCCATGCAGAAATGGTGTTTTAAATAGGAAAAAAACCGAAAATCCCAAAAGTAAAAAGTGGCTTTTGACTACTTTCTGTTTGGGTTAAACATAGTTTAAAAGCGATGTGTGTGAAAATCTACCTGCTTTTGCGGATTTTCCCCAACTTTTAAATCCCGTTTCTGTATGGGATTTCCCTTGTGTAATAAGGTCGTTTGTTGGCTTAATGCTTGTTGCACTGTCTGCACTGAGATAGGGCATTTAAAAAAAAAAATCAGTGTCTCCTCCAGTTCTAAAGGTTTTTCAGACACTGACAAAATGAGTCATCTGCAAAAATAAATTTCCATCAATTACATTTTAAGGAGGGAGCTTTTCTTCCCCCCCCTTTTTTTTCTTTTTCTTTTTGATATCTCATTTAATATTTGATCATTCAAAAAAAAAAAAAAGAACAACAGAAAGAAAAGAGAAATAAATCAGCAAAACAAGGTTACTTTTTGGACCACAAATCCTATGTTACATAGGTCATTATGAGAATTGCTGTCCTAAAAAGTAACTTTCCTGAGCTCTGCCATGAGGTAACATCACCAACACTATAAGCAGTACAACCACTATATACACAATAAGGAAAAGAGAAAGCTAGGAGTCATAGCTTTCCTTTGCCCAGGAAGTTATTTATCCTAAGTCTCTCTGGAGAGGAGGGAGGAAAAGTTTACTCATCTGCCTCAGTGTGTTGGAGGAAAAGCATTCATTCTGAGGGTTCAAAACTGCATAGGAAGCCTACAGTTTTCAGGGACATTGAGCCTTCTCTGTCAGAGAGCTCTGTTGCCACAATAAACTACAGTTTCCATGATTCCTTAGCACTGAGCCAGGACAGTTAAAGTGGCTTCATGCTGCATTATTTCTGGCAGTCTGTAAAGGCCCATACTCTCCTTCTTCTGCCATTTTCTTTTCCTAGCATTGTTGTCTTTTTCTGTGATTCATGCCTTCTCATTATGTGGCCAAAATACGTCAGCCTCAATTTACTCATTTTGGCTTCTAAGGAGATCTCTGGCTTAATCTGTTCCAAGACTGTTTGTCTTTTTGGCTGTCCACTGTATCCTAAGCACTCTTCTCCAGCACCACATCTCAAATGAGTTGATTTTCCTTCTCTCTGCTTCCTTTATTGTCCAGCTCATGCATCCTTACATGGTGACGGGAACACAATGGCTTGAACAATTCTAACTTTTGTGCTCAGTTGTGTATCTTTACTCTTCAGGAGCTTTTCTAGTTCTTTCATAGTTGCTCTTCCCATTCCTAATCTTCTTCTTATTTCTTGACTGCAGTCACCATTCCGGTATATATTTGATACTAGGCACAGGAATTCTTTAACTATTTTGATTTCCTCATTGTTTGACTGAATGTATGTATCTCTTCTGTCATCATAATTTTTGTTTTCTTGTTTCGGTTTTCAGCATTAATCCTGCCTTTGTGCTTTTATCTTTGATATTCCTCAGAAACTGTTCCAAGTCTGTGATGTCTTCCACCATTATTATTGTATCATCCATGTCCCTTAGGTTGTTGATATTCCTTCCTCTCATCTTTACTCCTGCTTCTGATTCTAACTCTGCTTTTCGTATGATGTTTTAAGCTTATAGGTTGAGAAGTAGGTGACAGAATGCAGCTTTGCCTGACCCCTTTGCCTATTGGGAACCACTCTGCTTCTCCAGATTCAGTTCTAACTGTGACCTCTTGTCCTTGGTATAGATTTCTCATCAGGAGTATCAAGTGTGCTGACACTCACATGTTTTTGAGTGTGTTCCATAGCTTTTCATGATCTATACTGTCAAATGATTTGCTGTAGTTAACAAAGCACATGCTGATTTTTTCCTGGAATTCTTTGATGAGCTTCATTAGCTATCATATGTTTGTGATTTGGTCCCTGGTGCCTCTTCTTTTCCTGAATCCTGCTTGCACCTATGGAATTTCCCTCTCCATGTATGGTTGGATTCTGTGGAGGCATGGCTGTTAAAGCTGTGTCAAACTGCATTATTTGTGCAGTGCACACTAAACCTTGGTCGTTAAATAAAACTTCAGAGTATTATTCACAGAAGCACTAAAACAATGTGTTGTTGTTGTTGTTGTTGTTGTGTGCTTTCAAGTTGTTTCTGACTTGTGGCAACCCTAATGTATGGAATTTTCTGAGGCTGAATGTGTGTGACTTGCCCAAGTTCTCCCAGTGGGTTTCTATGGCCAAGTTGGGATTCAAACCCTGGTCTCCAGAGTCCTAGTCCAACATTCAAACTACTACGCCACATTACTTCAGAATTATGTAGAACACTCAATCACACACATCAGACAATACAGAATGGAAGTCACAACACTGACATGACAAGATCACTGCAGAAAGTTGAGTGTACAATGAATGTGACCTTAAATAAATGTCTACTCAGAGCCCATAGCGATTCCTTCCAGGTAAGTGCATACAGAATTACAGTAGCAATAAATGCAGTGCTGAGGACACTATCAAAAAAAGCTATAAGGTCATCCAGTTGACACTGAGGTTGAGGTGATTCTAGATAGTGAAAGATCAGACTGAGAGATGAATCTCCATTTTTATTATGGCCTAGGACACATTCTCATAATGTGAAAATCCACAACAATTCTCCTGTGATAAAATGTTAGGTCCCAATGCCTATTTTCAGTATTTGATGATGTACCGGGTATAATACAACCCCACTGAGAAACTACTGTATGAATCATCCACTTAAATGAGAAATATTCACAGTTGTTTATGCAACTCTGGTAACTTAAAAAAGGGCAACTTTTGCAGACTGCCAGAAATAGTGCAAATTGAGTCCACTTTAACTGCCCTGACTCGGTGCTAGGGAATCATGGGAGCTGTAGTTTATTGTGGCACCAGAGCTCTCTGACAGAGAAGGTTCAATGTCTCAGAAAAAAATACATTTCCCATGATTCCCTAGCACCGAGCCAGGGCAGTTAAAGTGGACTCAATTTGCACTATTTCTAGTAGTCTGCAAAGGCCAGGATGGAAATGGAGGCAGTTGCATTGTGCTACAGTCATAGACACAGTTACCTGGAAGGGAACCCAGCTGAAAACAATATAACTTACTCTTGAGTAAACATATACAGGGTTGTAAGGCCAACAGTTTACACTATTGTTTCTCTGTGCAGTTGTATACCAAGCATACCATCAAATCGTGATGAGAAACACTAGTTATGGAAGCTAAAGAGATCCATTTAATAGGATATTGTATGTTGCAACCTTAGAAATATAAGACTCATTCCAGAGTGGGCATGATAATATTGTGCCAATGAAACATATCTTATGTAGGCAAAAAGAAATGGAGGATTTAATGCATATTTTAATCTGCTTGCTGTGCATGTCCTCAACAGAGAGTTTCTTAACCCTTTCTCCAATAGTGAATATGGGCATTCTAGCAGACATATTATTATTTTTGCCTTGAGTGATACAATGACTTAGGGAGAACACTAAGTAGTTGCTCTTGCCTTCATAACAAGAAAAGATAAGAGAGTATTAGATAAAATTGTTGCAAATTGCTGCAAGATACAGACATGTAATCTGAGCTGACATTTGTTTCTTATATATTCCTGATAAAATAGAGAGCTTTACATCAGAAATTAAGATTATTGTTATTGATCTGTTGCCATCCCACACTTGTCATGACTTATTGGTAGAACAATGAAATTTACTACTACATACTACTTCTAAATGCAAGATTGTATAAGTGTCTTTCTGTCTTTAGCACAGCTAGCTAAAATGAAGTTGCTGATGGGAGCATAATAACAAAGCCTACAGGAAATTAAAACACTGCTTGACAAGTTGACTGCCTAACAAGCAATTTAACAACTTGGATGTAGACCAGGGGTCGGCAACCTTTGTTGCCGGGGGGGCTGGGGGGGGGGAAATGGCGTGGGAGGGTGGAGGTGTGCACACTTGCTTGTGCACGCGCACTTACCTCTCCCCGCATGCGCGTATGCGTGCTACAATGCCGTCGTGTGCATGTGCGCACAACACAGCCCCCATGCGGGGGGGCTTCCCTGGGCCTCGGAAAAGCCCCCCTGCCCCCACAGAGGGCAAATTGGCCTGTAGCAGTGGCAGGGGGGCCTTTCCAAGGCCCAGGGAAGCGGCCGCAGCGGGCAAATTCACCCGCAGCGGCCAAGGGGGGCTTCCCTTGGCCTTGTAAAAGCCCCTCCGCACCTGTGGCGGGTGAATTTGGCCTCAGCGGCAGCAGGGGCACCTTTCCAAGGCCCAGGGAAGCAGCCATGGCAGGCGAATTCACCCGGTGCAGCCGCGGTGTGGCCTTCCGAAGGCCCCACGGTGGCTGCGCAGCTGCCGGGGGGCCTTCCAAAATGGTGCCCGCATCGTGCGTGCATGCGCGCACGATGCGGATGCCATTTTGGAAGGCCCCCCCACTCATGGCCGCCATTTTGTTTGCGCAGGAGTACTGCGCATGCGCAAACGAGTCACGGTCACCATTTTGGCAAACAAAATGGCATCCACGACGCTCGCGGTGGCGGGAGCGTGTGGCGGTGGCGGCAGGGGTCGGCGGGGGTCTGCGGGCCGGGTGCGGCCTGCGGGCCATAGGTTGCTGACCCCTGATATAGACAATCAAGCAAACAACAACTCAAGGTATTAAGGAAATAACCTGAATCCATCCAAGTATTAGCAGACAGAAACCTGTATCATTCCGTAACTAGAAAAGAATCTACATCAAAATATGAAGATATGGCACAAATGCTTACAACACGAATGATATATGTTCCTTGAATGATAAATGTCTCTTCCTAAAGAAGAATTGTTGCAACAGATGACGATATCACAACTTGTAGAGCTTTTTATTTTCTGTAGGACATCCTGCCTTTAAAAACCTTTGTTTTGAGTTCTGTGGAAATGCTCATTACTGCTAGAAAATTTTTTAAAGTTAGTAATTGACATTTTTGTCACTAGTAATATGACACATCTCTATAACAGCAGTAATTACAGAACTGAATAAATGGTCAAAACAATTATTCGTTTCTGGGCCACATACAATGACAAGAAATAGAAGTGGGATCTGTCATTCTGAATGGGCTCTCCAGTGTATCACCATGTATCTAGCATAGAGGTGGCTAAAGTGTAACAAACAATTCAGATGTTGTTTGGACTAAAGCTCCCAGTATCCCTTACTACTGGGTAAGGTAACTGATGGAACTGCAATCCAGTAAGAACTGAATGACCGATGACCTGTCCACTCAAACAGGTAGAATTCAGGTAAAAAAATCACATCCCCCTGTCAATTTTAGTCCTGAGAGAATTTTGCTGCTTGTGCTTTGCATTTCCAAAGCACATCCATTTATATTTGCATAACAAGGTTTATTTTGTCTGCCTGTTCTAGATTATTGGAAATAAATATATGTAGTACTTAAGCAGGCAAAACTAACTACTATATTTTCTTTTTGAGGAAAAAAAAATCAAGGAATTTGTTTAACTGTAGTAAGGTGTCATCAACATCTGCTAACATCTACTAAAAAACTCTGCTAATTAATTGGAACAATGTAGGCTTTAGAAAGTCTATTGCTCCTAGCAGGGCTGCAAAGGGGAAACTGACACTGCTCAAAAGAAAATGTGATAGCCCTTTCAAAAACACAAAAGTGAAACAGCTTACATAATTGTGCTCTGTTAGAAATTCTCTTGTGAAAGTTGACAGATAATGAGTAATTGTTATGCTAATTAGTGATGAAAGGTATGAAGGTTCTTTTTTTTGCTAAAAAAAACCCCTTTCAATAGGGTGAGATAACTGTTTAATTGTTCATCCTTCATGGTTTTGCTGCCCTGGACAATCCTATGCTCACTTTATGTCTAGTTCATCAAGGGGACAGGGAAGATTGGTCTCACAATGACCCCTGTATCCAATGCATGGTCAGTCCAGGGAAAGAGGAAAAATACAATCAGAAAACACTAAAAGGGCAACAGAAAGGCACACGGACCCATGGCATCCATACAAACTCCATCAGGTTGATAGAGGGAACCATTTAACTTACAACAGTCACTTCAACATGCCCCCTTGTACTCCTCAGAACCAAAGTTTTGGAGCACAAGGTCTACATCTAATTGTTTGTCCCAATTAGAGTAGACCTATTGAATAAATGGAACTTAGATAAGTGTTAACTTACCAAGTTCTAATAATTCAATGAACCTATTGCATGCTTCTATCATATGCGTTCACGTCTATGCCAATTTATGGCAACCCTTTCATAGAGGTTTCTTGGTAAGATTTGTTCAGAGGGAATTTGCCATTGATTTTCTTTTTCCATCTTTTTTACAACTTCACCATGTATGGGGAAAAGATACAGTTTGTTTTTTACATTTCCAGAAGATTTCTAGCTCTCTTGGAAAAATTCAGCCAATTTATCTGGAATAAAATACCATTTGTACATCATTTTGTAAAGATTTTCTCTGAGGATGTAAGAACAAATAAATCCAAATAGCCTCCCACTGATCAATTTGTATATTGTGTCCCACAATTTTTGCCTAATCATATTCTATTTAACTTGTTCTTCAGTTTTAAATCTAAGTAATATCTTATACATTTTGTTTATCAGCTTTGTCATTCATGCATACAATTTGTTTTAAAAAGCATTTTGAAAGGGAAAAGTGGGAGAATATTTCATCAGAGGTTCATCCCACCCATATATTCTTTAAAAATGGAAAAATTGGGAAGAAAATGGCAAGGGAGCTGTCCCCCCCATTTTTTTTCTCCCGTCCCCCCCCCCCCCCCCGTGGGATTGCAAATCAGTATAGATATTATAGCACTTTATGTTAAAAAAAAGAAAAAAGAAAAAATGAAGAAAAACAGAAACAGACATTGGGTCTGGAAGATGATGGTGTAATTTGAGCATGACTGTCTCTGAACGGTAGACAGGAGCTGCTTTCACATTGCAGAATTAATGTAGTTTGACACTGCTTTAATTGTCATGGCTCAATTCTATGGAATCCTGGGATCTTAGTTTGTTGTAGCACCAGAGCTCTCTGACAGAGAAGGCCAAGTATCTCACAAAACTACACATCCCAAAATTCTATAGCATTGAGCCATGGCAGTTAAAGTGGTGTCAAACTGTATTAATTATTCAATGTAGATGCAGTCCTAGATGTTTGCCAAAAAAGAAGAGGGGAAAGTCGGAGAACCTGGGCTCCTGTCCCCTTCATTTGACATCACAATGGTGCAACTGTCTTGAGGAAGAAGTTAGCATTGCCACACACTGCTTTCTTCCTACACCAACTTTGCAAAAGAAAAGTTACAAACAAAAATAGCTAATCCCCTTTCTTTGTCAGAATTGGAAAGGAGGGCATTACACTCCTCTTTTTATGAGGGAATTATACTTGCCAAGCATAAATTTGCCTTATCAACAATAAGTGCAGAAATTTTTGGTACCATCACCTTATTTTTATTATTTACTATTAGCCACCTTGAGCATGTAAACAAGTAAAATACTACAAATTATTAATATTTGAATATAAAGCTCCCTTCCCTAAATTGTTCAGGAGCATTTAGTTGCTATTGTTGTCATGTCCCTCCATGTCAACTCTCATAGAGACACTATCTTAGGGATTTCCTCAGAAAATATATTCAGAGGATGTTTGCCATTACTTTCCCTATAAGGTTGAGAATGCAACCTGCTCAAAGTCACCCAGTGGATTCCAATGGGTAAGGAGGGATTTAAATTCTTGTTTCCTGTGGGCCAAAGTATACCATGCTTTACTGTTGCCTAATAGATAAATAATATTCAGAAAATTCACAAAGCTGAAACACTGAATTTCAAATGAAGAAAAATCTTCTATAGAATTTAGAAGGGAGCCAGAATTGGGTGAGAATTATATACAAAAGATGGGAGGACCTCATGAGCTTAATACCCTTTTGTGTACTCTGATACAAAGAAGTCACAAAATACATTCTGATTCAAAGGCATTAAAGATTTCTTAGAGGTCTAATTCCAAATGATGCTCACAAAGAAAGCTTAGAGGGAAGTGAAAATCCTTGGGGAAGTCTAACATCATCATTCTGGCTTTTACTTGACAGACTGAAATGCTTAACTGCTAGAAATAGATTCTTAGATGCAATGTCTACCAAATCTATTTTGCAATTTAAATTAATTCTTTGGCTTTTACAAGCATAATTGGTATATTTGCTATGAAAAAAGTATCAGTTTTTTTTAAAAAATAGTCCAAAAATGTGGGGGTACTAGGTAGGGATGGCAGCTTTAAACAGATACTTGTTCTTACCCTAGATGCTACTCACATATCTGGATGAAAAGCAAAAGTGAATATTGGGTGAACAAAATCCCAGGGTTGGAACCAGCATTAGCCTTCTACCCTAATTATTTTGGTGGATACTCTTTTCCCCATTTGGCAGTGTCCCTTGATCCTCAGTATAGCATTTTTAGGAGTCTAGAGAGCTACTATGGATGAAATAGTCTGCTTCTGCTAACTCAATTTGTTGTTGTTAGCTGCCCTTAACTTGGTTCTGACCCTGTGGATGAAACATCTCCAAGAATCCTTATCTTCCACTGCTTTGCCCAAATCCTGCAAGCCTTTGCCCATAACCCCCCTGATTGAGTCTATCCATCGGGTTTGTGGTCTTCCTCTCTTTCTTCTACCCTTTACATTTCCTAACATTATTGTTTTTCCTAGTGATCCATGATTTCTCATTATGTGGCCAAAATCCAATAGTCTCAACATGATCATCTTTGCTTCCAAGGAGAGTCCTGGTCTGATCTGTTCAAGAACCCATTTGTTTGTCTTCTTGACTGTCCATGGTATCCTAGGTACTCTTCTCCAGCACCAAATTTCAAATGAATTGATTTTCTGTCTGCTTCCTTCCTGCTAACCCAATTGTTGTTGTTAACTGCCCTCGAGTTGACCTCGACTCATGACGACCATATTGATGAGACTGTTGGAAAATGTAACTTGCGTGAAAATGTACAGATGTGGGAAATGACAATATGGGAACTACAAGTCACTTCTATAGCTAGCTGGGAAAGTTGCCTGAAGCTGGAATACAAAATAACAAAGCAGGAGGTAGTCAAGGTCATAGTGTGTCTGGGAAAATGAAGACAAGATGTAAACATATTAGATCATCATGTTTGGTGGGAATTACTGTTCATGTGACATGGGACACAGGAAGGAATCACAGGAAGAGGCTGGATTTTGAAGCCTCATGGAAAGTGTCTATAAATAATCTGAGCACACAACATGTGCTTCTTCTTCCTCTTCTTCTTTCTATCTTTGTTCTTTGTTTCTATGTATCACATCTACATGAGAGTGTAAATAGGTTTTTTTTCAACTGAAGAATAAATGCCTCTTTGGAGTTAATTCTTGTCTACGGCTTGTTTCTGGGGAGCTGGATGATTACAATCCACAGCAAGAAACAGCTTCAAAGACAGACGGCTTTAGGAATCTCTCGCAGCAGAGAGGAGCAGGCTTCCACAAGATTTATCTGCGTATTCATTGTGCTATAACAGAGACATCTTCAAGATCCTGTCCTCCACTGTTCTGCTTAAATCCTAGAACCCCATACCCATGACCTCCTTAATAGAGTCCATCCATCCAGCATGTGGCCTTCCTCTCTTCTGACTTCCTGCCACCTTCCCCAGCATTATTGTTTTTCCAAAGAGTCCCCTCTTCTCATGATATGTCTGAAGTACAACAGTCCCAGTTTGGTCATCTTGGCTTCCAGGGAGGTTTCCGATTTGATCCGCTCTAGGAGACACTTGTTTGTCCTTTTGGCTGTCCATGGGATCCTCAGCACTCTTCTCAAGCACCACATCTCAAATTAATTTATTTTCTTCCTATCATCTTTCTTAACTGTCCAGCTCTCACAGCCATACATGGTAATAGGGAATACAATGGCTTGTGCTGAGTTGTATATCTTTGCATTTTAGAATCTTTCCTAGTTCGTTCATAGCCACCCTCTCTATTCTTAGTCTTTTTCTGATTTCCTGACTGCAGTCCCTGTTTCTATCAATGTTTGATCCCAGGTATGGATTTTTTTAAAATTATTTTTATATCTTCATTGTCTAGGTTGAACTTGCGAAGGTCCTCGGTGGTCGTTATTTTTGTTTTCTTTATGTTCAACATTAAGCTTGCCTTAGCACTTTCTTCTTCGATCTTCCTTAGTAGGTGTTCCAGGTCTGTGAGGTTTTCTGCTAGTACTATGGTGTCATCTTAGATTGTTATTCCTGACTCCTATTTTCAATTCTCCTTCTTCTGTGTCCAAGTCTGCTTTTCTTATAATATGTTCTGCATACAAGTTGAACAGATAGGGTGAAAGATGCAGCCTTGTCTGACCCCTTTGCCAATTGGGAACCATTCTGCTTTTCCGTGTTCTGTTCTGACAATATCCTCTTGTCCTGAACACAGATTCTTCATTAGGACTATCAGATGTGTTGGCACTCCCATGTCTTTAAGAGTATTCCATAGCCTTTCATGCTCTATGCAGTCAAAGGCTTTGCTATAGTCTATAAAGCACATGCTGATTTTCTTTTGGAATTCCCTGGTGCGCCCCATTAGTCATTGTATGTTTGCAGTGTGATCCCTAGTGTCTCTTCCTTTCCTGAACCCTGTTTGGACCTCTGTGATCTCTCTTTCCATGTATGGTTGAAGTCTATGTTGCAGAATTGTGAGCATGATTTTGCTTGCATGAGAAATCAGTGCCAGTCTCTTGTGTCTGCCTTTTTGTGGATGGGGATGTATATTGATTGCTTTCAATCTGTTGGCTATCATTTTGTTTTCCTTATCTGTTGACATATGTTGGTTAGTACTAGAATTGACTCTTTCATAATGTGGACTGCAGCAATTCAATTGGAATATCATCTTTTCCTGGTGATTTGCTTTTCACTATTTCTCTTATTGCAGTTTCCACCTAATTTTTTAGGATTTGGGGTTCATCTTCATACGTTTCTTCATTCCATGTGTCCTTCGTTTTGTCATCTCTTTTGTATAATTCTTCTGTGTATTGCATCCAACGTCTTTTTATTCCTTACTGGTCTTGAATTATGTTATTTTTATTGTTCTTCCCTTTCTGTTGTTGTCTTCTATTTCTCTGCATTGGTCATTGTAGTAATTTTCTTTATCTTTCCGCACAAGCCATTGTACTTGTTCCTATCTCCCTTTTGTTTTTCTTCTCTTCTTTTCTTTATTGCTTGTAGTGTTTTTTCTGTCATCCATGTTTTTCTCTCTTTCTTTTTGTTTACTGAAAGTGTCTGTCTGCATTCTTCTTTTATTATGTCCCTGGCTTCTGACCATAGTTCCTCTGGTTCTTGGTCTATTATGCTTAGTAGTGCAAATCTGTTTCTTATGTTAACAGTAAATTCTGTTGAGATATTATTTAGATCATATTTTGGTATAATCACTGTTTTTGTTTTCTTCTTGAGTCTTACTCTTATTTTTGATATGAGTAATTCGTGATCTGTGCCACAGTTGGCACCTGGTCTAGTCTTGGCCACCAGCATAGAGTTCCACCATCTTTTACTTCCGATTATATAATCTAATTGACCTAATTACAGACATGTAAATCTGGATCCAAACTTCAGCATACAAGACTGCTATCCTAGTGATGAGTGATACGTTTAAGGGCTCTCAGAAAAGCAGCCACTTTTGATTGTCCTGTAGTTCTCATTTAAATAATAAGTATGCATGCTGTGTTGGTTTGTGATGGCTTTGAAAAACTGTATTCTATATGCTTAGAGCAGCTAATAAAACCAGTCACACACTTTGAAAAGAAGCAGATGACAATGATCCGAACTGTGCTTCCATTCCCAGAATATAATACCTTAGGGTGCAGGGAGTAGACCCTATGTTTTGAGTACAAAGCAGACATAATAGGTGAGATTTTAGAAATACAGCAATCCTGCAGAAGATTGGATTCAGTCCCTGGGACTGGAAGAGATATTTTAACCTTTTGTGTGACTGTCGTTATCCTAATTAAAATTACCCACAAATTTGCCCATAGGCACCCTATTAAATTTTTCCTATCTGCTCATATCTGCTTAAACATTCCCTTGCAGGACAAATATAGCAGCTGGCAGAGGGAAGGAATTTCAAATGTGAAAAGTGTGCAGAAGGGAAGGGCTACAATTCTCTTCCCAAAGATGTGTGGTCAAAGTTTAATTTAGGGATTCAGCAGCTGCTATTATTACTATTTCTTTAAACTACAAGAAATTCTAATCACAGATCTTCTATGCCAGGCCTACATTTTTCTTGCTTAAATCCTCTCCCTGTCATGGTTCCAGCTTATTTTTCAAATGATTTTTCACCCAGTTCAGTTTACGTGCTTACCATATGCTTCTGAAATTTTTGTTAAAAATAAACATTTTGATCAATAGTCAGAACATTAATCTTAAACCCAGTCCATTTTTACACCTGGAGTTGTCACTATTCTTTCCTTTCTGTCTCAGAATGATGGATATTTTTACTTTTCACAAGATTATTCTAATGAACACCACATTAAAGTCCCAATGCTCTGTCTTATCTGTGATGCTGTAGCTGTCAAATATGAGGCAGTACCTTTTCAAGAGTTGCCAGTGGTTGCTTTTGTGTTCCTGACTGCAGTTAATACTTCAATCGTTGCAGAAAAAGTATGGTTTGGCATGCAGTTTGAAAGTTTCATTAGTAAATAAGTTGTGTTGTCCTTTCAAATACAATGAATCAAGAACATGATTCACATTAATTAGCAAAGTGGGCCTATTTATTCTGCCACCCAAACTGCATTCTGGATCACCCTAAACATATCATTTCCCCCCTACTGATTCCAGAGAGAGAAGATAGCTTCATGTGGGCTGGAATCCTGAACTGCCTTTCTATGAAAAAAGAGTTTGCAATGATCTTTGGACTAAGTAATAAACAATTATACAAAAGAAGGCACTTCTTTTGTTCACAGAAGGAAATTTGGTTCCATGGAAATTCTCATGGTGCAAGGGAAAGAAAAATAATTCCAGTTATTCTATATTCCTTTGCTGTTCTGGAGGGCCCTACAACTTGAGCATGCTACACAGAGCCTACAACTATAATGTAATTCTTACACTGCCAAGTTCTCCTGATTGAACAGCTTCTTTCCATTCTTTCTATGAAATACTTCCAATTTCCAAAGAGACACCTATATTTGTTCATTGCAAGAAGTGTTTGTTAGTCTTAGAAGTGTCACAGGACTCTTTAAAGATGTTTTTGTAAGCTTGGAATTTTCACAAAAGATTATTTCATACATGGTTATGAAAAAGTATCATCCTTTAAAAATAATAAAATGTAAGCATGTTTAATTGTGTACTGAATACTATGTACTGCACTATTTTTTAAATCACACAAAAAAGGGTACACAGATGGCACTATATCTTTAGAGCAGGGTATATCTTGGAAATGTAATGCACAAGTATCTGAAATTTGTACACATTGTGAATGACTCAACAGGAACTTTCTTGATTTATGTTAAGATATCAATGAATCACTAGCCTAGATATTGATGGAAAGTTTTTATGAAATTTTGAAGGTTTGCTTTACCAAAGGATTTCTCTGTTGTTAAATAAATGACACAACTGCCTTGAAACAAACTCATTGGTTTCAATCATCATTTCCTCTGACTTTGACTACATAGCTCACATGTGACTAGCCCAGCCTGGAATTTGAAATGAAAACGGACAAGAAAAGTTGAAGTGAGACTCCTGTCCATTCTCTTGAACTGCTTGATCCTCCATTCACAAACACCTTTACTAAACAAACACAGAGTTTATAAACATTATTTATACATGGATTCAAGATTCCACAGCTTGAATACACATACACACACACTTGAAGTAGCAAACCTTGATTTTGCCATCTGATATAAAGGACAGCATTTTACTATGCCACTGTATTTAATGGGACCTCAGCATCCACAGATTTTGGGTTCCACATGGGATCCTAGAACCAAACCCCAGTAGATAACAAGGCCCATTGTGTGTGATTCAGCTTACCAGTGTGAAATAAGTATCATCATCACTTTGTTGTTGTTGTTGTTAACTGCCTTCGTGTCGGTCTCAGCCCATGGCGACCCTATGGATGAGACATCTCCAGGCCCCCTGTCCTCTACTGCTCTGCCCAGCTCCTGCAAACTCTTATTTGTGGTCTCTTCAATAAAGTCCATCCATCTAGCACAGGGGTAGGCAACCTTTTTGAGCCGGGGGCCGGGTTGCTGTCCCTCAGACAATTGGGGGGCCGAAGCACCATAAATAAATAAATAAATAAATAAATATTTAAAAATTTAAAAAAGATTAAACAAATATGCATGCACACTCTCTCAGCCCCAGAAAAGCCATGGCAAAACTCCCGTGGAGATTTTGCCAAGAAAACCCCAAGAACAAGTAATAACAACAATAATCAATACCATCATAGCGGGCAGCGGCGGCGGGGGCAGCGGCGGCAGGACCAGTCTGGGGCTGGTCCAAAGGCCTCGGGGGGCCGCATCCGGCCCCTGGGCCTTAGGTTGCCTACTCCTGATCCAGCATGTGGCCTTCCTTTCTACTTCCCTCTACCTTTCCTAACACTATTGTCTTTTCAAACAATTCATGCCTTCTCATGATGTGTCCAAATCATGATGTATCTTGTCATCTTGACTTCTAGGGATATCTCTGGCTTGATCTGTTCTAGGACCCATTTGTTTGTCCTTTTGGCTGTCCATGGACTCCTCAGCACTCTTCTCCAGCACCACATCTCAAATGTGTTGATTTTCCTCCTATCTTCTTTCTTGACTGTCCAGCTCTCACATCCATACATGGTCATAGGGAATACGATGGCTTGTATGATTCTGACTTTTGTGCTGAGTTGTATGTCTTTGCATTTTAGAATCTTTTCTAGTTCTTTCACAGCCGCCCTCCCCATTCTTAATCTTCTGATTTCCTGGCTGCAATCCCCATTTCTCTCCATGTTTGATCCCAGATATGAGAATTCTTTTACTATTTCTGTTTCCTCATCGTCTAGTTTGAATGTGTGTAAGTTCTCTGTGGTCATTATTTTTGTTTTCTTTATGTTCAACAGTAAGTCTGCCTTTGCACTTTCTACTTTGATCTTCCTTAGTAGGTGTTCCAGGTCTGTGAGGTTTTCTGCTAGTATTATGGTGCCGTCAGCATATCTCAGATTGTTGATATTTCTTCCTCCTGTTTTCACTCCTCCCTCTTCCATGCCCAAGCCTGCTTTTCTTACAATATGTTCTGCATATAAGTTGAATAGGTAGGGTGATAGGATGCAGCCTTGTCTGACTCCTTTGCCAATTGGGAACCATTCTGTTTCTCCATGTTCTGTCCTGACAGTAGCCTCTTGTCCTGAGTACAGATTCCTCATTAGGACTATCAGGCCCTCCCATGTCTTTAAGGGTGTTCCATAGCTTTTCATGATCTATGCAGTCAAAGGTTTTGCTATAGTCTATAAACACATGCTGATTTTCTTTTGGAACTCTCTGCTATGCTCCATTAGCCATCGTATATTTGCAATGTGATCCCTGGTGGCTCTTCCTTTCCTGAACCCTGCTTGGACCTCTGTGATTTCTCTCTCCATGTGTGGTTGGAGTCTATGTTGGAGTAGTTTGAGCATAATTGTGCTTGCTTGGGAGATTAGTGCTATGGTCGTATAGTTGCTGCAGTCTCTTGTGTCTCCTTTTTTTTGGATGATCATCATCACTATATTATTGTTATAGCTGTTGTTGCTGCTGCTCCATACTTTTTTAAGTCCATGCATCTGGGCTGGCTGAAGCAGCTCTTTTGTACCCCTTCTTTCCCACAGCTGCCCTCTGGACTCCTGAAATGCTGCCCAAAGATCCTACTGAATGGAGTGAGCTGTGACTTGTAGGGGAGGGAAGAATCCTTCAAAATCAGGAAGTGGGACCTTCTGAATATGAAGCTCTTTTGCTAAAAGGAGGCAGATCCTTAGACCTGAATCAATTGTTAAACTATGTGTTAAATCCCATTGATTCAATGGATCTACTCTTCTTAAAACTAACAGCAGGATTTCAGTCCTAGATTCTGCCATATTTTTGCTTTATTCATAGCCTAATATATGCCAATTCAGGTTTCAGGCTTTATAGTTCTTTATAGGTATCTATAATTACAGTACGTTGGTCCCACTGCCACGGTTCTATCCCATTGAATCCTGGGATCTGTAGTCTTACTAGCCAAGAGGTGTTTAGGAGTCTCTGCTAGAGAGCTGTAGTCCATTTCTCTGAGTTACAGCACTATTAGAGGTCTCTTGCAGAGAATTCTAAGTACCTTGCCAAACAACACATTTCAGGATTCTGTAAGGCATAAATGTGCCAGTTTAAAAAGTGTTATAACTGTGTAGTGTAAATATACACCAGTTCTTAGAGATTGCCATACTGCAAGTTCCATGTAGTCCTGTCATTACTTCTCCTCAATGATTACCTTACAATCACCCTACAAGCCACATTCCTACCCATAAAATTAAAGATACTATAATGTGTTCCATTTGGGTTTCCTTAGACAGATGTCTAGTATATAATATTTATAATACACAATATACAGTGGGCCCTTGGTATCCCTTGGAGTTTGGTTCCAGGACCCCCTATGGATACCAAAATCCATTGATACTCAAGTGCCATTAAATACAATGGCATAGTAAGATGGTGTCCCTTGTATAAAACAGCAAAATCAAGGTTTGCTTTTTGAAATTTAGATATTTAAATATATTTTCAAACCGTAGATGCTTGAATCCATGGATAAAAATATCCACAGATATGGAAGGCTGACTGTAGTGTAAAACATCTGTTTCAACACAGAGAGAGAAAGAACATCCCAATAAAGTTGCACATATGGAGTCCCACCATTATTTAGAATACCCAGAAAATGACAAAACTTAGACTGCTTACATATGGCACAGAAAAATACTATGTTCTTTAGGTAAATAAACAGGAATTCTAAATCTCTCCGTTCCTCCCCCCCCCCCATTTTTTGAATCTTTAAATGTAAAACAAGGTAATTGATTGCATAATGTAAAACAAAGGAATATGATTCTGCATGCACATAAGTAAATATAAACAACAACAACAACAACAACAATAATAATAATAATAATAATAATAATAATAAATTATTATTATTATTATTATTATTATTATTATTATTATTATTTAATTATTAAAGTTTATTTCTAGAGCGCTGTCGGTGTACACAGCCCTATATTCACAGCGCATGTAATTTTGTACATGAATCTATAGGTATAAGAATTCAGCCACAGTTGTACTCAGCATATACACGAGGGGTAGGCAACCTTTCCCCTTTAAGGGCCGAGGGACTTCAGCTCCCAGAAGCCTCAGCTATGTTGGCCAATAGCTCCTGTGATTCTGGGAGCTGAAGTCCCTTGGCCCTTAAAGGGGAAAGGTTGCCTACCCCTGATATACACTGACTGAAAACTTACTGTCATGATCAGTCCCTTTTCCTGGAAATATTTCACCAGTGGAACAGTATTTTGCTTGAAGTTTGTTAGGCGTCTCTGTGTAGCTTTGAGATTATCATCCGGCCTCCCTTGCTGCTCGGCACGCTTCATTAGCCGTTCTTTCAGACGCTGGTTTGAGCAAGACAAAAACACCACCAAATCGGGAGTGCAAATCTGCAGGGATGATAGACCACAGATATCAAAAAATTACAACTGGTAAATTTATTCATATTCATGCAACGTGCTTGTATTTCTGTGAATAATGAGAACTGTTTACCTTTAAGAATTTCTTACAAACATTAAAAGCCTTCCCCCCCCCTCATGTCGAAATACTTGTAACATTTTAAGTCTTTCCCTTCAGGAATTTAAAATATGCTAGAGTCATTAATAGAGGTAGATATTAGATGCAAGCAAAGCAAAGGAAGAAGAGACTGTTTTTTCCACAACTAAAAGTTCATAGCCTTCCCCAGCCCAGTGCCCCTCCAGGTGTTAGTGCCAGCTGCTTGGCCACTGATCAAAGATGATGGGAACTGTAGAACAAAACATCTGGAGGACATGATGGTGAAAGAAGAAATGCAGATTGCTCATTCCATTTTTCAATCATGCAACTTCTGCTAGTAAGAAAACCACAGAAAACAATTGATCTTGGTGTTCATGAGCATTGTTGTTAACTGTTGTTGACTTCAACTTATGGCAACCCTGTGTATGAGTCACTTCCAAGTCACCCTGTCATCAATAGCCCTGCTCATGTCTTGCAGACTCTGAGCCCTGGCTTTTTTTATTGAGTTTATCCATTTGTAAACAGGTCTTTCTCTTTTTCTACTGCCTTTTACCTTACCAAATATTGTCTTTTCAAGTGAGTCATGTTTTCTCATTATTTGATCAAAGTACAGTCTCAGTTTAGTCACCTTGGCTTCTAGGGAGAGTACAGGCTTAATTTGCTGTAGGACCCATCAATTTGTCTTTTTAGCAGTCCACAGTATCCATAAGATTCTTCTCCAGCACCAGTGACATCACTACCCATGGTGTCACCTGTTAGTGGGGCGGCAACAGCCAAAAAGGTACGCCCAGCCCTGTTCTTGCTGCTGCAGCAGCGATCTCCTTATGAGAAGGCTTCCACCACTGTGGCAAAACCAGGAGGGGTGCACTTGGCTTTCTCCTTCACCACCATGGCAAAGCTGTGGACCTCTCCTTCATTGTTCCAGAAGTGGTCTCCTTATGAGGAGGCCTCCACCACTACAGCAAAGCTGGGAGAGATGGGCTCAGGCCTTCCCTTCGCCACTGCAGAGAAGCTGGAAGGGGCACAGCAGGGAGAGAGCCTGATTAGGTGTTACCCTTCTTCCTGCACACACACACGCCTCTTGTGATGCCACTGTCCAGCACCGCATTTCTTCCTATCAGTTTTCTTCACTGTCCAGCTTTCACAATCATATATATAAATTGGAAATGTGATGGTATGAACAATCCTAATTTAGTATTCAGCTATATATCTTTACACTCTTTTTACTCAGGGTCTTGTCTTGTTCCTTCATAGCTGCTCTTCCAAGTCTTAGTCTAGTTTTGATTACTTGATTGCATTCTCAGTTTTGATCAATGACTGAGCCATGGTATGGAAAATCTTGAACTATCTCAATGTCTTCATTGATATGGGAGACCCTACCAGCAGCCCCGCTACTGTCAGCATAGCCTATTGTCATACAGGAGCACACAATCCAGGCATACATATCAATATTCCTATGGCCTGGACCCAATGAAGAGACAGAAAAGAGCTCTGGAACTTTGTCACTGTGTATTCACAATAGTAAGAACTTTTTATAATAATACATGGAATACAAAAGTAATTCTAATTTATGTGAGTTTCTTTTACCAGAGTGATTGTTGTGTTAAAATCTTAATACAGATATTAACTTTTCACTATCCATGATGGGAATAATTATGCTCTTTAAAAATATTCAAGTAGCAGCCAAATTAAGTTGTCACAAATAATTTGTTTGATGATTAGAGTGTCCATGAAAGGGACAGAAGAACCTAGTTAACTACATAATTAAAACACACTGGGGAAAAGCTAGAATTGTATTTCAAATTGTTTACTGGACAAGAGGAGTGTACAGGGCAGTCAGTCATCTCCTATGGAGAGCTACATCAATATAATTAGCAGTCAGAAAGGAAGCATTTAAAATGGGGTGGATTGCTTATTAAATGCTGTCAAAAGATACTTTATATTATAAAATGAAGTACATTCAGAAATGATGTGTGCAATTAACTTGAGATACATTGGTATCACATTTGCACTGCCTCCTTGTTTAGTATTATTTCCCTGTCTACCAATCATATATAAGAATTCTAACATACATTTATATAGCTGTGTCCCAAAAAATGTGTGCTTATATGGTTAACACAATATCAGCTCACAAGAGAGAAGTGTTAGTAATAAAGAGTAGGAGGATGGGGATAATAAGATGGAGCAGGGAACTTTCTTTCCATGAACATATTCTAACTAATTTAAGGATTCAAGTCCAATCTGTGGTGATCCTAGTATACAGAAATTTTCCTGCATCCTATCTGCTCAAGAGTTAAGAGCCTGTTATGCTCTGCGGTTACAGTGCTATAATTCCACTTTAACTGCTCTGGCTGCATCTTGTGGGATCCTTGGATCTGTACTTTGGTCAGAAGCACAAAAGGAACTCTTTGGGTGAGAATTCTAAATAGCCATGCAAAAACTGTAGATCCTAGTATTTATTTTGTAGATTCTGGAGAAGACATTAATGGGAAGATCAAATGATTTTTCTGTGGTCATGAGAGGAAAGAAGGACTGAGTTTCTGAAAGACAGAATTCAAAGAAAAATGGAGAGTGGCTGGGATAAGGAAAAGAGAAATATCATGGAAGGGAAACTAAAACAAAGAAGAACAAAAGATACACAACCTTTTGTCAGAAAAGACATAGACTTGTTCTTTTGGCTGGTAGCCCAGCTCCAAGTATCTTGTAGACTGGAGCACAACTTGCCTAAAAATGGCTCCTCATTGTCTTCAAAACAAAGCAGGAGAATCCTGCTTAAGATCTCCCTCAGTTACCTATATCCATTACAGCTGAAGGTATCAGTCTAATTTGTGGCACACCTGGAATCTTCTTACCCTGATTGTATTATTATGATAATTTTTCTATACTGGCTTTTCTTCATTTATATTTTGTACATGAGTGAAACAGAAGTGTTGCTGGTGGTTGCCTGGAAACAAAGGGGAACCAAGTAAGTGCACAGATGGATACATATTTTTAACTTGAGTCCTGTCCTGTGCTGGGACATCATTATAAACATCCCTGAAGTAAGCATAACATCTGGAATTTTAATTCTGCTTTATATTATGAACAAATATACCCATTTGAGATTCAACTGCAGAATGGACTTCAAAGGGGGTTAATTTTCTCAGGAAGGCAAATGGAAACATATTCAAAAATAGGCACCTCTTTTTTAAAAAAGGATGTACAGAGAATTAAAAAAAAAACACCTCTGAATTCTTTGTCACCTTTTCATTTCCTTCAGAAAGCGAGAATAATTCCCTATGGAACTAAGCAAGAACATTGTCAAGGCTCATGATTCATCCGAATTCATTAAAGTTTGTTAGGCATTTCCAAAGAATCATCAATTTGCTCCCTATTGCAATAAAGTGTTCATGGGGCATTAAGAACTGTTTTAATTTGATTTGACTACTCTTTGTAACTTTTTAGAAGCACCTCCTTTGTTCTCTGTTTAGTAGGTAAAATCAGTAAGAATTCTTAATATCCTTTCTGCAGTAAAGCTAAACTTTACTTTGATAATGTAAACAGAGGCTGTAATCCTGCTGCTGTGTTATACTGGTGGTTAAATTAAACACTTGCATAAGGAGGAATCAAATACCCTCTTATACAAGCCTTTCCACATTTTCCTGCAGCACACCAGCAAACTGTCACGTCTCTGCCTCCTACACAAACTGAGAGAATAGTATGAAATGCAGCAGGATGTTGTGTTGTTGAGTATCTGCCGTCAAAAGGCATGCTATATTTTTGTCTCTTGTGACAGCTAAGATATATATGATAAAGAAAATACACAACACCATGAAGATATGTCTATAACACATATGAAACTAAAGTTCCTACTAGAATGATTTTAAAAGCTGAACGTAGAACATAATGGCCCATTTTCAGACATAACTAGTTCAGATGAATAGAACATGTTTTGGTTGGGAATAGAGCTTTTTGGATGGGAAATGTTGCAGTTCTAATCCAAATTATTTTCCATCATATCTTTTTTAAAAACTTGAAAGAAATACAAATTCCAATCATAGTCCTCCATTATCTTATCTAGTCTGTGCCTTAAAAATACTAACTGGAGGATTTCTGGAAGTTGTAGTCTAAATAAGTAATTTTTCCAAGCTCTGTGAAAATTAAGCCTAATAATCAGATGAAGAACCATTGTTCAGTGACCAAGTGCATGAGTTGCACAGCTTCAAGTACAGCTAGGAATAATTTCTGTCCAAAACCAGGAGAGCTATTGCCTATCAATACAGATAATACTGATCTAGACAGATCAATGGTCTTACTGGTATAAGGCAGCTGCACATGTACCTAAGCGCAATGTCAGTTATATTACCTTTCTGATATATGGACTTTATCACACAGGGAAAATTGGGGAAAATCAGGGGGTTAAAGAGTCATTATCTTGGGAAAGTTGCACAATCGTGGTGAAGATTTTCACATGACGTCATAATTAAAGGGGACTTATCCCGGGAAAATCCCGTGAATGATTTGTTGCTGGTTATTCCCTGGTTATTTCTGTCCTCTTTAATTGCGATGTGTGTGAAAATCTTCACTACGATCCCATGACTTTTCCGAGATAATGACTCTTTAAACCCCCAGTTTTTCCCCATGTGATAAACTCCTATGTTAGAGTCCTTTCACAACTGATTGATATTCATCTGTAAGTAATGCACAGACAATGTTTCAGCCAAATTGTTTCTCTTCTACTTGCCCTAAAAATGTTATATGAATCATTCAAAGTCCAAGATTAACCCAAAGTAAACAATATGAAAGAAGTATTTGTTGTATATTGAGCCAAATAAAGTCTCTAACCAAGCCAAAATCATATTACATTGCCAACATTCTTTAGCCAAAAACATGTAACATTTTTTTAAAAAGTCTGAGTAGGTGCTGTTTTCTTAGCAGTGATTTTTTAAAAATCCCACAAAAAACAAAAAATATCTACTTGGCTCTTTATCCTATTTTCACTTCTTATTCAGAAACTATCCATCAGTCCATTTTCTGGATATTGGAATAAAGCACATTTTGTAACCAGCCTTTTTTCCCCTGTGCTGGGAGAGAAAAAGACACCCCCCAATAACACAACCAACCACTGACACACCTCCTTTTCCCTCTCTCTAACACTGGAATCCTGTGTCAAAGAATTAAACGGCAAAAATGTTTCATGGCTGTTGAGGGAGAAAAGCCAAGTTTGGATCTCCTTGTCCAACAACATACCTCTCTTTCTACCCCAGAGGAAGAAATCAGATATATCCAATGGTTCCATCTCAGACATTATGAAAATCTTTATATTAATAGGCAGCACAGAAAAGTAAGCAACAAAAAATAAAGCTAATAGCAACAAAATAATACACAAATTCAACTAATGTTTAATAGCAGACAGTTTATACACAACAGTTAAAAGGCTTAGGAAATAAAAAGTTCTTCAGATGGATAAGCCATGCTATTTATTTACAGGCCATTCCTTCTTTTTCACAGGACCACGCAGTGGAAAGATGCCTGCAGACCACATAGTCTGCCCAGCAGCTGCAAACAATTGTGCACTTGTCAGCCTCCTAAAGTTCATCCCAGTAGATCAGTTTCCTACAAGACTGCTACTCAAAGCAGTGGTCTGTGGGCCACCAGCTGCTGTTCCCTGGAAACAAATGCAGTCAATGGACATAAATGTAGCATGAGTCTCCAGTCAGACCCCCAAATTATATAGCTTAAGAAGAACTTCACAACATTATCATCCCAGGCTAGACTTGGAGGCACAGCAAATAGAAACTGGCAGAGAAATACTTTCAGGATGGCTTTCTGGATCAAACCAAGACTGAACGTATTCTATAAAGCTTAATACATTGTATTGTATTGTATATTGGTTTATTTACTTTCTGTCCTGTTAGCTTTTGTTGTTGTTGTTTATATGTTTTAAGAAAAATAAAATAAAAAAAGACTTTATTCATGCTCCGTATTTTAGACAGTCTGACTATAATGTCTTTAGGAAAAAAGAGAGAATCCTAATGTTTTTAAAGACATGGGAGTGCCAACACATCATATAGTTCTGATGAGTGAGGAATCTGTACTCAGGACAAGAGGCTACTGTCAGAACAGAACATGGAGAAACAGAATGGTTCCCAATTAGCAAAGGAGACAGACAAGGTTGCAAACTTTCACCCTATCTGTTCAACTTGTATGCAGAACATATTATAAGAAAAGCAGGCTTAGACACAGAAGAAGGAAGAGTGAAAATATGGGAAGGAATATTAACAATCTAAGATATGCAGATGACACCATAGTACTAGCAGAAAACCTCACAGACCTGGAACACATACTAAGGAAGATCAAAGAGGAAAGTGCAAAGGCAGGTTTAATGCTGAACATAAAGAAAAGAAAAATAATGACCACTGAAGACCTTGACAAGTTCAACCTAGACAATGAAGAAATAGAAATAGTAAAAGAATTCCCATACCTGGGATCAAACATTGATAGAAATGGGGACCGCAGCCAGGAAATCAGAAGAAGACTAAAGGGCCTTTGCAGACTGCCAGAAATAGTGCAAATTGAGTCCACTTTAAGGGTTAGTGTTAGGGAATCATGAGAACTCTTTTATTGTGGCACAGAGAAGGCTCAATGTCTCAGAAAAAATCTGACAGAGAAGGCTCACTGTCTCAGAAAAAAAAAATTCTCATGACTCCCTAGCACTAACCCTAACCCTTAAAGTGGACTCAATTTGCACTATTTCTGGCAGTCTGCAAAGGCCCAAAGAATGGGGAGGGTGGCTATGAAAGAACTACAAAAGATTCTAAAATGAAAATATATACAACTCAGCACAAAAGTTAGAATCATACAGGTGATTGTATTCCATATTACCATGTATGGATGTGAGAGCTGGACAGTTAAGAAAGATGATAGGAAGAAAATCAACTTCTAGGGAGAGTGTGTTTGTTGCTGAGGGGTGGGGCTTCTGTGAGTCACATTTGTGATTCACTAGGGGATAGAGCTAGCCGCCTAGCTCTATATAACTCCTGCCAGAAGCGCTCACCTAACAGCATGCACATTTTTCACAAGACAAGGGAAAGCACAGCAAGGTAGAAGGGAACTGGGAACTTTGTTTCAGAGGTTCTCCTTAAATTTTTTTAAAAATAAAGGGCTTTGGGGGTTTTTTTGCTCAGAGGAAGAGAGTCAGAGATTTGCCTCCAGAATAAGGTAGCATCCAGGAGCTCTCTACAGAGTTATAAACCCAATTGATTGAGCTGCTGACAGAGCCTGGTGAAAAGGTCAAGCCAACAGAGGCCCTTTATGTGGGTCTTTACCTGGGGACTTTTTGAGGGAGAAGCCCACAGTCCTGTTTCAGTGCTTACTTAAGATTTCTCAATATCGACATTGGGGGAGCTGCTGCAGTCACCTGCAACACTTGTGGGATGTTTGTCTTCTTGCCTAGAGATGTGGGGAACTTTGCCTGCACCAAGTGCAAGTTGGTAGCCCTCCTTGAAGAGAAAGTCCATCAGCTGGAGGCCCAAGTAGCTA
This sequence comes from Phrynosoma blainvillii, assembly GCA_026167975.1. Taxonomy (NCBI): domain Eukaryota; kingdom Metazoa; phylum Chordata; class Lepidosauria; order Squamata; family Phrynosomatidae; genus Phrynosoma; species Phrynosoma blainvillii. The sequence goes on from JANUYF010000004.1 coordinate 207,984,643, forward strand.
CATTTCAGCATATTAGGGAGCAAGAGGTGTTCCTGGACAGAACATCCTGGACAGGGGCCACACAGAGGAAGTTGTTGGGGAGGAGGTCACTTCACACACACAGGAGGTAGACAGCTGGAGGAATGTTAACACAGAGAAGTATGGAAACCAGGGATCGTTCTGGGAGCTTGCAACTACAGAATCAATTTGAAGCTCTCTCCTTTATCAAGGATGAAGAGGAAGAGCAGCAGGGACAGTCCTCAGGGACAGTGAAGGGGACCCTGAGAGTACCACCACAGGAAAAAGCCACTGCTAAGCCTCAGAGGGGGTGTGTGGTGGTGGTGGGGGACTCCTTGTTGAGGGGTACAGAAGCAGTGGTTTGTGGGCTTGACAAGATGTCCTGGGAGGTGTGTCACATCCATGATGTGACTGTCAGGCTGACAAGACTTGTCAAGCACCTTCCTCTTGGTCCATGTGGGAACCAATGATACTGCAAGGCATAGCCTTCAGAATATCAGAAAGGATTATGAGGCTTTGGGTAGGAAGCTGAAAGAGCTGGATGCACAGGTTGTTATCTCGTCTCTTCTCCCAGCTGAAGGGCATGGTCCAAGAAGGGAAAGGAAAATAGCAGACGTGAATAACTGACTCCGTAGATGGTGCCGCCAAGAACAATTTGGATTCTTGGATCATGGACCTCTGGCAAGAGATGGGCTGCATCTCACACCAGTTGGCAGAAACATTTTTGCTAATAGTCTCAAACATTTGATCAGGAGGACTTTAAACTGAGTCATGTGAGGGAGGGAGGCAGTATCTTGGAATGTATCTTGGAAAGCAGGAGTACATCATGGGCTGGAGATAATAGTCAAAGTGTTATAGAGGGAACAAGGCAAATGATGTAAGGGCTCAACAATAGGAGGCAAAAAACCTCACACAGGCAGCAAGTGGGGAGGACCCATGGTCTTAGATGTCTTTACACGAATGCACAAAGCATGGGAAATAAACAAAATGAACGTGAACTCCTAGCACAACAAAGCAAATATGATATAATAGGCATCACTAAAACCTGATGGTATCAGTCTCATGATTGGAATGTAGGAATAAAGAGGTATAACCTTTTCAAGAGAAATAGGTCAAACAGGAAAGGAGGAGGAATAGCATTATATGTCAGGGATGTTTGCACCTGTGCAGAGATCCAGGATTTTAATCCTGGAAATCAGGTGGAGAGTATCTGGATAAAAATTAAAGGGGAAGGAAACAACAGGGATGTTATTGTGGGAGTCTACTACAGACCCCCAAATCAGACTGAGGAATTGGATGACGCCTTTCTAGAAGAGATGACTACACACTCAGAAAGGAGAGATGTAGTAGTGATAGGTTACTTCAACTATCCTGGTATTTGCTGGAAGTCAAACTCAGCCAATACTTCAAGGTCTACCAAATTCCTCACTTGCTTTGAAGACAATTTCTTTGTCCAAAAGGTGAAAGAGGCAACAAGGGGATCGGCTATGTTAGATCTGATCCTAATCAACAGGGATGACCTGTTAAATGGGGTGCAAGTGGTGGGATCCTTAGGTGGGAGTGATCATGTTTTCCTGGAGTTTCTTATACACTGGAAATGAGAAGCTAGGCATAGTCAGACACTCATTCTAGACCAGGGGTTGGCAAACTACAGCCCAGGGGCTGAGCCCGGCCCCTCAAGGCCTTTCAACCAGCCCATGGCTGGTCCTGCCACTGCCGCTGCCGCGCGCTGAGGGGCGTCATTTTGTGTTCCAAAATGGCGCCTGTGCATGCATGCCCACTACTCCCAGCGTTGTGTGTGTACGTGCGCGAATGGAGCCATTTTGGAACACAAAATGGCACCCTGCGCTCGTGCACACATGCACACGACGCCGGGAGTAGTGCACATGAATGCGCAAGTGAGTGCATGCGCTCGTGCGCACACCTCTAGCACCAATTTTTTCCCTCGGCCCGCCGATGATCTGGGGGACAGCGGAACCGCCCCCCCCCCAAAAAAGGTATGCCGACTCCTGTTCTAGACTTTAGGAGAGCTGATTTCAATAAACTTAGGGAAACACTGGGAGTGATCCTGTGGTCAGGAATACTAAAGACTGATGGGGGTTTCTCAAAAGGGAGATACTGAAGGCCCAATCTCAAACTGTTCCAATGAGAAGGAAAAATGGGAGGTGTGTCAAGAAACCAGGTTGGATGACAAAAGAAATTTCAACTGAACTTTTAAGCTTATCGCACTAGTACCTGTAACGTTCCCATCGAGTCCCTGGAACATAACGATATGGGAATGGGTGTTACCGCATTAGACTATTGATAACGCTATAGTACCGTTATAGGAACACATATTATTGCACAGCATTTACTGTTGTACCAGTACCAGTGCTAAAGCAGCTCCTCAGCCGTCCCTCATTGGCGCATGCTCACTGTTGCGAAAACCCCTATGTCTGCGTTGGAAAGTATGGTATCGACAGGTTTAGGTAGCGAGCATTCATTGTTTTTTCTTGTAAACGCAATGCAATGCAATCTACAAAAATAAAAAAATGTTTTTTAAATTGCCTGTGGCACCTTCCTTGCATCAACACCGGAAGAGTTGAGTTGAGTTTGTGGATGTTCAAGGATGGGAGGGGAGGAGGTTGTCTTAGCCAATCAGAACATGAGGACAGAGTGAAACCAGGTAGGATTGTCGCACACACATCATATCGAACGGGTCTGAAAGTGTTCTTGCTGGCTGAGGATGTATTTTTACAGTTCTCCTGCTGGGATGGGCTAGGGACTGTCAGAGCACAGAATGGGAACTCGATGAGGATCATACCATGCGATAAAATATGTTCCGTTCCATTCTCATCATGTTCTGAGAACACAGTACAATAAGCTTATAAGTTTTAAACAGGAGATGTATAAGAAATGGAAAAGGGGCAAAATCACTAAAGAGGAATTCAAACAAATAGCTAGCACATGTAGGGGTAAAGTTAGTAAAGCCAAAGTACAGAATGAGCTCAGCTTGCTAGAGGGATTAAGAACAATAAAAAGGGCTTTTGGGGTATGTCTGTAGCAAAAGAAAGAAGAACGAAATGGTAGAGCCACTTTGCAGAGAAGATGGAGAAATTCTAACATGGGACAGAGAAAAGGGAGAACTACTCAACACCTTCTTTGCCTCAGTCTTCTCACAAAAGGAAAAGGGTGCTCAACCTGAGGAAAATGGAGCGAGGACACAACAGGGAAAATGCAGCACAGAATAAGTAAAGAGGTAGTACAGGAATGCCTGGTTAACCTAAATGAATTTAAGTCCAGGACTAGATGAACTGCATCCAACGATATTAAAAGAACTGGCAAATGTAATCTCAGAGCCACTGGCAATAATCTTTGAGAACTCCTGAAGAACAGAAGTCCCAGCAGACTGGAGGAGGGTAAACATTGTCCCCATCTTCAAAAAAAAAAAAAGGGGGGGGGGAAGAGGATCCCAACAACTATCATCCAGTTGGTCTGACATCAATACCAGGAAAGATTCTAGAACAGTTCATTAAACAGAGAGTCTGTGAACATTTAGAAGGGAATGCCATAATCACTAAAAATCAACATGGGTTTCTCAAAAACAAGTCATGCCAGACTAATCTGATCTCTTTTTTCGATAAAATTACCAGCTTGCTAGATGAAGGGAATGCACTAGACATAGCATATCTTGATTTCAGTAAGTCTTTTGATTAAGTCCCCCATAACATTAAAGATTGTAAAATGTGGGCTAGACAATACAATTGTTAGGTGGATTAGTAATTGATTGACTGACCAAACCCAATGGGTGCTCAGCAATGGCTCCTCTTCATCTTGGAGAGAAGTGACCAGCGGGTTGCCACAGGGTTTTGTCCTGGGCCCAGTGCTATTCAACATCTTTATCAATGACTTGGAAGAAAGAATAGGGGGCATGCTTATCAAATTTGCAGATGGCACCAAATTAGGAGGAATAGCTAATACCCCAGAGGACAGGATGAAAATTCAAAATGACCTTAATAGATTAGAAAGCTGGGCTACAGCTAAAAAAAATGAGTTTCAGCATGGAGAAATGTAAGGTACTGCACTTAGGGGAAAAAATAATAAAAAGATGAAAATGAAATGCACAGATATAGGATGGGGGACAGCTGGCTTAAGAGACTACATGTGAAAGGGATCTAGGAGTCCTAATAGACCACAAGTTGAACATGAGTCAACAATGTGATGCGGCAGCTAAAAAAGCCAATGCGATTTTAGGCTGCATCAAGAGAAGTATAGTATCTAGATCAAGGGAAGTAATAGTGCCACTATATTCTGCTTCAGTCAGGCCCCACTGGAATACTGTGTCCACTTCTGGGCACCACAATTCAAAAAGGATGTTGAAAAACTGGAGTGTGTCCAGAGCAGGGCGACTAAAATGGCGAAGGGTCTGGAACAACTTAGGGAACTGGGTATGTTTAGCCTGGAGAAGAGATGGTTAAGAGGGGATATGATAACCCTGTTTAAATATTTGAAGGGATGTCATATTCAGGAGGGAGCTAGCTTGTTTTCTGCTGCACCAGAGAACAGGACTCAGAACAATGGATGCAAGCTACAGGAAAAGAGATTCCACCTAAAGGAACACACTCTCTCTGAGTGGGGTGGAGTCTCTTTCTTTGAAGGTCTTTAAACAGAAGTGGGATGGCCATCAGTCAGGGGTGCTTTGATAGTGAGTTCCAGCATGGCAGAGGTTTGGACTGCATAGCCCTTGTGGTCTGTTCCAACTCTATGAATCTATGATCCATTGAGATATGTTGCTGGAGAAGAGTGTTGAGGATCCCATGGAGAGCCAAAAATACAAACAAATGGCTCCTAGTGCAGATCAAGCCGGAAACCTCCCTGGAAACCAAGATGACCAAACTGAGGTTCTCGTACTTCAGACCCATCATGAGAAGAGAAGACTCATTAGAAAAGACAATAATGCTGGGAAAGGTGGAGGGAAGTAGGAAGGCCACTCGTCAGATGGATGGACTCTGTTCAGGAGGTTGTAGGTATATATTTTCAGGAATTAAGCAGAATAGTGGAGGACAGGGGGTCTTGGAGATGTCTCATCCATAGTTCCATGGATCCATGGATTGAGATCAAGTCGAGTGCAGTTAACAATAAAATTCCCAGATCATATTATACCCAGAATAAATTGCTGTGTTCTTTCTTCAGATGTATGGCCTTGACATTCTCCCTATGCTCTGGGTGTGTGTGGGGAGAACGCACAGATGTCTAGACCAAAGTGTGGCAAACCTTCTGTTCATAAAGCGTTGGGTCCTTGCCAATATTATTTCTAACCCTGTATTTGAGATATTGTCCTTTTCAGGAAGGAGACTACTTTCAATGAAGGAATTGCAACAACAGTCCTACTGCAGTACATTTACTGAAGCAAGTATAATTGTGATCATTTATATTCTAGTTCCACCTGTAATAGTGACATTAATGGACTCACTGCAAAAATCAGAATCTCTTTTGTATTCACACAGCACAGTTAACATTTAATATACCACTAAATCACTTTCCCCCTAATTTAAAAAAAGAAGTTTTCGTTTTAAAATAAGCTTCATGTCTTCAGTGTTTTAAAGTGCTCCTATTTTTCCTTAGGAGGACCAAAGCATGAAAAGTGAAATATCACAATAAGAAGCCACAGTTCTGAGGGCTCCTACAGGGGTTATATCATAATGTATATTGCTGCATTTACATGTAATTATAACTGTTATTTAGCATTATGAAAATCAGTCTCTGCATATGGACTTATATGCTTTGTCTTTCTCTTCCAGAATAGCCATGATTTCAGAAGACTTTGCTTTCATTTTTTACTAACCACAGTTCAGAATTACATCCAATTACTAAAATAAAGCACAACAACAATTTCAGACTATGTTCTTAAGCAAATCTGATTTGCCTCAATTCAGGTTAACCATAGTTTGGGTACAGATGTTAACACTAAACTGTGGTTAATAAAAAGCAAAAGTAAAATTGTCTCATCTCCTCCCCACAGGTGCACTATGGAAGGAAAGGATGGGAAATGCATAAGCTCCTGGCTTACAAAAGCTTGTCTTTGTAACACTATAAATCTCAATGATTCTGTACTATATGCAAATAGAGCCCCTATGTTATGATTAGTCAGTACATTAATTTAAGCAACTCAGGCAATTGTGTAGCTTTTACATTGTGTGCAATCAGTTACTTATAATTAGCAAATAATTACAACTCCCATTGATTTTAAAGCTGGATGACAATACAACAGCAACAAAAAAACAGACACATTTAAAAAGTCTTGCCCTATGTAGTTACTCAGAAAGGCCAATAAAATTATCTGTTATAGAAGTGATATGAAAGGCTTGTCTTGGGTGCAAAGGCTGAACGAGTCATCTTTTATTTAGCTACCTGATGATGTATAAGAGTCAGTTAATTATAGGGAAGGAGTCAAAGTATTACATGGCTAAGGCTGTTAGGTTCCAAAAACACACTTTATCATACTAGGTAGTATGTCAACATCCAGAACTGAATCCTTTTGTCAGTCCTACAAAGAGCAAATCCACTGATCAATGGGACTTCATTGGACCAGTGGGTCTACTCTAATTGGGACTAATAATAGGATTTAGGCACAGGGCATTTTGTTCCACATGTAGGTCCAGATAGATAAGCAGAATAGAGGACCGTCAATCTTTAGATGAGATGTTGCCAAATGAAGAAGGACTTCAGATTTCTAACACAGAGAAGAAGGTCTGGGGCTTGTTCATAAGGGACAAAGTTTACTTGAACCATTGTCTAATTTTAGTGACAATGAAAAAAATGTTTACACCAACAAATTTTTATAAAGAGGTTGGGAAGAAAATCTACCATTTTTGAAATCTTTGGCCTCGTAGACAGAGAAGACCATTGGTCCAACAGTTGGCAAGATGCCCTCCATCCATTCCAAATGCCACAGTTCTGGCCTTTGAGGGAGAGAAGGGTAGTCAGCTTCAGCTGGAGTTAATCTTCTCCCCCACTACCATTCCCTTTTCCTTCTGTGTCATCTCTTATTTAGACATAAGCATGAAGGCAGAGAACTGTCAAATTAATGATTTGTAAACTGCCCTGGGAATCTTTTTGGCTAAAGGCTAGAGTATAAATACTATAAATAAAATGAAATAAATGTAGCTGTGGCAAGGGTATTATGATATAATTTATGTATCTTACACAGTTCTGAAAGGTGGGTCTGTGGTCCTGGATCTCAAACAGTAGTCCATATTGGGTGAGCAGAGAGCCAAGAAAATGTGGGTGGTAGAGAAGGAGAGACGCTCATCAACTCTTAGTCCAATAACTTCAGAACAGCATGAACACCCTGTGAACTGCAGGATGCATACTGGAACATTTTTTTCATTTTTTTCTTTCATTTTACAGATATAAAAATATGTTCATGCATTCTTTTTCAAAAATTTAATTCATAATTAATTTATTCATATTTAGTCTTTTGTAGTTGAAATTTCAATTCTTGTTTCATTCAATCTTCAATCTGTCTTGCATGGCTAACATGGTCCTTGGTGGAATGTGTATAATATTTTTTACTTGATTTGGGTTAAAGTTAATTCACAATTATTAAATTTCTTTCATCTTTCTTTCACTTTCAGATTAAACTAAAGCACATGTCCAATTGATTACTGCTTAGATTCTCAATAAATAAATACACATGATAGTATTAGTAGGCAAGAATTATCTAAAAAGAATAGGAAGAGGGCGAAGAGACTACTGACATTTAAAGTGCTACAACTTTAAAAAGCCATGCCTTGTTAGAAAGGAAAATCAAAATCTCTCATTAGACTACTGACTTGATGTTTTCATAGGGGCAATTAAGTCATGAAATCACAGTAAAGAATTACTTATTAAGAATGCCAGGAGTTGAGTCAGCAATACATACTCAAAATACTTTATTCTAAAAATGAATGTTCAGAATTGGCTTCTAGAAATAGCACACTCAACAGAGGGGTTTTTTTAAACTAAAACCATTACCATTACTTCCATCAAACTCATCAGCATTATGGTTTTACATCATCAGCCTTCACAAACTGAAGAGTATCTATAACAGTCTGACAAGGAGCTGCCAAAGTACTTCAAAACATTTTTAATCACTGTGGAATCCAAGCCAGAACAGTTATAGGAAATTTGGCCCATAAATTGCCTTGCAAAGTTGGTTGCAATGGATCTCCAAGGCATTTTTCACTTCACTTCAAGCCTCATGATGTGTTTAACTTTTTAAAGTAAGGATCTATGTGTTGTCACTGCTAATAATGTTACTGCTAATAATTCTGCTTTTATGCTCTCACCTATATTTGTACATCCTAATCCTAATGCCTCTGACAAGGTGGACAATGTGTTCATGAAAATTAGTCCTATAATAAATCTGTAAGGCTTAAAGGTGCCACACTACTCTTTGTTATTTTGCTAGAACATACAAACTCTGAAAACTGTTATCATGTCAAAATTGCATCCTGAATGACCCCAACATAGGAACATACCATAAGTATCTGCTCAGCAATGTACTCATTTTCCTTGCAGAAGCTACTTTTAATATTTTGCAAGATGCCATGTAATATAAATCATGATCAAGAACTATTTACAGCTCAGTCCTACCCTAGTTTATTGAGAAGTTTCTGAATCCCATTGCTAGTCCTAACCAGAGTGAACCCTCTGAATCAAAGGAAACTTGGCAAATGAGCACATAGGTAAGACCCATGGAGCTGTTATAATACATTGTTTAATATAGCTTGTTTGCTTTGTGAGCTCAAAAATCTGCTTTAAATTACGGTATTATAATTTCTCTTTATACTTTTATTGTGCTTGAAAAAGAGCTTTGTCATATATAAAGATTTGCCATGTCTTTAAAAAAAAAGTGATTGAATAAAAAGTATGTCAGTAATACCTATGCTATGCATTTTACAAAAGATACATTTCAGTGCTATATTCTAAATTTGTAAGAACCATGAGAGGCCTCTTTAATTATGAAAAAATAGGCTGTTGAAATTGTACTCTTCCTAATGAGTACTGAAAATGTGCAATTAAGGAATAACCTTTTCATTTTTAAAATCATCAATGTATGAAAAGTATGACTCGTTAAATTGGATCTTTCTTTCCCTTTGGAACAGTTTAATTACATTTGAAAGAAAGTACTGTCATTGTTGGTTATACAAATTTTTGTATGAGAAAATTCTGGTGGCTTTTGAAAGCGTGGAGACATTATATTCCTGAAATGTATGTCAAGAAACTGACTTTTTATCAGTATATAATTAGGTATTTACTAAGATAAAATCCTAATTTATCTTTATCTTTGATTTGTATTAAAGGCAATGCTCATTGATCAGAAAACAATATCATTTAGGTTTTCTGGAGTTTAGCTTCTTATTTATGTTAAGACCTCAACAGATTCAAGACAATGAAAGATTCTAAAGAAAAATAACAATCTCTTACTTGGTCTTCAAAGGAAAGAGCCTGGGCGACATCTCTTGGAAATCCATCAATAACAATGCCCTCTTCATCAGGAATCTGCATTAATTTTTGTTTTATTTCAGTAATAGTTGTTTCCTTGAACAGATGAAAAAAAATTCAGTAAGATTTATGTATTTGTGCAGTGCAGTGGATATTAATAGTGCTTGGTCAAATCTTGCTGGTGGCAGAGGGATAACAGCAATGCTTAGAAACCAGTGCATGGAGGCTGCAATAGAATAATAGACTAGATGAAGGATTATAAACTAAAGCTGAATCAATGGAAACCCACAGGATGACCTTAGGTGAGCCACAAACTCTCCACCCCAGAAAACTCTGTGGTAGGTTTGCTTAAGGGTTGCCATAAGTCAGAAACAACTTGAAGGCACACAGCAACAACAATTCCTCATAAGATAACACAACTCTGTGAAATGTTGTTTCCTGAGTCCAGGAGTTGGGTGAATGACCTTTCTTGTAAGAAACAGGCTCATAACGTGGGAATGCTCCTAGATCTGGAGAACAAAACTGACTTTTTGCTTGGAGTGCCTGGAGCAACTTTCAACTGGTCTCCAGTTTTTTGCCCTTCCTAGACAGTAATTCATATACTTAGAATCTCTGTCAGACTACTTTAATACACTTGTGTACAACTGATCTTGAAGACAACTCAAAAGCTTCAGCTAGTGCAAAACAATAGCACAAAACTACAGAATCCTGAGATTTATCATTTGGTGAGGCTATGCACTGGGTTAATATGCTTTTAGGATGTTTAAATTACTTTTATTGTTTTAACATTTTTACTGGGTGCATCTACACTGTAGAAATAATGCAATTTGACATCACTTTAAGTGTTGTAGCTCCATCCTACAGAATCCTGGAATTTGTAGTTTTACAAGGTTTTTAGCTTTCTCTGTCAAAGAATTGTCTCTCACAAAACTACAAATCCCAGCATTTTGTAGGGAGGAGCCATGGCAGTTAAAGTTGTATCAAACTGCAATCAATGGGGGGAAGCAGACGGCTAATTGAGCCGTTTTGGGGGCAGGGAAGAGGAGGGGCAGCCGCACGATCGGAGCCCCAACCCCTTCCCCAGGTCGTCCTCGGAGCAGCCAGCCTTCCGCACGGCCGGCGCTCCGAGGAGGACCTCCTGCTGCAGCGTTCGCACATGCTGCAGCAGAAGAGTCACCGAAGGTGCGCCACATAGCGCTCCTTTCAGGGCCGGCGAAGCTGCGCCGCGGGGCCAAGGTGTGTGGATACCTCGGCCCCGCAGCGCAGCTTCCCGGGGCAACCCATGGCCGCCCATCTGCTTCCCCTCTTTGTCTCACATTTTAAGTCATTCCAAAGTATTTTTTAAGCCACACAAAGATCTTATGATTTGGGGCAGGATAGAAATACAGTTGGCTCTCTGTTTTCGCAGGGGGATCCGTTCCAGACACACACACATGAAAACGGAGACGCCAATATTCATGCCTCATAGGCTTGCATGGGGCACACCCCATTGATCAAAACCATGGATCTCAAGTCCACAAGAACGGAGGGGAAACTGTATTCTAAATAATTATAACAATAAGGATAATCAAAACAAAGTTTCACCTGTGGGGCTAATTCTCCAGTGGTGATTATCTTGGCAATCAGGCTCCACTTTCGATTACTACTTGTGTTATGGATCTTTTTTCTTAACAATTCACCAACAGAGATGTATTCAAATCCATAACGTTCTGCTATTTTCAAACTCTGAGTTCCCTTTCCACTCCCTGGACCACCTAGTATCAAAGAAAGAAAGAAAAAAAGGTCCTGGGTTTTTGAAGATTCATTGAGGACCATTCACCATCTGATGTCAATATATTTCCCCAAACTATGGAATGTAACTTTCTTTAAATCACTAACAGCCTGATTCCATGCTGTAGCATAAGCATCCCCAATCTGGTACCCAGGTATCTTGAACTAAAACCCCCATGATCCACATCCATCATGGCCAATGCACAGAATAAGGTTTAATAGTAAAAAAAATGTGGAAACATAACTGAGGCAAGCTCTCAGGCCACAGCATAAGGGTGAGTTCCACCACCCTTTTAGAATGGTATTTTCATTCTAAATGTTAATGTTAAACACTGAAAGCATTGTTTCTGCCTTTCCAGTTCTCATGTTAGCTATCCTTCTAGTATCAGTAATGACCCTAATCCAGTTGTAAGAAATTTTGCTGTAATTGTTAAGAGCTCACATAGGCACAGCAGCACTACACTCCATCTAACAGTAAGGGCAAGGATAAGAGATTGTCTGACCAGCAGAGCCAAACTAGAATTGAGACTCTGCATTACTAAAATGCCAGACCAACACACTGCATACATAAAGAATAAGTGTCACATAGAAAAGTGATGACACAGCAATGTTGGCAGCGTTGTGAGTCTGAATCTTCCCCTGCTTAGTTCTGTCTACAGTTGTGCAGCTCAGTTTGCTATGGTGCACTTCCATAGTTAAGCATGATTTCAAACTGGCTTATTTCAGTTGCCTTCCACATTCTGTCTATGGCAAGCTATCATCCTGACTAGCCAAACGAATAGCATCTAATTAAATAAACATGGGATGTTTTTATTCAGGTTAGTTAGAATGTTGGTGAGTCATCTTTAAACACACACACACACACCTTTCCTCATGTAAATAAAATTTAAATTACTGGGGAATGTTTCAATTTCAATGAAAAGAAGCAAAAACTTTGCAAAAATATTTTTTCTTTTAATAAAATATATGTAGACATCTATCTGAATCTATTCTGAATATATATTCTGATCATGGTTGGGATGACTGAGACAGGAATATCAAAAATTCCTTTCCTCTAGTCTTTGAAGAAAGAGAGAAAATCCTAATATTATCTTCTAGTCAACTGTAATGGACTAATAGGACCTAGAAAAGCTTTGAACCAGCTAGCATCTATGGCAAAAGGAAAGTTCATGTGGTACATGCTCTCAATTTCCATTTCTTAAAAAGAATCCATAATGAGAGTTCCCTAGCAGGAAGATGCTAACCTGGAGTATTTGAGAATTTAGTGCACATTTTGGTTTTCTTGTAAAAGCATGAAGACAAGACACCATGAGATTTTCCTCAAGATTATATTTTCCCCACCCTGCAACACTGACAGAATAAATTTTAACATTTTGCTTATATATATTAAACATGAAAAATATTGTTTAATATCTCACACAATTAACAGATTAATTACTAGTTTAAAATGTATAATGGTAATTTCATTTTAGTTAGAAATGTGTCATGTGGAATTGAAACTATGAAAAAGGTAATCTGCCCCAAATAGAACTGAAGTGATTTTTTTTTTCTGGTCTAGATGAAAATTAATGCTGTGGCTTTCCCCCACACATCTTTTTCATGCAGAGCAGTTGACTGTATTTTCTTTTATGTATTTTCCATGTGAATCAAGAAAAGGAAAGGGATTAAAACTTGGAAAGTAGAGAAAGGCATAACCACTCTCCCTTTGGATGTGGAAAAGAATGATATCCCCTCTCCCCTGGTATTAAAACTGAACTTTTTACCTTCAAGTAAAACAATATACCGTACTTCCATTTGTGGGTTGGGAAGGTCATTCTAAAATAATTGGTGACAGATAGGGTCGCCAGAGTGAAAACAGAAGAGGTCTCCTGTACATTTAGTAATTGTACAGAAGAGAGAATTTCAGCAGATGTTGTTTGTTACTTGCTCATGTGGGAAGCAACACCTGCTGAAATTCCCTAGTTATAGATACAATTCCAAGATCCAAAAATGGTAACTTTATGCTAATATACAGTAATATACACAACATTTTAAAAGTAAAGAAACAATTTCCTATTTTTATGAAGAATAAAAAAAGTTTACTTTAGGGCCTAAGCAGACTGCCAGAAATAGTGCACATTAAATTGAGGCACTGCCCTGGCTCAGTGCTAGGGAATCATGGGAACTGTAATTTATTGTGGCACCAGAGCTCTCTGACAGAGAAGGCTCAATGTCCCAGAAAAAAAATACAGTTCCCATGATTCCCTAGCACTGAGCCAGGGCAGTGCCTCAATTTAATGTGCACTATTTCTGGCAGTCTGCTTCTCTCCTTAGTCATTTTTTTTTTAAAAAAAATAGAAACCTCTGAATGCTACAATTCTGGTGTGTGGCACATACTTTTTCTTTCTAACATCACGGAGTGTAAAGGCACAAGCCACACACTCATAACTGAAAAAGTGGCTAAAAAGTTAATGTTATACCACAAAATGAATGACTTTTGCCTCACTGAATTACAATCATATCTGGTGTATTTTTGTCCAGAACCACCTCACTTTTTATGTTCCTACCTATGACAAGGATGATTTTAGGCCGTGGTCTTGCAGGATCAAATACGTCGTATTCCTCAATAAGTTCAGCTGTTTCTGAGAGATCTGTGTCACTTTCTATGGAGAATTGGTGGATTGGAGGGAGTCGATCATATCGTCGATAAGGAAAATTGGGATTGTCTGGCATCACTGTGGTGAGAAAAGAAATATAAAAACTACAACTCTTTTTACATCCAAAAATAATGAAATCCAGAAATTTTATTGGATTAAAAACACAGAGACATTGGCATGAAATTCTGTTGTATGTGATATTTGAAGGAAAGCTTTGTTTTGACTAAAATAATCAATTAACATTTTCAACCAATCTATATTGGGATACAGTAAGAAATTCTGGCAGTAGTCAAACCAAGTCTGGCCCTAATGTCATAATGTCATTGCAATATCATTGAGGCTGTTGACAAAATGACTGGTTTGCTCACAGAACCTCCAGCCAGTCTTAGCTAGTACCAGAAAATAAGTCTTACTTGGAAAATACTGAGAACTTTGTTATATCAATAAAAACCAGTTTAACTTCATGAAACTGCCATGCCTGGATGCTAGGGACAAAAGGAACAGGCCAGACTATATAAAGAAAGGCAAAAGCAAAGGATGAAAGTCTATATAGACAATCTAAAGAAAGAAGTTGGCAGCATGAACTTTCATAGACTAAAGTCTACTTCCTCAGATACATTCAGAAGTAGATTTAAGTCTATGAAAGCTTATGCTGCCAACTTCTTTCTTTAGTTATAAGCTTATTGCACTGTGTTCTCCGAACGTGATGAGAACGGAATGGAACGTATTTTATGACACGGTATGATCCTCATTGAGTTCCCATTCTGACAGTCCCTAGTCCGTCCCAGCAGGAGAACTGTAAAAATACGTCCTCAGCCAGCAAGAACGCTTTCAGACTGTTCAATATGATGCATGTGCGATAATCCTACCCGGTCTCAATCTGTCCTCGTGTTCTGATTGGCTAAGACAGGGGTAGGCAACCTAAGGCCCAGGGGCCGGATGCACCCCCCCGAGGCCTTTGGACCGGCCAGGGGGGGGCCGCCGCCGCTGCCCACCATGATGATATTGATTATTGTTGTTATTACTTGTTCTTGGGTTTTTCTTGGCAAAATCTCCACAGGAGTTTTGCCATGGCTTTTCTGGGGCTGAGAGAGTGTGCATGCATATATATATTTAATTTTTAATTTTTTTAAAAAAATATTTTTATTTATTTATTTATTTATTTATTTATTTATTTTTGGTGCTTCGGCCCCCCAATTGTCTGAGGGACAGCAACCCCGCCCCCGGCTCAAAAAGGTTGCCTACCCCTGGGCTAAGACAACCTCCTCCCCTCCCATCCTAGTACGTCCACAAACGCAACTCTTCCGGTGTTGATGCAGGGAAGGTGCCACAGGCAATTTTTTTTTTTTTTTGTAGATTGCATTGCATTGTGTTTACAAGAAAAAACAATGAATGCTCACTACATAAACCTCTCGGTAGCATTCTTTCCAATTCAGACATTGGGATTTTCGCAACAGTGAGCATGCACCAATGAGGGACGGCTGAGGAACTGCTTTAGCGCTGGTATTGGTACAACAATAAATGCTGTGCGATAATATGTGTTCTCATAACGTTACTATTGCGTTATCAATAGTCTAATGCGGTAACACCTGTTCCCATATCGTTACATTCCAGGTACTTGATGGGAACGTTACAGGTACTAGTGTGATAAGCTTATTAGTCTCAAAGGTGCTTCAAGATCTCTCTACATACTGATTCTACAGTCTAGCATGGCTATATCTTTGAATTCTTTTTTTTAACCTATATAGTCAATGAGGGTTCACTGAGGGTATCTTAGGCAATATGTCCTCAATAGACCCTTCCCTGAGCAGCCCCACATCTCCATCATTACTGTTATTACTCTCCAATTCGTTGTCCTCTCCTTTCACCCTCAATTCACATACAAGAGTGCAAGATCAATTCTGATTTCCTTACAAGAGACATGTAAAAGCAATAATGAGAAAAAGGAGCAGCTGGGTTAGAAATGTCAGGGGCTGTCAGTAGATCCCCATCTAGGCCATATGCTTCATTATTCTGGACTCGGGCACACTAAGATAGGTTATCAGAGGTTGAAGCCCTGCTTAATGAAGAAACCAGAAACCAGAACAGGTACTCTATCAATCACACAATGGCAGAAAGTTGGAAGTGGCCAGAAATGGTAGAGGTGAGGAATCCATTTTGTCTGAGGGTGCATTCACACTAGTGTTTTTCTACAGAGTACATCTGGAGAGATTCAATGATGAAATACTGAATCAAAGTTCCCACTACATTTACCCCGATCGAAACTCTCCATGGCAATTTAACCCTGTTGATATTCACATTACCCTTTGTATCAATGTAAAATGGAGCCACCATTTTGATCATTCTCATTTTTTTAAACTGCCAATCAAATGATGTGCATCTATATCACACTGTTTGGGGGAATCCCCCCTCAGCCTCAGAGGATGGCAATGGCAAGCCCCTCTGAATATCCCTTGCCAAGAAACCCCTGTGATAGGTTCACCTTGGGGGGAGTCACACTGTCTCAGCCTCAGAGGATGGCCTAACCAACTCCCCCAGTGGCAATTACACAAAAGCAATGGTGTGCATAAGCTGTCAAAATTTATTATTTTTTAAAAATCCATCCCCTCATCATGTTCCCAAGAGACACCCCCCCAATTTTTGAGTGTTTGGGGAATCAGCCATCGGCAGTGCAGATAAAGTAAAGGGGACAAATTTACCTTCCTTCCCAGTCCATGGAAAACCTTTCTCTCCTCCTCCTCCTCCTCCTCACCACATTTATCCCCATTCCTTTCATCCCAGTCCCATGGGAAACTTTCCTCTCCTCCTCCTCAATTCTCCAGTTCCTTCTATCCCAGTCCTGTGGAAAACAACCTCCTCAACCTCCTCCTCCCCCTCCTCCTCCTCCTCAGCACACTCTCTCAGCCAAGAAACCCCTATGGGTTTAAACATGAGGTATAAATGCAATATAATATGTGTGCGAGAGCTTTGTTTGCACCAACTTGGAAGTGGAGTCTGTTGTGGTTTTATTTCTGAGGAAAGAGGAAAAAATGACCCGTAACCTCCACTCCCACTGATAGTTTTTTTTTAAAAAAGTTAATCAAATCATGAGCACCTTTGTCATATTAATGACCCAAGTATTTAAAGGTACTGTCTAATGAGGCCATGCAATAGCAAAGACGTGCATAAGCTGTCAAATTTTTATTTTTTTAAAAAAGTACACCATCTAATGATGGTCCCAGGAGAACCGCCTCCCTGGCTTTGGCTTTAGCTTTAGCTGGCAGGAAGAGAGCAAAGGGGTGGGCATGATCTGCCCCCTGCACATTTACCCCTCCTTTCCTGTGCTCCAAATTGAATCGACAGCAAGTTTCCATTTGTGGCTGGTAAAAAAAAACACAACATGGTTCTTTTGAAAAGACACAGAAAATGCATCGGTTTCAAAAGCACGGGGTTAAGGGAGAATTCAAGTTAGGAAAACCTGATGCAAGTGTGAACAACCCCCTTTTAAACTGGTTTGCAAACCATTCTATAATGTTATGTGAACGGCCCCTGAGTTAAGAAGCCAGACTTTTGGTTATAAACCTCCAATATTGACTTGTTGTGTTGTGTGAATCCAGGAGACAAAGGAATATCGATTGACTTGAAACATATTGTGATTATAACAAAACTAATCAAAATGGCTTTTTAAAGAAACCAGCAGGAAATGGAAAATAGAGCTCTGCCCAGATATAAAACAGAGCTTGCATACATTTATGAATGAGACAGTTTAGCACACAAAGTCATAACCTGTGAATTAGCAACTTCACACAGTTTAAAATGAAGTTCTTTTCCTCTTCCATAAATATGTGGCTTAAGCAAGCCTAAACAAGATGTGAGAAACCTGAAGTCCTTCAGGTGTTTTTGAATTTCAGCTCCCATCTCTCACCATCAGCAATAGTGCTAGGGCTGATGCAAAGTGCAATCTAGCAATAAGTGGATTGCCCATTCCTGCTTTGTGCAAATTCTTGCCTTAATTAATCTTTTCTCCAACCTATTTGTGCACTAGGATATGACAGAATTGTTACATTTTGTAGTTTGCAATTCAGTCACTTCTGTACAGCAAAAAGGTGTTTATTAAATCCATTATTCAACTTCTTGAGTGACATGTAGTACATACAGGCAGGCAAGCAAATTAAGACCTTTTGCTAAGTAGCAAATTTCTTGTAATTATTTACAAGTTTGATTTTAAATTTGTTTTAAGGCAGTGTTCAGAATTATTTTATCAGACTGCAGATGTATGGTTAGATCTAATTACTGTGTAGAATACATACAAAACATGAAACACTTCTATTGCTAAGGAAGAAAACACCCTGAGAAGTCCATGGACCCCCAGGAGTTGTATGGGAACATTAACAATACCAAAAGCAATAGGTACTTGTAGGTATTCTTTTATTCTCATACACTGTACACTATCACAAGCTTTTTGGCATGGTTTAAAGCACTAGCTGAATTATAGGCTGCTTTCTGGGGGTTCTAACTAATCTACATTAATTACATTGGTCCTGCCAATCAGATTATTGTATAAAAGGAGTAGGCACTCCGTATTTCTAAAAAAATTATATTAGTTATTTTGTTTGACCCTAGTGTTTACAGCATATCAGAATGCATGGACATGGTTCTGTCATAATTGTTATTGAATATTGGACAGAATGTATATATTGATAATGTATGGTACATAGAAGCCTGGGTTGTGGGTCTGGTAGCATGTCGTTAGAAGGGGGCTAGTCAAATGGTATGTAGAGAGAAGGGGTTTATGGCTTGATGAGTTTGGAAGGGATGCCTGTTTTTTCTGTAGTGATTCAGATATGTGGAGGATGTTTATTTTCCTTTCCTTTATTCTTTTCCTTTATTGTAGTAACCTGATACTGGGTGGCACTGGGTAGTTTGAGGGTTAATATCACTGTAGGGTGAAGGGATTGGTTAGTTCCAACAGAGATGCTTTACTGATGACTTCTGTCCTAATGTCTTAAATAAAAGTCTTTTGTTTTCTATCACAATAATATGCTTTTCTGTCCATTGGGAACTGAATTCACTGGTTCTGACAGTGTGTCGGAACTCACAAAAACATCCTGTATGATGCAGCAGCATACAGACCAGGATGCATCCATCGCTGGAATGCTTCTCGAGGAGAGGTTGGAGGACAATCAGGGAGCTGAAGTCCTGGAAGAAGGCACAGCTCTGGATCTGGGAGTTCAGCTGAGGGACCCTGAGGTGCTAAGGAGAGCATGGGGAATGGAGACTGGCTTCTCGGAGAAGTCAAAGACACACCTGCTCACGTGGAAGACTATGGGTGGTTCCGGAACCTGGACCCTGGCAACCTCCAGGGGTGACGCAGAGCAAGGCGAGGGCCTGCCTGGGACAATGTAATAGCCGAACCACTAGAAACAAACTCCTAAAGGGAGGAGTATCATGAAGCATAGCAGTAGCAGGTGCAAGCAGAGATGGGCTCAATGTGCGACATTCTGACAGAGGTAGTGAATGTGCTTGGGAAGATCTCGGTCGGACAGTCAGCCCACAGAATGACAGGAACCTTGGTGGGACAGTCAGCCCATGGAGTGGCAGGAACCTTGGTTGGAGGGACAGTTGGAGGGATCTCAGTGGGACAGTTGCTCCACAGAATGGCAGAAACCTCGGTGGGATCATCGGCCCATGGGGCAGCAGGGAATTTGGTGGGACAGTCAGTCCATGGCAAGGCGGCAGGTACTGAAACACCCCATGCAGCACCATCAGTCCCACTGCCTCAGTGACTGGCCCGGCCCCAAGCGGGGGTGGGGATCCACGAGCAACAGTGATTCCCCCAGCTCTGACCTCTCAACCCCAGGACCCAGCTGCATGGCACATGGGAGTAAAGTTTGATGGAAGTGAGAGTCAACTGCTCAACTTCTTAGCACAAGTGCCCGGCTACATGAATGAGTGGCCCCACACCTTCTCAAATGAGGAGGCAAAAGTGAAGTGTGTGACTGCACACTTGAAGGGTGAACCAGTGGAGTGGCTTGTGAAGCTGTATGATAGGGGGGCCATGGAGCTGCAGGACTTACAAGCTTTCATGGTAGCCTTATGGACCAGATTTGAAGACCCCTTCCATGCGCAAAGAGACCAGTCCAAACTGACGATGCTGGAGCAAGGCACTCGTTCAGTGACTGAGTATGCAATGGAATTTTGTGGTATAGCCACGTAAGTTCCGGACTGGCCCAAGGCCTTAAGGTACAATACTTCAAGGAAGGACTGAGGTCAGACCTTTTAGAGTGGACCCTCTTGAGAGACAGCCCCTGCATCGTGAGAGAATGAATCAGGTTGGCTGGGAAGGTAAAATGGTGAAGGAAGAGATTTGCTTGACCAAGCAGTGGAGAAGTGGCACAGGCAAGGGAGTGAGCCAAAAAACATGCCCCACCAGTGGCAAAGAAAGGGGGCAACTGCCGGTGACATGGAGAGGGAACGGTGCATCAGACTGTGCCTGGCATGTGATAAGAAGAGCCACCTAAGAGCTGACTGCCCTGACAGAGGGACCAGCCAGCAGGTAACTGCAATAAAGAAGGCTCCCACACAAAACCCATCAGGAGACCAACAGTGATCGGGCACAGGAGGGCTGGGCAGTCGGGTGTTCAAGACAACCAGCAGAGACGGTGTGGAATCAGAGGGAACCAGACACCATGGATTCGGAGGACAACTCAGAGCCGGTGGGAAACTTCCCAGGCCTGCCTTAGACAGTGGCTGAAGGCAGGCAATGGTCCTAAGCTGCTGCACCCCAATGATAAGTAGCGGAATCCCCCTGTACACCTTGAGAGTCAAGTTTGTAAACCCAAAGGGGGGGGAGAAAGTATGGAAAGTATGAAAGTAATTGGCCATGTGTACAAATTGCATGGGCTGCCAGATAAAATTGTGAGCCATAGAGGCAGTCAATTCACCTCCCAATTTTGGAAAGAATTGGAGAAAAAGTTGGGGATTGAGTGAGCGATGAGCACTTCTCATCACCCACAGACAGATGTCCAATATGAGAGAACAAATTCCACTCTGAAGCAGTATTTGAGATGTTACAGTAACTATTTGCAAGATGATTGGTTTGACCTGTTGCCCCATGCTGAGGTGGCTTTTAATGGGGCAGTTAATCAAAGCACAAGACATTCCCCATTTGAGATTATCTATGGCTACGAGCTGAAAATCCTGCCTTCATTGACTGTGGAACCCACTGACCCTGTTCTGCTCTCAAAATGGATTACAAAAATTAGGAACAACTTGGCTTAAGATTGTGACTGCTTTGGATGAGGCAAAGAGGGACTATAAAAAGTTCATGGACCACAAAAGGGACAAGGAATGGGGCCTAGCTCTGGGGAGCAAGGTTTATTTGTCCACCAAACATTCAAAGATGAGGCAACCAGCTAGGAAGCTGGGACTGAAATACACTGGACCATTTGTTGTGAAAAGTCTGGTTAATGAAGCGATGCAGAATTGGACTTGCCTAAATCCTACAGACATTTACACCCAGTGTTTCATTTCAGTTTGTTGAAGCCAGCACTGACAATGGATCCCTGGAGGACTGACCTCAGACCACCTCTGCCCCGGTAGTTGAAGGGGAACAGTACTTTGAAGTTGCTAAGATCCTAGACTTGAGAATTCATGGGGCAAGTTGCAGTATTTGCTCCATTGGAAATATTTTCCTGAGTCTGAAAATGAGTGCATGTACACCCATCATGTGGATGCCCCGAAACTGACTCAATTGTTTCACAGGAAGTATCCCAACAAGCTGTTTGGACTAGGGGAAGTTTACTCCTGGGGTAGCGGGATGTCAGAATCCATGGATATGGTTCTGTCATGATTGTTATTGAATATTGGAGAGAATGTATATATTGATCATATATGGGACACAGAAGCCTGGGTTGTGGGTTTGATAGCATGCTGTTAGAAGGGGGGGTAGACAAATAGCAGGCTGGCCAAATGGTATGTAGAGAGAAGGGGTTTATGGCTTGAGGAGTTTGGAAGGGATGCCTATTTTTCCTGTAATGATTCAGATATGTGGAGGATGTTTATTTTCCTTTCCTTTATTGTAGTAACCTGACAGAGCTGGGAGTGCAAGGTAGAGGGACAAACGGGTAATAAGGGAACTCTTAGAATTTGCTTGGTTTAGGAACAAAGTTTGCTGTCAACAGCCTGAGGGTGGGGCTGGATAGTTTGAGGGTAGTTATTTCTTGCTGATATATGCTTCACTGCAAGATGAAGGGACTGGTTAGTTCCAATACAGATGCTTTACTGGTGACTTCTGTCCTGATGTCTTAAATAAAAGTCTTCTGTTTTCTATCACAATAAGATGTTTTTCTGTCCATTGGGAACTGAGTTCGCTGGTTCTGACACAGCACTAATATTCCTTCATTTTTGCCCATCCTAAATCAATTAGTCATTATAGAGGTTTGGCAAACTTTACAGTATATCATAACTTCGTAAATTATTTAATGACAATCAATTAAAGATAAATTGATCACAACCTGACCTCAGTTTCCTGCTGCTAGATGGGAAATAAATATTTTCACTTCTTCAAAAATCAAAGCAAGCTTCATTTAGCTAAATCAAAACATTTGCTGATGCAGATATTATACATTTCACTCTATATATCATGAAGCATTAATCTGTCCACATTTAAATAAGTCCCAGTATTTTCAATGAAGTTTAATCTCAAATTACTATGCATAAAACTTGTTTCATGTACATAAGCATTCTTGGGTACCAAATCTGAATTGAAATATAAATTAAAATTAGGATGAACACTCAAATAGTTGAAGCCACTGCAGAGATTCATAGAAATATAGTTAGTATTTATTAAATGACATCACTAACACAAGCCACAAAATATTCAGGGATAGCTTGTTGGCCATTTAGCAAATTCAAACAAAAATCCATTAGTGTTACCTTTATTGGCCAACCAAAATGCACAATATACTTGTTGCAAGCTTTCGAGGCTCCATGGGCTTGTTCATCAGGCAAGATGTTACAAACCAAACAAGAGAAAAACAATTGGAGATGTCAAACGGATGCCTACATCTTGTTTCAAGCCAGTGAGCCATGAACACACCACATTTTATTAATATATTACCATTGGATTAAACATCAAAACTCATGCAGTGGCTTCTCCATGCCACTTATCCTCTCTGAATCCCACATGAAATATATAATGATAACTTTAAAATATCTTACCATTTCTGAAAAATGCTCTCCTTGACTGGCTGCCATTAAGTGGTGGTAGTGTTCTTTTCTCTGGACTAACAAAAGTGTCCCATTTTACTTTTTCTGCTCCTCCCAATTCCTTCACTTTTTGTAAACAGCCTTCCAGGTACTCAACTGGATCATCAGGTTTGTAGCACATTAATCCATTCAGCAAACTCTGAAACAAAACACCCAGAAGTGATGTAAAGTCACTTGCAGTCTACTAAGGTTGTAAACCAGATTGTAGTCAGTTTAATTCTTTTGTATGCTCATTCCTATATTGCCTGTATTTTTAGAATTCCACATTATTCCAAGCTTAAGACATATCAAACACATGTTTTATTATGACTTTGATTTATAATCACATTTTTATCTTGAAAAATATGAAATCAAAATCTTCTCTAACATTTCATTTTGGGCAAGGTTCTGAAGTGTGTGGTGTCCTCCCAGCTCCAGGTGTTTCTGGACAAATTACCTAGATCCATTTCAATCTGACTTCAGACCTGTTTATAAGACAGAGGCATCCACCTGTAAGTGGATGACTTATGCACAGAACTGGATAGGGGGAATGTGTCCTTGTTGGTACAACTGAAGCTCTCAGCGGCTTTGGATACAATCAACCATGGTATCCTTTTGGGTTGACTCTCTGGGATGGGACTTGGAGGCACTGTTACACAATGGTTCCAGTCTTTTTTGGAGAGGCAAACACAGAAAATTGTGCTAGGGGACTCTTGTTTGATGCCCTGGCTTTTGGCCTGTGGGGTTCCTCAGGGTTCTGTTTTGTCCTCCATGCTGTTTAGCATCTACATGAAATCACTGAGAGAGGTAATCTGGAGTTTGAGTGTATGGTGTCCCCAATATGCTGATGACACCCAACTCTACCTCTACTTCCCATCTGAATTCAAGTCTTGGTATTGAATAACAATAGCAAATAGCATTGACATTTCTATACTGCTTATCAGTGAACTCAGCACTCTCTAAGCAGTTTATATCTCTCCATGACCCAGTCGTCGGCTCAGACTTCAGATGAGTATTTTCTGGCTTGTGTTAGTGATGTCATTTATCAGCTTCGGCTGATACGACAGCTGCACCCTTTCCTGGAAAGTAGGGATCTCAAAACTGTGATACACACTCTGGTAACCTCACGTCTGGACTTCTGTAACACGCTCTACATGGGGCTACCCTTGTGCTTAACTCAGAAACTTCAATTAGTTCAAAATATGGCATCCAGGTTACTTATAGGTACATCTAGGAGACAGCACATAACACCAGTACTGAAATCTCTTCTCTCAATGATTGTCTTCAGGCGGTAATGGACTGGATGAGGAAAAACAGATTGAGATTGAATCCAGACAAAATGGAGGTGTTAACAGTCACGGGCCCGAAACCAGGTCTGGGAATACAACTCCCAGCTCTGGATGGAGTCACACTTTGCTCCAAGGACTGTGTTCGCAGCCTGGGGGTACTCCTAGATTCGTCGCTTCACATGACAAATCAGGTGAATGCGACGGTCAGGAGTGCCTGTTATCAGCTTCGGCTGATACGACAGCTGCGCCCTTTCCTGGAAAGTAGGGATCTCAAAACTGTGATACACACTCTGGTAATCTCTCCACTGGCTGCCTATTAGTTTCCGAGCCCAGTACAAGGTGTTGGTTATGACTTTTAAAGCCCTACATGGCTTGGCCCAACTTATCTTCGGGACCACCTCCTTCCCTATGATCCTCCCCGGGCACTTCGGTCTTCTGGGAGGAACCTGTTACAGCCCATAAAAACCAGACTGTTGGCGACCTCCCAGAGGACCTTCTCTGCCTCCGCCCCCAGATTATGGAGTGGCCTGATGGATGAGATCCGTCTTATTACTACTCTTGACTGCTTTAAAAAAGCAGTAAAGACGGTTCTCTTCTGGCAGGCCTTCCCTGACTGACATCCCGGCCCATAGAAATGTATTCCAGCTCTTTTGTTGCTTAGCTGCTATTTATTTGTATTGTATTGTTTTCTTTTATCTTATATTTTAATCCTGTTATAGTTTAATATATTTTTAAGGGGTGGGTGGGTTAGGGAAGGGGTTGTTTGACTGTTTTAACTTGTAATGTTGTTTTAATTTGCTGTACGCCGCCTCGATTGCGCTTCAGAGAGGCGGCATAAAAATAAAAATTGTTATTATTATTATTATTAGTTTACAATTTGTAAGACAATTGCCCCCAGCAAGCTGGGTACTCATTTTACCAACCTACAAAAGGATGGAAGACTGAGTCAACCTTGGAGCCCTGGGATCAAATTTACAACCTTGTGCTGCAGTACCAGCATTTAACCACTGCGCCACTAGGGCTCCCTGAACCAACATTTGTTTTCAGTAATGGACTAGTTGAAACAGAATCCAGATAAGAGGCAGGTGCTCCTGGTCAGGTGAAAGGCAGAAAAGGGGATAGAGATTCTGCCTGTGCTGGATGGGGTTACACTCCCCCTGAAATGTCAGGCTTACAACTTGGGTGTTCTCTTGAACCTAGATGATGAGAGTTCAGCAGTGGCCAGGAGTGCATTTGCACAGTTAAAACTAGTGAACCAGTTGCACCCATTCCTCGTCATTGAAGATGATGTCCGTTTTGAGCAACACTGATTACATCCCATTTTGACTACTGTAATGCAATCTAAATGGGTCTGCCTTTGGAAACTGTTAGGAAACTGCAGGTCCAAAATGCTGTGGCCAGAATGCTTACCCATGTAATAGGGAGTATGTAACTCCCTTGTTAAAACAGACTCACTAGTTACCGATTCCTTTGCGGCACAATTCAAAGTGCTGGTAATCTTTTAAACTTTGCATACTATTTTATATTGTGATTTTAAATGTTTTAAATTTTTTATTGTGAGGGTTTTAAAATTGACTATGGGTCTCACTTTAGGAGAAAGGCAGCATACAATGAAATAAATAATTTTTCACAAAACATTGCTTACTGTAAAAACACCTTATACCATGAGACAATGTGATGTTGTGGATTAAATGCTGAATTCAGACTTCTGGAGACTAGGGTTAGAATTCCCGCTTGGCCATGGAAACGAATGGGATTTCAGCTGCCTATTACTGTCTGCACCTCAAATGTTATATTTTAAAACAAAGTTAGCCCTCACTATCCACAGCCTGCAACCATGGATTCAACAATTCATGGTATGAAAATATGCAACAAAATATACTCCCAAAAGCATACCTTGATTGTTCCATTTCATACAGTCATACCTCCATATTCATGGATTCAACTATCCATGGCTTGAAAATATTAAAAAAAAATATTAAATCCAAAATGCAAATCTTGATTTTGCCATTTTATATAAGGGACACCATTTTACTATACTATGTATATAATGGGACCAGAACATTCATGGATTTTGGTATCCACAGGGGGTCCTGGAACCAAGGGCCCACTGTGCAAGGGACACCATTTTACTACCCCACTGTATATAATGCCATTTGAGTATTCACAGATTTTGGTACCCATGGGGGGTCCTGGAACCAAACCCCAGCAGATACCAAGGGTCCACTGTATTGCTGAATTGTATGGTTATAAAAAAGTCAGGGGGGAAATCCCTACCTCAGTAGTTATTTCTTCCTGATATGTGGCATCAATTGGACTTCAGCTTTATTGTTTCCCTATGAATGGGAGACTTCTAAAAATTCCTGGGCAAGGTCCACGCGTTAGATACATACGTAGCTATATATGTACATGCGTAACTATATATCATCATTTGACAGGACTCCCCAAACCTAACTTATTACCCAAAAGCCACACCAAACAACAGAAGACTGTTGTGCTGGTGACTGAGGTGCAGCAGCATATTATCAGGACCTTTCCGCCAGCAATCCATGGTAAAATAAGGAGTTGTGATAGAGGTCCTGCTTTTGATGATTGTACTACAAGTAGCTATCAGCAGCTGTCATCCTGCTGCACCTTAATCATCAGAAGAACAGATCTGTGACATGGTGTGCAAGCATTTGTTGTTGCTTGAGGGGATTCCATCCTCATTATTAACAAACCTGCTCAAGTGTTGAAACCCTAATGTTGACTCCTTCTGGTGACAAATATTACTTTCTCTCTCTTGATCAATTCTATATTGTTATATAACATGTTTTAAAGTGATTTCTCTTTATTACTTATTTATTTAATTTGTTTTGCAAGCTATTTTAAACTCAATCAGCTACTTGGAAATAAACTTTCCTGATCTATAATCACACAAATGAGGGAAACTAATTAATGGATGACCATGACACTGCCTGATGCTTGGAACCATGATTATTTAATATAGCAATTAAAGATTGTAGGAAGTTTTTCCTTTGTTTAGCTTAGTTTTACAGTAATCAAGGACATGGTAAAATTTGTACATTTTATAAAGCATCTCCCCACTAGACAATATATCATAGGTGTTCTGTGGGCAGTTTTGAGATGTGCTTGTACCTCTTTCTGTGTGCTATGGGGCCAAATATAATAGAATATTGCAAACACAATTACAATTTAAATCCCAATATATATATATATATATATATATATATATATATATATATATATATATTAAAAAAGAACAAAGTATATATAAAATATATAACATATGCACTGTTCCAAAAATTCCAAGCATCCAGTATGTACCAGAACAGGACTCTTCTGCCTACATTGGTTAGTTAAAATATACAATATGGAAGCAAATGCAATATAGAAATTACACTATTCAAGAATTTATCTGTTTCCTCCTAAATAAACAAGAGAAAATGCCACCACATTATTCAAAGTGAAAAGGGTCTACTCTTTAGCCCTGGTAATTTTAATTCCTCTTTAGCTCCAGCTGTTCATCTCCTTCTGAACTCAACCAGTGAGCCCCTTCCATAGGGTTTCCCCACCCACTGGGCCAAATCAGTATTCATAGGGGGTCACATGCACATATGCACTGTGTCGAAGGTGCAGTTGCTACTGAAATTATACCACCATACCACCCCTGTTTGGAAATCTAAGCTCGATCAGTTCTGGTTCATATTTGGAGGGACATGGCCTGTGAACACCAAGGATCTTTAGGTTAAACTAGGAAAGAGTCTTGTCTGGAACCCTGGAGAACTGCTAAAAGAGTTTACAATACTGAGTTAAATGGACCAATGTCTGACTCAGTATAAGACAGTTTCCTATGTTCCTGTGCTGCTGAGTGGGGAACATCACTGCATTCCCTTTAAATTAAGGCATACACATCCCATGCACTTTGTTTATTTACTAGAGGAGCTATGCTCAATAAGCCTCCCGGATGCATGTTTCCATTAGTAAAACAGACAAATTTGGTTACATGACTTCCCACTAACATGCAATGATGATGTAGTTCTAGAAGAACAGTTAGATGTCATGTCCTGCTTGGGGGAGGACTCGAAGGATAAGCCAGAACCTCCTCTGGGACCTGAGCCTGCAGTGGTGGAGCCCCAACCCGGCCCCAGCTCTGCCTTGTCAGCTCCAGCAGAGCTTGTGGTCTCCCAGGAGGCTCCACAGCCAAGCATCCAAGCAGCAGAACCTTCAGACATGGAGGAGTATCAAGAGACTGTGCCTACCTTCAGCCAGTGTCGAACAGGAGGCTTTATGAAAAATGCCGAGGTAATCAGCCCCAGCTGAGCTGCTGTAGCTTGGGGATTTAAGCAGGTGCAGAAGAGCTGCCTCAGTGCCAGAGATTATCGGAGCTTCCTGGCAAAAGTTTCGAACTCTGGCTCTCCTTGTTCCTTGGCCTGAAACCTAGACCCTCGGACTGATGACTTATCTTGGACTTCTGGAACCCATTGCATTGACACTCTGCTTCTCTGGAATCCTAGACCTTCAGACTGCTTGACCAATTGTGGCTAACCTCTTGGATTGGTAACTCAGACCTTGCTTTGACTTTCATTTGCCCCTGCTATCAGCCCTCGTGGCAGCTTTCCAGGACATTAAACATGCTTTTTCTAAATGTGCAAATAGTCATTAACTTTATTTAAAATTACAATCTAAGCATATTTTTGGAAGATAAAAGTTTTGTATGTATCCAAGGGCTGTGTTCTTCCCGGCCTCACGTTGCCCTGTTTAGACGATGCAGACCAAAATCCCAGGGCCAGGATCAAATCAGATCCTGCTAGACAGGACATGACTCTGGTCCGATCCCAGGGTAAGAGGGCCTTAAAGCGGGTCTAAATGTCCTGCCATTTGCCATGGAGTTTGTCTGAAACTCTGCGGCAAACCCCATGTAGACCAGATGGCCCAGACACCCCTCACCTTACTCCTCCATTGAGGCTAGTGAGAACCCCCTCCCCGTCACTGCCTCTGACATTGAAACAGGGAATCTGGCTACACCCACATGGCTAAGTGCATGTTTCAAAGTTAGAGACCGCAAAGGGGGACTTTTCACTAAAAAGTCAATGGAAAATTAAGGTAAGGAGTGCATGACAGTAGCAGGTCTGTGGCATAGACACCAATCCAGGTTGGGTCCCAAGCCAGGAAAACACAGATCCATGCTTTCTTGGCCCATTTGCTCAGCTCCCTACTGATTAGTGCCTATTTTCATAAACCATTTTATTGTTCACAATCTCACTCAAGGTCAGGTTTGTCCAAACAAATATGAGCCCAAATAGGCCAATTCAAGTACTTTGGAGATAAATCTATTAGTTATCATTACCATCATGAAAAGTCAATATGCTGTGAAATTATACACTGAGAATAAGATTAAAGATAACACAACTGAAGACCCAATGAGTTAATAGAAAGTTGTGAATAAACAAGTGAATTTGTTATCCTCTTTTGTGGTGGGGTGAAAGAATATGGAGCTTATTACATTCACAATTAAAACATCTTACCTGAGCCGGCTATAAATTTAAAACGGGTGGCATCCTGATCTTATCACAATGATTTAGCTGCCAAGTTTGCTGCCTGGGTCCAGCCTAAGTCCATCAGCACACCTCTTTTTGAAGCCAGGAGTTTTCTGACTTAAGGAAATGGCTGTTGGAGTGCCCCTGTGAATGGGGATGGACCAGGTGGCAAATTCAGCAGGTAAATCCTTGTGATAAGATCAGGATGCCACCCATTTTAAAATTTAAGCAGGCTCAGGTAAGACGTTTTAATTGTGGATGCTCCTATGTCAGCCAGAATTGTGACTGTGGAAAGAACACAGAGAAGGGTGTGAGTAAAGCAAAACAAGACAGAGAGACAGCAGGAAATCAAAAAATCAAGAAAAGTGAAGATATAGAAAGAAATATGAAAAACTAAATAGCTGTGAAAGATAGATTGGAGGGGAAAAATTATTAAAAACGAAATGAAAGGAATGAAGGTCTGAAGTTATAAAAACATAAATAAGGAATTAATTCATCTTTTAAACAACAGTTGGACTGAAATACAAACTTTTGGATTTCCTTTTCCTCTTCTTTTAGATTAATCAATCCTGGACTAATTAAAAATTAATGACTTTGCTTAGCAAAAGGACAGTGTTGTTCTCCCTCCCCCCCCATTTCACTTTTTCTAATTTCTTTTTGTATTGGACACACAATACATTGGATAAACAAGACACAGGGAGGCTTTGATATATTGATGCATTGGTACAAAGATACAAAGATATATCCCTCTGCCTTTTTAAAATTAAATTTGTGAAGACTTATGTTATCTTGGACTTGGACTGAAAGTAAGCCAATAAGACACTAATATTTATTTGTAAAAAAAAAGGGGGGGGAACTAGTCGTGACTTGAAAAACAGCTTATTAAGCTTAAGTAAAAGAAAAAGACAGTTTCAATTTAAAAAAATCTGTTGCAGTGGCTACTCAACCTATGGGCCAACTCCGAAGATGTCAATCTACAGAACAGATGTTCATTTTGGAGGAATTAAAAAGAATGAAATTAGAGATGGAACAAAATATAAAAAAGAAATAAAAATGTTAAGAGCGGACATAAAACAGGATATGAAGGTGGAGTTAACAGACACAAGACAATCATGAGCAAGGTAAAGGAAAGAATAGACAAATTAGAGGAAAAACAGGGCCTTTGCAGACTGCCAGAAATAGTGCACATTAAATTGAGGCACTGCCCTGGCTCAGTGCTAGGGAATCATGGGAGCTGTATTTTATTGTGGCACCAGAGCTCTCTGACAGAGAAGGCTCAATGTCCCAGAAAAAAATACAATTCCCATGACTCCCTAGCACTGAGCCAGGGCAGTGCCTCAATTTAATGTGCATGATTTCTGGCAGTCTGCAAAGGCCCACAGTGACTCTAGAAGAAACACTCATATATGTTGGAATATGGATGGGTTATACAGTCAAAGGTGAAATTTAGAGATGTGTGTGTAGAATTTTCCTCATGAGAACAACATCTAGACAAACAAGGACAACTCGGTCCAGATGGCCAGGGAATCATAACATGAACAGTTTTTAGCTGGGAAACAGGAGCAACAGATAATGAAAATTGAAAACAATATGAGATCATGGGAAAAGAGTCACATGGGTGGATGATGGACAGCAAGGGGCTGGGTTAGAATACATCATACAGGCAACATCCAATCAGCATAAGATTAACACCCAGAAGGTAGAGTAAGGGCAGGGCTGAGAAATCCCTTTGTCTAGAATTGTTTATATTTCATGCATTATTCATGTGTGTGTGTGTGTGTGTGATTGCAATGGATTTAACCATGGAGTTAATTTCTGGACTATAATATGCTTATATTGCTTTTACAATGTAACTTTTGGATCTGGAAACATGGATCTGTAACTCTTCTGTTCTACTACATCAACAAGATGTGATCCTATGGTGGTCTGTATATTTTTCTTTGCTTATTTTCATTTTATGGAACAATAAAGCTCTACTTTGGATCTACATGATTTTGTCTGCATGCTTTCAGCATGAGATGGCTGATGAAGGAAGCCGATTCCCCAACTCTGCTGCATTTCAAGCACACCACACCAATAAATCAACACAAAAAAGCTGAAAAGGAGAGACAGAGAAAAAAGTGGATGAGAAGGCCATAGAGATAAGAGGTGTAAAAGAAATAAAAGGAGAGAACTTGTATGAATATTTGGTTCCAATTCTAGCAGAATATGAGGAAATTCCAATCCAAGATCTACATTGGATAAATTTACAAGTGGCAAGAGATAAAGTATGGCTGTGAGATGTAGTAATAAGGATAAAACAAGAGATCAAATCCTAGAGACAAGCTACAAGAAAGCTCTAATAATTGATGAGGAAGAAGCAAAAATATACAAAGACATTCCAAAAAGACTATTAAGAAAAAGAGAAGACTATAAATTCCTGACCACCTTATTAATGAAAAATAGCATAGCATACAAATGGGAGAGAGTGGAAGGAATTTCGGTATTTTATATAAACAGAGATGGCATAAACTAAATACAGTGCAGAAGGCAAAATACTTTTGGAAGAAATTTAATAAAGATATAAGGAAAAATACAGAGAGACAAGAAAACCAACATTATAGAGACAAACTAAGATCTGTAACTGTCATCACAAAGACCAAAAACAACAAGAAAGATGAGGTAGTGAGCCAATATGAAGAAGAAGAAGAACAGGAAGAAGAAAATGAAAAATCCAAAAGAGAAGAGGAACTTTTTGAGGAAGACACAATCTGGGGGAACTTGAATAACTTGTGTGTACTGATTTACCAATATTTGGTGTGTGTGTGTGTGTGTGTGTGTGTGTGCTTTCTTTTTCTGCTTAATTAAAAATTAAAAATCAAGAGACAAATTAGAAAGATTTTTTTTCATGGAATGTTAAGTGTTTAAATGGCAAGACAAAAAGAAATGAATTTTTTCATATAATAAACTGGGAAATACATGATGTAGTAATTTTACAGGAACACACATTCACCTCAAGGAAAAAAGGCTACGTAGAAATCTAAAATTGGGAGTAGATTATGTTTCAGCTTCTAAGCAGCAAAAAAAAAAAAAAAAAAAAAAAAAAAAAAAAAAGAGAGAGAGAGAGAGAGAGAGGAATAGTGGTTTATGTTTCAAAGAAACTTCAATCTAAGGAGCTTTTTAACAATGAAAAAGGTTTATATATTGGAATAAAATTAACATGACAAAACAAGAAAATTATTCTGGTAGCGATTTATGCCCAACAGGAAAAGAAAGCAACATTCTATTAAAAAGTCAACAAAATTATATAAGAAAACAATGAAAATTAGATTATAATTTATAGAGATTTCAACACAGTTGTTGATCCACAAATAGATAGACTCTCTATTTAAAAAGTTACAGAAAAACAAGAAAAATTATCTAAAACTTTCTTTTCAATGTTGCACAGATTTAATTTAACAGATGTATGGAGATACAAAAATGGGGCAGGGGGAGAGTTCACATTCTTTTCTGAAAGGCATAAATTGTTTGCAGGTTAGATATGTTTTTAGTTACAAAACCTCTATGTAATAAAATAAAGAATGGAGATATTAGCTAAAACTTATTCTGACCACAATCCAATAACTATGACAATGAAAATATTAGGAACTAAATATAGATGGCAACTACAAGACTATTTGTTGCAAAATGAAAAAGTAGAAGAAGCCAAGCAAATACTGAAAATTTACTTTAATGAGAACTTGGAAAAAGAAATTGAATTAAGAATGGTCTGGGAGGCAAGCAAAGGTGTTATTTGTGTTTTTTTAATCCAAAAACATTGAACAATCCAAAAGAAGAAAAAGGAGAGAATATAACAAATTACGGAAGAAATTGTAAAAAAAAATGAGTGAATTAATGAAGAGTGAAGTAAAAGATAAAATTATAAAGGAAATTAAAATCTTGCAAAAACAATACTCCATAGAAAATATAGAGAAGATCTCAAAAATAATGAAACGAGTTAAAGCAAAGCAATTCCAAAATGTAAATAAAATTGGAAAATGGCTATAATGGAAATTAAGAGAAAGGGATAAGAAATTGACTACAAAAATTCAAATTGGCATAAGATATACACAGAACAAATGAAATTAAGGAAGTATTTTACAATTATTTTGGAAAAATATTCCAAATTAAGGGGAAATAAACAAAAGATGGAAAACTATTTAAATGAAAGCCATATTCCAATGTTGTATGAGGAGCAAATAAGTAAACTGGATGAACCTATAACGATAACAGAACTAAAAGATGCAATTAAAGCAGCAAAAAATGACAAAATGCCAAGACCCAATGGCTTTACAGCCAGATACTACAAAATCTTTAAAGAAGAAATCAGACCTTCCTTACTATCCACAATGAATAACATCAATGAAGGAAAAGTGTAACATTAATTTTGAAAGAAGGGAAAGGCCATTTCAACATGAATAGCTACAGACCGATATCTCTCCTGAACACTGATTATAAACTTTTTACATCTATTTTGGCAAATAGACAACTGTTAGTAAAATATATATCACATGAACAATGTGGCTTCCTACCAGGTAAACATTTAAAAGAAAATATAATACATATAATAAATGTAATAGAATACTTTAATGTTCACAATGGAAAAAAAATAGCAATGTTGCTATTAGATTTGGAAAAAAAATTGATAGCCTGGATTGGAAGCTCATGATAGAAATATGAATCCAAATGAAAATAGATCCGAATTTCTTAAATTGGGTACAAGCAATATATAAGAAACAAACAAATAAAATAATAATTAACGGTTCAAGAACAGAATCAATTGTGATTAATAAAGGAACAAGACAGGGATGCCCCCTATTTCCCCTATTATTTATCTTGACACTTGAAATATTTCTAAGAAACATCAAAAAAGATTCCAGCGTAAGAGGGGTCAAGTAAAGGGGATCAATACATATGAGCCTTTGCAGACAACATAGTTGTAACATTGGAAGATCCATTATCTTGCATTGATCAGTTAATGAAACATCTGGAGAAATTTGAACAAATATCAGAACTAAAGATAAATAAAGAAAAGACAAGTGTAATCACAAAAAATGACTAAAATAGAAGAACAAGAGATGAGTAAAATATCTAGATTTAATATAAATAAAAAAGCTAGGTATTTGGGTATAACACTAACAAATAAAAACTCAGACCTATTTAGAAACAACTATAAGAATATACACAATGAAATTTAAAAAGATCTCAGTAATTGGAGGGACTTAAAGCTAAATTTATTGGGCAAGATATCTGTGATAAAAATGAACATTTTGCCAAGAATGCTTTTTCTTTTTCAATATATACCTATAATTAAAAATGTCAGTATATTTAAAGATTGGAAAAAACAACTATCTGAGTTTATCTGGGTGGCGGAAAAACCCTGGATTGAGCAAAAACATATGCAGGATGCAGTGGATAGACGAGGGTTTGCAGTTCCCAACCTAAAATTATACTTTTAAGCCAGTGCCCTTACGTGAATAAAGGATTGGCTAAAACTAGATGATAGGAGATTACTTAAATTAGAAAGTTCAGAACTTAGATTTGGCGTACACACTTTTTAAATTTACTATAAAATACAAGAAAACCAAAACTTTGAAAATCATTTTGTTGAAACTGCAATATTTAAGGTTTGGAAAAAATATAAAAGAAGAATGTGCCCAAAAATTCCAACATGGGCATCACCCCATGAAGCCCTCTTTAGATCAGATCCACAGAGAAAAGAAAAATGGATAACATATAGTGATCTTTTAGAAAAGTTAATGGAATGCTAGAAATAAAAACTTTAGAACAAATAAGATCAGAAGGAAGGGAATGTGGATGGTTTCTTCATCAACAATTAAGATCAAGATATGCAAGGGATAAAAAACTAATAGAGATAAAAGATATAAAAACCAATTTAGAAGAGACTATTTGATCTGAGAAACCTGCTCTTCTATCTAGGTCAGGAGTTGGCAACCTATGGCCCATAGGCCGGGTCCTGCCCCCCGAGGCCTTTGGACCATTTCCCGCCGCCCCCTGCTGCCACCACCGCCCCCCCGCTGCCGCCGCCCCCTGCTGGCCACTGCATGCATTGCAGCCGCCATTTTGTTTTCCAAAATGGTGGCCACGACTCGTAATGTGTATGCGCAAACGAGTCACGGCCGCCATTTTGGAAAACAAAATGGGCCCGTGACATGTGCGGTGGTGGCGCGGCGGCAGCACGCATGGTGGCAGCGGCGGCGGGGGCTGCACGAGCGCGCGCACATGCCGCCATTTCCCCCACCCACCCTTGGCCCACAGAAGACCTGGAGGCCAGCGGACCGGCCCCAGGTAAGAAAAACTTGCTGGCCCCTGATCTAGGTTATATAAAAAATTACTCAAAATATTTATGGAGGAAGAAATAGTAAAAGATAATATGATTGCATGGGCCAAAAACTGTGGCCAAACAATAGAATTGAACCAGTGGGAAAGATGGTGGAGTAAGAGATTAAAATATTCAGTTAGCCAGTATGTTGGAGAGAATTACTATAAAATTATTTACATATGGCACTTTTCCCCAGACAGAATAAGGAAGGGGGGTTGCAGACTGCCAGAAATAGTGCAAATTGAGTCCACTTTTAGGGTTAGGGTTACTGCTAGAGAATCATGGGAATTGTTGTTGTTTTTTCTGAGACATCGAGCCTTCTCTGTCAGAGAGCTCTGGTGCCACACTAAAATACAGTTCCCATGATTCCCTAACCCTAACCCTAAAAGTGGACTCAATTTGCACTATTTCTGGCAGTCTGCAACCCCCCTAAATGTATGGAACAGGGAAAGATCAATGTTGGAAATACAAAAGGGAAAAGAGAACCTTCTTCCATTTATGGTGGTCCTGTATAGAGGCGAAAAGGTATTGGAAAGACATCTACACAAATACAAATGAAATATTAGAATTAAAATTGGAATACAGACCTGAAATACTACTTTTATGTATGCTTGATGATAATATTTTTTAAAAATATGGGGAAATTATTTTTATATGTCAACGGCAGCTAGATTAGTCTATGCGAAATATTGGAAATCAAAACAGGAAATACAGGTGGACAAATGACTAATTAAACTCTTTGATATGATGGAGATGAACTTCTTATCTAGAGAAATCAATGAAAATACAATAGAAGAATGGAAAAAGTTATGTATATATATATAAAAGAAATGGGGAAGCATAACACGTATAAAAATAATAAAGAGATAGAGGTAAAAACTGTACTCTCAGAAAAATGGTAAAAGAATCCCTTCCTTAAGAAGGGAATCAAAAATATTATTCTTAAGACAATTATGTGTTGATTGGAAGGGTAAACAAATGAACTGAAATCTTTGTATTGATAGTAAGATATACAGACAAAATGAGATGTGTTTTTGATGTTAGATGTTTTTTATGGATTGTATTTGTAATTTCATTTTGTTTTGTTTTTCTCTGACTGTAAGAGTAAATGTAATTATGTAACTATGTTTTAAATGCTAATAAAATTTATATATAGAAATAGAAAGAAAGGTTTTCATTGTAATAAAATGTTCATATGTACAAAGGGTTGCCTGTAACCAATACAAAAGATAAAAGTATGACATATTGTGTTTATGACACAAAACACATAACAGCTGCCATGATTTTGTAGGACCACAGGTTGGTCCATTCAGTTGTTAGGACAGTCTCTAACATCTCTTTTCCAGTGCCTGATGTATGTACTAAAAGGTTTCTGCTATAATGCAGCCAAAACTCAAATGCCAGATTAATGCTGGAGGAGCAAATTATATACTTCCTGAATGGAGCTGAGTGACGGTTGTGACTTGATTCCTGTCCAGCGAAGAATTTGCTCATATCAAACACAGCATCTGGGAAAAGAAGATGGCAGCTCCTTGTTGTATTGCCCTGCAAACCTGTAAACCAGCTGTTTCAGGAAAATGTAAAATGTGACCTGGGTCATAAACCTTAAAAGAGTTATGTGACAGCATCTCCACCTTGGAACTCCAGTATCCTGTGGGTATATATCCATCAGTGAATGTGGAGAAGCAGATTGCTATCTCTGAAGCACATGTGAGAGCTGATCAGTTAGACTTAAAGGTCCTACTTGATTTCTTCACTCTCCTCCCTCAGGAAGCCAGGAAGCTGCTATACGCCAAGACAGACCTCAGCTCTCTCTAATTTAATATTATCAACACCAGCTGACAGTTCTTCAGGGTTTCAGATATGAGTCTTTCACAGGTCTACATTGAGATACTGAAACATGTCTTCCACAACTGTTCCTAGAGCTTGGAAAAGTTACTTTTAGTACAGGCCATGTTGTTGTTGTTGTTTTTGTTGGTGGTGGCTGTTGTTATTATTATTGCTATTATTATTTTCTTATATCCTACTTAAGCTCAAAGCATCAGAAGGGTATCAGAAGGAAGGACTGTAGCTATGCAATAATCAGCATATGGGAAAGGGTTTTTTGGGCCTTTCCCTCAATATAGGGACTCAAGGGGGTGGAACTGTGGAAGTTTCCCCTGCCCAAAACCCCCTTTTCCATATGCTGATTATTGCTTAACTACATCCTTCCTTCTGATAACCTTCTGATTCTTTGAGCTTAAGTAATGTTAACTGGAGAAAAAACACACATATGGCCCCATTCACACTTTGATTTAAACCAGTTTGCAATTTGAGTTGTGCCACAGACTAATCTCTCCTCAACTACACTAGGAAGCCTAGCCTATAGCAAACATTTTATTTTAATTTTTTTAAAATATATTTTCTTCTTGCTTTTCTTCTAGCATGAGACCCAAGACAAGTTCGCATAGACAATATATACTTTACATCAGGGGTCAGCAACCTATGGCCCGCGGGCCGCACCCGGCCCGCCGACCCCTGCCGACTGCCCCCCGCCAAACCCCGCTGCCACCACCGACGACGACCCCCGCTGCTGCTGCACGCTCTTGCCACCGCATGGCTGTACGCGTTAATTCTGCAGTATGGCAACAGACCTTTAAGGAGTGAAGAGAGGAAGGAGTATCAACAATCTAAGATATGCAAATGACACCATACTACTAGCAGAAAACACCATAAACTTGGAACAATTATTAAGGAAGGGCAAAGAAGAATGGGCAAGGGCAGGCTTACTGCTGAACATAAATAATGACCATGGAGGATCTACATAAATTTAACCTATACAATAAGGAAATCAAAATACCGTATTTTTCGGCATATAAGACGCACTTTTTCTTCCCCAAAACGAGGGTGGAGAAGTTGCTGCGCCTAATAAAGCGAATATACAAGGTGAGGGCAAACTGCCGAGGCCTAGGCTAAAAGTAGGCCTCATTTCAACCTCAGCCTTGGTGCTCCAGTGGGCTCCTCCCATCCCAGGAAGAGCCCATTGGAGCAGCCAGGACGGGGGTGGAAAGAGTCCTCTTTTCCTGGCTAGTTGAATGTGCTCCTCCTCTTTCCACCCCCATCCTGGGTGCTTCAATGGACTCTTCCTGGGGTCAGAGGACATCCTCCTATCCCAGGAAGAGTCCATTGGAGCACCCAGGACGGGGGTGGAAAGAGTCCCCCCCTTGAAGAAATCTGCCAGGAAAACCCTCATGGTAGGGTCAAAATGAGCCAGAAATTACTCCAAGGCACTGGATTATTACCCTGGCCAAGTTACACTGTCTCAGCCTCAGAGGGTGGAAATGGCAAACTCCCTCGTCTGAAGAAATCTGCCAGGAAAACCATCATGGTAGGATCAAAATGAGCCAGAAATTACTCCAAGGCACTGGATTATTACCCTGGCCAAGTTACACTGTCTCAGCCTCAGAGGGTGGAAATGGCAAACTCCCTCCTCTGAAGAAATCTGCCAGGAAAACCCTCATGGTAGGATCAAAATGAGCCAGAAATTACTCCAAGGCACTGGATTAGTACCCTGGCCAAGTTACACTGTCTCAGCCTCAGAGGGTGGAAATGGCAAACTCCCTCGTCTGAAGAAATCTGCCAGGAAAACCCTCATGGTAGGATCAAAATGAGCCAGAAATTACTCC
Organism: Phrynosoma blainvillii; assembly: GCA_026167975.1. NCBI lineage: Eukaryota > Metazoa > Chordata > Lepidosauria > Squamata > Phrynosomatidae > Phrynosoma > Phrynosoma blainvillii. The sequence goes on from JANUYF010000004.1 coordinate 208,024,597, forward strand.
AAGGCACTGGATTAGTACCCTGGCCAAGTTACACTGTCTCAGCCTCAGAGGGTGGAAATGGCAAACTCCCTCCTCTGAAGAAATCTGCCAGGAAAACCCTCATGGTAGGATCAAAATGAGCCAGAAATTACTCCAAGGCACTGGATTAGTACCCTGGCCAAGTTACACTGTCTCAGCCTCAGAGGGTGGAAATGGCAAACTCCCTCCTCTAAAGAAATCTGCCAAGAAAACCCTCATGGTAGGGTCAAAATGAGCCAGAAATTACTCCAAGGCACTGGATTACTCTGGCCAAATCACACTCTCTCAGCCTCAGAGGATGGAAATGGCAACCCCCCCTTGAAGAAATCTGCCAAGAAAACCCTCATGGTAGGGTCAAAATAAGCCATAAATTACTCCATAAGCCAATGGCCTAAAAACTCCAAAGGTACCAGTCCATCTGATCTTGGAAGCTAAGCAGGGTTAGCCCTGGATAGTCCTTGGATGAGAGACCGCCAAAGAATCCCAGGTGCTGCAGGCTGTATTTCAGAGGAAGGAACTGGCAAAACCACTTCTCGAGTCTTCCTTGCCTAAGAAATCCCTAAGAAATTCATGGAGTCACCATAAGGCGACAGGAGACTTGCAAGAAAGTTGGGCAGGGAATTTGTGCAATACCTGGCCCTGCTGCTGGCTTAAACTTACATTTACAACTTAAAATTGTTCTTAAACTGCTGTTAACTTTATACAGTTGATATAAAATATTTTACTACAGTATTTGGTTAAGAATCTTTTTTTATTTTCCTCCTTTAAAATTGGGTGCGTCTTATATGCCGGAGCGTCTTATATGCCAAAAAATACGGTAGTTAAAGATTTCCCAAACCTGGGATCAAACATTGATCAAAATAGAGACTGTAGTCAAGAAACAAGAAGACTAGGAATGGGTCAACATCAGAGGAAGCAGGCTTTAGTCTCATGCTGTCAACTTCTTTCTTTCAGTTAGTCTCAAAGATGCTACAAGATCTCTCTACATAGAAATGTTAAGGACAGTTGTGAAGGAACTAGACAAGATCCTGAAGTGTAAAGATACACCGTTGAGCATTAAAGTTAGAATCATCCAAGCCATTGTATTCCCCATCACCATGTACAGATGTGACAGTGGATAAGAAAATCAGCTCATTTGAAATGTGGTGCTGGAGAAGAGTGCTGAAGATACCATGGACAGCCAAAAAGACAAACAAGTGGGTGTTTGAGCAGATCAAGCTTGAAATCTCCCTGAAAGCCAAAATGATAAAACTGAGGCTGTCATGGGACTTTATCACACGGGGGCCAGTTTCATCTTTTAAAAGATAATAAAGCGCAAATAAACCATCCCCAAAATAAAGCAAAAATAGAGCTTGATCACGGAAATGAATTTCACACGTAATTAGAATAAATATGAAATAATGCGAAAAGCGATAAAAAGGCGTTTTTACATGTGATACAGAAGTGAAAGAAATCCGTAAATGTACTAGAAATGGTATACTTGCACATGCGCAGAAAGAGAAAGCAGAGAGGCTCATGTCTTCCTGGCATGTTTATTGCCCAAGCAAAACAGGAAGTAAAAGCAGCCCCACAGAACCATAGGAAAATCAGAAAAAAGAATTAAAGGAGGGTTATTGTGTGAATAAACTGAATTTGACTTTCACACTAGAGTAAATGTGCAATTACAGTAATATCGTAAATGCATTTTCACTAAAATCCAGAAAGTAAAAAGATCTGGGATAACACCACTTTCTGACCACTTTAATAGCAGTTTTTGTGTGATGTCGTGTGAAATCGTTGCGTGTAATTACGTGGATTTTTTCGGGATTTGTATGGGCTAAACTATAGATTTCCCCCGTGTGATAAAGTCCATACTTTGGTCACATCATGAGAAGGCATGACTCATTAGAAAAGACAGTAATGCTAGAGAATGTAGAAGAGAAGAAGACTGTACACAAGACGGATAGACTCACAAGGTCGCCATGAGTCGGAGTTGACTCGAAGGTAGTTAACGACAGAAGCATACGCTGTGAGAGCTTCAGTACTAGGGTACCCTGATTGTGAAATGCCCTGACTGGTGCTGATAGGTTTCTTCCAGTACCAAGTTCAAACAAGCTTTTTTTTTAAGCTTTGAAGGTTACTGATTTCACTCAAATCTGTACCTGGTTTTAAATTGCTTTACACTGTTAAAATTTAAAACAGTTTAAAACCAAGTGCATATCCAATCTGATAAAAATCTGTATTTGAGCATGGTACTAGAATGAAAACTATATCAGCCAAATATGTTTAGAATATATATTTATAATTTATTTATTGCTGAAATTTTAAAATGATTTTAAATTGTTTAAACTGATTTTACTGCAAACCAACGAGAGAATTGGGATGGGATGGGATGGGATGGGATGGGATGGGAAGGAAAGAGTATGCTTTCCTGATTAAGTATGGTTTTCCTGACAAGAAACTGAATAAATCATAAGCATGTACTTGCAGAAAAAATAATGATACACATATTTGTTTACCTTGCATAAATCAATGGGCATAGTAGAGTTCACCGGCTGAAGGCTGAAGTGGAGCAGCGGAGTGGGAGGAGGCGTCAGCTCCCTTATAGCCCCCGTTTGCCAGCCCACAACACCGGCTGAAGGCTGAAGGGCCGACGGGCTCCGAGGCCCAGAAGCAGTCTGGGAGGAGGCAGAGGCAATGTCAGCTCCCTCATAGCCCTCGCTCTCCAATTATAAATACCAGCTCTGAAGCTGTGGAGGACTCGGTCTTGGCCTTGACTCCAGCAGCAGCGGAGAGGCTCAGGTTGCCCTGGCGGGACTGTTTGTCTTGCCTGCCTCCGAAACATCTGCGGAGGCTTAGAGGGCGGAGCCAACGCCGGGAGAAGCCTCAAAAGCAGCAGGAGAGGAAGCGGCGCAGCGGGAGAAGGACTGCAACACCTGGCCCTGCTCAGGGCTCAATAAGCCCTCCCTGAACTGGCTCTTGGTGGCGCGGTGCGGCGGAGGTAGGCGGGACCACTGGGCCCATAAAACCTGGCCCCTACGGAGCCTTCCTCCTTGGTAGTGGCACAGTGGGAGAGGACTGTAACATCTGGCCCTGCTCAGGGCTTAATAACTCACTAGGCAGTCGATGACTTTGAGGATGAATCATGTTAAAAGGTCCACCACCTTTGTTGGAGTAGATAAAGGCCTCTTTTTTGGGTCTGTAACTCCACTGTGGCATTTGGGGAGGTGGGACCTAGACCCGCTGAATAACAAAAAAGCTATCTTGGGCCTTGACATCTTGGTCGGGGAGGGGGGGAGGGAATTGTAGATTCATAACTATCTGGAGCTGGGAAATGAGGGGGCAGCGATTGGAGTGGTGCAGGGGAATGGGAGGTATGGCTGGAACAGGAGTAACACATGTTACAAAAGAAGGCGGGATCGCTGTTTAATAGCTATCCCACCTTCAGTTTCTTCTGCTTCCCAGGATGGTTTGGAGAGCAGACCAACCATTCCACAGAACCTCACTCTGCTCCTTTGCAATGCCAGGTCGGTGAAGAATAAGACTCATATTATCCAGGATCTTCTCCTGGATGAGGACACCGACCTGGCTTGCTTTACTGAGACCTGGCTGGGGGAGGACAGTACCGCTGTATGGGCGCAGGCTCTCCCAGCTGGGTACTCAGTCAGTGAGCAGGTGAGGGGACGTGGGCGGGGAGGTGGTGTGGCTCTGATTTATAAAAACACCTTGACCTTGGCCAGGATACCTATTCGACACACGACCCACATCGATTGTATGTACCTTAGCCTGAAGGCCAGGGATAGTCTAGGGATTCTGCTAGTCTACCAGCCACCCCGTTGTCTAGCAGACTCCCTGACCGAGCTGACGCAACTGGTCTCCGAGCTGTTGTTGGAGACTCCCAGGCTTCTCGTTCTGGGGGACTTCAACATTCCGCTCGAGACCAGCTTAACAGGTGCAGCTCAGGAGTTCATGGATACCATGACAAACATGGGCCTATCCCAATTGGTCAACGGGCCGACACATTGTGCAGGTCATACACTTGATGCGATGTTCTGTACCGAACAGGCACATCCGTGGGCGGAGGTGGTTGGTACCTCTGCATTGTCATGGACGGATCATTTCCTGGTCAAGATGAAAGTCAGAGCCAAGACCTACCCCCCCGGGGGTGGCGGACCTATTCGAATGGTCCGCCCTCGAAGGCTAATGGAGCCTGTTGGATTCCAGAAAGCCTTGGAGGGTTTAATGGTTGGAAATGCCGGTGATCCTGTCGAAGCCCTGGTTAATACATGGAATAACGATCTTACCAGGGCCATAGACACAATCGCTCCCAAGCGTCCTTGCCATTTCTCTTCGAACCGTAAGCCATGGTACACCTCTGAGCTTAGGAAAATGAAGCGATTTGGACAACGACTAGAGCGCACGTGGCAGAAAACTTGACTCCGATCCGACAGAACTCGCCATAGGAACTTTCTTTGGTCCTATCGGGAGGCAATACGTGCAGAGCAGAGAGCTTTCTCCTCTGCACGTGTTGCGTCTGCAGAGTCCTGCCCAGCAGAGCTGTTTAAGGTGGTGAGGGAGATGACGCAGGTACCTCCTGCGCCAAATCCCTTGCTCAACCCGACAACGGCCTGCTGTGACGCATTTAACAACTTCTTTGCAGATAAAATCTCTCAGATCAGAGCCGACTTAGACGCCACTGTTGATTCAGAGTCTATAGGCGAGGTATCCACCAACTCCGCCGATGTAGTTATACTGGATCAGTGGCAATCTGTGAGTACCGAGGACGTGGACAAGTTGCTTGGTGAGGTGAGGAAGACAACTTGCCCTCTTGACCCTTGCCCATCATGGCTGGCCGTCCAGGGGGGGATGCATTGGTGAGATTCCTCACGGATATCATCAATGCGTCCTTCAGGGAAGGATATGTTCCATCATGTTTAAAGGAAGCGGCAGTCAAGCCGCTTCTAAAAAAGCCTTCCCTGGACCCCCTGGATATGAAGAACTATAGGCCTGTATCCTTATTGCCATTTTTGAGCAAGGTGATCGAGAAGGCGGTTGCTCTTCAGCTCCAGGCAGTCTTGGATGAAACCGATTATCTAGACCCATTTCAAACCGGCTTTAGGACAGGCTTTGGGGTTGAGACTGCCATGGTTGCCTTGACCGATCTGCGTCTGAGCATTGACAGGGGTAGCGTGACCCTGTTGGTGCTCTTAGACCTCTCAGCGGCTTTTGACACGATAGATCACGGCATCCTCCTGGACTGCCTGAAGGGGTTAGGTATCGGGGGCACTGCTCTGCGGTGGCTCCGGTCCTTCCTCTTGGGTCGGTCCCAGAGGGTGCTGCTCGGGGACTGTAGCTCCAGTAAGAGGGAGCTCACTTGTGGGGTCCCTCAAGGAGCTATTTTGTCCCCGATGTTGTTTAACATCTATATGAAGCCGCTGGGTGAGATAATTCGGAGTTATGGAGCTGGGTGTTATCAGTACGCTGATGACACCCAGATCTATTTCTCCATGTCTCGTTCATCGGCTTCGAATTCCAATGGCATCTCCTCTCTCAATGAATGTCTTCAGGCGGTAATGGGCTGGATGAGGAAAAACAGATTGAAATTGAATCCAGACAAGACGGAGGTGCTCACGGTACAGGCCCCGAAACCAGGAATTGGGTTGCAACCTCCAGTCCTGGATGGGGTCACGCTCTCCTCCAGGGACTGTGTTCGCAGCTTGGGGGTGCTCCTTGACTCGTCGCTCCTGATGACAAATCAGGTTAATGCGACGGTCAGGAGCACCTGTTATCAGCTTCGGCTGATACGCCAGCTGTGCCCTGTTCTGGAAGTAGGGGTTCTTGAGTCTGTTGTGCATGCGTTGGTAACCTCACGCCTCGATTTCTGTAATGCGCTCTACATGGGGCTACCCTTGTGCTTGGTTCGGAAACTGCAATTGGTTCAAAATATGGCAGCCAGACTAATATCTGGCACATCTAGGGGGGACCATATTACCCCTATATCAAGGTCCCTCCACTGGCTGCCTGTTAGTTTCCGAGCCCAGTATAAGGTGTTGGTTATCACCTTTAAAGCCCTAAATGGCTTGGGTCCAGGCTATCTTAAGGACCGCCTCCTCCCGTATAATCCTCCCCGCACCCTCCGGTCCTCTGGGAGGAATTTGTTACAGCCTCAAAAAACGAGGCTGGTGACGACCTCCCAGAGGGCATTTTCTGTAGTTGCCCCCAAACTGTGGAATGGCCTGCCGGAGGAGATCCGTCAATTGTCATCACTTGACAGCTTCAAGAAAGCTGTCAAGACGGATCTCTTCCGGCAGGCCTTCCCGGATTAATCTACCAGCTCTGACTCCAGAATCTCCCTCCAAGATGCTCCCCTTCTGTTGACCAGGTTCTCTAATAAGCCTGCATTTATATACCTGCCGCATTTTCTTCCTTTTGTATTGTTTTGTGTTTTTATATATGGAGGAATCCATTTTTTATATCTTGTTTTAATTTGGAATTGGTTTAATAACTTTTTAAGGGGGGGAGGGGGAGGAAATTGTTCTTAACTGTTCTGTTTGATTTTATGATGTAAGCCGCCTCGATTGCGCTCAGAGGGGCGGGGTATCAAATAAAAATTATTATTATTATTATTATTATTATTATTATTATTATGCTCTGATTGTAAACCTAACAGCAGTTGTGTTGCTCTGGCAAATAATTTGTTAAAAGCTCCAATGTAACCTAACTGCCTCAGGTCTCCATTCCTAAAATGGAGTAAAAGTGTCCTATCATAATCATCTTGCAATGATTTATAATATTAACTATGTAGTCCTATACATGTCTGCTGGATAGCAAGCATCACTGAGTTCAAAAGGACTTATGCCTAGGTAAGTAAATGTGGGGCTGGGACTTATTTTCAGTTATATTTGTATAGCTTTGCAGTTAGATTGCAGTCATATATGCAGAGTACGCCCAATGAATTCAGTGTGGCTTATTTCTGAGTAGATATGTGTAGTATTCAACATAATGTATACTTGTATATGACCATAATAACAGAAAAACCTTTGTATTGCTCTAAATTTCTTCTGTTCACACACCTTTTGTAATTTCATTAGATTTTCAAATATTACAAAAGAACTACAACTAAATTGTTTAAACCCTTCAGACATTAAAACAAACTACAATGGAGTCTTCACCTTATAAATGCCTTTTAAGGCACTCATTAAACAAAGATGTTGCTTGAAATCTTCCATAAGGTAATAATTTCTCAAAATAAATGGAAAATGATATAATGAAGAATGGATTTTATATTAAAAGTCCTCATTCAACAATCTGACTGAAAAGACAGTTCAAATAATCTTTATAATTGAGACTATTATCCCAAGTGTGGCAATATGTTCACACCACCAGGTTTCAAACCAAATACCTTTTAGTTTCAGGTAGCGCAAACAGGGCATTTCATATTGTCACTTTAAAATATCAAAAAGACAACATGATTAAATGGGAGCCACTATGATCAGAGGTCATACAGTCTTTCAAACACCCCTTTATTCAAGCTAGAATGAAACAACAGAAAGAGTGTCTCTATTAGACCCCCCCCCGAGCCATGCATCATGGAAGCAAGATGTGCAAAGGATTTTAAAAATAAAATTAGATCATATCATGTGCAATGGCACATGCCTGCACCTTCCTTTCTGATCACTGATTCCACACACATCTCCAGCTCACAGTGCCTGAGAAAAACTGCTGAGTTTCAAAGTAAATGGAGGTATCAAGGCAACCAGAAGCAAAAAAATAACATTCTCAGGTCCATGAAAAGTAGACTCATCTTCAGAGGATGGCAATGGCAACCCCCCCTCTGAAGAAACTTGCCAAGAAAACCCCGTGATAGGATCGCCTTATGGTCGCCATAGGTTGGGAATGACTTGAAGGCACACAACAACAACAACAACAACAACAACAACAACAACAAGGAAGGTCCATAGTTTGACACAACAGGCAAGGGACCTGGGCTGAAGGAGGAATGCTGAAAAGGTGAGGCAGGGCTGTGGAGAAGGCATCTGGAAGAGAAGAGCCATCTGTTAACCTGAGGCAAGGGCATCTATTTGGGGACAAAAGCTAGCAGATAGAAGAGGAAGAGGAGGAAGAGGAGGAGGTCCTGCAAGGGGTACCAGCTGCCCCAATTATGCCACTCCTGCCTTCAGGGATCAGTAGGAAGCAGCCATCAGGGATTCCCAGGATGGTCCAGAGAGGAATGCCAAACTGGCCAGGAGTCCAACCCTAGAATCCAGGTCTTTCCATAACTTGGGAGAACGGTGTGGCCACGTTGATGTTCAACACCATCCTCTCAGTACAAGAGAGGCATAGGGCCTTTGCAGACTGCCAGAAATAGTGCAAATTGAGTCCACTTTAAGGGTTAGGGTTAGTGCTAGGGAGTCATGGGAATTGTTTTTTTCTGAGACATGGAGCCTTCTCTGTCCGAGAGCTCTGGTGCCACAATAAAATACAGTTCCCATGATTCCCTAACCCTAACCCTAAAAGTGGACTCAATTTGCACTATTTCTGGCAGTCTGCAAAGGCCCTCACTGTGTCTGAGAGCTACGTCTGGATCAAGCGAGAGCCCTTGAAAACCAGGACAGTAACCACTATTAATGGTGTCCTACTTACCCATCACCCCACTCCGTGAGAGCTAGCGTGGCATTGTGCTTTGAGCACTGGACTACACCATTCTGGAGACCAGAGTTTAATGTCATACTCCCTCCTCAGTCTCTCTCAGGGGAAGGCTGGCAAGGGCATTCCTCCTCTGAAGAAACCTTGCCAAGAAAACCCCGCGATAGTTCCCCCCCCCTCTTTTAGGGTCTCCATAAGTCTCAAATGAGGCACACAACAAGAAGAAGAAGAAGAAGAAGAAGAAGAAGAAGAAGAAGAAGAAGAAGAAGAAGAAGAAGAAGAAGAAGAAGAGGCTGCAGAGTAGCCTAGAATGGTGTAGCTGTTCGAGACTACACGACTCTGGACACCAGGGTTCCATTCCTTTCTCGGTCATGGAAACCCACTGGGTGACCTTGGTCAAGTCACACTCTCTCAGCCTCAGAGGAAGGCAAGGGCAAACATCCTCAAGAAAGCCCCGTGATAAGGTCGCCATAAGTGGGAAAGGACTCGAAGGCGCACCACCCTCCACCCTCCTTCCCCAAAGCCTCCCTGGGCTCCCTCCCTCCCTCCCTCCCTTCTCCTCGGAGTCTTGGACTTCGGGGGGGGGGCGTAGAGAAAGGCGTCCCACCCTCGGACCGGACCCCTGGGGGGGCTACCTCGAAGAGTTGCGGGATCTCCCTCTTGGCCAGGTACTCCTTGGCCTCGCAGGTGCTCATGCCGCCCGGCTGCGGGGAAGGCGAAAGAAAGGATGCTGCTGGCACCTCTTGGCTCGCCTCTCGCCTCTCGCCTGGCTCCTCCTCAGCAGCCCTCCTAATCCTGTCGCCTTGGTCAGCCCCTGGCGCCTCCCGCCCGGCAAGAAGAGGACAGGAAGAGAGAGAAAAAGAGAGAAAAAGAGAGAAAGAGAGAGAAAGGAGGAGGAGAGGAGAGGAGCCCGCGTCTTCCTCTCCTCGCCTCAGCTGCACCTGTCCAATTCCTCCTCCTTCTCCTCTTCCTCTTCTTCTTCCTCCTCACAGGAGGAGGAGGAGAAGGAGGAGAGAGGAGGGGAGAGAAGAAAGGAAAAAAGAAAGAAAGAAAGAAAGAAAGAAATGTAGGGATGGGTTTTAGGAAACAAGGCGAGCGCGCTTTTCTTTACGCGCGCCCTTCTTTACGCACGTTCCTCCTTGAGAGAGAACAAGCACTTGGCAGGTTGTCCGGTGGGGTTTGCACGTGTGAATGCGTGTACACGCAGCCCTGACCCCCCACCCACCCCCCCCCGCCGCCGCCGCCGCCCTCGCATGTGCCCTTGACTGGTTGAGAGAGCGTGACCAGACATGTCCCCCTTCTTTACCAGGACCTGTTCTCCATCCTTTCCACGACCTGCTCTCCAAGAGGAGTTCCCAAATGCCGCCCCCGCCCCCCCCCGGTTTTGAGCAGGGCCAAGGTGACCAAGACACGTCCTCCTTTTCCAGGACACGTCCTCCATGTCAACCTTCAGAAGCAGGAGGAGTTCCAAAACGTCCTCCACCATTAGGGTGTCCAGACATGTCCCCCTTCTTTTCCTGTTCTCCATCCTTTCCACGACCTCCTCCTTCAGGAGGAGTTCCCAAATGTCCCTCCGTTTTGAGCACGACTAAGAGGCGTGGAGCTTTTAGGGGGGTCATGTCCTCCATTGTTCTGGAAGGTCCTTTATTTGGGGGGCGCGTGCTTTGTCCTCCTTGGCGGTGAGGACACACCTGGGCACCGTCCGAGAGGGGACTGACTGGGTGTCCTCAAGGCTCCTTTCCACGAAGAAGGAGCTGAGGGAAGGGAAGGGAAGGGAAGGTGTGTGGAGGTCTGTGGGGGAGTGGGAGTCGCCCTCCCTCAGGCATATCCTCACGTACTTAGGGCCTTTGCAGACTGCCAGAAATAGTGCAAATTGAGTCCACTTTAAATTGAGGCACTGCCCTGGCTCAGTGCTAGGGAATTATGGGAACTGTAATTTATTGTGGCACCAGAGCTCTCTGACAGAGAAGGCTCAATGTCGTAGAAAAAAATACAATTCCCATGATTCCCTAGCACTGAGCCAGGGCAGTGCCTCAATTTAAAGTGGACTCAATTTGCACTATTTCTAGCAGTCTGCAAAGGCCCTTACTCCCTGAGGTGCCTCAGCCGCAGGTGACCAGAGGTGTCCTCACCGCCAAGGAGGGCAAGGCACCGCAAAATGGAGGAACTTCCACAAAAGAGAGAGGACATGACCAAAACAAAACCTACAAGCACACTCCTAGGGATACCAATACTTCATGCCCAGAATGGGGGACGTTTCGGACAGAAGGTTGAAAGGTAGGGCGTGTCTTGGAAAAGGAAGACCTTTGCTCACCCTGGCCATGCTCCAAATGGAGGAAATATTGGAATTCCTCCTGGACAGAAGGCTGAAAGGTAGGACGTGTCCTGGAAAAAGAAGACCTTTGCTCACCCTGGCCATGCTCCAAATGGAGGATGTTTGGGCTTTCCTTCTGGACAGAAGGCTGAAAGTAGGACGTGTCCTGGAAAAGGAAGACCTTTGGTCACCCTGGCCGTGCTCCAAATGGAGGATGTTTTGGCATTCCTCCTGGACAGAAGTTTGAAAGGTAGGACATGTCCTGGAAAAAGAAGACCTTTGGTCACCATGGCCATGCTCCAAATGGAGGATGTTTTGGCATTCCTCCTGGACAGAAGTTTGAAAGGTAGGACATGTCCTGGAAAAAGAAGACCTTTGGTCACCATGGCCATGCTCCAAATGGAGGATGTTTTGGCATTCCTCCTGGACAGAAGTTTGAAAGGTAGGACATGTCCTGGAAAAAGAAGACCTTTGGTCACCATGGCCATGCTCCAAATGGAGGATGTTTTGGCATTCCTCCTGGACAGAAGTTTGAAAGGTAGGACATGTCCTGGAAAAAGAAGACCTTTGGTCACCATGGCCATGCTCCAAATGGAGGATGTTTTGGAATTCCTCCTGGACAGAAGGCTGAAATATAGGATGTGTCCTGGAAACGGAGAACCTCTGGTCACCCTACCTAGATTGGTCCTTGCCCTGGTCAAGGGGAAAGACGAAGAGGACTTAGGGGCCATCAGGAAAGGTGATGGATTCCAGAGGCTCCTAGGAATGATCGTACCCAGGCTGCATCCACGCTTCAGAAATAATCCAGTTTGACCCCATTTTAACTGCCATGGCTCAGTGTAGTGGAATTCTGGTAAGAGTAGTCTGTTGTAGCACCAGAGCTCTGAAAATACCTACCAAGAAAACCCTGTGGTAAGTTCACCTTAAGGGTCACCATAAGTCAGAAAGGACTTGAAGGTCCACAAGCACAACAACCTGTATTCATGTGGGAATTAAGTCCCCATGGTTCAATGGGGCTTCCATTTGAGTAGACATGTCAACCTTTTGCTTCCATACTGATGTCACAACTGAATTCCAACCCTATTTTAAAAAGACCTTTATATTGAGGTTTTTTAAAAAGAGTTAATAACAATTATATTAAAGACAAATGGATTTGTTGATCCCAATAGCTCTATTACCAGCCCTCTCCCCACCCCACTATTCATTTGTGTTTTGCAGCTGTCATTAAGAAGTAATATGGGATCTATGATAGATTGTTAGTATCCATCTTAAATAGAAATTAGAAGAAAATTGCACTTATGCTACTCTTGTTTGAGCTCAAACTCAATATATTACAACTAGCCGAATTGTTGAGAAAGAGTGCGACGAGAAAATCAATAATCTATCTTAATTATTTAAGGTCTTTTTACTAATTATGCCAGATCGGAACTTATTTTATTGATTTGATTATATAACAGGCTAAAATTATTGATTTATACAATAGATTAGAGTTAGTATATTTTTCCAAACATGGTATTTTATGGATATAATTATTTTATTGGAAATTTTATCTGAATACTGCTGTGATCAGATAATTATATGGCTGTGTTGTAGACTAGCTGTATAAACAGAGAGGTTGGAGGAATTTGGCTATAGACACTGTAGATATTAGTATGCTCTTGCAAGAGTTTATTGTATACTACTATTTTATATGGTTTTTTAGGATGTATTTTTACTTTTATTTCTCATTTATTTTTATTTTTGTGCTGGCCAAATAGCCGTAATAAAGATGATTTGATGTGATTTACATGAAGATCCAGGAAGACTCTGTTCATGCGGCAATCAGACATAGATTACACACAGGCACACATTTCTTCTGAACGAAAGTGTGCTTTTCTCCTTGGTGAAAGAATGCATAATAAAATGTAATTATATTTCTTCCAAATTGTCTGTGTCAGCTTCATCTCTTGCTATTTTTAATTTATATGTAAGTTTTTCATTTAGTGCAGTGGAACACACTCTATTCAGCTAATGTTCCAAAATCAATTAAGCTATTTAACACCTTATTTGTGGTGGTGTTGTGTGCCTTCAAGTCCTTTTGAACTCATGGCAATCCTAAGGCAAACCTATCAAAGGGTTTACTTGGCAAACTTTTTTCAGAGCAGGTTTGCCATTGCCTTCCTTTGAGGGTGGAAGAGTGTGACTTACCCAAGGCCGCTCACTTGCCCAAGGTCACTTAATTTTCCAAGGTCACATAAAAACAAGAGTCATTGGACTTTTAAATTAGGCATGTTTATCAAATGTGACCAGGGTTGAAACTCCCACTCAGCCATGGACACACCCTGAGTGACCATGGACAAGCCACACTCTCTCAGCCTGAGACGAAGGCAAAAGCAAACCCCCTCTAAACAAATCTTGCCAGGAAAACTCTGTGATAGGTCTGCCTTAGGGTCGCCATAAGTCGGAAATGACTTGAAGGCACACAGCAGCAACAATAAAATCTGATAAATCACTAAGCACACAGCCAAAAATCATCTCTCCTACAAAGGATTTGTCAAATCTCTCCAGACTGGAGCCTCTGATGGTTACCAAGCAGCAGGCGTGGTGGTGTTTGTACTGAACTGCATGTTGAAGTTTCACAGCTTCTCTCTTCTGAATTGTTCTTTGTTCTCTGCCAGAACTCTCATGCTAAGTAAGCATGTGGTATATGCTTGGTTTATGCATACAGGGCACTATTGCACTCATCACTTATTCCCTGTTTGTGGTCTTCCTGTGGACAACTCTTAAGCTACTGTGTGAGCAGAACTGGACAAGACAGGACTTTGGCAGGGCTGTACTTATGTTCTTACATTCTACACATATAAACACCTTCCCCATGCCTGTCAATATGACTGCTGGACAGCTTCCTCCCCTGGTAATAAAGTCATCGATCCTCTGCCTAATGATAAAGAAATGACTGTCATGCACACAGTCTTCCTGTAATAAATGCCACAATGCTGTGAGCCCTGGTTTTTAAAATGTGCATTGTAATCTTAATAAATTACAAAGGTCAAACTGTTTGGATTAATTACTGAGAAACAACTGGAAATTACAAAATTAATTTTAAAAGTGCCATCATTTTAGTGGAAGCCATTTTTTAGATTAATGAAGTCCCAAATCTTGCTTATTGTGTGTTATACATGATTTACCTTTTTCTCTTCTCTCTCTCTCTCTCTAAAAGGTAAAGGTAGTCCCTTGACTTGAATGTCTAGTTCTGAACAACTGTACGGGGCAGTGCTTATCTCAGTTACTAAGCCAAAGAGCCAGCATTGTCCAAGCACTGATCTTGTGGTCATGTGGCCAGCGTGACTGTACCGAATGCTGTTTACTTCCCACCAAAGTGGTACCTATTTGTCTACTTGCATTTGCATGCTTTCGAACTGCTAGGTTGGCAGAAGCTGGAACTAGTGACAGGAGCTCACCCCTTCATGCAGCACTCAGGCCTCAAACTACCAACCTTCCAGTCTTCTGATCATCAGATTTGGCATCTTAACCATATATATGTTATACATATTGCATATAACAAACAAAAGGATATCTGTAACTTTCTCAAAACCAAATCTGTCAGAATATGTTGATACAAAGAAAGATATTAACCTCCTGCCTTTACTGGATTTTGACCTTTAGAATTGAAACAGCTTTAATTCTCTTGTTTTGGACATCATGTATTGATTGCCTTTTCCCCTTTCTTTCTGATCTGCATGCACACACCTTAGATGGAGAATATATCTGCAGTCTTAGTAGCAATCACTTGGATGATTTAATCTTCTGGTCACATAGTGTGATCTTTTCTTGTTCGCAGGAGACAATGAGACTTGAAGGATTTGTCCAGCAATGCAAAAGCTTTTTGTAGGCCAACCCAGAACTATCAGAAATAGCTACTAGGAAAAAACTGAAAGCATCTGGCAAGATCAATATACCAACTGGCACATTGGATCAAATCATCTAGCAACACAGTATTGTTGCCAGGGAAGCAGAATTCTATTACCATTTCTGTGTTCCCCACAACCTTGGTTCCCAAAAGATTTCATTTTGCTTGGAAAAGGTAAGGTAAAATAACTCTGTAAGTGCCCAGCCTTCCTCTGGTTTCGGCCTAATCAAACCTCCTGAATTGGCCATTGAGAACTCTACCAAGTATAGGATGTTGTATGGTAAGTACTGTAAATCCCATCATAGTACTAGTATACAACCCATTTCTTTGTTAGACAAGCACAAGAAAAGTGTCTTCCTTTTGTATGTTTGGGGCTTATGTTTCCAAGATCAACACCTTTCCTTACAAAGTGTCTTGTCATCCACACCTTTAGTCTTCTGTCCATTCTTGTATCTGCACCACAAAATTATATTAGTGTCATACACCTTTAACTGTCATAAAGAATTCTTGGATTTGTAGTTTAGTGAGACACAGAGAATGCTGTATGAGAGAGCTACAATACAGGGGTTCTCAAATTTTGGTCCTCCTAGGTGTTTTGGAGTTTGACTCTCAGAAGCTCCAGCCAATATGACCAATAAGGATTCTAGAAGATGAAGTCCAAAAGCTCTGGAAGACCAGAGGCTGTGAAATGCCCCTCTACTATATTCCTCTGAATTACTAAAGGACCCTGAGAAGAGGGACTGAGAACTAAATTATGGTACTTGAGAACTGTACTTTAGAGGAGTACACTAGAATTCTCTAGCACAAAATTCTAAGTATTGTACAAAATGACAAATCCCAGGAGTCCTTATGATGGAGCCATGACAGTTAAAGCGGTATCAGACTGATATAAATGTGTGGTGCAGATAACATTTTGAATCATTGCTCCTCCCTCTCCATCTAGAATCTGCCCTTTGTCTCTATGCAGTTGTGAGTTTCCATCAGTCTTCCTTGTACTTTTTAATAACTTCCCCCTTGCCTGTTTTCAGACATAACAGTAAGGAAGAAAATGGAAGTGATAGTATATATTTTCTTTTGCACCTTCTCTTTCAGTCTTTCTGTTTTCTCTTGCATCCCGCTGATATTTTGCCTTTCGTTTGCCTCCTTGGAAGCTTAAAACCACACTATGCATTCACACCAGTCACCTCATGACTCCTTCCTTTCCATATTCTTGCTCTCTTTCTCAAAAGCCTTTCATAATTAAGTATGTAATTGCTATGTATATTCTTCTTAATAAAACTTCCATTTTTGAAGAGCTGTGATCTCATCTGCATTGAATTCCTGTGGATGTTTTACAAGGATGTGTCATTTCCTAGACTAAACTTATCCTAGTTCAGTTCTTCATGTTTTGTTTAAAAAGTGCTAGCTTGAACTACCGTAGCTTTATTGAACAAATAGTATGCTTGCAGAATAAAACCCAGGTTATACTGGGAAATTATTTTCCTCATACACATTTGGGCTGAATTAGCCCATAGTTTGTGTTCCAGAAGTGCTTATTTTATGAACATGGACACTTGTCTATCTGCACATGTCCAAACATGGATACTTGTTCATATTGAAAGACATGTATGCCAAACAAGCATAGTAACCATGTCCTATTTCCAACAACAACTAGCAGGAGACATCATCATTGGGAAAAATGAAGTTGTTGGCCTTTCTTTAAAATCTTGGTCTTATAATCATATATGTAT
Source organism: Phrynosoma blainvillii (assembly GCA_026167975.1). Taxonomy (NCBI): domain Eukaryota; kingdom Metazoa; phylum Chordata; class Lepidosauria; order Squamata; family Phrynosomatidae; genus Phrynosoma; species Phrynosoma blainvillii. The sequence continues at coordinate 208,041,173 of JANUYF010000004.1, forward strand.
AGACAGCTTGGCTATTGTCCAGAAGCATTCTAAAATATCTTTCTGACAAGAATAGAATAATAGTTATGACCATCTGTCCTATTAATCTGCACACTATGCATGCCAATTTATGTCTGGTTTTGCGCTCCGAATTTTTCAGTCCCTCTTCAGCATTTTAATTTAGCTTTAGCTTTGTCATTACGTTCTTCTCTTCCCTTTTCTGGATTATCTGGATTATGGGCAAAACAGATTTTGGGAAAGATACCTTTTGGATTACACAGCCAGGGCTGGCAGATGGTTTCCATGACAGTGGGACACTGAATCTACTTAGAATTTCAGTATGAACATAAAAGGAGCTATCCATGGTGCTGAATTTATTTTTGGCTGTTGGGGTCAGCACATTGGCTAACTATTTTAAAATTCAGACTAAAACACAGAGGCTGCATCTGCACTGCAGAATTAATGCAGTTTGACACCACTTTAACTTCCATGGCTCAATGCTGTGGGATCCTGGGGTTTATAGTTTGGTGACGCACCAGAGCTCTCTGACAGGGAAGGCTAAATATCTCACAAAACTACAAATTCCAGAATTCCATAGCATTGAGCCATGGCAGTTAAGGCAGTGTCAAACTGCATTTTTTCTACAGTATAGATGCACCCAGAGTGAATTCTGGGTGCATCTATATACCCATGGGAGCCATTGGCTGCCACTTACCACAGCTCACCATGGCTGGTAGATTCTGTAACTTGTGGTCCAAAAACCAATATTTCAAGCTCAGGATTCATCTTAGCAGAGGTAGAGATGGAGGCAAGCATTCAGCTCTTCCACCAGGCAGGAAAATATCTTGGTTGGATATTGCAGCAATAAGCCATTCCTTTCATCCAGCAATCAACTGACACTGCAACCTCCCCTCACAGTACTCCTTGTCCCTTAGAGAGATTAACTTCCCCAATGGTATAACTTTCTATGAGCTCCTGTAGCACACAGATCTGTATTTCCAACTGGGAAAACAATAAGGCAGGGGAGATTGACAGACTTTTCCTTTACTGAAGCTTTGCCAAATGTTTTTTCTCATACTTAGACACAGAAAATGATATAAGGAGCTCAGTGCATAGGGTGTGGGTATGTGAAGAAAAATAAGCAAGGGCTATAAAAGGAACTGGTTAAAAACACAATTGCATGTTGTTCAATTATTTTTCTAAATTTATGCGTAAGAGAGACCAAAATGTAGCACTTTACAGCCGAGAAGAATTTTAAATGTTTCAGTTCATCTGTTGGGTGTAATCTTGAGGCAAAATAGTATGAATCTTTCTTCCCTATACTGGGAAAAAACAGTTCCTCACTCACCTAATGGTAAGAGTTAAAACTTCAGTTAATATCTTATCTCACCTACATTGTTTTCAGACTCCAGGCTGACCACAGCTCTGTCCCCGCCCCCACTTAACATGAAAGCTAGATCCAACTGCAGAGGTACTAATTTTCCTGCAATTTTTTTTTTGGGGGGGGGGGATGAATATAATATAATAGCATGCATATTTATTGCCATCCTCACCTTCTTCTGCTATTACCATCACTTCACTTTTCCTAATTTTTAAGTTCAATTTGTACTAATTCACTGCTTCACTGTAAATACTTCATTGATCTCCCCTATTTTGTTTACTTGGGAAATGTGGGGAAAGGGGGTTATTTCAAGCCCACAGGTTGATTTTCTGATCATGTGGATGTGTCTTAAGGTCCCCATCCCTCACTCTCACATTAATGAGAGACTTTCAAGTCACCCAATCCCCAACTGCCCTGCTCACATCTTGCAGATTCAGGGCCATGGCTTCCTTGATTGAGTCTATCCATGGCAGTAGGAAAAGAAGGAGATCTTAGCAGAGGTAGAGGTGGAGGCAGCATTCAGCTCTTCCACCAGGCAGAAAATATCTTGGTCTCCTTCTTTTCCTACTGCCTCATGCCTCACCAAGTATTCCTGCCTTTTCTGGTGAGTCATGTCTTCTCATGACGTGTCCAAAGTATGACCATCTCCATTTACTTGGCTTTGAGAGAGCATTCAAGCTTGATTTGATCTAGGACCCTTTATTTGTCTTTTTAAGCAGTCCATGGTATCTGCAGAGCTCTTGTCCAGCATCACATTTCAAGAGTTCATTTTCTTCCTATCAGTTTTCTTTACTGTCCAGCTTTCAGAATCATACATAAAAATTGGAAATATGATGGCACGGACAATCCTGACTTTAGTATTCAATTATATATCTTTACATTTCATGATATTGTCTAGTTCCTTCGCAGCTGCCCTTCCATGTCCTAGACTTCTAATTTCTTGACTGTCATGTCCATTCTGATTAATGACAGTCAAGGTATAAAAAATCTTAATCTATTTCAATTTCCTAATTGTCTACTTTAAAATTATGTAAATCATCTGTAGTCATTATTTTTGTTTTTTAAATGTTCAACTGCAAACCTGCCATTTCACTTTCTTCCTATACATTATTCAGTAATTGTTACAGCCCAATAACATGAAATCTTATATTTTTCACTGTGCATCCATTGTGACAAAGGGAAATGACATTGAGGAAAGGGCTGAAAATTAAAATGCCCGTGTTATATTTTATAAATCCACAATGTGCCCAGACATATATACAGTTATGTCTTCCAAGATGTGAGAATGACTGGGAAGCTCAGGAGAAATAGATGGAGCTATGCCCATTGGCACCTGTTGCCTGACGGGATTGTGTCATACTCCTGGGAGTAGGGGGATGACGCAGATGCACATATATTTTGGCTCCAACCCAGCCAGACCATCGGTGACTGCAGCGGCTTGACTTGGGAGCCGGGCGGTGAGAGCTTGATCCGCCTCCCTCGGACCATCAGGATCTCCATAAGCCTTCAAAGCCAGCTCCAACCCAGCCAGACCATCGGCGACTGCAGCGGCTTGACTTGGGAGCCAGGTGGTGAGAGCTCGATCCGCCGCCCCCCTCCTCCCTCGGACCATCAGGCTCTCTGTGAGCCTTCAAAGCCAGCTCCAACCCAGCCAGACCATTGGCAACTGCAGTGGCTTGACTTGAGAGCTGGGCTGTGAGAGCTTGATCTGCCCCCCTCCTCCCTTGGACCATCAGGCTCTCCATGAGCCTTCAAAGCCAGCTCCAACCCAGCCAGACCATTGGCGACTGCAGCAGCTTGGCCTTGAACTGGGAGGTAGAGAGCTGGACGCTTGAAACATCTTCCCTCCCCCTCCAACAGACACAAGTGGCTGCACCTGTGGTGGGGTTTTGGCCTTGGAGGGCTGTTTATCCAGTCATAACTGCAGCAACACAGTGGTGACGGTGACGATCGGGGGCTGGAGAGGACTGAGTCCTGATTGCTGTCACCTGTGCAGCCTTCACCGAAGCCTGGAGGACTTGGCAGTCCCGAATGCCATCACCTGGGGCGGCCTTGGAGGACCATCTTTCCCCCACAGCTTCTTTTCCATCTATGCAGCTGTTGTTTAGATTAGGGACTGGAATCAGTTGGCTACTCATCTCCTCCTCCGCATTGTGGAGCTGACCATAGTCTGGGAGCAGATATCCAGGTTGTGTGGGGGCAGGGAAGGTATGGTGGTAATAGAGCCAACAAATGTTACAAAAGAAGGAGGGATTGATGTTTAATACCTATCCCTCCTTCAGTTTGCTTTGTTTCCCAGGATAACTTGGAGAGCATGCCAACCATTCCACTGACCCTCAACCTGCTCCTTTGCAATGCCAGGTCGGTCAAAAACAAGACCCATATCGTCCACGATCTCTTAGTGGATGAGGCGGCCAACCTGGCATGCTTTACTGAGACCTGGCTGGGGGATGCCAACTCCGCGATATGGGCGCAGGCTCTCCCAGCTGGGTACTCAGTCAGTGAGCAGGTGAGGGAAAGTGGGTGGGGGGGGGGGCGGCATAGCCTTGGTCCATAGGAACACCTTAACCTTGATCAGAAAGCCTATCCGGAAAACAACCTACATCAAGTGTATGTACCTCAGCCTGAAGACCAGGGATAGTGTAGGGATTCTGTTAGTATACCGGCCACCCCGTTGCTTAACAGACTCCCTGACCACCCTGGCTTCTGAGTTGCTGTTGGAATTGCCCAAACTTTTGGTTCTGGGCGACTTCAACATTCCACTCAAAACCAGTTTACAAGATCTAATTGGCGCGGCTCGGGAGTTCATGGATACCATGACAAACATGGGCCTATCCCAGTTGGTCAACAGGCCCACACATTGTGCTGGTCATACCCTCGATGCGGTCTTTAGTACAGAGCAGGAACATCCGTGGGCGGAGGTAAAAAACCCCTCTGCATTGTCATGGACGGATCATTTTCTGATCAAGGCGGAACTAAAGGCTATTGTTCACCCTCCTGAGGGTGGCGGACCCATTAGAACGGTCTGCCCTTGAAGGCTAATGGAACCAATTGGTTTCCGGAAAGCCTTAGAGGGTTTAATGGTTGGTAATGCCGGTGATTCTGTCGAGGCCTTGGTGGATACTTGGAACACCGACCTCACCAGGGCTATTGACACAATCACTCCCAAGCATCCTTTCCGGCCTGCTTCAAACCGTAAGCCCTGGTATACAGAGGAGCTTAGGAGGATGAAGCGTGCCGGACAACGACTAGAGTGCAAATGGCGAAGGACTCATCTCTTATCTGACAGAACTCGCCTTAGGAAGCATCTTGATTCCTATAGGGAGGCTTTACGGGCAGCGCAGAAATCTTTCTGTTCTGCACATATTGCGTCTGCAGAGTCCCGCCCGGCAGAGCTGTTTAGGGTGGTGGGGGAGCTGACGAAGGTTCCCCTGCGCCAAACCCCCTACTTGACCCAACGACAGCCTGCTGCAAGGCATTTAATATCTACATTGCAGATAAAATCTCTCGGATAAGAGCCGACTTGGACGCCAGTGTTTTGGAAGATTCCGTAGACGAGGCATCCAGGAACCCCATTGATGGCATTTTACTGGATCAATTACAGTCTGTGAGTACCGATGACGTGGACAAGCTGCTTGGAAGGGTGAGGAAGATGACTTGCCTCCTCGATCCTTGTCCATCATGGCTGGTTGTCCAGGGTGGGGACGTGTTGAACGTGTTCCACTGGGACACAATCAACGCATCATTCAGGGAGGGTAGTATACCATCTTGTTTAAAGGAGGCAGGGGTTAAGCCACTCCTAAAAAACCCTCCCCGGACCCCCTGGACAGAAACAACTACAGACCAGTCTCCTTGCTTCCTTTTTTAAGCAAGGTGATCGAGAGGGCAGTTGCTTCCCAACTCCAGGCAGTCTTGGATAAAACCGATTATCTTGATCCATTTCAAACTGGCTTCAGGACAGGATATGGAGTGGAGACTGCCATGGTTGCTCTGACCGATGACCTCCGCCTGGGCATCGACAGGGGTAGTGTGACCCTGCTGGTGCTCTTGGATCTCTCAGCGGCTTTTGACACTATAGATCATGCCATCCTCTTAGATCGCCTGAGAGAGTTAGGAATTGGAGGCACTGCTTTGCACTGGTTCCATTCCTTTCTCTCAGGCAGATCCCAGAGGGTGAGGCTTGGGGACAGTTGCTCATCTAAAATTGAGCTCAATTGTGGCGTCCCTCAGGGTGCCATCCTGTCCCGATGTTATTCAACATCTACATGAAGCCGCTGGGTGAGATCATTCGGAGGCATGGAGCGCAGTGTCTTCAGTACTCTGATGACACCCAGATATATCTCTCCATGACTAGATCATCGTCTCAGACTTCAGATGGCGTCTCTCCTCTTAATGACTGTCTCAGAGCGGTAATGGATTGGATGAGGAAAAACAGATTGAAGTTGAATCCAGACAAAACGGAGGTACTCACAGTTACAGGCCTGAAACCAGATCTGGGAATACAGTCTCCAGTCCTGGATGGAGTCACATTCTCCTCTAAGGACTGTGTTCGCAATTTGGGGGTACTCCTTGACTCGTCCCTTCACATGACTAGTCAGGTGAATGCGGCAGTCAGGAGTGCCTGTTATCAGCTTCGGCTGATACGCCAACTGCGCACTTATCTGGATGTGAGGAATCTGGAAGCTGTGGTACATGCCCTGTTAACCTCATGTCTGGATTACTGCAATGCACTCTACATGGGGCTACCCTTGTGCCTAACCTGGAAACTGCAACTGGTGCAAAACATGGCAGCCAGGTTAATTACCAGAACATCTAGGAGGGAGCACATAACACCGGTGCTTAAATCCCTCCACTGGCTGCCGATTAGTTTCCGGGCGCAGTACAAGGTGTTGGTTTTGACCTTTAAAGCCCTACATGGCTTGGGGCCATCTCATCTTAGGGACCGCCTCTCCCCGTATGATCCCCCCCACGCCCTTCGGTCCTCTGGGAGGAATCTGCTACAGCCAATAAAAACCAGGCTGTCTCAGACCTCCCAGAGGGCCTTTTCCGCAACCGCTCCCAGACTTTGGAATGGCTTGCCGGACGAGATCCGTCTCTTTACTACTCTTGCTGCTTTTAAAAAGGCAGTGAAGACAGATGTTTTCCAGCAGGCCTTCCCAGAATAATAGCTGTCCTTAGGGAGATGAGTTTTCATCTTGTTTTTATATCACTGATTCCTGTCTTAATGTTTTATCATTTATTGTTTTGCGGTATTTTAATTTTTCTTAGTTTAATTCTGTTTTAAGGGGATGGGAGGGTTGGACTGTGGGATGAGGGAATGTTTTAACTTTGTCTGTTTTAAATGTTGTAACCCGCCCCGATTGCCGCGCAGAGGGGTGGGCTATAAATAAAAATTTATTATTATTATTATTATTATTATTATTATTATTCTATCTAATGATAGGGCCAGGCTAAGTTTCAGGAGCTCCTTAATCTTCATTCCCAGCAGTTTCTATATGGTGAAATATGTTGGAAAATCTTTGCATTCTCTTTTCCCCTCCTTAGATAGATAGAAATTCCTGCTTTGAAACTCCTCCCTTCTCTCTTTCTTATTGAAATTAACCTTGTGACTTAGCTCCCTCCTTGTTTAGACTAACAGTCTTTTCTCTCAAGATTCTCAACTGAGCTGTTCTCATCTTCCTGCTCTCTTAAAGATGGTGAGATTTTCTCTCTTTATCTGAACCATCACTAGTTAGGTTAGGATTTAGGGCAGGGGTAGGCAACCTTTCCCCTTTAAGGGCCGAGAGACTTCAGCTCCCAGAATCCCAGGAGCTATTGGCCAATTTAGGGTTTTTTAATGTAAACATAGATTAAAGCCATCATTGTTTGTTAAACTATAAGCTACATGTTTGTTGTTTTTGAGTCAGTCTTTTAGGGAAGCATGGGGGGGTTGCAGACTGCCAGAAATAGTGTGAATTCAGTCCACTTTTAGGGTTAGGGTTAGTGCTAGGGAATCATGGGAACTGTTATTTTTCTGAGACATTGAGCCTTCTCTGTCAGACAACTCTGATGCCACAATAAAATACAGTTCCCATGGTTCCCTAACTCTAACCCTAACCCTAAAAGTGGACTGAATTCACACTATTTCTGGCAGTCTGCAACCCCCCATAGTTAGGCAAAGTCATACTTCTGCTGTTCTGCTAATGAAAGCCAAACTCTAACTGGTTTAGCTTTCATATTTGTATATTTTTGTTACCTTTAAAAGGGTTGAAGCCCTGGGAAATTTAAATTATCCCACATTTGACAATCCACTGGCTGTATTAAACCATCTTTCAAAGGGAATTAAAACAGGAGGGTATCAGCAGTGGATGTGACTTAAGGTTTAGGGGGGAAATATGGCAATTAGGTATCATAGACTCATAGAATCATAGAGTTGGAAGAGACCACAAGGGCCATCCAGTCCAGCCCCCTGCCATGCAGGAACTCAAAATCAAACCATCCCCGACAGATGGCCATTCAGCCTCTGTTTAAAGACCTCAAAAAAAGGAGACTCCACTACACTCCAAGGGAGTGTGTTCCACTGTCAAACAGCTCTCACTGTCAGGAAGTTCCTCCTATTGAACTTGGTAATTTAGTATCAAGCATTTCCCACACATTTCTTATTCAAATAGCACAGGTCAATATTATACAATATACAAGGTTATGGGATTTTGCACTTAAGTGTAAGTGCTTTTCTGGCAGCTGGAATGATTAGAGCACTACCAAACCAAGTTGTGTGGAAATTTTGTTTCAATTTTTTAAATAAGAATTTATGAAAAAAACAACAAATTGGTTTATATTCTGAGTACAAAGAACATGAGGTTTTAAAAATGTAGGTATGAGAGAAACTGACTGATTTACCCATCCAGATGAATTTGAATGTTTAACTCTTAGGAGTCTGGGTTGAGATCCTTGTTTATTCAGCCATTTTAGTGCCATATTTTTCTTCTTCTGGGGTTCCTCATTTTAAACTGCTAGATAGGAGTCAAATAAAGCATGGGCCACTGCATGGTGGGAATAGCTGTATCTATTGAATTTGGCTAGTGCAGATAGAATTTCAGTTCAGATCATTTTTAACACACCCATACATTTCTTTGCATCCAGGATGGAAAGAACCAGAGTTTAAGGAAATTAGAAGGCTGGTAGGGTCCCTGGGTTTTCTGTTTTGTACAGGAAGGACATCCTGTATTTGGGGTCTTAAAATTTGGTCCCACATTGGCATGATACAGAATGCCCCAAATCCCATAGCATTTAATCTACTGAGAGTGGACATTAACCATGCTCACAACAGACTGACTCTTAGCATTTGATACAAGCAGAAAACTGTTTTTTTATGTACCAAATGCTAGGGGGTCTGTGTTTTCTAGTTGAAGCTCATGTGATGTGGGTGCCCTCTTTTCCTCCTTTCCAGCAAGGCCAAACAGTGCTCTCACTAAGTAATCTTATTTTGAAATGGCTGGCAGTAGCTACCATCATTAGATTTTCATAGGTTTTTGGATTCCTACATTTCACAGTAGTCTTCAGATTTTGTGACAGGCTTTTCCCTCACAAGAATTGAGGAGACCTTCTGTATGTCTGCCTCATATATTTCCAGCCAGCCTTGAATTGTCCTATTTTCCCCACAGTTAGGATTCTCAGGGTTTCCATAAAGCAAGTGCTTTATGGAAACCCTGAGAATCCTAACTGTGGGTAAAATAGAAGACTGTGGGAGAATGCAAAACAGATTTCCCCATCCCTTGATGAAATGCAATTTGCTTTTATAAAAAAGGATTTCCACTGCATGCATAGGGCTTTCTGCTTAAATGAAAAAAAATCTCTCAGCCAATATTGTCCCTTTGGAAGTTATATCCCGTGGTCCCAGTTGTTAGAATTTTGGGCACTGAGATAACATCAGGGAAAGGACAATATCCTCACAGCCAGAAAAGATATTTTGAAATTTGGTAGCCCATGGAGACTGCTTTGATGTACAGTGAAATAAAGGTTTAGAAAACAGCACTCTAAACAGTAATATCTGATCACATATGAAGGCAACACACAATCACAAAAACTACAAAATCACTCTGTCAACTCTTCTCTATTCAGGCACTCGCTGCCTGAATATTAAATATAAAGGAGGGGATGGGAAATAAACAAGATGTCTCTGAAGAATAAAAACCAGGGGTTATGGATGTATTTATTAGTTGTTCACACATGACTAGACTTTATGTTTAATTATATCCTTGTGCCACCTTGAAGTCTAAAGGACCTGAAAAACAACAGGGAAAGAGGAGGTGGCACTACAGTGTACTGGTTGTATACTGACTGGGGGAAGGTATGGATCTACATTTTCACTTTGGTAGCAATGTTTGCTGTGGAGAATCACTTTTTCTCAGACCAAATATCAGAGGGTAGATTTTTGGCTATAGGAGAGTAATTCCATCCATGCACACGAAATTTCTTCCTCTTGATAGGTGTGTGGGGCATTAATGTATTTGTGGTAATAAAGGAAAAGGTAAAGGAGCAGCCTATGAACACAGAGTTCTATATGATTTGCATACACACACAGATACAGACAGATATACACACACACACTAAGCGACCTGCAGAGTTTGGGGAATTGTATGCCACCTGATTCAGTCTGATTCAGTCACATACATGTGAAAATTCTATACGTTTGGATTCTTTACAAATATAATTGTGTGGAACCATCTCTGAAAAACCTGCTGAAACATATCTTTCTGGTCCAATAGTAATGCCTTTGAACACAGATACACAGCTTTTATACTATTGCACTCTATGCCCAGCCCATTAGCAACTAACATAATCAAATAGTTATGACTAAGATGAAATCTGCCTATCTTTTTAAAAAATGTGCTATCTTGCATAGGTTGCAGGTGTTCCAGATTTCCATATGGACACATAACACTCCTTTTGGCATGGGTCTGGCAATTCGTATGAATTGGATTATTAAAGATGAGTGAAGCCAGCCAGGAAGACAGCAACAATCGTAAGAGGAACTTGGGGCTGCTTCCCCCCAAAATCTAACTTAGTTAAAGTTAGGTAAAGGTAAAGGTAAAGGTAAAGGTAAAGGTAAAGGTAAAAGTTTTCCCCATTGACAAGGTTGTCAAGTCGTGTCCTACTGTAGGGCACGGTGCTCATCTCTGTTACTAATCCGAAGAACCAATGTTGTCAGAGACTATTCTGTGGTCATGTGGCCAGCATGATTGCTCAGAATGCTGTTTACCTTCCCACCGAAGTGGTATCTATTTATCTACTGGCATTTGCATGCTTTCAAACTGCTAGGTTGGCAGAAGCTGGGACTAGTGACAGGAGTTCACTCCATCATGCAGCATCTGGGTCTCGAACTGCCAACTTGCCGATCTTGCAAACAACAGTCAGTGTCTTAACCACTTGAGCCACTGCATCCCTTGTTCTCCTGAAATCATTTCAATTTGCATGTTTTTCTTTCCCCTCCTGCCAGCTGCCAATGACATGATACATGGGAAGCATAGGTAACAACCTAGTTGAAGGAGAACTTTACTGTACATGTTGATGAGGAAAGCTCATGTTTTGAGTATCGGTACATAGCTAATGTATTAATAAATTTGGCTGATGAGCAGAAATTGAAGAAAAGTGCTTTCTCTGTTGCTTTTTCTTAGTGGCAGGAAATGTTTTATGTGTTTAATTTGACTCATAGCCATGATTTACTATATGAAGCCTCTAAGGGTGATTCTAGACAAGAATATTTCTTTGCAACCATATTACCTCATTAATGCAAGTTCACAGGGACTCCAGGTAATGATTTGTCTTCAATCTGTAGCCCCTGTCTGTTTCCTCCTTTGCTGCTTCCATCCTTCTTTCTTACCATTAAGGGGAAAAAAGATAGAATGGTTATCCTGTGCTTTAAGTATATTTTTTCTAAAAGCATATTAGATTATGAATAGGCAACTTGTGGCCCTTCATATACTGTGGGATTCCCATCATGCCTCACCGCTGGCAATGCTGGCAGGGCCTAACAACATCTGGGAGGCCATAAGTAGCCCACCTCTGCTCTATATTCAAGGATCATACAGTTAGCAACAGCTGAAAGGAGGACAGTGAAAGAAAAATATTGACATTCATATCATGCTTGTGGTATTTCTGGAGTGGGAAGCATCTAGTTAATCACACTGAGGAGTATGTTGTAGGACTACACAGATACTTGGTCTGAGATCAGTAGTGCCCTTTCTTATGGTTTTACATTTTTAGTTTCTGTATGACACAGGAAGAATGCAAATAAAAATGGAGGCAGTCCTAATACTTGTACCAGCACTAGAGCTTGAAAAAGTTATTTTTGGACAACAAAACCCAGAAATTCACTATGGGCCTTATCCCACGGGGTCCCAAGCAGAAGATATCCAAAGGCAATCCAAAGCTAAAACGTTTTTCCTTTCCTTGTGTCCACACAATATCCAAAGGCAATCCAAAGCTAAAACGTTTTCCTTTCCTTGTGTCCACACAATATCCAAAGGCAATCCAAAGCTAAAACGTTTTCCTTTCCTTGTGTCCACACAATATCCAAAGCTGAAACGTATTTCACCCACTTGATCCGAAGTCAAAGGGGATCTTTTGACATTCGGATTTTTGTGGATTACCAAGCGAGGCACGGGAGGGAGCCTCCGCCGCCTCCTCCTCCCCGGCCAGAGCCGCCTCTTCTCCTCTTCTTTTCCTCATTTTCTTTTCCCATCCCTCTTTCTCCTTCTCTCCTTCCTCTTCTTTCCCTCCTCCTTTCCCCATCCCTCATTCCTCTGCTTTCGCTCTCTCTTTCCTCTTCCTTCCTTCCTTCCTTCCTTTCCCCATCCCTCCTTCCTCTCCCCCTCCTTTCCCTCCTTCCTTCCCTCCCTCGGAGCTCACTGGAAGCCGGTTTAAGACAGGGAACCAAATTCCAGGGCAGAGGATCGAAATCTCTGGCAACAAAGGGAAACTGCCTCCTGCCTCCCTTCGGCAACGAGCCAGTCTTCCCTCCTCAGAGAGGCAGAGGCAGAGGCAGCCAGCGACGGAGAAGGAGGAGAGAAGGAGAAGGAGAAGGAGAGAAGAGAAGAGAAAAAGGGGAGAAAGAGAGGGAGGAAAAAGGGCCAGGGACTGGCTCTCCTCTTCTCCGGATGCTGGCATGCAGGGAAATGCAGTTTCGGTACTGAACTGCATTTACTCCTACTTCGGTAAGCTTTTGCTTACCTTTCGCTTCGTGGCCAGTGGTTTGATAAGGTCCTATCTGAGGAGCTCTGGGACGTACAGTCTGATAAAATACCATATTCATGATCTATATCACCTAAATGCCTGTGATAGTAGGGAGATGGCAACTGCAGTCAAAACAAAATGGAATTAAAATTATCTGTTTTAGAAGACAATCCTAGATTGTTAAAATATCTTTACAAATGATAGCAGCTGAGGAACAAGGCCAAAGCAAACTCAGAAAGAACTCATGTGATATATCTGTACCTCATTGAAGGAATTTCACTGAAAAAATAATTTTCACATAAAGTGGAACTTCTAAGAGTTTTTCCTTTTATCAACCAAATGATAAATCAGAATTGCATATAAATTGGGATTGCACATATTTCTATATAATTTTGTGGGAACATGAGTTCATTACAAAAATAGCTCTGTGGGTAAATGCTTGTAGACTATGGGCCTTTGCAGACTGCCAGAAATAATGCAAATTGAGTCCACTTTAAGGGTTAGGGTTAGTGCTAGGGAATCATGGCAATTGTTTTTTTCTGAGACATTGAGCCTTCTCTGTCAAGAGAGTTCTGGTGCCACAATAAAATACAGTTCCCATGATTCCCTAACCCTAACCCTTAAAGTGGACTCAATTTGCACTATTTCTGGCAGTCTGCAAAGGCCCTATATTCAGTATTTATGTAACTGTGGGGGGTTGCAGACTGCCAGAAATAGTGTGAATTCAGTCCACTTTTAGGGTTAGGGTTAGAGTTAGGGAACCATGGGAACTGTATTTTATTGTGGCATCAGAGTTGTCTGACAGAGAAGGCTCAATGTCTCAGAAAAATAACAGTTCCCATGATTCCCTAGCACTAACCCTAACCCTAAAAGTGGACTGAATTCACACTATTTCTGGCAGTCTGCAACCCCCCTGTATTAGCTGCAAGGAGGAGTAAGTATGTTTGTGCATTTTTCTTAGAAAATGTGGTTTTCTGGATGCTGGTTTACAACATCTTCACTTTCTTAGAGAATGAAGTTTTCTGGATGCTGGATTACAACATTATTACTCTTCACTAGAGCTTGGAAACAATTCATCAAATTAATTTGTTAAATCAGTAGTTCCTTAGATTTCCCCATGCATGGCTGTACTCTATACATTACCTGGTTAATATTGCAGTTATTCCTACACTTCTACAACATTATTATTTTAACGTATTAGAATTCTTCTAGGAATAGGGTGGATATTTATACCAGGAAGAATAAGGCTAGGAGGAAGATAAAACTGGGAAAAATGCATCATAGCACTATGTCGACTGGATTCTTTTTAGCCTCATGGCTTTCTTTGGGAGTAAGAGAAAGAGAAGTTGCTATGAAAACCTGGAATAGAAAAGAGTGGTGAATCCCCACCTAGAATAGAGCAAAGGATACAGGGGTGGGAAAATGCTTTCTTTGCTTGGCACGAGGTCCTCAAACATTTCTGAGTGTCAGATCACATACTCTAGGCCTCAAGGGAAGGCAATGGCAAACCTCCTCTGAACAAATTTGTCCAAACACCAGTGGTCTGGAGGACCTGGTGAAGCTACTGGCCCACCCCACCTGCCTTTGACATCGACAGCAGTAGTAGTGGCGTGGCTCTGAGGCCAGCAGAGGCTATTTAGCCTGCACCACCAGCCCAAACACCAGTGGCGGTCTGGAGGACCTGGCAGAGCTACTGGCCCACCCCACCTGCCTTTGACATCAGTGGCAGTAGCGGCAGCATGGCTCCGAGGCCAGCAGAGGTTATTTAGCCTGCCCCACCAGTCTTAAATGGCAGGAGCACGGGCTCCAGGAACCATACGGTGGTTGTTTAATCAGCCCTTCTGTCAGGGACAGCCAGGTGGAGGACTTGGAGGAATCTGAGGGGGAGAATGTGGGGCCAGATCCTAGCTTGGTGCTCCCAGCCCCCATAGACCTAGCTGAACCTGGACCTAGCTGTGTGGAGCCCATTGAGCAACAGCCTAGCCTTCCTCCTCAGCAGCCTAGCCTTCCTCCAGCAGAAAGCCTTTCCTCAGCAGAGGTTGCAGGCCAGGAAGAAGCAGAGGAGCAAGAGATTGAAATCCCTACCTTTGCTCAGAGGAGAACAGATAGGGAGGGGCTGCGGCGTTCTCGAAGGCTAGCTGAGAAATGCGCAGCTAAAGAAAAACACCTGGGAGAGAGGAGCTGAGGCTAGATAAGCAGCTGGGAAAAGCCAAGCTCTCCATCAAGGCTTATCTTGGATTCCCCGGTGAAAGCTCTTGGCTCTCGGCTTGACTTTAGACTAGTTAGATCCTGTGACTTTTGGAACGGCTCTGGACTATCTGCTCGCGTTAACCCTGGACCTTGGATTGCTCTCTGACCTGCCTTTCGGAACTCTGGACTTGTTGGTTGCCTGCTGCAAACACACAGTGGTACATCACTTGCACTGGGTTGTTGTCTTGGAAGAGGCCCTGTCTTTATCAGCCATGTGTTGGCAGCTTTCCCGGACACCTTCCTTTTTCTAACAGCCGAGAGACACCTCGCCGGCTGGAATGGAGGAGGCTGTTTAATTCCACCATTAGCCTCCCCAATAGCAACAGCAGCAGCACGGGCTCCAGGGGCCAGGTGGGGGTTGTTTTGGACCGCCTCTCCCCTCTCCAACAGCCAAGGGGCAGTGCAACGGCTAGAATGGAGGAGGCTATTTAAGTCCACCACTAGCCTCCCCAACAGCAACGGCTCCTGTTTACGCATTCCAGGAACTAATAAAAAATCACTCAGATAGAGGGTACGGGGGAGGGCCAGTAGAGGAAATACGGGGAGTGGTGATTGAGGTTGTGTGGGGCAGAGGAAGATATGGCAATATCAGGGTAGAAATTTGTTACAAAAGAAGGCAGGCTCGATGGTTGGAAACGATCCCACCTTCAGTTCACTCTGTTACCCAAAGTAAGTTGGGGAGCCTACCAACCTTACCACAGAACCTTACCTTGCCACCACACTGTCGTGGAACATTTCCTTGTCAAGGTTGGACTAAGAGCCACTGTCCACCCTCCTGGGGGTGGAGGATCTATTAGTATGGTCTGCCCTTGGAGGCTAATGGAGCCAATTGGACTCCAGAAAGCCTTGGAGGGTTTCTTGGTTGGTTAGGCCAGTGATTCTGCTGAAGCCCTAGTTAATACCTGGAATACCGATCTCACTAAGGCTATCAACACGATTGCTCCCAAGCGTCCTTTCCAACCCACTTCAAATCGTCAACTCTGGTTCACAGATGAACTTAGGGCCTTTGCAGACTGTCAGAAATAGTGCAAATTGAGTCCACTTTAAATTGAGGCACTGCCCTGGCTCAGTGCTAGGGAATCATGGGAATTGTATTTTTTTCTAAGACATTGAGCCTTCTCTGTCAGAGAGCTCTGGTGCCACAATAAATTACAGTTCCCATGATCCCTTAGCACTGAGCCAGGGCAGTGCCTCAATTTAAAGTGGACTCAATTTGCACTATTTCTGGAAGTCTGCAAAGGCTGTTAGAAAGATGAAATGGGTTGGACAACAACTAGAGCGCACCTGGCAGAAAACTCGACTCCTATCTGACAAGACTCGTCATAGGAAATTTCTTCGTTCCTATCAAGAGGCAATATGTGCAGCACAGAAATCTTTCTCCTCTGCATGTATTGCATCTGCAGAATCCCGTCCAGCAGAACTGTTTAGGGTAGTGAGGGAACTGACACTGGTCTCACATGTGCAGAACCCTTTATGTAACCCGACAACAGCCTGCTGTGATGCTTTCAACAAATATTTTGCAGATAAAATCTCTCAGATAAGAGCCGACTTAGACACTAGGATTACAGCAGAACCAATTGATGAGGTGTCCAGTAAACCCATTTCAGAGATTAAACTGCATCAGTTTGAGTCGGTGAGTACCGATGATGTGGACAAGATCCTTGGAAAAGTGAAGAAGACAACGTGCCTCCTTGATGGCTTTTCTCAAAAGGTTCATCAACGCAACCCTTGGGGAAGGAACTGTTCCAGCTTGCTTGAAGGAAGCGGTTGTTAGACCGCTCCTGAAGAAACCTTTCCTGGACCCCCTGGATCTGAAAAATTACAGGCTGGTATCCCATCTGCCATTTTTGAGCAAGGTGATCGAGCAAGCCGTTGCCTTCCAACTCCAAGCGATCTTGGATGAAACTGATTTTTTAGATCCATTTCAAACCAGTTTCAGACTTGGATTTGGGGTGGAGACAGCCATGGTCACCTTGGCAGATGACCTGTGCCTAAGCATCGATGGGGGAAGTGTGACCCAGTTGGTGCTTTTGAACCTCTCAGCGGCTTTTGATACAATAAACCATAACTTCAATTGGTTCAAAACATGTCAGCCAGGTTATTAACTGGCACATCTAGGAGAGAGCATATTACACCTGTGCTGAAATCTCTCCACTGGCTGCCAATCTGTTTCTGGGCACAGTACAAGGGGTTGGTTTTGACCTTTAAAGCGCTACATGACTTGGGTCCAACTTATCTCCGGGACCACCTCTTCCCATACGATCCCCCCTGCGCACTTCGATCCTCTAGGAGGAATCTGCTACGACTTATGAAAACTAGGCTGTCACAGACCTCCCAGAGGGCCTTTTCTGCCGCCGCCCCAAAATTATGGAATGGCCTGCCGGATGAGATCCATCTTATTACCACCCTTGACTGCTTTAAAAAAGCAGTAAAGACGAATCTCTTCCGGAAGGCCTTCCCGGAATAATCTCCTGCCCCTAAAGATGGTCCAGACTTGCTTACCCATTCTTCTAGCTGCCTCTGCCTTTTATGTTGGGTTTTGCTTAATTATAGGATGTTGTTTTTCATCACAAATGGACTAATTGACTATATATTTGGATTTGAGCTTGCTAGTTCTGACACAGGGTGACATGGAGGGCCCTAAGTCAAAGACAGTTAACAACAACAAAGTGTGTTGGGTGCTTACACAATGGTGGGCATTTGAATAATTAAGTGAGAAGTCTTCTGTACCCTCAGCCCATTTTCTCCTTGATTTTATCCTCCCCACCCCAATTATGTTAATCCATTCATGGCTTCAGTGGGACACATATTTTTGAGAGATCTGATAAATTTGGAGCTATTAGTGTGGGGCCAAAAAAGTACCATGTCATCCCCCTAATTCTTTCTTCTTTTTAAAAGTCTACTGAGAAGTCCGGTTTAGTTAAATGATGCTTACTGTCAGATAAGCCAGGTAGGAGTACAGCATCCATTTCTAATAGGGCATTTTTCATTGGTGACAAGAATCAGGTATTAGGATTTGGCTACAAGAGACAAGCAAGACCAGGCTGCTAGAAGAGATGATTTAGCGTAGATCGGGGTAGGCAACCTAAGGCCTGGGGGCCGGATGCGGCCCCCAAGGCCTTTGGACCAGCCCCAGGCCAGTGCTGCCGCCACCACCACTGTCCCCGCCACCGCCCCCGCCCGCCGGCCATGATGATATTGATTATTGTTGTTATTACTTGTTCTTGGGGTTTTCTTGGCAAAAACTCCACAGGGGTTTTGCCATGGCTTTTCTGGGGCTGAGAGAGTGTGCATGCATATTTTTTCTTTTTTAAAAAAATTAAATTTGTTATATTTATTTATTTATTTATTTATTTATTGGTGCTTCGGCCCCCCAATTGTCTGAGGGACAGCAACCCGGCCCCCGGCTCAAAAAAGTTGCCTATTCCTGGCATAGATGTTCACAGTCATATATGAACCTTTGCTGCAAACATTTCACATATGTAAATTGAAAAGAGAGATAGCAAAATGAATGAGTCTAAACATTGCTTTATTTCATTAGTCTCACCATGCAAGGTTAAAAAATTTAAACAAATGAGAGGAGGTAGGATGGGTATGGAGAATGATGGGCTTTTAATCATGTTTATGGCTAACACTGAAAAACCAGTTCCCTTGGATATCGTAAAGTAATTACTTGGAAATTATTACAGTATATTGATGAAATTTTGTCAGTGTCATCATTGGTCCCTAAGTGCACGATGTTGAGAGAATCAGCTCATTCTGTCCTTTATTTTTGTTTGTGCCAGAAATGACTGAAGTGTAAGATGGAGAAGTACAAGCAGGTATCATAAAGTAATAATTATTACCTGGACATTATTATGGTATATTGATGAAGTTTTGTTAGTGTCATCATTGGCCCCTAAGTGTGTGATGTTGAGAGAATCAGCTCATTCTGTCCTTTATTTTTGTTACAGGTTGTGCCATAAATGACTAAAGTGTAAGATGGAGAAATACAAGCGGGTATCATAAAGTAATAATTATTGCCTGGACATTATTATGGTATATTGATGAAATTTTGTCAGTGTCATCATCACCAAGTCACTTTGCCTTTTCCCAAAAATGAAAACTCCTTGGGGGGGTGTCGCCGATTGAACAACACAGATGACATCATTCATGAAGTGGAAGAGTGGTTTAAGGCACAAACTTCAGACTTCTTTATTGTTGTTAACTGCCTTTACATTGATTTTGACCCATGGTGACCCTATGGATGAGACATCTCCAGGCCCCCTATCTATACTAGTCTGCCCAGCTCCTGCAAATTCATATTCATGGTCTCTTTAATTAAGTCCATCCATCTGGCATGTGGCCTTCCTCTCTTTCTACTTCTCTCCACCTATCCGAATATTATTGTCTTTTCCAATGATTCATGCCTTCTCATGATGTGTCCAAAGTATGACAGTCTAAGGGCCAATGCAGACCGGCCTAAAGAGCTGGCCTGGGGGTTGAGTTGGGGCAGGGCAGCTGCATGCCGGCCACCCCAACTTCACCTCAATCCCATCCTGATGCCACATGCCCCTTTGCATGGCGCACGGTGTCAAGACGCCCTCTTGACACAGCGTGCGCACACGCTGCACCAAAAGGGCACAAAAAAGCTGCTGCCATGGCTGAAAGGGCAGCCTTTTGCCCCCCTCATTATGCCGAACTCTGGGAGGTGGCAAAAAGGAGGATCAGGGCTGCAGCGTGTAATTGCCATGGCCCTAATCTGCCACTCCCAGGGGTGGCTCTGTGCCGCCCCTTTTGGGCTGTATATATTGGCCTAAGTCTTGTGATCTTGGCTTCTAGGGATATTTCTGGCTTGATCTGCTCATTTGTTTGTCCTTTTGGCTGTCCATGGAATCCTCAGCACTCTTCTCCAGCACCACATCTCAAATGCCTTGATCTTCCTCCTATCTTCATTCTTGACTGTGCAGCTCAGACATCCATACATGGTAATAGGGAATACAATAGTTTGTATGATTCTGATTTTTGTATTGAGTTGCATGTCTTTGCATTTTAGAATCTTTTCTAGTTCTTTCATAGCCACCCTTCCCATTCTTAATCTTCTTTTGATTTCCTGGGTGCAGTCCCCATACTGATCAATGTTTGATCCCAGATATGAGAACTGTTTTACTATTTCTATTTCCTCATTGTTGAGTTTGATTGTGTGTAAGTTCTCTATTTTTGTTTTCTTTATGTTCAACAGTAAGCCTGCCTTTGCACTTTCTTCTTTGATCTTCCTTAGTAGTTGTTCCAGGTCTGTGAGGTTTTCTGCTAGTATTATGGTGTCATCAGCATATCTCAGATTGTTGATATTTGTTCCTCCTATTTTCAGTCCTCCCTCTCCATGTCCAAGCCTGCTTTCCTTACAATATGTTCTGCATATATGTTGAATAGGTACGCTTATTGGATGCAGCCTTGTCTGACTCCTTTGCCAATTGGGAACTATTCTGTTTCTGTTCTGTCCTGACAGTAGCCTCTTGTCCTGAGTACAGATTCCTCATTAGGACTATCAGATGTGTTGGCACTCCCATGTCTTTAAGGGCATTCCATAGCACATGCTGATTTTCTTTTGGAACTCCCTACTGTGCTCCATTAGCCATCGTATATTTGCAATGTGATCCCTGGTGCATATTCCTTTCCTGAACCCTGCTTGGACCTCTGGGATTTCTCTCTTCATGTATGGTTGGAGCCCATGTTGCAGAATTTTGAGCATGATTTTGCTTGCAGACTTCTATAATAACGATATTCAGAGGGCCAAGAAACACTGGGAAAATATGTAAATCTGGATGGTATCTACATAGAGATAAGTCAACAACTACAAATCAAAACAAATTTTCTGTCAATTTTTTAAAAAGGTGATAATTAAAACTTTGTGCTACCCCCTTGTATATGAAGTTTGAAAACAAGATCTGATTGGCATGTTTTTCATTGTTTTCAGATTTGATTCAGGTTTTGAATGTACCTATAGCAATGCTCAAGTATTACTGAGCAGTTTCTTTAACTGAGCAGGAAAGCAGGGAAGCCTTCCCCACCCCTGCATCATTGCTTTCCACATGAGAAAAGTGACATGTGTGAAGTGCAAAATTTCCTGTTCCCATGGAGGGTTTGTGAAGGTTTTGGATGCTCCCAGCGGGAGAGAAATAATTTTTTTAAGAATGAGGATGTGTAGGATAAGGTTGTAGAAAAAAAAATGATTTCCCCCTCTACAATTTAATTTTTATTTATTTTAAATCACATTGATAAAAAGTCCATACAAAAACCCCCATACATTCCTCTTATAAAACCAAATAATACATATAAACAAACTACAAAGACAAAAACATAAAACACAGAAGACTTATGCGTACAAATCCTATAACTAATCTAACAATAAAATTAATTCATTCATACAGTCATTCGTTACTTCCTTACTGCTGGCTTTGGACTACTTTCTTCCTTCAATGGTTAAATATTTTGACAATCATAAACTGAAAATAAGTATGTCTTCTTTCCTTCATTCTTATTACAATCTTTTCATTACATCAAACAATTTTTACCTAATTTAAACCCACTTTCAAATACAAGTTTAAATTCATTTACAATTTCTTATTCTTGCTAATTTAGATATACTGTATTTTTCGGCATATAAGACGCACTTTTTCTTCCCCAAAACGAGGGTGGGGAAATTGCTGCGCCTAATGAAGCGAATATAAAAGCTGAGGGCAAACTGCCGAGGCCTAGGCTAAAAGTAGGCCTCATTTCAACCTCAGACTTGGTGCTGCAGTGGGCTCCTCCCATCCCAGGAAGAGCCCATTGGAGCAGCCAGGATGGGGGTGGAAAGAGTGCTCTTTTCCTGGCTAGTTGAATGTGCTCCTCCTCTTTCCACCCCCATCCTGGGTGCTTCAATGGACTCTTCCTGGGGTCAGAGGACATCCTCCCATCCCAGGAAGAGTCCATTGGAGCACCCAGGACGGGGGTGGAAAGAGTCCCCCCCTTGAAGAAATCTGCCAGGAAAACCCTCATGGTAGGATCCAAATGATCCAGAAATTACTCCAAGGCACTGGATTAGTACCCTGGCCAAGTTACACTGTCTCAGCCTCAGAGGGTGGAAATGGCAAACTCCCTCCTCTGAAGAAATCTGCCAGGAAAACCTCATGGTAGGATCCAAATGATCCAGAAATTACTCCAAGGCACTGGATTAGTAACCTGGCCAAGTTACACTGTCTCAGCCTCAGAGGGTGGAAATGGCAAACTCCCTCCTCTGAAGAAATCTGCCAGGAAAACCCTCATGGTAGGATCCAAATGATCCAGAAATTACTCCAAGGCACTGGATTAGTACCCTGGCCAAGTTACACTGTCTCAGCCTCAGAGGGTGGAAATGGCAAACTCCCTCCTCTGAAGAAATCTGCCAGGAAAACCTCATGGTAGGATCCAAATGATCCAGAAATTACTCCAAGGCACTGGATTAGTAACCTGGCCAAGTTACACTGCCTCAGCCTCAGAGGGTGGAAATTGCAAACTCCCTCCTCTGAAGAAATCTGCCAGGAAAACCCTCATGGTAGGATCCAAATGATCCAGAAATTACTCCAAGGCACTGGATTAGTACCCTGGCCAAGTTACACTGTCTCAGCCTCAGAGGGTGGAAATGGCAAACTCCCTCCTCTGAAGAAATCTGCCAGGAAAACCCTCATGGTAGGATCCAAATGATCCAGAAATTACTCCAAGGCACTGGATTAGTACCCTGGCCAAGTTACACTGTCTCAGCCTCAGAGGGTAGAAATTGCAAACTCACTCCTCTGAAGAAATCTGCCAGGAAAACCCTCATGGTAGGATCCAAATGAGCCAGAAATTACTCCAAGGCACTGGATTAGTACCCTGGCCAAGTTACACTGTCTCAGCCTCAGAGGGTGGAAATGGCAAACTCCCTCCTCTGAAAAATCTGCCAGGAAAACCCTCATGGTAGGATCAAAATGAGCCAGAAATTACTCCAAGGCACTGGATTATTACCCTGGCCAAGTTACACTGTCTCAGCCTCAGAGGGTGGAAATGGCAAACTCCCTCCTCTGAAGAAATCTGCCAGGAAAACCTTCATGGTAGGATCAAAATGAGCCAGAAATTACTCCAAGGCACTGGATTATTACCCTGGCCAAGTTACACTGTCTCAGCCTCAGAGGGTGGCAATGGCAAACTCCCTCCTCTGAAGAAATCTGCCAGGAAAACCTTCATGGTAGGATCAAAATGAGCCAGAAATTACTCCAAGGCACTGGATTAGTACCCTGGCCAAGTTACACTGTCTCAGCCTCAGAGGGTGGAAATGGCAAACTCCCTCCTCTGAAGAAATCTGCCAGGAAAACCTCATGGTAGGATCCAAATGATCCAGAAATTACTCCAAGGCACTGGATTAGTACCCTGGCCAAGTTACACTGTCTCAGCCTCAGAGGGTAGAAATTGCAAACTCCCTCCTCTGAAGAAATCTGCCAGGAAAACCCTCATGGTAGGATCCAAATGAGCCAGAAATTACTCCAAGGCACTGGATTAGTACCCTGGCCAAGTTACACTGTCTCAGCCTCAGAGGGTGGAAATGGCAAACTCCCTCCTCTGAAGAAATCTGCCAGGAAAACCCTCATGGTAGGATCAAAATGAGCCAGAAATTACTCCAAGGCACTGGATTAGTACCCTGGCCAAGTTGCACTGTCTCAGCCTCAGAGGGTGGAAATTGCAAACTCCCTCCTCTGAAGAAATCTGCCAAGAAAACCCTCATGGTAGTGTCAAAATGAGCCAGAAATTACTCCAAGGCACTGGATTACTCTGGCCAAATCACACTCTCTCAGCCTGAGAGGATGGAAATGGCAACCCCCCCCCTTGAAGAAATCTGCCAAGAAAACCCTCATGGTAGGGTCAAAATAAGCCTTAATTTACTCCATAAGACAATGGCCTAAAAACTTCAAAGGTACCAGTCCATCTGATCTTGGAAGCTAAGCAGGGTCAGCCCTGGATAGTCCTTGGATGAGAGACCGCCAAAGAATCCCAGGTGCTGCAGGCTGTATTTCAGAGGAAGGAACTGGCAAAACCACTTCTCGAGTCTTCCTTGCCTAAGAAATCCCTAAGAAATTCATGGAGTCACCATAAGGCGACAGGAGACTTGCAAGAAAGTTGGGCAGGGAATTTGTGCAATACCTGGCCCTGCTGCTGGCTTAAACTTACATTTACAACTTAAAATTGTTCTTAAACTGCTGTTAACTTTATACAGTTGATATAAAATATTTTACTACAGTATTTGGTTAAGAATCTTTTTTTTCTAGATTTTCCTCCTTTAAAATTGGGTGCGTCTTATATGCCGGAGCGTCTTATATGCCGAAAAATACGGTAATTTATTCCACCTCTGCTCCCATAGTTATTATTTGTTCCCATTTCTGCTGGAGGTAGTCTAGAATTTTTCCTTAGTCTTCTTTATACTTGTTTAATTTTTTATTCCTCAAACCTCTTGTCAGTTTGTCCATTTCAAGCAGATCCAACAATTTAAGTGCCTATTCTTCTATTGATGGAATTTCTTCTTTCTTCCATTTTTTTGGCATAGAATATTCTTGTTGCTGATAACATATAAAATAGGGTTTTACCAAAAGATTCTCATCCAGTATATTTAATAGGAATATTTCTGGTGTAAATTTCAAATCTTCTTTCATGACCTTCTTTATTTCATAATGTATTTGTTTTCAATATTTTATTGCTCTTTCACATGTCCACCACATATGAAAGAGCGATCCTTCTCCTTACTGCATTTCCAACAATTGTTTCTACAGTGCACAATACATTTTCATCATTGATCAGGTGTCAAGTATCACCTAAAATAAATCTTGTAGTAACACTCTTCTAAGTTCTGACAACAGGTATAGTCTAATCTTTTTTCCATGTTATTTCCCATTTGTCTAGCTCAAGTACATAACCAAAATTTTACAACCATTTAATCATATTTTCTTTTATAATTTCTTCTTCTGAAAATATTTTCAATATACATTTATATACTCTAGACAACAAAGCTTCTTTATCTGACATTATTTCTTCCTCTAAATCAGTATTATTCCTTCCTATTCCCTCTTGTTTCTTATCCATAATATATCTTCCTCTTAGCTGTCTATATAAAAACCATCTACATTCAATTCCTTCCTTCCCAAGTTCCTCCAAAGATTTTATTCTATATTCATTTACAGTGCCTGTTACTATATCTTTATACCTGATCCAGTTTTCTTTTGGTAGTTGACTATATATAGATAAAGGTTTATGTGGGGATGCCCACAATGGTATCTTTAGACAGATTCTTTTCTTATATTTTTTCCAAACTCTTATCAATGAATTTTATACATTATGATTATTAAAAATCTTGATTCACTTTTTCTTTATTGTAGAACAAATAGGCATGCCAGCCAAATCTCAAGTCTGCACCTTCTGTCTTCAATAGATCTTTGTATTTTAATTGCATTCAATCTTTCAACCATACTATACATAATGCTTCATAATACAGTTTGAGAATTGGCAAGGATAGCCCTCCTCTCTCTTTTGCATCCTGTAGATATTTCAATTTTATTCTTGGTTTTTTTTTTTTTTTGCGTTCCAAATAAAGTTTGTAATGTCCTTTGCCATTCTCTAAATCAGGGGTCGGCAACCTACGACCCCTGCCGCCGCCGCCTGCCACCGCCACTGCGAGTTTTGGCCACCGCATGGTTGCGCGCTGCCATTTTGGCAAAACAAATGGCGGCCGTGAGTGGCGGCCACCATTTTATCTACCAAAATGGTGGCTGTGACTCGTTTGCACGTGCGCAGTACTCCTGTGCATGCACAAACGCGTCGCGGCCGCCATTTTGGGAAAAATGGTGGGTGTGACATGTGTGGCGGCGGCGGCAGCGTGTGGCGGCGGTGTGTGGCAGCGGCGGCAGCAGCACACGGGGCGGGGGTCATGCGCGTGTGCGTGAACACACGCGCCCCCATTCCCCCCTCCCCTGGCCCGCTGGAAGGGAGGACTTCAGCAGACCGGCCCCTGGCTAAAAAAGGTTGCCTACCCCTGATCTAAATAGTCTGTCATTTTTTATAATTGATATTGTTTGAACAACGAGAGTAATTTAGGAAGAATGCTCATCTTGATAGTAGTGATTCTTCCTAACATAGGGCTTTTACAGACTGCCAGAAATAATGCAGCTGCAGGCCACTTTAACTGTCCTGGATCAGTGCTAAGGAATCATGGGAACTGTAGTTTATTGTGGCACCAGAGCTCTCTGACAGAGAAGGCTCAATGTCCCAGAAAAAAAAACAATTCCCATGATTCCCTAGCACTGAGCTAGGACAGTTAAAGTGGCCTGAAGCTGCATTATTTCTTCCAGTCTCTAAAGGCCCATAGATAATTTCAGATTTTTCCATTTTTTCAGATCTTCTTTTATAGTTCCCCATATTTCCTTGCAGTTATTTGCATATAAATCCGAGTTTTTACTTGTGATCACTATGCTCAGATATCTGGCTTTTTGTGGGGTTTTTTCAGTTTTTCCCCAGTATATTAATTTCTTCAGATTTCAATGTTTTGTTAATATTGTTGTTTTCTCTTTATTGATTTTCAAGCCTGATATTGATTCAGTTTATCCTAATTCTATCCTTACCTCTTTAGTATTGTTTATTGGATTGCTGAGTGATAGCATTAGATCATCTGCAAAGCTCTAGTTTTTTACTCAGTTTCAGTAATTTTTGTCCCTTTAATTTAATTTACTTCTATTACAATTATAAATAACTAGGGAGAGAGTGGGCATCCCTGTCTGGTCCCTTTACCAATATTTATTAGTTTTGTTCTCTCTCCATTTACAGTTATCTTGGCATTTTGATCTGAGTAGATTGACTTAACCCATCTGATAAATGTATTCCCCATCTCCATTCTTTCCAATACTCCAAATTATAATTTCCAGGCCACATTGTCAAATGCTTTTTCTGTATAAAAATAAATAAATAAAGCCAGTTTCTATTCATTATGTTCTTCATAATATTCAATCAAGTTTAAAATATGCCTGATATTATCCTTCAGATATCTTTTTGGGATAAATCCTCTTCGATCTTTGATTATAATAGATGTTAATATTTTTTTAAATCTCTCAGCAAGAATGCTTGCAAATAATTTGTAATCATTATTTAATAAGGAAATCTTTTTTAATTGTGTAAGATCTCTATCTTCTTTTGGTATTACTGTTATTACCACCTCTTTCCACATTTGAGGAAAATACTCTTCTTTTAAGATGTTCATGACTTCCCTCAATGGTTCCTATAGTTTCTCTTGCAGTTGTTTGTAGCATATTGAAGTGAAGCTGTCTGGGCCGTGAGCTTTGCCAATTTTGCATTTTTAAATGGTTTGCAAGTTCTGCTGATGATATAGGTTGATTTAAAATCTCTTTTTGTTGCTTACTTATTTTTATGATGTTTGTATATTGTTGTGTTTTATCTATTTCTATTGCTTCTTCTTTATATAATTTTGCAAAAAAGTTTTGGAATGCTTTCTTAATTTTGCCCTGATCTCTATATATATTTTCACCTTCTTGGATTTTTGTTATTTTTTCTCTTAGTTTTTCTCTTAGTTTATGGGCCAACCAACTTCCAGGCTTGTTGGCATATTGAAATGATTATAGAATCATAGAATCATATTTATTTATTATGTTTATTATGGCACCAGAACTCTCTGACAGAGAAGGCTCAATGTCTCAGAAAAAACTACAATTCCCATGATTTGCAGGGCAGGGCAGTTAAAGTGGCCTCAAACTGGATTATTTCTGGCAGTCTGTACAGGCCCAAAGTTGAGGCAAAAGCACAGCCTTGTTTTACTCCAATATGAGTTGGTATTAGTCTAAGTCAAATGACTTTTATGATTACATCTCACGTGCAGGTACGTTTTATCATAAGGACTTCAAAATAAGAATCAGCAGACGCCTGTCAATGTTTGTGGCCTGAGGTTTATGCCATAGTCCAGCGGTAGGCAACCTTTTTGAGCTGGAGGCCGGGTTGCTGTCCCTCAGACAATTGGGAGGCTGAAGCACCATAAATAAATAAATAAATAAATAAATATATTTAAAAAAATAAAATAAAAAATATATATGCATGCACACTCTCTCAGCCCCAGAAAAGCCATGGCAAACCCCCTGGAGAGATTTTGCCAAGAAAACTCCAAGAACAAGTAATAATAATCAATATCATCATGGCGGGTGGCGGCGGGGGCGGCAGCGGGGGCAGGACCGGCCTGGGGCCTTAGGTTGCCTACCCCTGCCATAGTCTCTCTTTTTGGATCATGTCAAATGCAGACTTAGGGCTGATGCACACAGCCTGTTTGGAGTGGCCGAGAGCCACCCCAGGGAGTGGCAGATCAGGGCCATGGCAATCCCACACTGTGACCCCGATCCTTCCTTTTGCTGCCTCGAAGACAGCAGCAGAATGATACATAAAAGACTAATTGGTCTGTAATTGGACGGATCTGATCTTTTACCTTTTTTGTAGATTGGGATGATTATTGCATGGCTCCAGTCAGATGGAATATATGCAGACCAATCTATACATGTAAACAGAACAGCCAAAACTGGTGCCCACCAATCCAAATCTGACTTAATCATTTCAGGGGAAATGTATTTACTTCCTGGGGCTTTGCCCAATTTTAGTCCTGAAATGAGCCTACCGATTTCAGATTATGAAACAGGGGGCCAATCAGGAAGACCTTAAAGGTTTTGTGGTGTTAACAGATCTGCAGCTTGCCTGCCTGCATACAGTGTACTGAATGTTTCCCAGGTCTTAAGAGGGATATGAAAATTTAATCCATGTAAGTTGTGCTTTGGCAACCCTTAGACACTATTTTCCAGAAAGCGCCTGAATCATAAGTCCATGATGCAGCAATTAACTTCTGCCAATTCATTCTCAGTACTATTTCTTTTTTAACTTAATTAGATTTTTTTTTTTTTTTAGCAACAGCCATTCTGTAGGTAAGAAAGCCATATCCAACTCCCTGTATCATTTATAATAAGGGATTTCTTCATCACTAAACACTCTTGGTCAAATCATGGTTTAGACATGAAAGAATATGTGTTTTGTCTGGGCAGGTTATTATACAACTAACAATTTTGCAGATGTACAGTTAGATTGTAATATGAGAGCAAAGCATCTTCTGCTGATCTTACAGACCAAAGAGAGTCTCTAAAGGCTGCTTTCTGAGTGTAAGAAATTGGTTGAGGCTTGCTCTAAGTTAACAGTCCATTTAACTGAGCATTACTCAGTTCAATCTTTAAAAAGCGGGTTACTTACTGTTCTTGATCCTCTCTTTTGTTAGTCTTTCCTTTATAATTATAATTGTAGGTACAGATGTAGTTTTGGCTTTAAATTTTGCTATATATTGGTTGTAGCTGTGGATTTATAATTGTAGTAGTTCTCTTAGCAGTAATTGATTTAAAGCAGTTGCAGTGGTACTTGTGGATTTGGCTTCGAGATTTACCACTTTTTTTGCGCTTTTTCTGCTTTCTCCCACTTAGGAAAGATTAAGCTATAGATATATGAGCACTTAATTCTTTACTCCTTCAGTCTTTTATTTTTTCCCTCTCTTATTTTATTTAAAACATTGCCGGTGGTGCTTGTTGCCTGGAGTGAGCGTTCACTAGCGGCTTGGCTCTCCCAACTCCCTCTGCTTCTCCACACCCGTTTCTGGCTCCAACCCTCTGGTTTTCACCCAAAAATAGGCATTTTGAAGTGTGAATTGAGGGACCTTTGATCTCCTATACCTAGGGAGACTTGTCTACATTTTTTCCCTTGGTTATTTTAGGTTTAAATTAAGAGAAAAATAGCTTCTAACAAAGAGCTTTTGGTGGATCTCTGTAAAAACACTCCTTGTGCCTCCATTAGCTGACTGGAAGTTCACTGTATATTTGAATTTTGAGTAAGATTGTTTTATTAATGGTTGTTATAGGACCTACTGGTGCATTCTCAGCCTGGTCTTTACAAACTTTTTATATGGATAAAACAGATGTGTGAGTGTGCGCGCGTGTGTGTCCATGTACATATGCATGCCACCCTTACCTCACTGAAAGAAGGGCATGATAATATATAATAAATATTATTTATTCACTTATTACATTTTATCATGTGTTATAGCTCAGTATGAAAGGCTAGTGTATAGCCTGATAAATTGATACAGTGCAGGAAAAGGTTTAACACACTTGCATGAGACTGATCTGTTTAAAAGATTTATCATTTTAAAGTCCTGTATTTAGACATGATGACAAGGAAATTAGGGGATGAAAAATCTGATATATTTTTAAATGATTGGAAAAAAGTGCTTAATTTCTTAGAACACAAATGGGGTAATTTGGTTACAAATATGATAAAATAATGTTCATAACCATCATCTGTATCAAAAGAGTTATTAATTTTCTAAATATATAAGTAAATATTTTTCCTACTTTTTGCAAACTACTTGTAATTTTATAACCAGTGGCATCATTGGGGGAATGCAGGGGATTTGGACTGCACTGGATGACACCATCAGAGGGGGTAATACTGAGCAACAGTGAGGTGTCCCAAGGCTTCTCCTCCAGAAAGGACACTTTTTGGCATGCTGCTCCCCTTTGGGGGTGTGAGGATGAGGGTGAAGCCATAGACCTTTCTCTCTGCTCTCTCCTCTGTAGCCTCTCCCTCCTGATCTGTTTGGCTCCTTTTTGTTATTGTTCTTGGAGGAAAGTGTTTACTATGACTTCCTCTTTAGTTGAAGATGAAGATCTTTTGTGATTACATGTTTTTGTTCGAGGTGGTTGTGTCTTTGCTGTCTCAGCTGGGGGGAGGGATGGTGGTGGCAGCAGGATGATGGACTCCCCATGGTGAGACCTTCCTCCTATCCACACCCCCATCCCAGGATTGATACCATGAGTTACGGCACTGAGTAACACCAACCCTAGTGACACCACTATTTATAAGCCTATACCCTGGCCTTTCTCTTATCTTTTAATCAAATATTCCAGGGGTTTTCTTTGCCACCATAAATATAATAATAATAATAATAATAATAATAATAATAATAATAATAATATAGTTTATTTATATACCACCCCAGTGGAAAACCAATCTAGGCAGTGAACAATAAAATTTGTAAGTTACAAACAAGTTAAAACAACAGTATCCCTCATCCCCCCCTTAAAAAATTATTAAATCAAATACAATTAAAACAACTGCAATTTAGCAGTAATTAATCTAAAACCAACATGATAACATTACAACAATCAACACAGACCACAGCGACAGAGTAACAGTCCCCTGCAGATCAGCTTAAAAAATTGCAATGGGTCCTGTACCCAACTTCAGAGGGAACTGGGCCAGCTATCTAATCTGGAAAGGCCTGCCGGAAGAGATCCGTCTTGACAGCCTTTTTAAAGCTGTGCAAGGATGTTAATTGACGGATCTCATCTGGCAGGCCGTTCCAGAGTTTGGGAGCGACGATAGAAAAAGCCCTCTGGGAGGTCGCTGCAAGCCTAGCTCTTTGGGGCTGCAGCAAGTTCCTCCCAGAGGATCGGAGGGCGCGGGGAGGATTATATGGGAGGAGGCGGTCTCTGAGATAGCTTGGGCCCAAGCCATTTGGGCCCAATCTAGCTCCAAAGCCTCGTTTGGATGGAATGAATATTGGTGAATCCTCACTTACAGATTCCACTGACTTCCCAGTTCTATTAGATGTCATTTCAGCTTTTTCTGGTACTCATTAATTTTCCTTGGGGAATGAAATCATTGCTGTGGAATAGTCATTTTATGATTTTTTTTGTTGCTGGCAGTTTTTTATGTCTCTTTCCCATTTCTTTTCTCTGTCATTATGTGCTGGTTGCATGCTTAAATCTTAATGGTTGACATTAACAATTTTTGAAGCACTTCATTTTTCTGTGAATAATAGAGTTAATGGCCCTGAAGAAGACACATTTTTATAGTAATAAATATGGAGTGAATATAAAAATTAGTGTGGAATCATAGTTTCTTGATTTTTCCAATAAAAGGATTTGAAGGACACTTGTGTTTTAATACTCTCTTATGCCTTTGTTAGTAATTAAAAGAAATACTGAATTCAGTTTTTAGTGATGAATCACCTTTAACATGAGATGAATCAAAGCTGAAATTACTAGTGAGAAGAACAGAAATCTTGTCAATGCTTTTGAAACATTTTCTTTTTATGTGTCCTTATAAATTGAGTTCCACAAAATTTAGGTAATTAAATATTTTTAACGTTACTGGGATTTAGCTGACAAAACTGTCAATTTCAACAATAGACATACAACAAGACCAGCTAGAAATGAAGGATACATGCTACTCTGTTTCTTAAAAAGAAATATTCTTTTATTAGTTTTGCATTGCTTTATCAGTGCTTACGTCAGGTGCCATGTTTATGTCATGGAGCACAAAACAGCATTGCCCTCCAGGCAACTGACATTTTTTTTTGCTCTTTTTTTCTTCCAAAAATAGTTTAATTTAAACATTTGTTTACTATTTCTGACTCCCCCCCCCCCCCAAGGATGGTCCACAAT
This sequence comes from Phrynosoma blainvillii, assembly GCA_026167975.1. NCBI lineage: Eukaryota > Metazoa > Chordata > Lepidosauria > Squamata > Phrynosomatidae > Phrynosoma > Phrynosoma blainvillii. The sequence goes on from JANUYF010000004.1 coordinate 208,073,546, forward strand.
ATACATTAAATATGATGGCTGGAATTCTGTATGAAAGTTGCATCTTTGTAAGTGGACATACATATGGAGGAATTAGAATTGGTCAGTTTTGTAACATATTTTGGATAGATAGATAGATAGATAGATAGGCAGATATTTATAAATTATCAATCAATCAATCATGGTGGCTCATTAAGAATACCTGTTCTTCTACTTCAGGGGTGAGAACTTTTTTGGTCCGTAGTCTTCAGATGTCTACAAGAGCTTTTTTGTGGGCTGCATGGCCCCATAAAATGACATTTTAAAAAAACAGTGTTTTTTTTTAAAGAAGAAGTTATTTTCTGATCATTTCCAGCATAATTTCAAGGGATACGTTCAGCCTTCAAAGGGTCCTGGGGCTGGAAGAATGGCTTTAAGTGTCACACTGCAAACAACACGTAAATGTGATTTTCAGTATCTCAGCCAGACATTGAGATACCTTGTAGAAATCATGAAGTGCAGACTGCTCACGGTGAAGGTATTTATTTACAGGTGATAAGAAGACGCTATTTACAGAAGCAGGAACAAAACAGAGTTCCAGGATGGAAGGACACACTCTCTTCCTCCTAAGAAGCTCATAACCACACAGAGCTAAACTAGAACTCTCTGATACTCACTGACAAACTGCAACTACACTCTCCACAACTCTAACCTCTCTTCTCAATGACCACTCTTCAATAATCCACAATAGTTTACATTAGTCACAGCCTTATATACACTTGGCTGATGCAACTCTCCAGTATATGGCATAATGCATTACATCATATTGCTGAGATACTTAGGGGCTCTACAGACCGGCCTAGAGGTAGAGATGGGGAGGGGCAGCCGCATGCTGGCCGCCCTAACCCCAGCCCAATGACATCCTGACACTGCGTGCTGTTACGCATGGTGTGCAGCATCAAGATGTATTCCCAGCGCAGCGTTTTTACATGCTGTGCCAGAAGGGGCGCTAAAGGGCCACATGCCGGCTCTTAGGGTGCCCTTTTGCTGCCCCTGAAAGGAGAGGCATTTTTCCACTCTTTCAGGGGCGGCAAAAGGGAGGACTGGGGCTGCGGTGTGCAGTAGCTGTGGCCTCGATCCACGACTAGCAGGGGTGGCCCGGAGCCACCCGTCTGCAGCCCCCCATAGTCACAGGTGCAGTGCTCAATTCACATTTAGATATCTGCCTACCTCAAGGACATTTATAGCCAGATGTCCTGGCCTTGTCACACATACCACACACACATTATGACTGTGCAGTTCTACAAATCTTAATTTTACATTACAATATGCAGACACTAAGGGGTGAAACAGACAGGCAAGAAAAAGTGGCTTGAAGCTGCCTTTTCCAAAGCCACATTGAAACCCCACCAGCCACACCGCCAGCTCCCATGCATGTCATGACCACACAGCATGGCTTCAAGCTGCGCCACTGGGTACTTTTTCTTTTTCTTCTTCTTCTTCTTCTTCTTCTTCTTCTTCTTCTTCTTCTTCTTCTTCTTCTTCTTCTTCTTTTTTACTGTCCCTACCACCATCCCTGCACACCTTCGCAGGAGTGCATTGCTGGCAACTGCCATCCCATTGCATGGCTGTCCCTGTGAACCTGCACACATTCACATGTGCAGCACTTCACTGGGACAAGGCATCAGAGCAGAGGCATGTCCATGCAGATGCCAGCAAGGTACAATCATGCCTCTCTTCATCCCCCCCTTCACCCTATGCCCCCTCTTTGACAGTCTGTTTTGTGTATGTTGTACTGATCTCCATAAGAGGTTCCATGGTTTCTCTTTTGGGCATCGGCTCTCCCACCACTTGTGTACGGCAGTTCTGTCCCTTTTAAGTGAACTCCTGCAATGGTGTATTTACATGCACAATTACTTTTAGGGTTTGGAAAGAGCGGCCCTTTAGAGCCGCACTGGCATTGCTGTATTTATACGGAAAGGTGCACACTTTTCAGGAAGAAGCGGAAACAAGCATCTTCTTTTTGAAGCAGCATTTCTCCCCATAAAGAGCCTAGAGGGCACTTTCCTGCCAGCTTCAAGACATGTGTCATCTAAAAGCCATGCCTTCAAGCCAGTCTGAAAGCACCTCTTTTTGCCAGTCTGTTTAGCGTAGTCCCCCTGAATTTGACTCCCCCTGCTTCAGAGACTATTTTGCTTTTTAGAAATAGGCTATTTAAATCACCTAACATTCTCCTAAACTGTCAAAGCTCTTTCCTCACTGTTTTATTCTTCTTCATTAAAATGAAAATTAGTCTCACAGGAACATTTCTATGTTTGCTTTCTCAAGATATTTTCATACCCAAAGTGATCAGTGGCTTCAATTAAAATAATATTAATGAATTACAGAAGCAATTACAGCAGGGAATCTACTTTAATGATTACAGTTGTAATTGCTGATTGTATGCATAGTTGCATGTATGTATGACAGAACTGCTTAAACTGTGTTAGAGAGATTTTGTAGCATCTTAGAGACTCACTGAAAGAAGGTAAGAAGTTGGCAGCAAGAGCTTCGTAGACTTCAGTCTACTTCCTCAAAAGTAGTCTCTAAGGTGCTACAAAATCTCTTTAATACTGATTCTACAGACTAACACGGCTGTATCTTTAAATTCTGCTTAAACTGTGTTTTAGAATATCTCTTTAAAAATAATAGATATTTTCTAAATAAAGTACAGTATTAATTTATGGAAAGCTTAAAATAACTCAGTTTCTAAATTTTATATATATATATATATATATATATATATATATATGTACTGTTGGCTCCCCAAATGTTCTTGTTCCCTCGTTCATTCTCAGCTTGGAACCCATATTAGTGATACCCACTAATCCCAAGACTCTGTTTAGACTCCAAAATGGGATGCTTCAGGAAATGATCTGATTTGAAAAGACTGAATTCAAAATAAAATATGAAAAAAGCTTTATTCCTAACTCAAGGGGAAAATGGGAAGCAGGGGACCAAATGTCTAACATTAAAGAAGTAATCCAATGTGGCTTAGTGGTTTGAGCGCTGGAGTACGAGTCTCGAAACCAGGGTTCGATTCCCAGTTTGGCCATAAAACCCACTGGGTGACCTTGTGCAAGTCACATGGACTCAACCTCAGGGGCAGGCAAACCTCCGTTGAAAAAAATCTTGCCATGAAAACCCCATGATAGGTTCTCCTTAGGTTCGCCATAAATTGGAAACAACTTGAAGGCACACAACAGCAACAGCAAAGAAGACCCACAGACCTGGTGGACTTATTACCACAAGGAAGCAAATCCAGCCTTGGTTTTCTGGCCTCTCCTTCACCAGCTGTATGGGAGCCATCCATTTGTTAGACCCAACTCCTGACAGAGGTTCAGCACCAGGAGAACTTCACTGCTACCCAGAGAACTGAGCATAAAACCCAAAGTGGATTTGTCTCCTGCACAGGAACAACAGATCCACCAGCCACCCCAAGAGGAGACACAACAACAACAGCAACAACTAAGAAATAATATAAAAATAACAAACAAGGAGTGAAGAAGTATGGTTTATCTCGAAACCCATTTTTTTGTGAATTGTAAGCCAATGATTTCTAATTACCGTAGCTAGGTTTTATCTCCCTTGTTGTTTTCAACTGCTTCGTTACCTTTGCATCCTGTGTTTTCATCCTCCTCCCATGTGAGTCAGCGTGGAGCCCCTGTCAAGGTTATTCCTTTCATTCCTCTGTGAAAACATTTGGGCCATTAAGACAGACATAGAAAGCTTCATGTACATTCCCATTAGACCAGGGGTAGGCAACCTAAGGCCCGGGGGCCAGATGCACCCCCCCCGAGGCCTTTGGACCGGCCCCAGGCTGTTCCTGCCGCCGCCGCCGCCACCCGCCATGATGATATTGATTATTGTTGTTATTACTTGTTCTTGGGGTTTTCTTGGCAAAATCTCCACAGGGGTTTTGCCATGGCTTTTCTGCAGCTGAGAGAGTGTGCATGCATATTTTTTTAATTTTTAATTTTTTAAAATTTTTAATATTTATTTATTTATTTATTCATTTTTGGTGCTTCGGCCCCCCAATTGTCTGAGGGACAGCAACCTGGCCCCCGGCTCAAAAAGGTTGCCTACCCCTGCATTAAACAGTTAACAAGAAAGGCCTTTTAACGTGTGAGTTTGTGTGCACACTGTATTTTTATTCTCATTGTTCTGTTTTTAAATGCTTTTATATTGATTTTAATTAGTGGTGCTTTCATAGGATGTGTCTGTTGTGTCATTTCTGATTTGTGGCAACCCTAAGGAGAACCTATCATGAGGTTTTCTTGGCAAGATTTGTTTAAAGGAGGTTTGCCATTGTCTTCCTCTAAGGCTGAGAACATGTGACTTGCCCAAGATCACCCAATGGGTTTCAAGCTGGTAATCAAACCCTGGGCTCCAGAGTCATAATCCAACTATCAAACCACTGCACTCACTTCTTTGATGTTAGGCATTTGACCCCATGCTCCCCAATTTCCCCTTGAGTTAGGAATAAAGCTCCCCCCCCCCATATTGTATTTTGAATTCAGTCCAACACTCAGACCGCCATGCTACACTGGCTCTCTCTTTTAATAAGATATTTGTTTTTACATTTTTATTATCATCATATTTTTAGCTGTATTTTGTTTTAATCTATGTTATGAGCCACCATGTGTCTTATGTTGAGAGAAAGACAGACAATAACAAAATAAAATAATAAATGAGGTTCAAGGCCTTATGCTTCTTGATTTGTTGTTTAGGCACAGCCTGGTTGTCAAGGCAAAAAGGAGAAAAGATTCCTCTCTTTGTTCAGGCTCCATGTTTTTGTTCTTCAGAAACTGCCTGCATTTGTGCTGTCTGCACTGATCATTGTACATGTCTTGATGTGTGGAGTCTTGTACTCTGTATGTGCCTAGTTTCTGTGATCTGAGATACTGCATATTATTTTGGTATGGAAGAAGGATGCTTATTTCCTCATTTGATCTGACTGTTTTAACATGAATTCTTTATTTTGGAGTTTGTCTTGGTTCTAAAGTCATTCTTGGTCATTTGGGCTGCATCTGCACTGCAGAATTGAAGCAGTTTGATACCACTTTAACTGCCATGGCTCAATAGTATGGAATCCTGCGACTTGTAGTTTGGCAAGATATTTAGCTTTCTTTGTTAGAGAGCTCTGCTGCCACAACAAACTACAGTTCTCAGGATTCCATAGCAGGCAGACCAGTTAAAGCTGTTTCAAGCTGCATTGTTTCTGCAGTGCAGATGCAGTCTTGGTCATATGATACTGTTTCTGGTTCAGTGTCTAAGGGCCTAAGCAGACGGCAAAGCGCCATCTTTAGGGCAAGGAAGGGGAGGGGCAGCCTCACGCTGGGCGCCCCAACCCCTTCCCGAAGACGTCGTTGGAGCACCGGACCCTACGCACGTCCGGCGCTGTGAGGATGCCTATCCGCCGCAGCATCCACACATGCTGCGGCGGAAAAGGCGCTGAAGGTGCGCCGGCAGCCTTTTGCAGTGCACATTCGGTGATTTGTGGAAGGAGCACTATTTTAGCTATTCTTCCTGGTGAAGCTGCGCCGCGGGGCCGAGGAATGCCGATGCCTCGGCCCCGATCCGCAGCTTCCTGGGGCGGCCCCATGCTGCCCGTCTGCTTCCCCCCTAAGTTGGTAGACCAGAGAGTGCTGTTCTGGTCTGTAAAGCATAGAATCTTAAAGGGTCCAGTGTAAGTCTGAGTTTCTCCTGAGTCCTGACCCTCTATGAATGGACATCTAGATGGGTAGTGGCAGTCTACCTAGCTGGGTTAGTGATGACCTTTTGGGGACTGGTTATCAGAAGACACAGGTTGGTGGTAGAATCGGAGAATCCTGGCATCAGATTGGATCTTCAATTGAGTGAAAGCAAATTTGGTTGGGACTGGGGGGAATGGAAATAAGGGAAAGCAAAAGTCAAGTAAGTGAAGAACTACAGAGGAGAAAAGTTTTAAGAAATTAAAGCAAATGGCAGAGCATGATATCCAAAGATCCCTACATCTTAATTGAAAGCAAAGCTCGCTCAGTCTCCAATATACAGCTCTGTTCAACAAAAACAAGGGAAGCAGCAACAATTATTTCATCAAAGACACAATCTCTAGCAAAGCAAGATCATGAGAAAACCTCAGCTATAGTTCCCAGGATTAGAACATGAACCTGGAACTCAGGGGGGAAGCAGACGGGCGGCACGGGGCTGCCCCAGGAAGCTGCGCCGCGGGGCCGAGGTATCCGCACACCTCGGCCCCGCGGTGCAGCTTCACCGCCCCTGGAAGGAGCGCTAAAATAGTGCTCCTTCCACAAATTGCCGAAGGTGCGCCGCAAAAGGCTGCCGGCGCACCTTCGGCGACTCTTCCACTGCAACGTGTACGGATGCTGCAGCGGGAGGTCATCCTCGGAGCGCCAGCCGTGCGGAGGGCCAGCTGCTCTGAGGACGTTTTAGGGAAGGGGTTGGGGAACCCACTGTGCGGCTGCCTCTCCCCTTCCTTGCCCCAAAAACGGCACTTTGCGCCGTCTGCTTCCCCCCTCAGTCGGCTTCCTTCCATCATGAATGCTTTTCTCAAAAGGCAAACCCTTGCTTCCTCTCCTTTCCTCCTTCCTTTTTTTCCAGATGTTCAGACTGCTAACAAAGCTTCACTGGAGGTCCAGCTTCAGTTCTAGCCACATTAGGGAAGCCTGGTTCAGCTCAAGAAACCACAAGAACTGGTCTGATGGGACTTGATTTGGCTATGATTCTGGGCTTTGTTCAAGTTACATCACTAGCTTTCCTGCCTCCCTGTGCTTCAGTTGTAAGATACAGAAGGAAAACAAAGAAAAAAACAAAACAAAAACAAATACCCAGTGGGTAAATAAAAAGGAAAAAGATTACCGTCTGCACTTTCCATGTTGTCCAAAGTAAGCTAGCATGTTTTTGAGGTGGAGGACTGTTCAACACTTAGCTTTCTTCCACTCCACTTAGAATTGCTCTGAAAGGGTACAATTACCTGAAAATCTATGTACAATTACCTGAAAATAAGTCCCATTGAATTCAGCGGAACATACTTCTGAGCAGACATTCAAAGGATTATATTGCAAAGCCATTTTCCAGGGCAAACTTGAACTCTGCTAAAGAAATAGAAAAGTTCCTCATGAAATTTTAATTGTGCAACAAACACAAGTGATTATCTAGACATATATCAATCAAAATGAACATATTTGTACAGTAATGACATTTTTTATACATTGCTTATGAAGTTCTAGTTTCTGATTATACTAATTCAGTGGGTGCCAGCTAAATTGCAGAAACACTACAAAAAGCTTTTATTGTCATTGCTTCCCATCTACTCCTCAGTGTGTCCCCCCCCCCCCATTATCTTTCAAGATAGACCCTTTTATTTCTTTTAATGGAAAATGAAAAGGAGCGGGCTGCAATTGTTAGTATGAAAGCATGCAATCAAAATATAAAAGGAAGGGACCCAGAAAAAGGACCAGGATGAATATGGTGCAAAATAATGAACAGATAGTAGTGCTCTCTTCATTAGATAAAGATCACAAAGTCAAAATAGATCCCTTAAGGTAAGTGACTCGTAAGAGTGTTTGGAAGACCCAAAACATTATTATACACATTTGCAGAATACACATACCTTATCTGGGTTTGTGTACCAACTCCCAAACAAAGGAGTAACTAGCCTTGCCCCATCCACTGTTACTTTCCGCACAAAGTGACAAATCCAAAGATGAGCCGTCCCTGTCAATATGGAGCGTTTCCATACAAGCAAGAACCTTAATTTTCCAGCAACCTCACTCACAGTGTAACCTTTTCCTCCTAGGTTTGTTGATTTGCATATGTGGAATGCAACAATGGAAAGGGTGGACTAACTGCTCTCCATTCATGTGTTGATGCAAAATAGATAAGTTGTCAGACCCATGTGCATGGTTCTGTCATGATGTGTTATGATATAATGCCATGATGATATATTGATTTAACATTGTGATAATCTATGAGGTATTGGGAGGATGGATATGGGGAATGTTGAAATGTATTGAATATTGATCATTTGGCATGGGAGCGAATGGGGAGGCAAATGGCAACAGGATGGAGGTTTATGGTTTTATGACCCTGCTTTTCCTGCATGAGGATCTGGCTTGTATCGGAGGGGTGTCTTCCTCCCTTCCTTAAGGGGGATTGAAAGATAAACATGGGAGGGGAAAAGGGGATATGAAAGGGTGCTTTGATCAAGATCAAAGTGATCCAAGGAAGGGAGATTGGATAACTTATATTCTTACGCTATGGTCTGAGGGAAAGAGCCCCAGTTCTGACACAGACCCCCCGGATGGGTGACTTCTGTCTCAATTCCTGGAATAAAAATCTTTTTGTTTTCTATCACAACGAGATGTTCTTGTGGTTATTGGGAACTGAGGGCCAGAAATAATGCAGCTTGAGGCCATTTAACTGTCCTGGCTCAGTGCTAAGGAATCATGGGAACTGTAGTTTATTGTGGCACCAGAGCTCTCTGACAGAGAAGGCTCAATGTCTCAGATGAAATACATTTCCCATTATTCCCTAGCACTGAGCCAGGACAGTTAAAGTGGCCTCAAGCTGCATTATTTCTGGCAGTCTGTAAAGGCACTGAGTTGGCCAATCCTGACGTAAGTTGCACGGACAATAGTGCATTTCTTGCCCCTCAAAACTGCCTATCAAGTAACATGTCCCCCTCTTTACTGAGCAGTCCTACTTATAGTGCTATTTGGTTTAGTTCGCTAAACTAAAGAGCACTAAAGAAATTGGGTGTCTTCGTAATGCCAGCTCGATTTTCAAATATACAAGTGGAGTCTACTATTAGGAACAAATAGGCCAGAGCCCTGTAATGTCAAATCACACAGTGGGCTATTAACTCAGATTCTTTTACAGTTTTGATGTTATAGGACTCTGACCTATTTGCGAGTGGAAGAACTGTGTTCATGATGAACAGCAGCAAGAAGAACAATGTCAATAATGAACAGGACCCAGTCACCCACTGCATTTGTACAAGGCCATCAGAAGAAGCCACCCAGTGTTTAATAATAATAATAATAATAATAATAATAATAATAATAATAATAGCCCACCCCTTCTGCCCAACAATCGAGGCGGGTTACAGCATTAAAACAGACAAGGTTAAAAAAAAAAAGTTTACCTGTTGACTGGGGCTAACTATGGACGTTTTCACACAGGCGGCTCTAAAGCTGCCTGGAAGCCCCCTGGAAGCCATCAGGAGTCATTCCAGCGGCGAAAACAGCCGCCGCCGGAATGACTCCTGATTGCCTCCGGCAGAAGCGCCTGTAATTCCTTTTTAAAAAAGGAATTAAAAAGATGGGGCTAAAGCCGGCTAGCGGCAGGGATGGTGCAGGGATTGCGCAAGATGGGGCGGGGCTTGCTGCGACGTCGTATGAACACGACGAGCAAGACCCCGGAGTGAGATAGGGATGGCGCAGGGATGGCGAAGGATGAGGAGGGGCTTGCTGCGACGTCGTGTGAACTTTTCCTGCACAGAGCCGGAGTGGGGCCGGATGGAGGTAGGAATTACTCCCTTTTTTGCCCCGTGTGAAAACGTCCTATGTGGTTCCATCCGTCTCTTCACTGCCTGGCTGAAGTTTCCTTGAAAAGGCACAGGTGATTTCACAAGTCACCCCTTCAAAAGGGCCCTGGCTCTGATAATCTCCCAGAGGTTGGCACTGAGAAGATAGGCAGCTCTGAACAGAGCCAGCATCTGCTGGGAGGAGCACGTCTGGCAATTTAGTGAAACAACATTGGTGGGACATTCTGATCCACCAGAACTGAATAGGATCATTGGTGGCTTTATAAAGGTGGTGATGGTGGTGGGGGGAGGGAGAACTGAGATAACCATTCCCACCACAACTTCCTCAAGTGTACATGGACTGAGGTTCAGACCCTGAATCTGTGTGGAAAGTTTATTATCACTGAAATTCCCTCCCCTCCTGAACAGAACAACCCAGCAGTCTATACTAGGAGCAAAGAACAATTTATTAGCATAAACCAGAATATTTATAAGCTTGCATTGTGATGATACAGAAAGCTGTAAACCCACGTTTACAGTAAAGAGGTTCTCATGACTTCGTTAGGCAAAAAGTATCAGTTCAGAATTTTAACAATCAACCGTAGGGTATTCATTTCAGCAGTATTGGTTTGTTCATGTTGCCCAAATGTAACAGCAAATGATACAATGAGTAGAGGGAGTCATAAGGGCTTTGCAGACCGGCCTAAAGGCCAGCCTGGGGGTGGAGTTGGGGCAGGGCAGCTGCACATTGGCCACCCCAACGATATTCTGATGCCACGGGTGCAATGCTGTGCCAAAACCGCACAAAAAAGCCGCGGCTGCAGCTGAAAGGGCGGCCTTTTGCCACCCCCAAAAGGAGTGGCATTTTGCCACTCTTTTGGGGGTGTCAAAAAGGAGGATTGGAGCTGCGGCATGCAGTTTCCGTGGCCCTGATCCGTCACTCCCAGGGGCAGCTCTGTGCCACCCCTTTAGGCCGGTCTGCATCAGCCCATAGTTCCTAGGAGCTTCTCAGCAACTTCTTACGGTATCTGTAACATGCCAGGCTGACCAAGGTCATTTCTGTAGGATAATTTAAGCTTTCTGAGGCTTCAGCCCTTGCCAATGAAACAAAAATATTTAAATATCAAAAATATCAAGCCAAGATTGTTAGAGTCTAACTTTAAATTAGTAGAGTAGCAGAAATGTGCCTTGGTCTAACTATAGGGCTATGCAGATTGGCCTAAAGGGCCGGCCTGGGGGGGGGGGAGGAGTTGGGGCGGGGCAGCCGCACGCCAGCCGCCCCAACTCAACCCTGATGCCATCCTGACACTCCATGCCCATCCGCATGGTACACACGCTGCACCAAAAGCACGGAAGAGACGTGGTGGCGGCTCTTAGGGCGGCCTTTTGCTGCTCTTTTGGGGGTGGCAAAAGGGAGGATTGGGGCTGCAACGTGCGGTTGCCACAGCCCTGATCCGCTGCTCCCAGGGGCTGCTATGTGTCGCCCCTTTAGGAGTGTCTGTAAAGTCCCTATGCTTCCCTAAGAACTGAGATTGACTCCAAAAACAACACAAGTAGCTTGTAGTTCAAACAAAAGCTTATTAATGGCTTTAATCTATATATACATAAAGGCTATATCTTAATCTAACTAATGAATAGTTCAGGTAAAAAGAAATCTTTATCTCACCATCCTTCCAAAGAAAGTTGAGAGAGGAGGAAGATGGAAAACATGCAGTTCAGTTGAAAATCTTTAGAGAATGTCTGTAAGTACCAAAAGGGAGAGTGACCTAAATCATAGGGTGTGTGAATGATGGGGGGAGAGACAGAGTTTGCATGCAGGAAATCCCTATCTATATAGGGATATATATCTCTCTATATAAGGATAGGGAAAGAAAATGCAAAAAAAAAAAAAGTTACCCACTCTTACGATCCTTGACTCCAGTCTCAATTTGGGTGCACTCTAGTTTCCTATTGCTATTTGCTAGTGATCATTTGCTAGGGATGCAGTGGCTCAAATTGTTAAGACGCTGACTCTGCTGATTGCAAGATCGGCAGGTTGGCAGTTCGAGGCCCAGGTGCTGCATGATGGGGTGAGCTCCTGTCGCTAATCCCAGCTTCTGCCAACCTAGCAGTCCGAAAGCATGCAAATGCAAGTAGATAAATAGATACCACTTTGCTGGGAAGGTAAACAGCGTTCTCTGCAATCATGCTGGCCACAAGATCACACAGTAGTCTCTGACAATGCTGGCTCTTTAGCTTAGTAACGAAGATGAGCACCTCTTCCTGTGGTCGGACATGACTTGACAACCCTGTCAACGAGGAATACCTTTACCTTACCTTTAGTGATCATTGATCTTGGGCCTTTAAATGTGAAAATTTCTTCAACTGTAGAAAATCACACCTGCAGAGCATCTAGTCCAACCCCAACTAAAAGGGAATTTGAGAATCTTGGTTTGCACTTTTAGTTAAATAATTGAATTACTAGTCTCAGAATTCTGTTTACAATTTTGCCCGGTTGGAACTGATTCCCTAAGTCTTGGAGAATCCTGTTCCATCATCCACAGGCACAAGGCCATGTTCTTTCTTTAAATAAATTCTGAGCAAACTCTTTTTGAAAGGCATATAACTGAATTTTAGGCTGACTAGCCATTTTGGTATTGGTAGCACAACTACTAATCCTACCTCGGATAACAAGTTTCATCCAGGTCCAGCTGCATATACCTCTTTGCTCTCTGGCTATCTCTCTTAACTTAAGACTGCAAGATTTGTTCAGTTATTTGTCTCTTCACTCAGGCTGCCTCCATTTAGATTCATTATTCCTTCTCCCACTTCAGCACCCTGTGCCTTGTGCCAACTTCCACACTTTGCTGAGGTTTCTAAAGGGCAGAGGGACAACAACAATGCAACAGGGATGTCAGATATCCTCAATTAATTTATTTATCTTGTAGGACCGTATCCTGCTCTTTCTTAAACCGAAGTCCTCCAAGCAGTTTATAGCATTAATAAAATGGGGTACATTAAAAGTAATACACATAAAAGAAAACGGCAGTCCTTTGTTTCCAGGATTCTTTCTTACAGGGGGCATTCCTACTAAAGTATATACAGAAGTCTTGAACTCAGGGCAGTGCATATCATACCACCACTTGCCCCATTTTGTCTGTTTTCTAACAGATTTCTCTTTGTATTCTTCAGAAGTAAGTGATATATAAATATAAATCCCTGCTTGCCTACATACTTTCATGTACACACACACAGAGAGAGAACCCCTCTGAGGAACCTGACCAGACAACATGAAATGTCAACTCATGTAAATGAGAGACCACCAGTTAAAAATTTATTTCAGAAGTGGCTGACAAATATGTAAGAATGTGCTTGCTAAAAGGAATCCTTCTTATAAATTTGGAATGGTGCTCATCTAAACACACCAACTTGAAAAAAAACAAATTAACTTATAGTTTGGCTCTACTGCATCCCTCAGAGTTTTAAAAAATTCAAAAAGAACAGACTGCTCAAAAATGTCTTGCGCTCCATACATAAAATCCCCCACATTTTTTAGGGGGATCTATTTATTTATCTGTCTTTGGATATACATATAGATATGAGTGCAAACAGACAAACAATGTGATCAATTTGGCTGTACAAAGTACAGTACATAAATTACTGGAGACCTGACAGAAGACACTAATGACTTCATATGGTTTCTTGAATGTAGATTAACTTACAGTGAAGAAGGCTTTGCAACCTGTGCTTTGTAGGCTTTTATGAAAAGCAACAGTTTTCTTTCTAAAATTTGACAGAGAACTGTGTGCAGTCTTGGAGATGGAAAGCTGCACAAATGGTCTTGGGAAGATTTGCTGATTCCCTTTACAATGGGCCCTGGTTCTAGGGCCCCCATGGATACCAAAATCCATGGATGCTCAGGCCCAATTAAATACAATGGCATAGTAGAATGGTGTCCCTTATATAAAATGGCAAAATCAAGGCTTGCTTTTTGGAATTTATATATATATTTTAAAAAAAATACTTGAATGCTTGAATCCATGGATAAGGAATCTGTGGATATGAGGGCCAACTGTATTTACCTGCTTGTTTCTGATAGATTCTCCTTGTGTATCGGTAAATAAAGATGTTACCAAGACCATGTTAATTCTCTGTTGCTCTAACATTCAAAAGAAACAAAGGGCAGCCATGCTATTTGTTAATCTCCCCACTTTTAATAACAGTACATTTAAAATTCACTCCAGGTTTGGTGTTCAAGAATTCAACTAAGGGCCTTTGCAGACTGCCAGAAATAATGCAACTTGAGGCCACTTTAACTGCCCTGGCTCAGTGCTAGGGAATCATGGGAATTGTATTTTTTTTTCTGGGACATTGAGCCTTCTCTGTCAGAGAGAATAATACACAATAAACTACAGTTCCCATGATTCCTTAGCACTAAGCCAGGACAGTTAAAGTGACCTCAATTTGCATTATTTCTGGCAGTCTGCAAAGGCCCTTCAGGGGTAGGCAACCTTTCCCCTTTAAGGGCTGACGGACTTTAGCTCCCAGAATCCCAGGGGCTATTGGCCAACATGGGACTATTGGCCAACATGGCTGAGGCTTCTGGGAGCTGAAGTCCCTTGGCCCTTAAAGGGGACAGGTTGCCTACCCCTGCGGCCTAAATCCTTCTTCTATATCTGTATTCAGATCTGTTTTTGCAAGCTTCTTGCTGCATAGACATTTGCTCTTGGATCAGTAAAGAATACCATACCCACCAACTTTTATGAGTAGGGACTGGATTTTGTCTTTAAAAAATGGGGAAGGCAGAAATTAGCAAAGAAAGTATACCTCCCTTCACTGTGGGCATAGGTGACGAAAAGCTATTTCTGACTTCTGTGACAACTTGAGCTTTTGTGGACACAAAGGGAGAATTCTAATATTACACCTTTGAGCACATATTCCTCACCATAATGCACAAAAGCGTCATTGTACATAGGTGGGGGCTGTTTTTGTGTACACATGAATATGATTGAATTGCCCAATATTTCCCTTGTGCCCAGTCTAGTGAGTCAGTGTATTGTATGTAAAGAGGATTTATAGTCGGCCCCCTGTTTTTGCACACTCCCCCCCCCCGTGAAAACGGAGATTCGCAAATATGCAAAACTGCGGACTTCACGTCAGTGAGAACAGAGGGACGACTGTATTATGAAGTCCTGTTCTTGCACAAATCTATTCCGAAACGAAATTAATTTGTGCCGAAAGCAGCTTATTCCCTAGTAAGGACCTTATCACACGGGGTCTAAAGCAGACCTAATCCAAAGGGTACCCGTAGCTAATACATATTATTTTCCCGTGTTTACACACGACGTTGCACCGAACCTCGGCAGAACCCGGAACTAATCCGTAACGAATTGAGATCTTTTGACATTCGGTTTTTCGGGGAAGTACAACCGAGCTTTCGGAATCATTGCGCAATGGCCGCGCAGGCGAAATACATATGATCGCGCAATACGTATTGTGAATCATTTCCCGCGCTACTTCCCATGGATCTGTGAGGAAGCAGTTTATGACGTGTCCTTCCTGTTTGGATTGGGCAACAAATGGGACGGGTAAACATGGTCCTCTCTTTGTAATTTATGGGATTTTCTAACTTGTGTGTGCACGGAGAATACATTTCCAGGATGCGTGTCCCGGGAAGCGTGATAAATGAGCTATGGCGGTAATTGTGTGTGGTAGGCATTTACATATTGCGGGAGCTCTTTCAGTTCATTTCGGTATAGAACTGAATTTATTCTTATTTCGGTTACTTTTCGCTTCATGGCCAGCGTGTGATAAGGTCCTAAGTGTATGCACATCTACACTGTAGAAATAATGCAGTTTTACATGACCTTAACTGCCATGGCTCCATCCTACAGAATCCTTTCTCTTTTTTCCTCTTTCTTTTGTACTTTATGTATGTGGTATGTCTATGTTATGTAAGAACAGTTTGATTGAATATATATACTTTTATACTCTTGTTTAAAACTCAATAAAATTATAAAAAAAGAATCCTGGGATTTATAGTTTGGTGAGGCACCAGTGTGAGTTAGCGTGAGGAGAATCGTGTGGTATAGTGGTTTGAGTATTGGACTATGACTCTGGAGACCAGAGTTCGATTCCCAGGTTGGCCATGAAACCCATTGATGAACTTGGGCAAGTCACATGCTCTCAGCCTTAGGGGAAGGCAATGGCACACCTCCTCTGAACAAATCTTGCCAAGAAAAATCCATGACAGGTTCACCTTAGGGTCACACTAAGCCAAAAAACGACTTGAAGGTACACAACAACAAGAAAGACATCAGCACTTTTTGGAAGAGAAGGCTAAAGGCCTTATAAAACTACAGATCCCAGGATTCCATAGGATGAGGTTACAGCACTTAAAGTTGTATCAAACTGCATTATTTCTACAGTGTAGACACATCCTGTATTTGGTGCACAGCAAGAGCGGCCAACCTGGGCCCATTGTTGGATTCCAGTTCCCATCTGTTCCAGCCACCATGGGCCAAAGGTCAGGGATGATGAGAACTGTAGTCCACCAGCAATTGGAACTCCACAGGCTCCACACCTCTGATGTACAGAATGTGTAAAAGACAGATTAGGAGCAGAAGTCCTCACTCGAAAAGAGGACAAGGCACCACAAAATGTAGGACCCTTGAGGAAAAATGGAGGACATTACCAAATAAGAGCTAAAACCACTCATATAAATGTAAAACCATCCTTCGTAGCTGTTCTCCAAATGGAGGACATTTTGGAATTCCTCCTGGACAGGATGACATGTAGGACATGCCTTTAAAAAGGAGGGCCTCTGGTCACACTGGCTATGCTCCAAATGGAGGACATTTTGGAATTCCTCCTGGACAGGAGGAGGAAATGTAGGACATGCCTTCAAAAAGGAGGGCCTCTGGTCACTCTGGCCATGCTCAAAATGGAGGACATTTTGGAATTCTTCCCTGGACAGGATGACATGTAGAACATGCCTTAGAAAACGAGGATCTCTGGTCATTCTGGCCATGCTTACGATGGAGGACATTTTGGAATTCCTTCTGGACAGAAGGAGGAAATGTAGGACATGCCTTAGAAAAGGAGGGCCTCTGGTCACTCTGGCCATGCTTAAAATGGAGGACATTTTGGAATTCTTCCTGGACAGGATGACATGTAGGACATGCCTTAGAAAACGAGGATCTCTGGTCATTCTGGCCATGCTTACGGTGGAGGACATTTTGGAATTCCTTCTGGACAGAAGGAGGAAATGTAGGACATGCCTTAGAAAAGGAGGGCCTCTGGTCACTCTGGCCATACTTAAAATGGAGGACATTTTGGAATTCTTCCTGGACAGGATGACATGTAGGACATGCCTTAGAAAACGAGGATCTTTGGTCATTCTGGCCATGCTTACGGTGGAGGACATTTTGGAATTCCTTCTGGACAGAAAAATGTAATGTAGGACATGCCTTAGAAAAGGAGGGCCTCTGATCATGCTTAAAATGGAGGACATTTTGGAATTTCTCCTGGGCAAAAGGATGAAATATAAGACATGCCTTAGAAAAGGAGGACCTCTGGTCACCCTGCCTAGGAACGAGAAAGAGGAACTGGTGGCCAAAGGGAAAGGAGATGGATCCTAGAAATGACTGCCTCTTCTAGCTGCTAGAAATAATCCGGTTTGATCCCACTTTAACTGCCTTACGGCTCAATGCTATGGGATTCTGGCTTTGCTCTGGTGCCACAACAAACGACAGTTCCCAGAAATCCCGCAGCATTGAGCCATGAGGCAGTTATAAAAGTGGGGTGAAAACCGGATTATTTCTGCAGCGTGGGACCGCAGGGATCAGGCCAGAAGTAGCAAAATAGTGAGGAATGGAGTAGGGGGGGGAATCATCCTGCATCATCATCATCATCATGGCCGTGGTCGTCGTCGTCGTTTCGGGAGCTTTAAGACAAGGCGGAGTTAGAGAACAGGTTGCCCTGAAAGCGCCCCTCCTCTCCTTCTGGTCATGAGGGATGCTTAAGATGGCGGCCTCCACGGTCCTTCCGCCTTCTCACTCTGCCGCAATAGCAGCCGTTCTTTTACTCAGCTGCTGCGCTTTCGCTCTCGGCGGAGGAGCCCAGGTAGGCGCCGGAGGGAAGGCCTCGTCTCTGGGGAATTTCCCCTCCTTCTCCTGACTGAATCAGGCCCCAGACACACTGCAGACACGAACCCACTTTGAGACCGCTTTAACTGCCCTGGCTCAGTGCTAGGTAGGGGATCCTGGGGACTGTAGTTTGTTGTGGCACCTAGAGCTCTCTGACAGAGAAGGCTGAACATTGACCACAATTCCCCATCATTGAGCCAGGGCAGTTAAAGCGCTCTCAAACTGGGTTATTTCTGCAGGGTGGGCCTGTACAGACTGCCAGAAATAATCCAACTTGAGGCCACTTTAACTGCCCTGGCTCAATGCTAGGGAATCATGGGAACTGTAGTTTTTTTCTGAGGCATTGAGTCTTCTCTGTCAGAGAGCTCTGGTGTCACAATAAACTACAGTTCCCATGATTCCCTAGCAATAAGCTAGGGCAGTTAAAGTGGCCTCAAAATTGATTATTTGTGGTAATTTGTACAGGCCCACAATGTGTTTTGGACTTTACATTCCCTTGCCAGTTTGGACTTGGACAGGAGTGAGTCCAAGTGAGTAGTAGTAGTAGTAGTAGTAGTAACAACAACAACAAAACAACAACAACAACAATAATACATGTTTGTTTCTTTCTTGGCTCTCCTCAAGGCTCTCAATGAGGCACATCATAATTTCTAGTACTAAAACCAAAATCAAGATTGTTTTTAATAAGGAAACATAGCAGAGGTAGCTGCACAGTGAAGGACAGTGAGTCCATCCACACTGCAGAAATAATCCAGTCTGACACTGCTTTAACTGAGTCCTGGCTCAGTGCTATGGAATTATGGGAATTGTAGTTTATGGTGACACCAGTGTTCTCTGACAGAGAAGGCTAAATGTCTCACAAAAGTACAGTTCCCAGAATTTGATAGCATTGAGCCAGGGTAGTTGAAGTGGTGTCAAACCAGATTATTTCTGCTGTGTGGATGCACCCAATAACAAAGTACAAAGTACAATAACACCCCCAATCCCCCAAAACACAGGGTGACCAGATGTCCTCCTTTTCCAGGACATGCCCTACATCTCAGTCTTTTTGTCCAGGAGGAATTCCACAATCTCCATTTTCACCATGGCTGAGAAGCACGAAATTATGTTTATATCAGTGTTTTTAGCTTTTATTGGCTCATGTCCTTCCATTTTTTCCTTGAATGTCCTACATTTTGCAGTGCTTTGTCCTCCTTTGCAGTGAGGGCATTTGCTCTCCTGTCCAAACAGCAATACTTTATTATTGTTTGTTGTTGAGTGCTTTCCAGTTGTTTTGGACTCATGGTGAACCTATCATGGGGTTTTCTTGGCAAGTTTCTTCAGAAGGGTTTTGCCATTGGCATCCTCTGGGGCTGAGAGTGTGTGACTTGCCCAAGGTCACCCAGTGGTTTTCCATGGATGAACCAGGATTTGAACCCTGGTCTCTAGAGTCATAGTCAAGTGCTCAAAACACTGTTGGCTCACATCATGTATTTTGTGCATTTTGGTTCGTCCAATAAAGGTATTGCTGTTTGGAGGATTTTGGATGTTACTTGTACTCAGGAGGAATAAGTACAGTAATTGATTAAACCAGACCCAGGCTCTTAAAAACAAAACTGTATCTTTTATTGCTGTCCTCTTCCTGTAGGTCATCTTATGACCCAATGTGGTATAGTGGTTTGAGCATTGGATTATGACTCTGAAACCAGGGTTTGAATCCTGGCTCAGCCATGTAAACTAGTAGGTGACCTTGGGAAAGTCATACACTCTCAGCCTCAGAGGACAGCAATGGCAAACCCTTTCTGAAAAAACCTTACCAATAATAATAATAATAATAATAATAATGGTTGGTTGGTTGGTTGTGTGCCTTCAAGTACTTATGGTGATCCTAAGGCGAATTTATCATGGTGTTTTTTTTTTTGGAAAGATATGTTCAGAGGAGGTTTGCCATTGCCTTCTAAGGCTGAGAGCATGTGACTTAAT
Source organism: Phrynosoma blainvillii (assembly GCA_026167975.1). Taxonomy (NCBI): domain Eukaryota; kingdom Metazoa; phylum Chordata; class Lepidosauria; order Squamata; family Phrynosomatidae; genus Phrynosoma; species Phrynosoma blainvillii. The sequence continues at coordinate 208,093,160 of JANUYF010000004.1, forward strand.
ACTAAAATAATACTATTACCGGTACTAATATTTATTTCTTACCTCTCCATCAGTCGAGGTGGAAACAACATCAGTTAAAAAGACATCGGTTAAAACACACATCAGTTTAGAAGGACAGATAAATATACACATATTAAAACAATCCACATAAACCCTGTGATAGGTGAATACCCTGTGATATTCTTTAGGGTCGCCATAAGTCAGAAACAACTTGGATGCACCCAGCAGCAACAACAGCAGAAAGGCCATCCTAGGCACTCTGTGTGGCTGAAAAGCAGGATAAATATATTTTAAACAACAACAGTAATAAAACATCACTGAAAGGTAAGAACACAAATGTGGTGGAAACAAACCTGCAAAATAAGGTCTCATCTACATGACCTATAGCTGCTTGCAGAGTCCGTCCAGGAACTTTTTGGGGAGTGGGTCTCCCTGTTTCCTTCTTCTCTCCTCTGCCAGCTCAGGCATGGTAGTAGAAGAAGTAGTAGAGAGTGCCCCTGGGCACAGCACAACTATTCACACTGCACAACTATTACACTGTGATTCCGCTTGGGACTGCTGTAGCTGCATCCTATGCAATCCTGGGCTTTGTAGTTTGAAGGCCCCTTTGTAAACCACAAATCCCAGGATTGGATAGGGTAGAATCCATGGCAATTCACCATAGCACTATAATTGTGTAATGTGAAGGGGGTCCACAGTGATTCACTCTCTGGAAATGTGTTGGTTTCTATCCTTCCTATACAGGACCCAAGGTGGCTTACAATATACATTAAAAAGAAAAGACAAAGGCCCCTTGGTGTCTGTTGGGATTTGGTTTCTATGTCAGGTGATATTCCTGTGTACAGTTGCCTTTTTGGTTACTTGAAAAATGTGTTTGTGATGAATAAACTGTTGGCCTTGCAAAATTCAATCAGTTGGTCTCCTATCTCATTCTCGTCCTTAGGCCGTGTTTCCCTGCTTTCTTTGATTCTGTTCTGTTTCCGACTTTTGCATTCAGGTCATCCAAGAGTAACAGGAGATCCTGTTTTGATGTGTAGCCAATTTCCATTTGGTTCCAGCCTATAATTTTGCAGTGTCTTTTTCTTCTGCCTCTGTTTTTTTTTTTTAACATATAATCTTTATTTATTTTACAATAACACCATTTCATAAGTTTGAAACATAATCACATCCATCATAATATCCATCATTTTAATGTATTCACTTCCTGTCTTTAAATAAAATAATCTTCTCTATGTTATTTCTTTGTTTTCTTTTTGCTTCTTGCTAATAAACCATATATAACCCCTCTATTTTCTATAATTAGCCAATTTCATCATAATCAAAATCAAATGAAGCCAAATTTCTATTAAATAACATTTCTTACCAATTATATAAGCTCAAAATAATCTCCAAAATTATAATATGAATAATCTTGTTTAAAATAAAAGCGTAAAAACAAAAAGAAGTTTCCTGGATTATTTCACCTTTCTTCTGGCTCTGTAGCAGTAATAGTAGCTTTCCCTCCTAAATTGGGACTCAAAGGGACTCGATTTAAAAGATAAATACAATTTAAAATATAGAGAAAGGGCCGATGCAGACCAGCCAAAAGGGCCAGCCTGGGGGTGGAGTTGGGGCGAGGCGACTGCACGCCGGCCACTCCAACTCTGCCTTGACGCTGCTGTCATGCCATGCGCCAGACCACACGGTGCGCAGAGTCAGGGCGCCCCGTTGGCGCAGCGTGCAGACACACTGTGCCAAAGGGGCACAGAAGAGCCGTGCCGCCACCACTGAGGGCGGCTTTTTGCTACCCCAAAAAGGAGCAGCATTTGCCAGCTCTTTTTGGAGCGGCAAAAAGCCGGATTGAGGCTGCGGCATGTGGTTGCTGTGGCCCCCGATCCAGCGCTCCCAGGGGCGGCACAGAGCCACCCATAGGGGACGCCTGCATTGGCCCAAAGTGAATATTAAAATTGAATTAGACTGTTACAGTATTAAAAAAAATCTCCCTTAAGTTAAAAAATTAAAATGCAATTAAAAGATAAAAAGCTCTAAGAAACAGTTCCGTTAAAATAATACAGCAAGCCTTGGCCCATTCTTTAAAAACTTGAAAAACTGTTTTAAAAGCCTGTCTGAATAAAAAGATTTTAGCCTGCTGATGGAAAGAAAACAAGGACGGAACCACTCTGGGCTCCCTGGAGAAGGGAGTTCCAGAGTTTAGGGGCAGCCAGTGGGAACGCATAAACTTGAATTATGGATTTATTGATAGGCCTGAAATCTTACTGATATTTTTTGTTAAGACTTTGGATTATATCCTTTGACCGCTTTTTCTGTGTCTCTCCTCACTAGTAATGGCATGCTATTTCTTCTTAGATTTTCATTTCCTAGGTAAAACATTGTGTAATTGTGTGTGTGTTGCGTGTCTCCAAGTTGTTTCTGATTTATGGCAAACCTAAGGCAAACCTATCATAGGGTTTTCATGGGAAGTTTCTTCAGAGGGGGTTGCCATTCCCTTCCTCTGAGGCTGAGAGAGTGTGACAGGGTGATTCAAACCCTGCTCTCTAGAGTCATAGTCCAACTTTCAAACCACTATAACATGCTGCCTCTATGATAACTGTAGTTATCTGACTCAAAATGCCCCATTCCTGTCCTCTGTAGCTTACTCACTCCAAGCATTGCAATGTTTATATGTTCCAATGTGAAGTCGTAGGCTTTCATGGCTGGCATCCATAGTTTTTTTGTGGGTTTTTCGGGCTGTGTGGCCATGTTCTAGAAGAGTTTCTGATCCTCTGAAGATGCCAGCCACAGATGCTGGTGAAACGTCAGAAAGAAACTCTTCTAGAACATGGCCACACAGCCCGATTCATACTTCTCTCCCTGATTCATACTTCTGACAGTCTATGTTCTTGTAATATGTGTTGTAGCTTCAGTCTTTTACCTCTGAACACGTCATCAGCTGAACATCCTTTTGGCTTGAGTCCAGTTACATCTTTAGCCACAGTGCTACTCATAGTTGTCCTCTGCTGTACTCCGGTAGCTTGCTGAGTGCCTTCTGACCTGGGGATGTTATTTTCTCTTTCTCTTGTTTCATTCTGGATTGCCTCATCATAGGGTCTTCATTGTAAAAGACATTCAAAAATAGTTTACTGTGCCTCCCTCCTTCTCTCCCATAGTAACAAGCATTAGGTATGGTGCCACTGCTTTGTCTGCTGAAAAATCCTCCGCCCGTGTCACCCTTCACTATGGCTTCTGCCCAGTAGCTGTTTGGCACATTTGGACCCTCAGCAAATGCTTGTCTGATATGAGAGACCTTACCAGCAGCACTCTTGCCTTCTGTGTAGCCTCTTGCCTCCCAGGAGCACACAGTCCCACCGCCATGGAAAGGTAGTGCCACATTAGGAGTGAGATATGAGCCATTTTTAAATTACAGAGGAAATCGTGTCATTTACCACCCCTTCCAGCAGGGTACTATATTTGCTGTATGAAAACTATTTTGGGATGACTTACCTTGAATAGGCAATTAAGACCCATTACCTTTACAGTAGACCTGTTCCTGTTGTTGATGAAAACTATTAGGACTGGAATGTTTATATAGATTCAATATCTTTAGACTCTGTTTGGGAATGTGGCTGTGGGAACCGTCAGAATAAGCTCCAGAACTCAAAAATATCCTTGTCATCATTGCTCAAATACACTCTTTCTTTGGGCAGTAGACATCTTAGAACCTTCGTGAAAGAGATTTTAATGACAAACTACCATAACGTAAATCCCTTTGGATGCAATTCTGGTGAGCAACAATGTTCTTGTCTGTTTGTATTTCCCTGCAGTTATTTTATACATTTTCCTTTCAGGAGCAGGCAGAACAATTTTTCAGAAGTGGGCATACTAACAACTGGGCGGTTCTGGTAAGTTTCTAAATTTTCTTTCTATGCCCTTGCCAAAATAGCACTTCAATAAGATTGAGGTGCACAAATAGCTGCCACAAGAAGGAAATATTACTTATACCACAGTACATTAATTGCTTTTAACTTTCATTGGATGGGACAGACTGGATTGGATCCCAATGGTTGAATCTACATTGCAGCAGAGCGTTGTGAACAGTTTTAAGTAAACACATTACAAATAGTGTATGTCACCAGATACTATTTAAAACAATAAATGTAATGAGAAAAAATCATCCTGAATATTAATAGAGACTGAAATCTAGTGATGCTGTACATGCTACTTTATTGCTGAGTGTGTGTATATGTTGAAAACTTTCAGATAAATCAGAGAGTTTTGACATCTTTACAGCAGGCATTTTCTCTACTGAACGGAAAAGCTGTTCTTCTGTATAAAATAAAGCTTGCTCCTTAAAAATTTATTGAAACTTCAAAGAAACATCTGCCTGTTTGTACATTTCTTTTCTGTGCACCCTTGTAGCACTTGTGGGCTATGTTTTTTATTTATATTTATTTCAGTACATATGAATGCAACATTTTTCTTAATTCTTTTAGGTATGCACATCACGATTCTGGTTTAACTACCGGCATGTGGCCAATACTCTTTCAGTTTACAGGAGTGTCAAGAGACTTGGAATTCCTGATAGGTAAGAAGTGACTCTTGATATAAAGTACAAAATTAAGCACTTGTAATCTGTCGGCTCCCTGGGATGAACTTGCAGTGGCAAAGCTAAGCAATCTTAGATCTTGTACCTAATCATAAGGGGGCTTCCTTTGGACAGTCATGTGTATGACATCAGTTGTGAGGTAAACAACTAATATTTCTCATCCTTCTGAACCACCAATGTCACTGACGAGAAAGAAAGAATACTGTGAGCACATGTGCTTCTGCATTTACACTTAGTCAAGAGCCAGTGTGGTGTAGTGGTTTGAGCTTTGGACTGTGACTCTGGAGACCAGGGTTTGAATCCCAGATCAGCCATGAAAAACCACTGGCTGACCTTGGGGAAGTTACACTCTCTCATCCTCAGAGAATGGCAATGGCAACCCCCCCTCTGAAAACTTGCCAAGAAAACTGCATGATAGGGTTGCCATAAGTCAGAAATGCACACAACAACAACAAACCTGTAGTACCATCATGACTGAGTCATCATGTAGTATGCTGTAGTATGAGTGTTGAACGAGAACTCTGGGAGTTTGCATCCTAGCTCACTTGTGGGAACTCACTGGGTGACCTTGGACAAGTTGCACTTTCCTTTGAGAAAGGTGACTCTGAATACATCTTGCCAAGAAAACCTTGCGGTAGTGTCAACATAACACAGTTCACTTGAAGGCATATAACAACAGAATATAGTAGGTCCATTGAATTAGTGGGAGCGTGGGAGGTCAGCACTTATCTCGGGATGCATATATACTGTAGAAATAATGCAGTTTGACACCACTTAAATGCTGTAGCTCTATCCTGGAATTTGTAGTTTTATATGGTCTTTAGCCTGTTCTGACAAAGAGTGATGGTGCCTTGCAAAACTACAAATCCCAGGATTCTATAGGATGGAGCCATGGCAGTTAAAGTGATGTCAACTGCATTTTTTCTACAGAGCAGATGCACCCTTAGTTCCATTTATTCAGTAGGTCTATTCTAGTTGGGAATAACAATTGAATATAGACCTTGTGGTCCAAAACAGTGGCTGTGATCAGCACAAGGGAACTTGTTGGAGCCAAAAATAAAATAAAACAAAATAAAATCATGATGAATTCAAAACTCTGTAATAGGTTTGCCCTAGGGTCACCATAAGTTGTGAACAACTTAAAGATAAACAGCAACAACAAATCTTCATGACATCAGGAATGAAATGGAATTTGGAGATACCATTCTTCTGATACTTAAAAAAATACTTGTGAATAATCACAATTTTGTGTTGAAGGTGTTTCAAAAACAAAAGTAATAAAATGAACATTGTAACTGTACGGTATTTGCCAGGCAAGCCTCTCCTCTCTAAGAAGAAAGGATGTGGGAGCAAGCAGTGTTAGCTCTGACATGTTCTTGCTGGCATAGATGTAGATGTGAGTGCTGATTGTTACTGTCCCCATTATTTGAAACTCTTTTGGTGATCATTTGAGGGGTCCTCTTGCTCTAGGTAGGAACCAGTGTGGCTTATGAGCATTGGCTTGTGACTCAGGACGACCAGGGGTCCAATGTCCGATTGGCCATGGAAGCCCACTGGGTGACCTTGAGTTACACTCAAGTTACACTCTCAGTCTCAGAAGCAGCAATGGCAAACCCTCTCTGAACAATCTTGCCAAGAAAACCCCATAAAAGGTTTACTTTAGGTTTGCCATAAGTCAGACATGACTTGAAGATACACAACAACTCATCATAGAACCCTTGATTTCCATCCTGAGATCCAGCCCTAGCTGTATCACTTGAAACAGGATATGTACCAGATCAAGTAAGACCTCTCTCAAATGAGCAACTCTCATATAAACAACTTATTCTACACAAGTGGCACTCATGTAGAATAAATTCAAAGATATAGCCGGGTTAGTCTGTAGAATCACTGTATTGAGAGATCTTGTAGCACCTTTGAGACTACGAAAGCTCATGCTGCCAATTTCTTTTTTTCAGTTAGTCTCAGAGGTGCTACAAGATCTCTCTACATCATAAATTATGGATAAATTAGCATCAGCTGTATTTTTTAAAACTGAAATAAGACCAAATGCACTGCATTTTTAAAATAAATGCTGTTTTCTTTTAAAAAGCACAGGAACACTTAGAGAACTAGGGGTAATGATTCTGGATGAAAGTATTTCTTTTGTGTAGCTGTATACTAATTAATAGCCCATAAAATTTTGCTTCCACTTAAGTTCACTACATAAGCTCCTCTTATGAGTAAAAAGCTGGCTAGTAAAAATAATATTAAACAATAATTGCAGGATAGTAGTGCAGTGGGATGGCAAAGCTAAACAGAGTGCTCTTCTCCTTCTTTGACAGCCCACAGCCTTATTTCCTTTGCAGCCAGCATGGAAGCTAAGCAGCTAGGAAAGGAGGGACAGATTGCTCTGATTCTTCTTCTCCAGCCCACTCACTCACCTATTCAATTTGTATAGAATTCTTGGTCACCAGTGGCAACCAGGCAAATGGTCAAACTACTAATTTTCTTAAGTAGATTGATGCAGGAAAGGCCCTCCCCCCCACTTTGGGTTTGACTCCACTTGCTGAGTTTCTTTGTTCTTTCTGTGTAACTTGGGTATGGTATCCTTGCATCTAGCCTGGGGAGACATTTTACTAAATGCATTCTTTATTCAATCACCCATTTTATTCCTTTATATTTGTGGCAGGCAGTTATCTGTATCCTGTGGATAAATGGTTTACAATCTTTTATTTTGAGGCTGCTGGCTTACTGGCCATTAAATCCTTAGTTCTATTTCTGGAAAACAGGTAGAGGTCAATGCCATACTCCTCTTCTAGCCTTAATATTTGTATGACCCATTGAACCAACACAGAATGGTAGATGAGCCTGACATCCAGCCTTCTTGCCTGTCAGAACAGTAGCAGATTCATTCATCTCAAACAGATTTCTCTTTGATTATTTCTTTGGTATATCCTATATAAAATTGATTCATGCTGTGTTGTTGTTGTTAACTGCTACTCATGGCTACTCCAGGCCCCCTTATCCTTCATTGCTCTGCTTAAATCTTGTTTATGCTTGTAACCAGTGGCGTCACTAGGGGGTGGGGGTGGTGTGGCCCACATCAGGTGACACCCCGCATGCTCTCTTCATGTACTGTCCCGGTGTGTGCTCCCATGTTCCTGCACCTCCCTGCATCATCCCCATGTACTCTCCAACCCTCCTGCACCTCCCACGCCATCACAATACATGCTCCCAGCCCCGCACCATTCCCGCATGCACTTCCACTATCCCGCTCTTGCTCTGAAATCTGTCTTCTCATCTCACATAATTATTATTGAAAGCTACGTTCATTTTATTGTACCATAAATATCCCTGCCATCTAAACCTCAGTTCATGCCCTTTCAATTACCTCCAGCTCTTTCTATTGACCAGGTTAGGGTTTTCAGTCTCAGGTTATTGGTTTGAAATATAAGGGAATTGCTGTGCTTCTCTGAGCCTCTATACGAGAAGACAGATTTCAGAGCAAGAGGTTCTGAAGGAGAATAAATTTTGATTTTATTGTATGAGGTGCCGTTAAAGCCTTTTACCTATTCATAACTGGCATGTGTTTTATAACAAAAATTAATAATAGATGGAGGACTGAAGAGAGAGTCTTGGGTGCTTTGGTTGCTTTAACCATTTGGACCAAGAAAAAGTAGTACAGTGCCAGCTTTGCAACTCTAGATTACCATATTATCTGGATTTTTGTGTCGATTTCCTTGTGTCCATTTCCACAGATTAGCACAGGCTCTCTCAATCTTTTGATGCTTAAACCTTGTGGCACCACAGTGACTTGTTCCTGGTCACAGCTTTTGTTTCTGAATTCATAAGAAATAGGATGCTGCTGACTTGGCAACCCTAGATCAGGTGAATAGGGCTGTTGGGAGTTGGAAATCTGAAAGTTTCCCAGCTTTGTTTGACATGCTGTTTGAGTAGAAATGTAGTCTGCTCAAGTGTTATCTGATGTATGGTACAATATTGCCTTGATAACATGACACCACTGAATTTATAAAGTTGGTCATTTAAATCTGTGAGGTTCGGTTCTGAGACTCCCCATGAATGAGAAGAATGTGGATAATCACACCCCATATTATTAAATGGCAGCAATGTGAGCATGCAGATTTTCAGCAGATGTAGTCCAGTATCTGGAGGACTACAAGCTGCTGTCTACTTGATCTCTGCTAGTAGTGACAGGGAGCCTTGTTGCATGCTTTGATGCATGCACATTCATGCATGTGTTCACACACATACCTTTTCACTGTGGAATATTCTGCCAGATGAGTTGTGCTTTACAGGATTAAAGAAATGCTGTGAAGGTGTTCCTGTTTTAAAAAAAGCCTTTTATTTGTTTGGCTGAGCATTTATTTTTACTGCTCTTTTAGCAGCTGATTGCTGATTTTATGTTGCATCTCATTTGTGAAGTGTCTAGGGAGCTGCCTTTGAGGCCAAAAGATGGGATAAAATATTTAAAATAATATAAAAGAAGCTGCTAAGTTTGAGGAAAGAACCCAATTACATTTTGCGTGGGGCTGAAATAAGTAATTGGATTAATTAAAGCCGTATATTGACCTGTTTAAATATATGAATATTAATTGGAACTGTCCCTGTAAAGGGACATTTATAAATTATTATGAAGCTTTGACTAGACTACCAGGAGATTGTCCAAAATGCGAAAGTTAAAGAAATGATAGTCCAGGAAATATCAAGTGAGCTAGCAATGTGGTTCTTCTCCACATCTTTGGAAGCATTTTAACTGCCAAGACTACATCCACAGATTCAACCATTCACGACTTGAAAACATTTATATTTTTTTTAATTCCAAAAAGCAAATCTTGATTTTGCCATTTTATATAGGTGACACTATTTTCATAAACCTTTGTATATAATGGAACTTGAACATCCATGGATTTTGATATCCATGGAGAATCCTGGAACCAAACCCCAGCGGATACTAAGAGCTTACTTTGGTATATAATTTGGTGAGGCCCTAGAGCTCTCTGGCAGAGAATTATAAGAACCCTCCCTAAATTGCAAATGCCAGCATTTCATAGGATGTAATCATGACGATTAAAATGGAATCATAGTGGTATAAATGTGTTGTGTGAAAGGGCACCAGGTTATGTAGCTTCGCTTATCCAGTGTATGTAGGTTTGTAAATGCAGTGCATTCTACCTGGATCAAAATATCATTTCATGCAGGTATCTTTTCCTAGCTTTACTTCCAATTGACAGCCCCCCCCCCAAGATAGCAGCTGCTACGTTTGAGACCTCCAAAGACAAAGGAAGCAGCACTCTCCACTGTGTTTAGATCCATTTTCCTGATTTGCTGAATTACTGCCTACAAAAAGTACTGCAGTCTAAAGCCAGCAGGAATGAAATCCTATTTCATATCCCTGCAGGCTAACACAGTTGGACTAATGAATCATGAAAGGGTGTGTGAGGGCTCTGTAGCTCCCATCAGGACTAGCTACCATAAGTGATACACGTGGCTACTCCTGGTATAGGTCAACTGTATGGAACACTATTGGAGGAAATAGCATCTGACAATTTTAACCTGCTGCTACTGTTCAATTTCCAGCATTTTTATTGTCGTTACTGATTATGTGAATGTATCTGCTGGTAGAAATTATTAGGTTATATTGGGATGGGAATCATGAGATCATCCAGATGTTGGATTGCAATTCCCAGCTGCCTAGCAAATGACAGGGAATGCTGGGAGTTGCAGTCCAACAACATTTGGAGGGCTGCAGGATTCCTTTCCCCAGTCTGCATGTTGCAAACCTGCCGTTGATGTGAGAAAATATGGATTGGCAGCATATAAATAGAAAAGAAGACTGTATAGGATGTTTTCCTGTGTTTTTGACTGGATTATACTCTTTGCACCTCCATGCTTCATAGCATAGAGTCCTATTAGTAATCAAGGCTAATAACGTGAAGACTATGTTTTTAAAGAGGAAATACCAAATACTTCTGGCAACTGCACATATTGGAGGTTTATCTCATGATTAATGTTTCAGACTGGAAAGCTCTGCTACAATTTGTTATTGTTTTTCAGAATCTAAAAATAAATTATTTTTCCTAAAGGATAATGGCCTGAGAGAGGAAATATCCTAAAACATCAAGATAGGTTGCAGTGGAAAGTTTTTAGGAATTCATAATTGTGATTGTATTAATTGCCTTTATGTTTTTGAGACCTGAATGGAAAGGCACTTCTTAGAAATAGGATGTAGCTGCTTGATTTGATATTTCATTTTGCTCAAACTCTAACCCTGCAACTATAGAGAATTGCATTTTGGCATAGATCCAGCAGTGTCTAGCACACTTCCATGTGTGAAGGAGTCGCCAATTTCTTTTGATTTCCCTTCCTTTTCTCCCACTGCGTGCTCCATTCTTCTTCCATTGTGGAGTGCCCCTGAACTGTCAGATATTTTTTCGGGGTCACAAGCAGTTATAATGGAGAGAGGGAGGTAAGAATGTCATTCCACTCACGTCTTTTGAAATTAAAGCCTATTGATTGTGGTTATGAACATATAGGAGACTCTGTTCTATAGCCAGGGATATGTTTTCGATTGGCCAAGGGCAGAAGGGTCACTTACTAGTTGTTGTTTGTGCATAAGCACCGGCAAAGGACCTAAGCTCTTCAATGTGACTAGTAAAGACACTGGTGGAGGTTAAACCTCAGTGGGTGACTCCTATTAGCTTGTGATCTTTTACAGGAATATGCAGCTAAGGACTTAGACCAAATCTCTATTCCTTGCCACATACAAAGAAAAGTGTAAAAAAGAAAATACTAATGCAAAGATACAGAATAAAGGATTTTTTTCCAAACCTATGCTGCTGTTTATAAATAGGCAGTGTAAGGCAACTTTATCAATGTTAATGAGAGAATGGGCAAATTTTATAATGAGGGGGATCTTGGGATTATGGGCTATACAGTGTCCTGATGAAAACTTCCAGGATTAAATATGATTAAATATGTAACTTGTCTGCTGTTTGACAGTTGGGTAATGGTGGTGGTGGTGGTGATGATGGTGATGATGATGATAATGATAACAACAACAACAACAACAACAGTAAGGATGCTATACTTAAAAATGAGTTCCGTTGCTGGACCTCATGCAAAAGTCACTTCATGTGATCAGTGATCTTGCTCCATCATTCAAGCTACTGATCCTGGTGACTCAGGAATGGAAATGTCATGTCTAAATTTGTAACAGAAATGAGGATGTGTATTCAAAGAACACATTTGATAATAGGAAGGCTTATTAACTACCCACATATTTGTGTTATCATGGTGTGGTGGTTATTCTTCTGATCATCCTGTCTCTGATTGCCAAATGAATAGTAATATTCCCACTTCCTATGTTAAGTTGTATTTTAATAGTAGGGCGTAGGGAAGGGAATGGTTTGGATCCACTATCCAGGATATTGACCGTGAGTGGGGGGATTCATTTCCTCTGTACAAGCCAATGTTACCAAAGTGAAATAAAATGCTGTCCTGAGTCTAGCCAATCAATGGGTGCATCTACACCATAGAAATAATTCATTTTGACACTATTTTAAATGCTTTGTCCTATGGAATTCTGGGATTTGTCATTTTACAAGGTCTTTAGCCTTCTTTGCCAAAGAGTGCTGGTGCCTCACAAAACTATAAATCCTAGGATTCTGTAGGATGAAGCCGTGGCACATAAAGTAGTGGTAAATGGCAACAATTATTTCAACAGTGTAGATACACACACAGTCTTAATAGCCTTACTCAATCTTTTCTCTTTCAGATGTCATCTTTCATTTCTTAGGCAGAAAAGGCAGATAAACTGTCAGCAGCTGTTGACTTAGTACCATTGTCTTACAGATATATAAAGAAACTGAATGTAACATTCCAGAGTTGAGGGAAATCAGTAGCTAGATAGGGTGTCAGAAAATGATGCTAGGTTGCAAGGCAGATCATGCTCTTTGACACTATTGACCCATAGATAGATGATGACCTATTATGTACAAAAATATGTGTTACTTTTGTAGACTGTCACAAGGATAGGGAACACGTGGTCCTCTAGATGCTATTTGATGTCATACCAGCGGTAAGGGACCGTGGAAGCTGCTGACTAACAACATTTGGAATCACTTGTTTCTCATCCCCTGGGTTAGGCCAGGTCTGTTAAACAACAGCATTTCTTAATGTGCCAGTTCCCTGTGTTATTACATGTTATTTTAATGCGGTTGTGATCATTTGCTGGCTAAGCAGTAGAATAATTTACCAATCTTGTCTATTGCTGTTTTCTTATTGACTGTTCCTATAGAAATTGTGAAATACAGTGCCTTTTTTACTTGGACTAGATCCTATAAATTGGGGATATTAGAATTTAATTTTGTGGTTATTTTACTGCCATGGATATGTTGATACAGAAAAGTGGAGTAGAATGTTGGATGCATATCATAATCCCATTTATGAATATAGTCACTCCAGATGGAACTATTATAGAAGATGGATTACTGTTGCTCAGTAATGTAATATAATGATGTTCCACTTTTCTAGCCTGCTACTATCCCATAAAGTACTCCATAAAGAAAACATATGTTATAATTTCACTGTCATGTCACTGTGCTACACCTTCCCTAATTTCAGTTGTGCCCAAATGCCGTTTCATTGGCTACCACTTTCTAATTATGATCTCAGTATGCATTGATGCCATGTCGTATGCTTTGTTTTTCTAGGAACAGAAGAAAATGAGGCGCTAGACTTCTTTTTCAGAATCTCCCATAATACCTAGTTGTGAGATAATGGGATTGGACCATGAATCATTTTCAATTGCCGCCCTGTATGCATTTTGAACATATCAAAAAAGAATGGGTGTCAAACAATAACAATGTTGTTCTTCAATGGTATAATTTATTAGGATCATTTTTAAAAAATCAAAATAAAAAAAGATTTTCTATATAAATGCAGGTTTCTTTCAGTACATCAAAGAAAAGTTGACTTATGTAACAATAAAAGGAATTAGGAGAATGCTTTTTAGCTCCATGTATAACCACCTATGCTTCTTGTTGATGCATTGCATTGTGTTCCTACTTTCCAGTGTGCATATTACCCCCTCCCCCAAAAACACTTCTGTTATAAAACAGAACAAAATAAAATTAGGTCATGTCTATTTATTAGGAATATATCCAATATAATAATATTTACTCTTGCTTGGGAGCTAATGGGATAAAACAAACATGGACACATGTTTCAGCCAGATAAATTCAGGTTATCAAAATTACATTATTTCCATAAATGCAAAGTGTCTAGTATGTTTAGCAACTTCATACTCCAGGAACAATTCCACTCCAATTTCATAGTTTGTGTCTCTGGTTTTGTGAGTATCATGAACATAATAGGGTTGTAAAAAACCTGCAAGCAATCAGGTGTGACAATGCCCCAACACTATTAATAATAATCATTAAGTTCAAAGGATCTCTGTGGTTGTCAACATGTCATGAACTGTTACTGACAACAAGTAAAAATTTCATTTATAGGTGTGTGGCTTTCCAAGTGTAATCAAACCAAGAGAAATAAAGTTGAGGGTGTATAATGATAATTGACATATTGGTCTAAACACTTACAATGCCAATTTACCATCATCTACTTATTAAAATATATGCAATAGATCAGGGGTAGGCAACCTTTTTGAGCCGGGGGCCGGGTTGCTGTCCCTCAGACAATTGGGGGGCCGAAGCACAAAAATAAATAAATAAATAAATAAATATTTTTTTAAAAAAATTAAAAAATTAAAAAATATGCATGCACACTTTCTTGGCCCCAGAAAAGCCATGGCAAAACCCCTGTGGAGATTTTGCCAAGAAAACCCCAAGAACAAGTAATAACAACAATAATCAATATCATCATGGCAGGTGGGGGCGGCGGCGGCGGCGGCAGGACCAGCCTGGGGCCGGTCTAAAGGCCTCAGGGGGCCGCATCCGGCCCCCAGGCCTTAGGTTGCCTACCCCTGCAATAGATCATATTGCAACATATTATTACATAATTATATTTGTTGATTACACAGAAAAGCTCAAAAAATGGCAGAAGGAAGAAGAGGATTGATTCAAACACAAATACAGATCTCAGCTCAAAGGAAGTGTTCAGTTGAAAAAACCATTAGAATCACAGACCCTAATATGCTGCTGCTAGACGAGATTAGGAAAATAAAGCAGGAAATGAATAAATTTAAATAAAATTTAAATAAAAATATTAGGAAAATCAAGGTAAATTACCTAGAACCTTCTTTAAACTATTGAATAAATTCTCCATGTCAGATGTATGGAGACATAAGTATGATCAAGCAAGAGGATATACTTTTTTCTCGGAGGTACATGATTCTTTTTCAAGAATTGATTTATTTATAGCAACGAGAACATTACTGTCATTAGTACAATCAATGGACATATTACCCAAAATTATTTCAGACCATAACCCAATTGTTTTGAAAATATTAGAGAAAAGAAAAAAATAAATATCTAGAGAACCAAAAACTAATAAAACTGAATGAGGAACAGAAAAACAGGCTAAATCAGAGCATTTCAACAAAGGAGATATCAAATGCAATTAGAAAGAAGACTTCAGGAAAGGCTCTGGGTCCTGATGGTTTGCCAGGAATTTATCATAAAAAGATGGAAGATGTATTACTTATACTGTTGAAGAATACATTGAACGATATACCAAAACATGGGCTCCCGGAATCATAGAAAGATGCATTCATTACAGTGATTTTGAAAAAAGATAGAGATAAACATGAAGTTAAAAACTCTAGACCCATCTCTAATTGATACAGATTACAGGATTTTCGCTACAATTATAGCAGAATGATTAAAAAAGATCTTAAAAGAACTGATACATGAAGATCAAAACGGCTTTATTCTGAATAGACATAAAAGACAACTTGAGAACTGTCTTAAATATAATAGAACACTTTGAATATCATAATGAAAAGAAGTTAGCTGTGATATTCATAGATGCAGAAAAGGCCTTTGATAGAGTCAGTTGGTTCTTCATGCATGAAACAAAAGAATGACTATAGGTGAAAAATTTGTGATCTGGACTAGAGCCACATATAAAAAACAGAGAGCTCAAACATTTATAAATGATGAAAACACAGATTACACTAAGATAGAAAAAGGGACCAGGCAGGGATGCCCGTTATCACCCCTGCTATTTATAATTATACTAAAGGTATTAAAAAATAAAATAAAGGAGGACCCAGAAGTAGAAGGAATTAAGGTGAAAGGACATTGCTTCAAAATTAAAGCATTTGCCGATGACCTCTTGTGCTTTCTGGAAAATTCTTTAAAGAGTATAAAACTACTAACAGTTTTGCAGGAATACAGTACAGTTTTGGGACTTAAAATTAATCAAGATAAAATATTGATTTTACCTAAAGGTTTATCCTCAGCAGAAGAAAAAGAACTCAAAGAAAAAAAAAAACAGGATTTAAAACAGAAGGGAAGGTAAGATACTTGGTATCTACCTAACAAAGAGAAATAAGGATTTATTTCAAAATAACTATGAAAAGTTGTGGAAAGAATTAAAGAGAGATATGAAAAAGTGGTCAAAATTAACCTCTCAGTCCTGGGAAGAGTAGCTGTTATTCAAATGAATATCCTTCCTAAATTCATGTATTTGTTCCAAAACCTTCCAAGTATATCTGATGAAAAGTGCTTTGAAAAGTGGCAAAAGGAACTATCCAGGTTTTTATGGGAAGGAAAGAGAGCAAGAATCAGTTGGAAAGTGTTAACGGACGACAAAATTAAGGGAGGATGTGCCTTACCCAATTTCAAATTGTATTATTACGCCTCTTGTTTATGTTGGCTCGAAGAATGGGTAAAGTTAGATAATGAAAGATTACTAAGTCTAGAAAGCAATAATTTGAAATTATTACCACACTTTTATGTGGTATAATAAACTAAAAGATAATAGAAACTTCAATCACCATCTTATAAGAAGAACTCTCTTAAAAGTATGGACAAAGATCAAAGACCAATTCTATAAAAGAAATCCCTATGTGGATATCTACACAGGAAGGTTGCTTCTACAGAAGCAAAAATAATAATGAACCCTGGATAAAATACAAAGATATATTAAAACAGGAAAAAAACTATGATTGTAATATGAAAACTATAGACCAAATGTGCAACGAAAAGCTAAGTTACAATTGGTTCCTCCACAAACAATTAACAGAACAGTTCAAGATAGACGAGAAATTTGTAGGAATGACTAAGGAAAAAAATTAGATAAGATATTTATGGATGGAGGAATAGGACATATAGCCAAATACTGTAAGATATTAAAGGGGAGAACAGGAACAGGAAACAATTAAACATACAATGATAAAGTGGGCACAAGACTTTGGGAAATGTATAAATCTAGAATATTGGGAAAGGACGTGGCAAGTCACGAATAAGTTTACGTTATGTGAAAACTAGCAAGAAAATTTCCTTAAAATGATGTATCAATGGTATATATCTCCTTCAAAGCTCAATGCTATATACAAAACAGGGAAAATTAATTGCTGGAAATGTCAGAAACCAGAAGGTACCTTTTTTATATTTGCTGGAAATGCCAGGAAGCACAAACATATTGGAAAAGAATACAGCACCTGATGATGGAGATATTACAGATAAGACTACCATTGAATCCTTAGTTGTTTCTGTTAAACATGACATGTATATGGACACCAAAATTGAAAAGAAATATGCGTGTATTATACTATATATGGTCACAATGGTGAGAATTTTATATTGGGGGGGGGGGGAATCTAATCTCAACTAATGAAGAATGGATAATGAAGTTAAGAGAAGCCATGGACATGGATATCCTGACAGCGATCATGAGAGAAAACCCAAAACAAAACATAGAAGAAGACTGGATCTGACTTAAGATTTTTGATAAAAAAGAGGGATAAATTTGGACCAAACAAACAATTGAAAAATCAGTCAAAAGTGAAATAATTGAATTAAAAAGAAGAAAAAGATAACTATTAGCATTTAAATGGTAGGAAAAGATATTAAATACTATGAGCATGAAAGACAGGTTTAAAAGAAAGAGTTAACAGATAAGAATTGACACTGTATTTTACAGATAACCATGTAATATAGAGGCCTGATCTCCGAAGGGATACATTGAGAAAATCATGAATCCTCTCTTAGAGAAAGTGACTACTACAATTATTCAGGAAGTTAATGTATAGATGATAATTATGAATATTTGGAAACTCAGTAGTTATTTTAGTGTCACATGTTTGTTTATGTGTTTATGTATATGCAGTTGTCATGTTTATGGCATTTTTTTGTTTTGTTTGTTTTTATAGTTAATAAATTTAATTAAAAATCATTTATAGATGGGTGGCTCCCCAAGTGTAATCATACCAAGAGAAATAAAACTGAACTGGTTTGGTTTAGTTTTAATCATGGTTATGGCTGGACATGTCAAAAACAAAAATGAAGCTTTCAGTAGCTTCAGGGAGAAAAATGTTTGTGTACAGATTGGGCATACATTTTTACTTGTCAGTTTTCTGTATGATTTATTTTGGAAAAAATCTGTTGTATTTTTAATAGCATGTTTCTTCTCTAACAATGTGGTGAGATCCATGCTCCCTTCCTGTTCTTTCTTAGTGAGGACTATTTTGAGATGCATTAATCAGAGGGTTATGTACAAGGGTTAGTGCAATGATAATTTAGAATATGTATTAACGGTAAGCTTCTCATGTTCACTCTCATTGCCATTGTAGTTGCCAGAGTTGGAAGTACCAGTGGCCTCTTAACGCTATACAGCTATAGTGCTGTGATTGCACTTTAACTGCCATGGCAACATCATGTGGAATCCTGGGATTTACAGTTTAGGGAGAGGTCTTTAGAATTCTCAGCCTGAGAGCTCCTGTGCCTCCTTAAACTACGAATCCCAGGATAACATAGGAATCAGCCATGACGGTTAAAGGGGGAGTTATATGCTATAATTTTGTAGAATGAAGGGACCTTTGGTCAAGTTGTTTGCTCATCTAAGATGCCATAATTAGCCCCAACCAACAGCAGCTTTGAAGGTGCTTAGAGATCCTCTCACCAGTCTCAGGGGAGGCAGCTGTCAGGAGCTGGGGATCACATTATTGTTTTTTATCCTCCTCCTCCTCCTCCTCCTCTCCTTTTCCCAAAACTAGGACTTAGAGTGACTTACAATATTTTAAAAAAACCAGTACAATTAAAAGCATGCATTGGTCCCTTAGGAGACCTTTGGGGGGTGGTGTGGTGTCACCCTTATTTATTTATTTATTTATATACACAAGGTAGGTTTTTTTTTGTTTTTAACAGGAAGTGACTTGAAGTCAACTTCTAGTTTACGTTCTTTTGTAAAGAAGTGCTGTATGGTACCTGGAATTTTCCAGCTCTGCACAGTGACAAAATTGCTCCCATACCACATAAGGGCTATGTGAGACACAAAACATCCCCCCCCAATTTTTGGATTAAAATATATATATAAAAATATATATTTAAAATAGTAATGGAGTGAGGAGACCTTGGGGGCTTCAGAGTGGTCTTGGAGGTCACATATCTCCACCCTGTCCTATCTTATTTATTTTAATTAATTCTGGAAGGTGTCTTGGAGAAAGGAGAAAGGCAACATATAAATAAAGTACCGTAAATTAAATAAATACATAAAATAAAATAACTAGAGATGTTAGGGTTTCATACAGGGCCTTATTCAAAGTATATTTTCTACCACTAAATTATATGCCTTCCCTGTAGTAGTACAAGAGTAATGCCATCTGTGTCCAAAGTTCTAAACCTATTTTGGGAATAGAATTGATAGCTCCTTCAAAGTTTGGACTTAAAGATTTGGCCTTTCTGTGTCAGGGGGGTCACCACCATCTCACTCACATGGAAGATACCAGCCATCATTGCTAGCAATATGATGGACGTGAACAAACACAGATGGCTGATTTCCATAGATTTATTCTCAGGGTGACCTAACTGCATATTGGTTCTTGTAATAATTTCTAAACTAAGCTGTCTTTAGTGCTGTATGCTGTATTAAACTGACTACATTTCCTTTGTTGTCCAAATACACTGTCCTGATTAAATTTTAGAGATTGTTCTTGTTTTGTTTGCATGTCAGTTTGGTTACAAAAAGCATATACAGCATATACAGTGGTGAAAGTGCTTTTCAACATAAACAGATACTTTATGTTTGTTGTTTGGGTCTGTGTTAAAAATCTTATACATTATTTTCCTCTCCATCAGCCATATAGTCTTGATGTTGGCAGATGATATGGCCTGTAACCCGCGAAATCCAAGCCCAGCTACTGTGTTTAGTCACAAAAACATGGAATTGAATGTCTATGGAGATGACGTGGAAGTGGATTACAGAAGCTATGAGGTTAAGTATTGAGAAAATTCTGAATACAACATTGCCACTTGGTAGGACAAGTGATTATTGACAGGCTACATTCAGAATGTGGTCTCTGCAACCACCTTTTCTTGTTAATAGATGGATATTCTAATAAAATTCTACTGACTGGTCCTCCAAACTCTTAAATTATTGACTCAATAATTATATCAGCATATTTTTGTAATAGATATGAACTTTGAAAGAAGCTATTACCTCTGCAGGATTGCTATACAGAAAATGTTTATAACTTTGTAATAAATATTTTCAGATGTCCAGAGTAAGTAGCATTTGTAAATAGTAGTTTACTGTATATACTCATGTCTAGATAACTTCATGCATATATCAAGGGCAGGTTTTGGGACCAAAATTATGGATTTTGGTATGACACGTGGATAAGTTGAGGGTCATGCCACAGAGAGGGGAAAGTGCCAGCACTGCCTCAGGGGCCCCTCCGCTACCACCATTTCCACACCCAGGCATTAAAAAAGGCCTTTCGCCACTCTACTCAGAGAAGGGGATAGTCTCTTTCTCTTTCTCTCTTTTTCTTAATAAGAGTCAATACTGTACCTTAACTTTTATGGAAAAAGGACCCATCTCCTTCTCTGAGTAGAGCGGTGAAAAGTGAGAGCTTAGTCCATCCTGGAAGAACCCAAAAGAAGCACCAACACCCTCTACTCTCTTGGTGAAAGGGCCAAAGAGCTGTCATTGCAACTATTTTCTTGCCCAGGCACTCAAAAAGCCCAGAAGTGGTGCCATGGCAGAGATCGTAGAGGGGGGTCAATGCTTATTTTAGGTTCTCCAGATGGACTAAGCTCTCACATTTTGCCCCTCAACTCAGAGAAGGGGATGGTTCCTTTTTTGGCAAGAGTTAAGGTACAGTACTTACATTGACCCATGGATAAGTCAACCCACATTTTTTGAGTTGATTTTAACCAAAATTTCTAGACTTTAGTACATAAACAGTACAGACATGTTCTTTATTATATTTCCTTCATATTTCATTAAAAATGAGTGAGAATAATAGTATTCAAGAATCAGTCTCCTAAGAGCATATTATATTAGCCTTGAAAATAAGTCATAAGAATTTCTAACCCACATGTATATCACCCAATAATTTTAGAACATTACCATTTGGAAGAAGAGGAAGCAGAACAAGCAGCAGCTCTCTGTCAGTTAACATTTTTCTATGCTTATCTGCAGGACTTGATTCTCTTTCTTTCTAGACAATGTGGCAAAGGGCTATTTGATAAGCTTATATTATGTTATATTTTAAATAATATAGACATAAAGGGTTCAAAGTACAGTTTACTTCTTTATAAGGTGTCAGGCCTCAGTTATTATTTTATCACACAAGTAATTCCTAACTGATTTAAAATCTTAAATTAATGTCTGTATTGGTTTCAGATAAAGATGGAAATTTGGGAGGTGATAACTCTTAGGTTTATTGACTTCTCTTGAAGCAAGAATCTGTTATTGTTCAATATAAGGCAAAAGTAGGAGCTCATTCAAAATTACATACAACATGAAGAAATAATTTGGTAATGAGAGCATTTTAGGCATCGCAAGTGCTCTGATAATAACATTTATTCTGCTAAATGATTTTGGCTAATGGAAAGTTAATCAGTGATGTGTGTGTGTCTTGCATGTCATAGAGTTACCTAGGACATTGCATATGAAAGTCGTCGTTCTTTCTGTTGCTTATCATGGGCACAGTTATCAAGTTTTGGTATGTCTTTTAGAGATATTGTACAGGTATTTGCAGTCTATGAGCAAACATCTTCTTGATGCATGAATTAGAAAACAATCTTCTGTAGGAAGGTATTTTTAGGAGAGTTGATCTGTAATAATGTGTGTGTGGAGATTTTGGTTTCTACTAATAGCTGTCACAAGTCTGATTATGAGCACTTTTTCAGCCTTATAAATCTGTATTCAGAATTAGCAGATGTGGTGTTTCATAGATGTTTTTATTCTCAGTTGCTGTCCAGATGGACAATCTCTCCTCAGATATTCCAGTCATCAGAATCTTAATTTCCCAGAGTCTCTCAGATTCTTTTAAGCTTTATTAAATTATTAACATTTTGCCATGGTAACGCATAGTGATGTTTCTGGGTAAGCAAATGCGTAGATCAGTTCACATAGATAAAGCCACAGAATGTGACAGGTGTTCAAATTAATAAATGCATATTAGGAGAACTGGAATGGTAGTAGGCAGATATTGTAGGTTTCTCTAATAAATGTTACTCCTTGGTAATACAAAGTATGTAAATTACTGGATGACACCCCCTTTTCCCCAGCCTGGTGTCACAGAAATCTTGCAATGGACTCCACTCTGTCAATCTTTTAATGAACTGCACTAGGCATTTGTGCATATTTGGATGGTTCTTTTCAAGATCTCTGTCAGAGGGTATTAAATGTAGGTGGTATGATAAAGAAGTTGTTATTTATAATTTTTGTGGGGGTTTTCAGGCTATGAGTCTGTGTTCTAGAAGAGTTTATTCCTGACATTTCACCAGCAGCTGTGGCTGGCATCTTCAGAGAATGCTGGCATGGAAGAGAGTGCAGTATATATACTGTTGGTTGAGAGGAAGTGATTTACATCTTGATCTGTGTATTGTTCTGTTGTTGAAAGGCAGGGCCTCAGGTTGTCTATTTTCTTAATGATCCATTGTCTGCTGGGAACCCCCCCCCCCTCACCCTTTTGTAGGGTCTTGATTTTGGTGTTTTTCAGGACTAGTAGCCAAATTTTGTTTACTTTAAGGGTTTCTTCTTTTCTGTTGACGTTGTCCAAGTGTTTGTGGATTTCAATGGCTTCCCTGTGCATTCCAACCTGGTAGTTGTTGACATGGTCCAGAATTTCAGTGTTTGCAAAGAGTATTTTGTGCCCAGGATGGTTTATAATGTATTCTGCTACTGCTGATTTTTCTGGCTGACCTAGTCTGTAGTGTCTTCTCATCTTCCTTGATTCGTGTTTGAATCCTGAGTTTGGTGGTCCTAATGTAGACTTGTCCACATCTGCATGGTATGTGGTAAACTCCTGTGGCCATGAGAGGGTCTCTCCTGTCCTTCGCTGAGCAAAGCATTGGGTGGATTTTCTTGGTCGGTTTGTAAACCATTTGGAGGTTGTGCTTCCTCACCAGTTTCCCTATTTTGTCTGTGACCCCTTTGGGTGGTTGTTTGTTTTCACTCTG
Source organism: Phrynosoma blainvillii (assembly GCA_026167975.1). Classification (NCBI taxonomy): domain Eukaryota; kingdom Metazoa; phylum Chordata; class Lepidosauria; order Squamata; family Phrynosomatidae; genus Phrynosoma; species Phrynosoma blainvillii. The sequence goes on from JANUYF010000004.1 coordinate 208,116,341, forward strand.
GGTCTGGTAGCCCTTCTGATGTCTGAGATAGAGTAACCATTAGCCTGTAATCTAGGTGCTTCAATTCATCTTCCAGGAAGTGGGGTTCACAGATCCTTTTTGCCCGGTCTACCAGTGTTTTTATTGTACTTCTTTTTTGTCCTGGGTGATGGTTGGAGTTCTTGTGTAGGTATCTGTATGTGTGTGGTTTCCCCCCCTATATACTGTGTAGCCCAAACGTTGGTTTGGTTTGTGGATGACCAGGACATCCAAGAATGGCAGTGTTCCTTTCTTTTCTTTTTCCATCGTGAATTGGATGTTCGGGTGGATGTTGTTCAGATAGTTCAGAAACATGGTCAGATCTTCTTCTCCATGACTCCAAATGGTGAAAGTGTCATCCACATATCAGAATGATGTTGTGGGCTTTTTTGGTGCTGTTTCCAGGGCTTGCTTTTCGAAGTGTTCTATGTAAAAGTTTGCTATCATGGGGCTCAGAGGGCTTCCCATGGCTACCACATCTCTCTGTTCATAGAATCCATTGTTCCACTGGAAGTAGCTTGTGGTGAAGCAGTGTTCGAACAGGACTGTGATGTCTTCTGGAAAAATTTGTCGGATGAATGCCATGATGTCCATTATCGGAATTTTGGTGAACAAGTATGTCTCTGGGTTTGAATTCAAGGTTGTTTATTTTTTCTATGAAGTGAGCTGAGTCCTTGATGTAGTGGGGGGTTTGCCCTATATGGGTTTATTATAATTGTTTGGCCAGAAACTTGGCCAAATCATATGTGGGGGATCCAATGCTGCTCACTATGGGTTGGAGTGGAATGGAATCCTTGTGGATCTTGGGACGTCCATACAATCTTGGTGGGAGAGCCTCAGATTTGCATAAACTTTGGTGTGTGTGACTGAATTGAGGAGTTTTTCATCAAGGTGTTTGTTTTCCTGGTGATTTTGTTGGTTGGGTCTTGTTTCAGTTTTTTGTATATTGCAGGATCCAGGAGTTCCTTGATTTCTTGTTTGTATTGTTCTGATTACTGTGGCATTGTCTTTGTCTACTGGGAGAATGATGATTTCTGGGTCTGAATTGAGGTCCTTATTGGCTTTTCTTTCTTTTTTGGTTGTGTTGCTGGGTGGTGGTTTTGTCTTGTACAGAATCCTTGCTGTTTCTCCTCTTATCTCTTCCGCTTCCTCCTCTGGGAGATGGTGGATGGCGACTTCAACCTGGGCAATGATGTCTTCACAGGGATTCTTATGGTGGTAACTGCAAGGTTGCTTCCTTTGGCCAGGATGGATGTTTCTTCTTTTGAAAGTTGCTGCACTGTCAGATTGATGATGGTTCATGATGCGTCCAGTGAGGGTTTCAGCTGGTGCTTGTGGCATTTGTTGAATTTTTGTTTCTCTCAACCAATAGTATATATACTCCACTCTCTTCCATGCCAGCATTCTCTGAAGATGCCAGCCACAGCTGCTGGCGAAAGGTCAGAAATAAACTCTTCTAGAACACGGCCTCATAGCCAAAACCCCACAAAAAACAATGGATGCTGGCTGTGAAAGCCCTCGACTTCACAAGTTGTTACTTCTCTACCCTTAGGTTACTGTGGAAAACTTTTTGAGAGTATTAACAGGCAGAATCCCAGCAAGTGCACCTCGCTCAAAGCGTCTTCTTTCTGATGACAGAAGCAATATTCTGATATATATGACAGGTATTTGTATTTTTCTCAGCACGCTGCATGGTAATCACTACAATACATTTAAACACTGTCTGTCACATTGGCGTATTAGATTCGAAGCTATATATTTAATCTTCCTGCATGGCTTCACTTCCAAATAGTGTTTGTTAAGCTTAAGAAGGCAAAGGGTGATGGTGGACTACAAAAAACAGACAAAGAAACCTAAACCTATTTTGTTGTGTCATGTCATATTCTTGGTTGAACATGTCAAAAATCTAGAAAAAAGTATTTAGAGAAACATTACCAAAATACTGATTTTTTTTAAGCACAGAAAGTTTAATGTAGCATGTATCAATGAACTGGAAATCTCTTGTTAATCTGCATAGGTATCTATGAGCAATGTTAACGACCATGCATGTGATGTGTGTCAGGGCCCATTGCTTGTCCGCCTACTTGTTTAAACTTTTTGTTAAAAATTTAATAAATATAATGTAAAATAAACATTTTTTAAAGCATGCCATTTTGTTTTTCCTCACAAGGTCATGGTGGGAATGGCTTCTTGAAATTTCAGGATTCTGAAGAAATCACAAATGTAGAACTTGCAGATGCCTTTGAACAAATGTGGCAGAAAAGGAGGTACTCTTTTATCCCTGCGTCTCTGTGACTAAGTATATGGAAATTATAGGCATACATACACACCTCTGTCTCCTCTGGTTTATCTAAAAGTGATTACAAGTGGTTATTTGTAATTCTGCTGCTTCAAACCATTTTGGACCCGGTGAGAAAAAATGGGAGTATTAATTTTCAGTGAATAGAGTTGTTATTCTCTTGTAGTTCCTTTCCTTTGATTTCATTGGACCAGGAATGCACTCATGTTTTCATTAATAACACTAATTAATACACTACATTTCTTAAGCAGAAACTGTGGTGCTATGTATGGAACTCTTAATTTTACTAGCTTTTGCATAATAATATTAAATTGCATTGTTATTGTACAAGAGTTGCAGTTTTTCTAAGCACAACAGATCTACATACACATTTTTTTTTAAAAAATTAATAGTTAACAAAGATGATTAGTGGAGTTAGTTTCAAATGGAATCACTGACATCAAATAAAAGTGAGAGCTTGAATTCTTCAGGCTACAATCCTGTACACATTTGCTTATTTTTGAGAAAATGTGTCACAGGATTATGTTTTTAAACACTTTGTAATTGTTAATTTCACTTTGGAAAGTCAGGTGATTGTAAAGGTGGGTGCTTTGTGTTATGGTTCTGTTAAGCTCACATTTATTGTATTTCTATAGCTTTTTAATATTACACACACACATACGATCACACATACACATGGATTTATACCAAGTGTAGGCAACCTTTCCCCTTTAAGGGCCGAGGGACTTCAGCTCCCAGAATCACAGGAGCTATTGGCCAACATGGGACTATTGGCCAACATGGCTGAGGCTTCTGGGAGCTGAAGTCCCTCGGCCCTTAAAGGGGAAAGGTTGCCTACCCCTGATTTATACCATATAGTGCAAGATAGTTTGTATTTCCCTATGTAGAAACCTTACTGTATTGTACTCTGCTTTGCACGCTTGCAGTGGCCTATGGCTGTAAGCAATAAAATTTTGACTGAATGATATTGTTACTTTACAAGTGTCATTGTCTCTCATTGTTGGCTATACTGCCTAGGATTCATGGGAGTTGCAGTCCAACAGTGTGTGAAGAGCTGGACTTTGCCCACATCTGCATTAGAGGGACTTAGAGCTTGTCTACATGGATGATTTGCCCCTAATTTCCCCTGGGCTTGCTTGTGTCCTGTTTACATGGCACAGGGCCAAAAGTCCAACTCGGGTCTGAACTGTCTTCATGACAGCCGCACCCAGTTCGGGGCTTCCTCCCCCTAACCTGCATTTAAATAATTCATCTTTTGCTCTGGGTTTTTGGTTCTCTTTGCAGCAATGATATCATTTCATCTGTGGTCCCTGCGAGATGCCCAGCACTGCTGCTGCAGTCACAAATCACTTTCAGGTCAGAATGAGGTGCTCAGCATCGATAGTGTGGCTGGGCGCCTTGTTTTGACCTCAGCAGTGGTGCTGGGTGACAAATGGAGGCAGAGTAGGAAGGCAGTCCCCTGTTGTCCCCTACGAAAGCTGAAAACCTGCAGCAAAAATTAGCAGTTAAGGCGTGAATTCAGGGCCAGAATACTCAAGGAGGGGGCAACTGGGAGTATTCTAGCAAGTGCAGACCTGCCCTGGGATCATTTCTAATACTTGATAGTTGTGGAATGATTAAAATGTTCAGCATTATGAAAAGTGGCCCAGAATGAGAAAAAAATGCTTATTTCTTCCCAGGTACAACGAGTTACTGTTTATCATTGACACATGCCAAGGTGCATCCATGTATGAACGGTTTTATTCTCCAAATATAATGGCTTTGGCGAGTAGCCAAGTTGGAGAAGACTCACTTTCGGTGAGTATATATCTTTTGGTACCTTCATTAATGATATCCAGGGCTGCATCTGCACTGCAGAAATACTCCAATTTGACACCACTTTAACTGCCAGGGCTGAGTGCAATGGAATTTTGAGAACTGTAGTTTTGTGAGACATTTAGCCTTCTCTGTAAGAGAGCTCTGGTGCCACAACAGAATACAATTCCCAGAATTCCATAGCATTGAGCCATGACAATTAAAGTTCAACTGGATTATTTCTGCAGTGTGGATACAGCCCACGTGAAGGGAGAGCTTGGGCAACTTAACTTTTTTATGCCAGCAGGGGGATTCTGAGAGGTTTAGGCCAAAAACTTCTGCTTTTAAGGATCAAAGTAAACAGGATAATAGAAGTACTTGTTTTTCATCTAGGTTTAAACACTAAGTTAAATTAGCAGATAATAATAATAACAATAATAATATTTGAAAAGCAACATATTGGTACTTCAGAGCAATAGAGGAAAGACTGCTGGGAGATAAGGAGGATATACAGAAAGCAGGACTGTGTCATGAGCAATAGAAGAGATTAGCGGGAACAGCGATAGATGAGATAATTTCTTTGATTGGTGGAAGCATTCTTAGACGCTTGTCTTGCCCAATTTAGCTGAAGCCATGTAATGCAGAGACATGTAATTGTACTATGCATGTATGTCTTTACAACTATGTATTATTTAATATGTGAATGTGTGTATATATGTGTATAGACACATATTATGTAATGTGTGTATACACATTGTGTAATATATCTATACATTAATAGAAAATAATAGGAGAGCTTTTTAAGAAAATACTTCATAAAAAGAGAAAACTCTGCTAAAAGGACTGTGTCTCACTTGGAGGTGCCTTTGGGAACATAGGGCCATTTGATTTCTTATTCTAGATTGTTCAAAATCCTAAAATAACAATATTTAAAGAAAGGGCGAGAGATCTGTTAGATATTTTAATCTCCTGGGAGTTTGAAATATCTAACAGATCTTTCTCCCTTTCTTAGGCGCTTAATGCTTTTCTGTAAAGAGAGCTTTTATTTCCTTTTGGAAGGAAACTGTAGGCTTCTTTTTCAATCTGGGAATGCATATATTGATAGCAGCTGCACAAAAAGAGACTCTGGGCCTTTACAGACTGCCAGAAATAGTGCAAATTGAGGCCACTTTAACTGTCCTGGCTCAGTGCTAAGGAATCATGGGAACTGTAGTTTATTGTGGCACCAGAGCTCTCTGACAGAGAAGGCTCGGTGTCCCAGAAAAAAATACAATTCCCATGATTCCCTAGCACTAAGCCAGAACAGTTAAAGTGGCCTCAATTTGCACTATTTCTGGCAGTCTGTAAAGGCCTTCTGTAAGCAGGTTTAGTGTGCAGAGGAAGAAGTTCATGTCGTTATTATTGTTATAATTATTATCAATTTATATCCTGCATTTCTCCCAAAATTGGAACTCAAGATGGCTTACATTTAAAAAAAACAATAAACAATACAGCTAAAACCATATAAAAAAGTGAACATTAAACTGGGATGAACTGTGGACGATATAAAAATTATTTTACACCACACTTAAAAAGATAGAATACCCTTAAAAGATAAAAAGCAATTTAAAGAGTTCAGTCTAAAAACAATACATCACTCTCAGCCCGTTCTTTAAAAATTATCCATTTTAAAAGCTTATTAGAAGAAGAAAAGAAGAAAAGAAGTCTTTGCTCAGTGATTGAAGGACAGCTGGGAAAGAGTTCCAGAATCTAGAGCCGTGTTGGTGAATCTGTTGCACGCATGCCCGCTCTGGCAAGCGAAGCCATCTGAGCGGGCACGCGGCCATGGAGGTCTGGGTCAGGGAGTTGGAGGGGCAGGAAGGTGCGTGCGGCCAGCCCAGCTCTTTGTTGTAGCCTAGAGGGGTGGTGCGCGGCCTTTCCGCCCTGAAGCCCCACCTCTTTTACTCAGAAGACCCGCCCTTCCCATTTTCAAAGAACCCCCATCCCCTGGCCAGACAGCCCTCCGGCTCCCAAGGTAGAAGCTTTTCCCAGATCCTGGCAGCAAGGTTTCTCCCGGGGACTCTTAGTTGAGTGGCTCCTTTAGGTTGTTGTGTGCCTTCTGGCCCTTTCTGACTTAGGAGGATGCTATCCTGGGGATTCCTTGGCAAGATTTCTTCAGAGGAGCTTTTGCCCTTGTCTTTTCCCCAAAGCTGAAAGAATGTGACCTAACCAGGGTTGTATTTGTTGTGTGCCTTCCGGCCCTTTCTGTCTCGGGGGACGCTATCATGGGGTTTCCTTGGTAAGGTTTCTTCAGAGGAGCTTTTGCCCTTGTCTTTTCCCCTGAGGCTGAGAGAATGTGACCTACCCAGGGTTGTGTTTGTTGTGTGCCTTCCAGCCCTTTCTGACTTAGAAGGATGCTATCCTGGGGTTTCCTTGGCAAAGTTTCTTGAGGGGAGCTTTTGCCTTACCTTTCCCCCTGAGGCTGAGAGAGTATGACTTGCCCAAAGTCACCCAGTGGGTTTGTTGCCTAAGCAGGGAATCGAATCCTGGTCTCCTGAGCCATAGCCCAACATTCAAACCACTACACTACATTGGTTCTTGTTGGCCATATAGCAAAGTACAGTAACATCCAAAATCCACATAATAGTGATATTCAGCTATGGGTTGTATCGGCACTGCAGAAAATCCAGTTTGGCACCACTTTAACTGCCAGGGCTGAATGCTGTAAGATGCTGGGATTTGTAGGTTGGTGAGATATTTAGCCAGAGAGCTCTGGTGCCATAATAAACTACAATTCCCTAGCACTAAGCCAGGGCAGTTAAAGCAGTCTCAGACTGGATTATTTCTGCAGGATGTTTTGGACCTCTGACTTCAGCTGTGGTCCCGCCCCCTGAAAGTCCTGCCCCCAGCACCTGATGACTCCCGGTGACACCTGGTGTGGGAACGCTACTGAGGTTGGGCACTCGGTCTTGAAAAGGTTCGTCAACACTATAGAGGCAACCACCAAGAAGGCCCTCTCTTGCATCCCTGCCAACTGTGCTTGTAAGACTAGAGAAGGCCTTTTCTGAATATCTCAAGGCCTGTGCAGGCTCAGGGCCCAAGCACTACTCGCTCCATACATTAAAAGAATAAGTGAAAAGGACTGTGGGACTATGTGGGTTAGGGCTATGTCTACTGGTAGTTATATCTTTCCCCATCCACACATTCAGAGCCTGTTGGAAAGAGTGGCACATACAGACTAATGCATTTACACAGAGCCCTTAGTGCAAGAGTGGAATCCTAAGTAAATCAGGTCACACTCTCATATGGAAGCGTTTTCTGTGTATATGTTGATAAGCATATTCTGATATGTTTTGAACATGCAGAGGGTGCATGAGGAGGGGGGCATGGCTACTGATGTTCCTGCTGAACCTGTGATTCTAGCCTCTCTATTTTCTCCCTCCTCAAACAAACACATCCTAAACAACAAAAAGGAGTGGAGATTTCCTTGTGCAACAAATGTGATAATTGCTTACCAGACAAAAGATATAAGAGACCCTACAGCACACCTCTGATGACAGACTGATGTGTACATATTGCTCAGTGTATGTGTTTGTGCTTCCCTCTTGCACCACAGTGTGTGCCCAGGTTCCCAAGGGTGCCAGAACCAGCGGCATTTCCATCTGAGTGCCAAAATTGTGACAGTTCATATCCAGGCTGCTCTTATCCCCAGATGGGGGATTATTTAAATATGAAATTCAATTGAATCTGGACTATTATATATAGCCAAACAATGCTTTTCATATTCAAGAAGATATCCTCAGAATTGCAGGGAGGTTGGATGGGTTGAATTCAAGAGAAGAGCTGGCAGTATCTGCTGGACTTAATCCCCTCTTCCACTGTCATTCCCATTCCCTCGAGTGTTTTGTCTTATTTAGATTGTGAACCTGAGGGCAAGGAACTGTCAGATTAACAATTTGTAAACCACTGTCTTTCGTTCTTTGGCTAGTCTTTGTATAATTAGAGCCTTTGTGGCTGAAGCATGCAGTATAAATGCTCTAAACAAACAATAAATAATCCATCAATACATTGTGCACAAGTAGAAAAATATTTTATTATCTCCAAAATAATCATAAAGATGGGTCTTCCAAAACCAAGACCAAAACCATTCAAGACTGATGAAAATGGGGAATGGGGAGCAGGCCAGAATGTAATGAATTCCAGAATGCCTGGAAACCTCAACAGTAGCACTTTTTGTAGCACCATTGTGTAGTCACTGGCATGTTTTAAGCAGTGGGGAAATTAAGAAATATTCTGTGCAGACAGTTCAACAGGCACATCGATATGTATGAAGTGATTGTTTTATATTTCACTTTCCAGGATGGCCTTTTAATTATTAGCCATTTGTCTCTCTCATTCTTTGGCCAGTCTTTGTATAATTAGGTTGTACGCAAAGTATAGTTAACAAGCTTTGTATTTACGTAGTTGCCTCTTGCTCATTGTTAAACGCCATTGTTTTTTAATTGCCTACCCAATAATATAGCATATTCAGTAACACTTGTCATGGTGGTTTCCTTTTTTCAGCATCAACCGGATCTTGGAATTGGTGTCCATTTGATGGACAGGTATACATTTTATGTCTTGGAGTTCCTGGAAGAGATTCATCCAGCTAGCCAGACCAATATGAATGACCTTGTAAGTACTAGCTCATTTGGTTTATTGAGTGTTTACATAGCAATGTCTGCAAAGCTGTTGCATTTAACTTACAGTCCTTTAAACGGTCCCCCCCCCTTCAGTATTGTAGAAGCCTGAAGGATATGCAATTAAATATGTCTTCTGATAGAACTGTCTTCATCACCAGAAAGGGTGAAAGTGGTGATTTTCTTCCTTTCAGCCTCTACCCTGTGTATTCTTGAAGTCTTGTCCAGAAGGCTGGTCTTGTTGTGGATCAGATCGGAAGTCATACAAAGTGAATAATGTCTTGACACTCAGACAAACATCTGCTCACACAACAAGGAATTTTGCCATCAGGGAGGTTTGCGTTATTCTCCCTGCCCTGCTTTCCAGCCTTGAGACTGAGAAGCATTGTTCAGGTTCTCCTTATTTTAGGTTCAAATTCAGCATTCTCTTTGTTGTACTGCTATAGAAACTTTTCTTTTTTAGTCATGGAATCTTGGCAATAAAGCTATGCTTTGCTTTACCATCTTGTACAAAGCAGTTTAGGAAGCTGTCAGTTCATTACATGTAATAATTACCTTCTAGTTTAATTGTAAAAATGAAAGATGGCTTTGTGGATGCTACAAAATAGATGTTTCAGTTCCTCCATCAAATTGGAACTCTCATTAGCCCACTGTTGCCAGTGTATTGATTATTGTATATACTCATGTATGTCTAGAAATTTTAGGTTCAAAATGGACCCCAAAAACATGGGTCAACCTATCCATGGGTCAAGGTAAATACTGTACCTTAAGTCTTATCAAAAAAGGAACTATCCCCTTCTCTGAGTTAGAGTGGAAAAAAGTGAGAGCTTAGTCTGTCCTGGGAGAACCTAAAAGAATCACTATCCCCCTCTGCTCACTTCACTGCCATGCCACTTCTGGCCTTTTTGAATGCCTGGGTGGCTTTCTCTCAGTGGAGTGCTGAGAGGGTAGAGGTTGTTATGCTTCTTTTAGGTTCTCTTGGGATGGACTAAGATCTCACCTTCTGGTGCTCTACTCAGAGAAGAGGATGGTTACTTTTTTAAAATAAGAGTTAATACTGTACCTTAACTCTTGTCTTTACATCTTTTTGGACATGTGTATGTTTTCATAACCCTGCCCAAGGCTGGTTGCCTCCCTCACACATCGCACAGCCACCATTTACTGTAGTTTCCTCTTCATCCATCCAACCTTTAGAGTGAGCAAAAACATTTATGCTTTCCATAATTTTGTAAATGTTTTGGCATTGTTTTCCTTTGCTTTGTTCTTTACATCCTTTGTTACATACTTCTAAGTTTTACCCTTGACCTATCAACGGCTTTATCTTAAAAAGACATTTGCAAGTCTGGAAAGTGGGTTGTGTTTTTTTTTTTGTCTGAGCAAGAGATTTCTATGCACATTGACATGCACGTGCACAGTACATTCGTGTCTTATATTGCAGACTCCAGGTATAGACCTTAGCCTTGCTGTGATGCAGTTCAGATGGTATGAGCAGTACCTGTGTGTGTGTGTGTGTGTAAAACATTAAATCTCCAACTGCAGTTTTTAAGAAGGCACAAGGAACTATGTAATAGCATCTATCAGTATTTTGCCTAAGGAGACTGGTGCAACCTTATTGCTAGATAAGATGGCATTAATTTTGCAATAAGCAGCCTACGCTGACAGATTGGTAGTGACACGATCAGCGACTAACATTCAGCCTTCTTACTACCAAGAGAATGAAGCTTTTATTTTTAAATTGCAACCAAATGTTGGCCTAACAGAGTGCAAGTCTGGGAAATGAGTATGAGAGCAAGACGTGTACCAGGATAAGAAACTGATCTTGCCATTTTGAATGAATTTGGCTGGTACATTTTTTAGTCTGTGCAATTTGTTGGCTTACTTGGAATCAACAGCAGTTATAAGTATGTGAACAACCATCTGGGAGATTGGATGAAATGGATCAATCAGTTAGAAATTCTAGTTTAGAATCTGCTAACGGACTAACAGATTTCAAAGCACTTATCTTCAAATTGCTCTAAATTCTACCTTTTAAAAATATTTAGTAGAATTTAGTAGGAGTGCACTATGTGCACATAGTGGAACTTAAATCTGCATAGGATTGGTAGGCTACCAGTATTTTAGTCCACTCCACATCATTTGGATTCTAGAACTTAATCCTGTGCTTCAATATTTACTTCACTGATTTGAAAATTTGAATTTTCTTTCTCGTTACCTTAGCTATCGACTAAACCATAGTTTGTGATTCCATCTGACCCTATTTCAAACCATGGTATCCTATTCTCGTTAGTTTAGAGAGAAATGATTTGCTTAGTTTCAACAGAACACCAGTTTGTGATTTCTCCAAACTATTACCTGAGAGAAGCATTTAAAATCTTCAATTTGGGGAAGTGGGTGGAGTCATTCTTCAATTCGGTGTATGGTACTAGTGTCTAAACCATGATATGAGAATTGGGCTAGACAATGATACCAGTAAATAAGAATTATTTATGTGCAACTGTTCTTCTAAGTGGGAAATGGTAAATCACTCCAAAAGGACCTGTGTCAGCTCTTCATAATTTCCCTTTGACTGGTTGCAGAGGACTCCAAATGAGAGAAGGAACAACTGAGCTCAGCTAGGAGATCCAGGAGGACTTGAACCAGAAGGTTGGAAGTGATGGGGTGAATTTGGAGACAGGCTTGATTAATGTACTGTTGTCTTTATAGTTTCAGGTGTGTCCTAAAAGTTTATGTGTGTCTACACCTGGACACCGGACAGACCTTTTTCAGAGAGATCCTGAAAATGTCCTGATTACTGACTTCTTTGGGAGTGTACGTAAAGTGGAGATTACAACCGAAACAATTTCTCTGGATCCTAACTTAGCTCCTGAGGAGATCAGGTATTTTTTGTTTGTTTTTCCAAGTTCTCATTTTCACAGTTGAATAAATCACAAATATGGATAAATGTTTTTGAGTGTGTATGACTTTATCTATCTAAGAGAAGACTAAGAATGTTAGTGTGTCTATAAACTGGGTTGTCATTGGTACAAAGCACTTTTAGGTAATGGTACAGGATAGTAGTGTGGTGTAGTGGTTTGAGTGTTGGACTGTGACTCTGGAGACCAGGGTTCAATTCCCAGCTTGGCCGTGAAAGCCACTGTCTGACCTTGGGCACATGCTCTCAGCCTCAGACGAAGACAATGGCAAACCTCCTCTGAACAAATCTTGCCAAGTAAACTCCATTATAGGTTTGCCTTACGGTTGCCATAAGCCGGAAACAGCTTGAAGGCACACAACACACAGACACAGACAGACATACACATAGAGGATGGCACTTTGAATAATTACATGCTTTTTAAATGAATGATTTCCTCCTGTTTAATATTTCTTTAGCATTTATACTCCTGCTGCTCAGGGCCTACAGGGAGGGTGGGGTTGTGAAAATATGGAAGATTTGTAACAGGAAATTTATCTTAGGTAAAACCATCATTTTAATTGCTTCGATCCTCCCTGTCAGTGTAAGCTGTAGTTTGTGCCACTTACCTAAGGCTGCTTTTATTGCTTTCCACTTTGGTTTGTAGTTGTTCTTGAATGATTCTACATTCTTTTTAGCTAGCCAGATTTCTAGGTATTTGACTTTGTTTTTTTACTGAATAGTTTGTAAAATCTTCTAGTTGGGATTCCTCTTTTTTACTCATGTTTTTTGTTAATAAGACCGTTTTCTTTTGATTAATTTTGAAACCCAATATCTTCCCAAATTCCTCCTTAATTTGAAACAGTCTCTTTATTTGCCATTCTGGGTCTTCTAACACAATCGCTAGGTCATCAGCAAAAGCTTCTAATTTATATTCTGGTCTTTAATCTTTGTTACACTTGCTGACATCTTGTCTCAATTTATTAAAGAAAACTTCTAGCACATCTATAAAAAATATTGGGGAGAGAGAGCAACCCTGCCTAGTCCTTTTCCAAATTACAATCTTATTTGTTTTTCTTCCATTTATGATAAATTGTGCTGATTATTCAGCATAAATTTTATTAATCCATGAGCCAAAATTCCTACCTGCTTTCCTCCTTTTTAGTATTCCTAACATACAAGTCCAATTCACATTGTCAAATGCTTTGTCTGCATCTGCAAAGATCAGTTACCTTTTTAATCATTGTTTTTCCCCTGTAATATTCAGTTATGTCTATTATTAGTCAGATATTCTCATTTGTCTTATAGGCAAAAAAACAACACAGATTGATCTTGAATGTATTCTTTTAGAATTTGTTTTAATCTGTCTGCCAAAATTGATGCCATAATCATGTAGTCAGTATTCAGTAATGAAATTGGTCTATAAAAGTGATGGCGAACCTTTAAGAGACTGAGTGCCCAAACTCAGTGGCATTCCTGCACCAGGGGCAACCGGGTACCAGGGGCGGGACTTCTGGGGGGAAAATACACAAGGAAAAAATGGAGGACCTGACCAAATAAAAGTTCAAAAAGTAAAAAAAGCCAACTCATATAAATATTAAATCCATCCTTCTCAGCCCTGCTCAAAATGGAGGACCTTTTGGACATTTAGCCTTCTCTGTATGGGATCTCTGGTGCCACAACAAACAAGAAATCCCAGAATCCCATGGCATGGAGGCAGTTAAAGTGGTGTCAAACTGGATTATTTCTGCAGTATGGATGGCCTCATTACAAACAAAATTATAATTCCTAGAATCCTAACAAAATTACAGTTCCTAGAATCCCATAGCATGGAGCCATGGCAGTTAAAGTGGTGCCAAATTGGATTATTTCTGCAGTGCAATGGTTTGAGCACTGAACTAGGGTGCAAGGAGACCAGGGTTTAAATCCCAACTCTGCCATGGAAACCCACTGGGTAACCTTGGGTAAGTCACATTCTTATCCTCAGGGTAAGGCAATGGCAAAAAATCCCCTGAACAAATCCTGCCAAGAAAACCCCACACCCCACGATAGGTTAGCCTTAAGGTCGTCATAAATTGGAAACGCCTTAAGGTCATCAGGAACAACTTGAAGGCATTCACTCAAACACACACACACACACACACACACACACACAATGCACTCTCTCTCAACCTCAGGCTAGCAATAGCAAACCCGTCCTCTGACAAAACTTGCCAAGAAAACCCCAAGATAGTTTCACCTTAGGATCGCCAGTAACAACTTGAAGGCATTCACTCACACACACACCGCCTGCCTGCTGCCGCCACTTCCTCCTTCTCCCTCCCTCCCTCCCTCCCAGCTCTTACCGTCAGGCAGGCGGATGACTTACAGGCTCACAACAACAACAACAACAAGCATTTAAAAAACAGACAAGGCACACAACAATAACAACAAATATAATACAGGGAGCCAGCATGGTTTTAGTGCGTGATTACAGACACCAGGGCTGGAATCCCAGCTTGGCCATGGAAATCCACTGGGTAACTTTGGACAAGTCACACGCTCTCAGCTTCTGAGGAAGGCAATCATAAACCTTCTCTCAAATCCTGCCAAGAAAGCCCTATACGGTAAGTATGGAGCCAGGGCTATTCAAGTGGTGTCCAACCAGACTGGAAGGCAAACGACACACACACACACACACACACACACAGAGTTCAGACTCCCCTCCCCTCAAGAGACCCCCTGAGACCCCTAAATAAAGGCCTGGGTTCATGTCTCCCTCTTGCCTCGTTTCTTTTCTAGGATGGGGTGCGTGGGAGGAGGGAGGGAGAGAAAGGGGGACCCTGGCAGGCTATCTCTGCCCCCATCTCACCCCAAGGGGAGGCCAGGAAGCCCTCCAAACACACATATTTCCCTCCTCCCTCTGTCTCTTCCTCCCTAATAACTCAACAAAACGGGAGCAGGAAGTGGCCTCATAGAGGGGGAGGAAGAGAAGAGCCATTTTGTGATAGGTTCTCCTTAGGTTTGCCCTAAGTCGGTAAAACCACCTGAAGGCACACAACCCCACCAATCCCACATCTGAAACTCAGCTGTGAATGAAACACAAAGACACAAAAAGACACAATATTTCATGTCAGGTTCAACCCATTGTTTCATTTAACTGGGGCACCCGCCAAACTACCATCCCCAGAACTCCATAGTATGGAGCCACAGCTATTCAAGTGGTGTCCAACCAGATTATTTCTGCAGTGTGGATGCAACCCTCACCTTTTTAAAAATTTCACTTTTTGAATGACGAGTTTTAGAAGTGGATGGTTGTTTTAATAATACACACACACCTTATTTGCCCTTTTAAAACTGATGTGCCTTTTAAACAATGTTTTTTTGCTTGTGAACTGTTGCTGTACCCTGCCTTGGACCATGGGGAGAGGTGGGTAAGAAAGAAATATTGTTGTTCTTGCTGGTTTTGGCAGTGGTGGCGGGAGGGGCAGCTTTGGTTGCAAAAAGGGGAGGAAGGCAGGCTGTGGCTTTTCCAGGCTCTCTTTGGCTGGCATATGGGTGTGTTTCTAGGCTGGGGCAGTGGTGGTAGTGAGAGAAGAAGAAGGAGAAGCAGGAGCAGGACTAGCTGCTCCTTCCCCCCTCGATTTCCCCTTCTTTCAGACAAACTCCGGGTATCGCACCCAAGACTTTTTGTGTTCCACCAGCAATAGTTGTTGCTGCTGCCTGAGGCCATCAAGGATCATTGGTGACGTTGGCAGCTCCTCACCTGCGTTGCCTGGTGTTGGGCTTGGCTCTCTCCTTGCTTCTGGTCCAGGTCTCCTCCCTCGTGGGCTACTAGAAGGGAGGGCAGGTGAGGAGCCCCAACAGTAATGTTCCAGCCTCTAGGAGGCCCTTGGCCAGTGGGACTGGGAAGAGTGGCCTCTGATTTAAGAAGAGGACAGAGGAGGAGATGGAGATCCCAGGGCTGCAGGCTGGAATGAGAGCACTGAGGGGTGCCATAGGAGGTGCCACATTTATCTGCATACCACTTAGCGGACAGGTTCTTCCTTTATCAGGGAGTTCTTCAATGAGTGCCCAGAGGTCTTCTACCGCTACAAGCCCATGTGGCAGGCCCTCCACCCAGACAATGGCGATGGAAGAGGTGGGGCTTCCATCTGAAAGGGCCACACACCACCTCTTGTTGCGGCTCAGTTTTCTGCTGGAGAACCAGGCTGCGGAAAGGAGCCAGGCCAGCCGCGTGCACACTTCCCTGCCCCTCCTTCCTGTGGCTGCCACGTGCCCCCTGACATAGGTTTGCATGCCAGAAATCACATGCAAGCCATGGGTTCGCCAAGACGGGTCTATAATTACCAATATCTTTCTCATCTTTACCATATTTCAGTATCAGTGTGATGTTTGTACTTTTCCAGGTGTCAGGGATCCCTTTGTTTACCACGTCATTCAAAGTTCTCAAAAGAGGATTTTTAATTTCATCTTCAATCATTTTATAATACGAGGCGGTAAATCTATCTGGACCTGGTGCTTTATCCAATTTTAGTTTCCTGATCAGTTGAATTCTCTCCTCAGAGAACATTGCATTTAATAACTTTTGTTGTTCCTCCATTATTTTGCCAATCTTCTGCTTGTCTATATTCATCTATTTCTTCGGGGCTTCATATAATCTGGTGTAGAACTTCAAGAAGGCTTTTCCAATATCTTCCTGTAAGTTGATCATTTTGTCCCCCTCTTTTATTTCTGTAATTGTTTTCATGTCTTTTTATTTTCTCAGCCTGTGGGCTAACCATTTCCCTGATTTATTTGCTGATTCAAACTGTCTTTATTTAATATATTTCATTTTCTTTGCTATTTCTTCTGTGAGGGTTTTGTTCAGTTGTTTCTTCAGCCATTTCAAATTTTTATTTTTATTTTCACTTTCTTTTCTAATTTTTCCATTTGTTGCAGACACTGATGTTTAACCTCTGCAACTCTTTGGATCAACCCCCCCCCCCATCACTGCCTTGCTAGCATCCCAGACAGTCTTTGCCTTTACCTTTTCGAAAGTGTTCTCTAGAAAGTATTGTTCCAGAATTTTTTTGGACTTTTCCAAAAATTTATTGTCATTTAACAACTTGTCATTTAATTTCCAAGTAAATTGTTTTACTCCAGTTTCTAATGTCAGTAAAATAATGTCAATAATGTCTCACCCCAGGAAACATTCCTTGGAAGATGGAGTGCATTGAAAACATGGTTAAGATATAAGGACATATTTAGAAAATCAGGGATAAACAAATATGAGTTAAAGCCTATCGAAAAGCTTGAACAATTAGACTCTAAAACTCATTAGCTTCTCTATATCCAACTAAAATAGAGATTTAAAATGGATGTCAAACTGGAAGATTTTGGAGATGATTCCACGGATTGTGCTGAAATCTTACTAAGTACAGAAGGCAAGAAAACTGCTAGATTATATAAGGTACTAATGAACAGAAAACAAAAAAATGACCTAATTACAGATATGATAAAGTGGGCTGCAGATGTGGGGAGAATAATTGACTTGAGTAGTTGGGAATATGCAAGGAACTAAACAGAAAAATTTACTCAATCACAGGATTTGAAAGAGAACTATTGGAAAATGGAGCAAATATGGCATTTGACCCCATTACATTTTTTTTTTTAAAAAAAAATACTGTCTAAAATAAATGATGGAAATGGAAACAAAAAATTGGATCATGGTTTAATACATGGTGGAGATGTTCAAAATTGAAAACTTTTCGGAAGAAAATTCACAATACGATACAAGAAATTTTGAAAATCAAATTTGAACTTAGACCGGACATTTATCTCCTAAATATGTTAAATAAGATGCCCCTTCAATTAGAGAGAAAATATTGGAGAGTTCTATTATACATGATTTCGGCAGCTAGAATATTGTTAGCTCAAGTGTGGAAAAGACATGAATTACTGACAATAGACAAATGGCTTTTGAAACTATCAAATATGATAGAAATGGGCAGATTAACTACTTGGCTAAATCAAAAAGATGTAGAAAAGAATGAAGAAGAATGGTCTATTGTAACAGAGTATTGCAAAAGAAGATGGCAATAAAAGCAAGTATAACTGGGACTAAAACAGGGACAATGATGTATAGAAATGGAAAAGGAATAATAATAATAATAGCAATAACAATAATTAACACTTACTGTTTGTATCAATATTGAGAGAATCTCCTAAATATTCTGGATGAAACCAATTATCTCGACCCATTTCAAACCGGCTTCAGGACAGGATTTGGAGTGGAGACTGCCATGGTTGCTCTGACCGATGACCTCCGCCTGAGTATCGACGGGGTAGTGTGACCCTGTTGGTGCTCTTGGATCTCTCAGCGGCCTTTGACACCATAGATCATGCCATCCTCTTAGATCGCCTGAGGGAGTTAGGAATCGGAGGCACGGCTCTGCAGTGGTTCCGTTCCTTCCTCTCGGGTAGATCCCAGAGGGTGAGGCTCGGGGACAGTTGCTCATCCAAAATTGAGCTTAATTGTGGCGTCCCACAGGGCGCCATCCTATCCCCGATGCTATTTAATATCTACATGAAGCCGCTGGGGGAGATCATTCGGAGGCATGGAGCTCGGTGTCTTCAGTACGCTGATGACACCCAGATATACCTCTCCATGACCAGATCATCGACTCAGACTTCAGATGGCGTCTCTCCTCTTGATGACTGTCTTAGAGCGGTAATGGGTTGGATGAGGAAAAACAGATTGAAGTTGAATCCAGACAAAACGGAGGTACTTGCAGTCACTGGCCCGAAACCAGATTTGGGAATACAGTCTCCAGTCCTGGACGGGGTCACACTCTCCTCTAAGGACTGTGTTCGCAGTCTGGGGGTGCTTCTAGATTCATCGCTTCACATGACTAGTCAGGTGAATGCGGTGGTCAGGAGCACCTGCTATCAGCTTCGGCTGATACGCCAGCTGCGCCCTTATCTGGATAGAAGGGATCTGGAAGCTGTGGTACATGCCCTGGTAACCTCACGTCTGGATTACTGCAATGCACTCTACATGGGGCTACCCTTGTGCCTAACCCGGAAACTTCAACTGGTACAGAATATGGCAGCCAGGCTAATTACTGGAACATCAAGGAGGGAGCACATAACACCTGTGCTCAAATCCCTCCACTGGCTGCCAATTAGTTTCCGGGTGCAGTACAAGGTGTTGGTTTTGACCTTTAAAGCCCTACATGGCTTGGGTCCATCTTATCTTAGGGACCGCCTCTCCCCATATGATCCCCCCCGCGCCCTGCGGTCCTCTGGGAGGAATCTGTTACAACCAATAAAAACTAGGCTGTCTCAGACCTCCCAGAGGGCCTTCTCTGCAACCGCTCCCAGACTTTGGAATGGCCTGCCGGATGAGATCCGTCTTTACTGCTTTCTTGAAAGCAGCAAGAGTGGTGATAAGACGGATCTCTTTCAGCAGGCCTTCCCGGAATAACTGTCGGCCCATAGGGGCCCCATTTGTCTGACTCCTTTGTTAAATTTGTTTTAATTTATTAATTTAATTAATATAGTATTTTAATTAGTATATGGTTTAATCTTATTTTAAGGGGATGGGGCGGGGGGAGGAAGGGATTATGGGGAGAGGGAATGTTTTAACGTTGTATGTTTTAAATGCTGTTGTCCCCCGCCCCGATTGCTCTGCAGAGGGGCGGGCTACAAATAAAAATTTATTATTATTATTATAAATAACTAAAGGGAAGAAAAAGACAAAAATGGAGTAATATTCTAATATAATAGAAGGTAGCTTGTCAGAGGAACAAGGAAATGCTGTATAATGTTCTAACTATTTGCGAGTATAATAACTGTAGATAAGATTTAAGTAAGCTTAATTTTTTTATATATTGGTATAGCAACTTTGAAAATGACTTATGTAAGTTTGTAATAATGTGTAATATAAAGAAGGAAAAAAATATGGAAAATTGTATGGATACTACAAAGAAGTGTTGTACAAGTAATGGAATGTAATGGGATCAGAAACAAGTATTTAAAAACTCCACAAGACTCAGGACTAAAGTTGTATGATAATTTGCTGACGACTAGCAGTCCATTGGAACTGGCCATAAAGTTCTTGAAGAAATGTGGTGAAAAAGGATTAAATCAGCAGACAGTGTTTGAGCAGCGTAGCTACAGAGTGACTCTTATGTGACTAAGGTGCTAAGGTAATGATTGAGGTACTCTTCAGTAAGCCCACAAGATGTATGAAGATGAGTGCTAGGAACTTACTATGCAGAGTAGGAGAGCATGGTAGTTTTACACTTGGAGATCAATAAGCATAAAGGTGGATGGAGATCACATTTTCATACTCAGTACTTGCAGTTTGAAAAAGTGACATGCATGCATGAATTATGGATCAAACCAAGCAAGAGCTTTCAGATGTGTTGCTATCCCTGTGGAATCATTATTTTCAGAGGAGGCAATTCTCATATAAAGCTGAATGGGATGGCATGAACTGATTAGATACTGCAGAAAATGTATGTGTGTATGTTTGAGTCACCCCCTAGGTTTTGTTTCAACATGAGGCTGATTTCCTGGTTCTCAGACATGCAGAATCAGCATACATGAACACAGATACAGTATGTGTGCAATATTATATGAACTGCAGTTTAAATCTTTTTTTTTACTTCTTACAATGGTATGAGGGTAAAATAAATGGTGTGAAAGGAACTCCTCTAAAGTACCTACCATTTATAGAATGCAGACTTTCAACAGCAGGTAGATTGTATTTATGGTGTTGTGTTGCCATCTGCTGGAAAAACTTTGGATAAACAAGAATTTGATAGTACAGTATTTGCAAATAACTACAGTATGCCAGATGTTGCAAAAATCTGCCTTACGTTTACAAAAATGTCTACAAAAATTATTTTATGGTCCTGAATTTTTGCAATAATGTGCTGCTCTTTTTTAAAGTGACAACTCAAATTTTGTTGACACTGTGGCTACTGATATTGATGTAATATTTATTATTTGTAATATATTTGAAACTTCCTCATAATGAGTATGTTACTGTATTTAATGATTGCACTTTTGTCCTTGCTTTTCTTTAAGGAGCTAGTGTACATCAGCCCATTTTTCATATCTCTAAAACAGCCCTGTGAGGCTAAGAAATGACTTCATACTGAGCTATGTGGCTTACTGCATCTTTCTAGATCTGTCTGGACAATCTAATCACTACATCACAGCAGTTCTCATAAACTGATTACCTGTAATCAAGTCCTGTCTCTTGATTCTATGGTGGAGCCATAGGGATGGATGAAGTACAGAGCAACCTTTTAAGAAGTCTCTGGTTGTTTCAAGGAAGTAGGTGTCAAACGACCTTGTGGAATTAGTTCTCTTAAGAGTAATATCTAAATAAACAAGATGAAAGAATGAAAGAAATTGACGCATCAGCCACCAATTTGCTTCCCCATTGACTATGCCTAACCAAGAGCATGATAAGTGGGGATGATAAGGTCATTCTGCACTTTTAACCAATCTGCTTGCTTGTAACAAGATGTCAGGAAAGCTGAATTGTGGTTTATTCCTCATCCTAGCTGTGTGGGAGACAGAGAGTGAGGGACTGAGAAAGACAAGCATGGTCCACATGCCTTTCTGTTTTTGCCCATTCCTCTGTATCCATTGTCCACTATTAATCAAAATGGCCCATTTGGTAATCCAATAAATTTACAGATTCTGACTTTCCCCCACTTTATTTAATCCACAGTCAATTTAGTGTAGAAAGACAATGGACTTTTGGGTACATGAAGATGATCTCGGTTAAATTTGACCTTTGCTCATTTGAAAAAAGGCAAGCAGCCTTTCTGATATGTACGTATATATACTTTTCTTCTGTCATTTTTATTCACAGTCTAGTTGTTGGTGTGAATAGGCATGTGCTCTGTGTGTGTGTGTGCATGAGAGAGAGAATGAAAAAGAATACATCTTTTCACCTACTCTAAGGAGTTTATCACATGTGGGGAAAATTAGGAGTTTAAACAGTCATTTTCCTGGGAAAGTTACATGATTGTGGTGAAAATTTTCATGCACATTGTGATTAGAGAGGACTTATCCTGGATTAACCAGGGGATAACCAGCAACAAATCATTCATAGGAATAACCAGCAACAAATCATTTCCTATACATGATACATGGTAACATATTGCAATTCACTAAGCATTTCCTCTCATCTGGAATAAGAAATTTAGTGGCAAATAGGCGTATGATCGAAATTATGATCTGAAGACACACAATGGACTGATTCCCACATCATAATAACCAATGTATTGAAGAATCCTTGCCTGTTATGATCAAGCAAGTATGCTGGTTCATGGTATTTGATTGCTTCCCCTTGTCTCCTTGCAGTGTACTTAAACAAACCATGGACCCTCCATATATATAAAAAGGAATTCTCACTGTCCGTTCCAAACAAGCTAAAGTCCTAAGTCATTGTCTGTTGGCAGTAATGACTCTGGCTTTTGGACAGCTGTTGCATTATGATTGTTGCTGGTTTACAAGTATATTGGATCTGGTTCTGCTTCTATTTTTGGATATTATGATTTACAGAACATCAGTGCCAGATTTAGTACGTAGTTTCTTCAGTTTTACTTGCTTCCACAAAAGTCAAGTATGAGCAGTTAGGTACTTTATACCTGTACACCTGAGGCTGTATTTTCTTGACTCCAATAAGCCACTATTCTCCAGAGCCCTGGTTTATTACAGCATGCTAAGTGGACCAGTATAACAGTGTTGCTAAAGCTAAGCATGTCAGTACTTATAAGAGACATGGAGACCAGAATATATGTATACTCAACAATACACCTCCACATTTCATATTGTTTTATTTTCAATGTATACCCAGTATGGAAGAGTTTTAATTCTAACAATTTAAATTAGAGCAGTTCTTTCCCTACTAGATCTCAAAGAGCTGTTGCCTTTTAGTAAATTTCCATCAACATTTGGATATATAGTCGCCCCTCTGTTTTCATGGGGGATCTGTTCATTTTCACGAAAATGGAAAATTGCCAATATTGAATGGCGGGGCAAGCCCATGGGCACGGGTGCAATTTTGTCCATTGTGTCCCTCCCCACCCATGAACGGGTGAGACTGTGGACTCCATGTTCGCCAAAACGGAGGGATGCCTGTATATCTCAAAAAGTGATTGGTTTTCCTAATTGAGAGTAGTCCCCTCTTTTCGAATCTAAACTGTATGAACACAAAAACAAGAATTTGTTCTCCAAAAGAAGGAAGAAAAGTAATCTTAAAATTGTTATCTTAAAGTTATTGTAGATTCTTCTCAGACCTCCTCCTTCCACACTACCAAGTTTAAGGTCAATGTGCTGGGTTTTTTTAAAAATCATTGTTGTTGTGTGCCTTCAAGCCATTTCCAACTTTATGCTGAACCTAGAGATTTTTCTTGGCAAAATTTGTTCAGAGGAGTGTGAAATCGAAGACTTCCACGGCCAGCATCCATAGACTTTTGTGGGTTTTTCGGGCTGTGAGGCTGTGTTTTAGAAGAATTTCTTCCTGATGTTTCGCCTGCATTTGTGGCTGGCATCTTCAGAGAATGATGGCATGGAGGTGTGTGAGGTATACAGTCAGTTTCCCTCTGTTTTTGCAGGCGCCCCATTGATTTTAACAGAGGTCGCCCCTCCGTGAATATGCAAAACCGCGGACTTCAAGTTGACGAGAATGGAGGGCCAACTGTGTATATTCTGTGACCCTTGGTTGAGAGGACGTGATTTGCATGTTAATCTGTGTATTGTTCTGTTGTTGAATGGCAAGGCCTCAGGGTGGGAGGATATGCAAGAAGGATTAGTGTCTATTTAATTTGTGTCCATTGTTCAGAGGAGGTTTGCCAATGCCTTCACCTGAGGCTGAGAGCATGTGACTTGCCCAAGGTTACCCAGTGGATTTCATGGCCCATCTGGAAATCAAACCTTGGTCTACAGAACTGTAGTCCAATACTCAAACTACTATGCTATGCTGGCTCATAAGCCATATCAACTATTGTCCCCACCTTCCTTTCTGATTATAATTGTGGAATGTAGTTCTTCGGTCCCTACTCTGTAACTGCAGATTGGTGTTATTCTCTGTTTTTTCCATTTTGCAACAAGGATCTGGTAATAATGAGTCACATGGGAGAGAATACATCAGTGCAGTCCAATGCACGTCTACTGAGAGTAGGTTTCATTGAGTCCAGTAAGGTTTTCTCCCAGGTAAATGTATATAAATTTCTAGTGTAGAGCTATATGTGCATTTTGGGCAGACCAGCCAGTCTCTGTTAAAAGCAGTTCTGGGATTGTTTACAACTGTAGTTCGAACTCATTAAAGCTCAAAAATTCTGCCTTGGGACTTTAGTAGCTTTCTTAATGTTACATCTTTGCACCTTTTTGCTACAGTCCATAAATTGTATAACCTCTGGAGAAAGAGTATATTACACTACATGATGTTATACTGGATGAGGAGAGCTGTTCTTCATTAAGCTGCACTGTTGATATCAATATTTCATCACTGATGTGAGCCTCTGTGGATGTATATAAAGATTGCCTGAAGGTATATGAATGTCTACAGTGTTATGCAGTATAATAAACACCTAGAAATATAGTAAATGAGATTCTGATAGGTCTCTTCTGAGAGAGCTAACATGTCACTATGGTTAGTGTTTTTACAAATAATTTGCTCATTTAATTTTGAATATATGTGGAGTTTGATCATTTTTGAGACTTTCTATTTCGTCTTAACTGGTTTTTACTGGTTTTACTGAAATTCTGACTGGATGCTTCTTGAATCCATAAAATGCTCCTTCTACAATATCAGTTAATAATATAGAGGGCTATCTTATTCCTGAGAGCCAGCTTGGTGGAGATTGGAGAGTCGGATTATGACTTTGGAGACCTGGGTTCAAGTCCCTGCTCAGCCATGGAAACCTGGTGGGTGACCTTGGGCGATTCACACACTCCCAGTCCCAGAAAATCCTGTGATAGCTTCGCTTTAGAGATGCCATAAGTTGAAAATGACTTGAAGGCACAAAACAACAACAACAGTTTATTCCTATAGCAGTGGGTTTTCATGGCTGGGTGAGGATTCAAGCCCTGGTCTCCTGGAGTCCTAGTCCAACACACAAACCACTACATCTTACTGGCCCTATTGATGATCACTTTGTTTAGCAAACTGTGGCATGGCAAAAGAGGAAAGACTTCCTTCTTCCTCACTTTTTTCTGTTGGTGTAGTATGCCTTTAAGTTGTCTGTGATGTATGGCAATCCTACCATGTTTTTTTTTTTTTTTAGCAAGATTTATTCAGGGGAAGTTTGCCATTGCCTTCCTCTTAAGATGAAAAAGTATGACAAGATCATTCAGTGGGTTTTCATGGCTGGGTGAGGATTGAAGCCCTGGTCTCCTGGAGTCCTAGTCCAACACACAAACCACTACATCTTACTGGCCCTATTGATGACCCCTTTCTGCTACTGTTTTATTTCCTTTCACCAAAAGCTCTTTGTATCACTAAAGAATTGATAGAGCTGCATTCATCTAGCTATGCTGTCTTGGGACCTGTGGCTTTGGTTAAACTGGGACATATAAACATTTGAATCCATACTGGACTGGAAGAGGTGTTGCCCAGAGATGGCTGTCCATAGTTTTGCATGCACATATGCACTTATGCACAGCAGTTCTTAGATTGTACCTTGTGTCTTTAACAAGTGCTTTCCCTCCTGAACTACTATGGCAGTGTGGTGTAGTGGTTTGAGCATCAGGGAGACCAGGGTTCTAATCCCCAATTGGCCATGGAAACCCACTGGGTGACCTCATTGTTTCAGCCTCAAAGGAAAGCAAAGGCACCCCTCACCCCCCAAACAAATCTTTCCAAGAAAACTCCATGATAGGTTTGCCTTCGGGTTGCCATAAATTGGAGAACATTTGGAGTTACACGACAACAAACTCCTCCTGAAACAATTTCTGGAAGATGCAGTTCTTCCCACTTGAGCCAGCCTTTACAGAAAATGCCTCTGCAAAAAAATATTGAAATAATAAAACCAAATTTCATTTGTGTCAGTTTCTGTCGTCCTGCATAGAGTACGTGTGTGATAGAAAAGAAGAGGCAGTCAGACTTTGAAAAAGAGCATACATTTATCATTAGTGGAGCAAAGTAAAAAGTTTTCTGTAGCAGAAAATCTCTCATTAAAAGAAATACTGCTTTCTGAATTGTGCATTTTACAAAAAACTGCACAATGATATCTAGACCACATTTTGTTTCTGTGCAGAATTAGCAACAATTTCAAGATCTTTGAACTATACATTTGCTTAACTGAGCTGTTGAATTCTATTCATATGGTATATATCATTTTCCCTTGGATGTAATTTTTTTGTGTTCAATTCTTGAAAGGAGTCTGTGGGGAATAACATATTTTAATGCTTGTCTTAGATAAGTTTTTCAAAAACTTTTTAAATAAGAAGGGATCATTTGATCTCTGTAGGAAAGAGCTTTAGCTTTGTAATAATTTCAAACACATTATTGTAGAATTTTAAAAGTAAGCTTCAAAGATTGTCTTCTGATAAAGTAACTCTTCATAGCACAGCTTGAAGGCATATATTGGTAAAGGGGCTTAGAATGTCTCAGCCTTCATTGGCCACTTAAAAATACAGGCTTAGTGATAGCAACCAAGTGACTGAAATCATCAAGGAAGGCTATTCTAACAGTGGCATCCTGTGCAAACCCTGGGTCTATAGTGGGGCTTGCTCTCTTGTTGGTATGTTATAGGATTGCAATATGCATTTTTATTTCATGAATTAAAATCTTTTTTTAAATTATTTATTTATTTTAGGCCACTTCATTTCCCCCCCCAACATCACCTACAAACATGAAGACAAGGCAGGGGGTTAAAACAGAGTACAAAATGCAAGAATTCAGTATTTGTGATGTGGGGGTGGGGGGAATTTAAAAACTAGTCATATAAAAGATAAAAATCCCAGCATACAATACAATACAAAAACCCAGCATAAAAAAACCCAATAAAACCTCTTCTTAACCATATGCGGACCAAAATAAAATTGAATTTTCTTAAAAAGAGAATTAAAATCCCTTTCTGGTTCCCAGTAAACTGAGGTTAATCTGAGCCAAGACTTGAACCTAAAATATAACTACTGTGCTAATGATTTGCTTTTGAGAATGTGCAATAATAGTATAGAATAGGGGAATGCATGGTGCAGTCATGTTAGGTCCAAAATACACTGCAGAAATAATCCATTTGAAACCACTTTAACTGTCCTGGCTCAATGCTAGGGAATTAAAATCATGTGCAAATTGGTATAAAATCAATGAGAGCCCAAAAGTTTTGATGAAAAGCCATGCTTTTTTCTTAGTGCTGGACTGACACCCATAATTAGCACCAATTGGCCTCTTAAATGGAGAGTAATCTGTTGCAACAAAAACTATAAAGGGATTTTGCCACAATCTTTTGTAGAGTTCAGTCCACTTATGCATTTGATGAAGTAGGCTGGAATATATGAAAGTTTATGGAAAATAAAAAAGTAGCATATGAATTGGCATATTGTGTTGGATTGTAGATACATTTAACTTTGTGTATGGTTTAATACAGGGGTAGGCAACCTAAGGCCCGGGGGCTGGATGCGGCCCCCCAAGGCCTTTGGACCGGCCCCAGGCCGGTTCTGCCACCGCTGCCACCGCCCACCATGATGATATTGATTATTGTTGTTATTATTTGTTCTTGGGGTTTTCTTGGCAAAATCTCCACAGGGGTTTTGCCATGGCTTTTCTGGGGCTAAGAGAGTGTGCATGCATATTTGTTTAACTTTTGAATTTTTTTAAAAAATATATTATTTATTTATTTATTTATTTATTTATTTATTTTTGGTGCTTCGGCCCCCCAATTGTCTGAGGAACAACAACCCGGCCCCCGGCTCAAAAAGGTTGCCTACCCCTGGTTTAATACTTGATAAGTTTGGTCTGGTGGAATGAGTTTAAAAATTTTTTACAATGTGAATCAGGGATTGACTGTTTCATTTTAGAAATGTTGAATGTGCTCTTCTACCAAAAGGTGTCCAAGAGAATTTAAAAACTTGCAGCTAATAATTGCATTTGGACAAGCAGAGGTAAGAGAGAAGGTCAATAAAGTTCATGTTGCAAAGAGACTAAAGAGACTCTTAGATTTTTTTTTTAAATAAAGCCAAGCCAGATGCATATTTGTGTTATTTTTGAATCCATGTTGGTGCTTGGCTGAGGCCTTTCTAAGCTTAGGCTGCAAGGAATAATGCTTTGCTGGCCACATAAATTTCTCTATCTTGTAATGGAAGGGAAATATACACATTTCTCATCGGTGCTTTGACAGCTTTGAGTTAGAAAAAGATGTCTCCTTTTTTTACCAGAAGATGGCAGTTGTGCCAAGCATAACATTTCAATTTGCACAGTCTGGCAAGCTTGATGTGTCTGTAAAGTACTGCCTGTAAGAAAAAAAAGGTCAATATTTTTTAGAAATTCAAAGTAACTGTTGTACCTGTATTATCCCATCACACACCTTTAACACAAGTAGAAGTTTTGTTGTAAAAGGATGTTAAATTTGGAAACTAGTCACATTTTTATAAAGGCACATGCTGCAGATGCCCCATTCTTTCGAAGTCAGTAATATTAAAATATTAATATTAAATATTAATATTAAAATAAATATTGTGAGTGCCTTATTCTATCTGTGCTGTTATGAAGTGAAGAGAGGATGGGAATTTTGCTTACATTCAGAATCCAAAGAAATATCCTATTTTTTAATAGTGGTCACCACTATACTGAGTTGATTGATGAAGTTTCAGTGGCTTTCAAAAATATAGAACAATGATGATGAACTTTTTAGGCACCGAATGCCCAAACTAAATGGCCTTCTGGCATTGGTTGGTACCCCATCTCGGGGGTGGAACTTCTCCCCCTGCACCTTCCTGGGCCTTCAGCTGCCTGTTCCTGTCCCCCCCCCCCCTTCCCGGAGGCAGCTGAAGGATTGGGACAGCTGGGAGGAGGAGGAACAGGTGCACACCTTTTCCTCCTCTTCCCTGCTCTGCATGCCAGGGAAAATGGCTTTGTGTGCCATCTCTGGCATGTGTGCCATAGGTTCGCCAACACAGATAGAAGTTGCTTTGCAAGGGCCTTAAAAGAAGATCTTGCCAGTTCGAGCTCAGAGTGACCCCCCTGGCTTTAGCATAAATAGAAAAAATGTACCCCTACATTATATCTTTTAGATCCCTTGCTCACATTAGCAGCCATAGAACTAGACCCATTGGAAGAATTAAAATATTGTGTTGTATTACAGCTTTCTACAATTTGATGCCTTCTACATTTATCCAAGTGGCCATCTTGTTGGCATGTTTGTATAAATATATTTAATAGAAAAGATCTATATCTCTGCTGGGCAGGGAATCCACAAGGAATAGATAGGTACTCTCATTTTTGTTGCTGCAGATACATTGTTAAAATGAAACACTATGTTGTGGTGGTGTTTGAGTTTGCCATTTGACAATCTTTGTTACACATGTGGTTGCCCTATCCCATTGCCTTATAGTGCATCAAGCCAGTGCTCTATCTAGCTCAGTATAAATCAGTGCTCACTAGAACGTTTCTGATAAAATTACTTCCTAGGATTACCTGAAGATTATACTTATTCTTTGTTTGTCTCCCACCCAACTTCTAACCAGGCCTGATCCTGCTTAGTACCATATCTGAAATCTGATGATATCAGATGTGTTCAGGATGGCATGGTGGTAATAATTATTTATAACAAACTCCTAAAGGCTATGATATCTTTGATAGTGCAGTATTTGAGAATGCAGCTGCAAATGTTTGTTCAGCAAAGTGTTAATAAAAACCAGTAAATTTTAAACATTGATAATATTTTTTGACTGTCCTGTAATCAGTCACAGAATAATTTGTCTTTCTTGTTTTCTGCCTGGCAGTTAATTGGCTTTAGATGACATCAGTATGCAGCACTATATGTATAATGGCAAATGGCATTGGGGAGCAACAATTTTATCTTCAGAACAAATACAATTGCAAAACTAACTCTGTAGAGTGGAATTTGGATAGCAAAATGTCAAGAGACATAAAGTGACAGGAATGACAGAAAAAATCTTCAAGAGCTTTCAGGAAGGCACTGGTTAAATTTTGAATACTTTTTTGTATTGAAGATAACTATTACACTTAATTAAGTAAAGAAGATAATTTACATTGTGATATTGTGTTGAAATGAAGAACAACCTGACGATAATCAGAAGTGTAGTTAGATTCTTTTTCTTTTTTCTTTTAAAAGGCAGCTTTGCTTTGTTTTTGAGGTGACATCGGTTTAACATTAATCACTGCAGAACATGTATGGGCTGTTATTTATTTATGTATTTTATATTTCTCCTTTTTCCTTTATAGACCCAGGATGGCTTTCAACACAATTCTATGATTCTATGAAAACACAATTCAAATACATGGTTGATGGGCTTCCTGGGACCTCTGTCAGTTCCCAAGTTCCGCCTCCTGTCAGTGGGGAAGGTATATGGTGGAGTCAGTTCTTTGCTGGGTTGGGAGGAGTGTGTTATCTCCCTGTTGAACTGAAAAGGAGTGTGCTTTTCTCTGTCTCAGTGGGGAACACTTTTCAAAGCCCGTATTGCTCTAGCTGAGACCAGTGCTTTCAGTGCATGCAGTGAAGGGAGGTTTATGCATCAGTGCATGTTCCTATTGGGGTGTGTAGGTGACTGAATGTGTGTGTGCTGAATTTGAGTAACTGGAGCATTAAAAGGCTTTACCCAATCCATAGTCTTCTCTGCATGGCTATCTCTCATTTTCTTGAGATCATTGTAGAGCAAAGCACATGTGGATTTGGGTGTGTGCACATGTTTTTCATGTTCCTACATTCTCATAGTTGGAAGGGGCCTCATGGACTATCAAGTCCAACCCCCTGCTCAATGCAGGATCTCCAGCTAAAGCATCCCCAGCAGGTAGCTGTCCAGCTTTTTTTTTTTTTTTTTTTGCAGACATCCAAAGATGGAGACCCCACTCCCTCTCTAGGCAATTGGTCCCACTGTCAAGAGGTTCCTTCTAATATTCAGTCACAAACCACTTTCCTGTAATTTCATACCATGAGACCAGGTCCTACCCTGTGGGGCAACAGAGAACAGGTCTGCCCCCTTATCTCTGTGATAGCCCTTGAGGTATTTAAAGAGTGCAGTCTTGTCACTCCTCAGTCTTCTCTTCACCAAGCTGAATATGCCCAGTTCCTTCAAACTCTCCTTGTATATTTTGCTTCCCATACCTTTTATCATCCATGTTTCTCTTCTCTGAACCTGTTCCAACTTGTCTGTCCTTAAAATAAGGGACACAGAGCTGAATTGCAGTCCACATGAGGCCTGACCAGCACAGAATATAGTAGGACTATTACTTCTCTTGACTTGGAAACTATACTTCTATTAATCCATGCTAATGTAGCATTTGCCTTCTTTGCTGCAAGATCATACCTCTGGCTTATGTTCAATTTACAATCAACAATAACTCTAAGGTCTTTTTTGCATGTTGTACTGCTCACCCATGTATCTCCCTTCCTATACTTGTGCATTTGGTTTTTATGGTCGAAATGAATAATTTTCATTTGTCTCTATTGAATTTCATTTTATTAATTTCTGTCCAATTTTCTGGTTTATCTAGGTCCTTTTGAATTCTGTTCTAATCTTCCAATGTGTTAGCTACTTCTCCCAGTTTTCTGTCATCTGCAGACTTGATAAGGATCCCCTTCATCCCATCATCTAAGTCACTGATAGAAATGTTGACTAGGGAAGGATTTTTAGCTCTCATTCTTGTGACTTTTGGAGGCAACTCTTGATTGAAGGGTATAAAATTTAAAAATAAGCAAAAGCTGGCTGCTCCTCATAACATTTGTTCAAAGATAACTTGAAAAAGAGTTTAATGCAAACACCCAGGATAAGTGATGTATTCATTTTGTTACATTGTAATTATCTTTCCTTTAACTTGCAAAGCTTTTTATAGGGACAAGGGAAAAGGTAGATGATTACACAAGATTGCATTCAAGATTTAATAACTCTCTGTTCACTAGAGAAATATTCAATTAAGTGTGTTAATATTTGGAAACTTGTTAGTCTAGCTGATAAAGTAGTGTTTGTATAAGCCCTGTATTTATGCTTTGTTGGGAAACCAATATATGCGATTTTTGTGCAGTTTTGTTCCATTAAGTGACCCATGTTCCATTCACCATACAACAAAGCAGATAGCTGAAAATGAAAACTGTCATTCTTTGGTTCCCCCCCCTCCCCTTAGTGCAGCATTTCTTTTCCTGATCTCATTTTTTTAGTACATTTTCCACTAAAAACATCATTAGCTGTACAACATTAGGCCTTTGGTTTACCTTGCTCATTTGGCTTTCCATTTGTAATCTGCCAGTTTGTTTTATAATGTATTAACTTTAATAACATTGAGATTATTGAAGGGAAGCTTGATGTATATGGAAACCATCCCCTATGAGGAATGACTTAGGGAACTGGGTATGTTTAGCCTGGAGAAGAGACGGTTAAGAGGGGATATGATAGCCCTCTTTAAATATTTAAAGGGACGTTATATTGAGGAGGGCACTAGCTTGTTTTCTGCTGCTCCAGAGAACAGGACTTGGAACAACGAATGCAAGCTACAGGAAAAGAGATTCCATCTCAACGTTAGGAGGAACTTCCTGACAATGAGAGCTGTTTGACAGTGGAACACTCTCCCTCCGAGGGTGGTGGAGTCGTCTTCTTTGGAGGTCTTTAAACAGAGGCTGGATGGCCATCTGTCAGGGATGCTTTGATTGTATGTTCCTGCATGGCAGGGGGGGGGTTGGACTGGATGGCCCTTGTGATCTCTTCCAACTATGATTCTATGATTCTATGAGTCTATGTTTTGGATACAAATCTCTGGTTCCTATATGAGCCCTTATTTGATTTCCACATTCATTTCCAAGGAAGATAGGAAAGTACTAAAACTCAGTGTACCAGCTTGCACAAAACTTTACTCCAGGATTTAGCACTACCTGCACAAACCTTTCTAAGAATGAGCAAACTTTTGGATTCCATATTCCTACTCCTCTTCTTACAAAGTGAGGAGGATGACTAATTTCACTTTCTCCTTATTCAGAGTTTGCTGTTTTCCTCTTTAGTAACAATGTGGCATAATGATTTGAATTTGGATTGAGACACTGGAGACCAGAGTTTGATTCCCTGCTCTGCTGTGAAACTCACTGAGTGACCTTGGGCAAATCACTTACTCTCAGCCACAGGGAAAGACAATAGCAATCTTCCTCTGAACAAATCTTGCCAAGAAAACCCCATGATAGAGTTGCCATAATTTGGAAATAATTTGAAGACACACAACAATAACAACAACAATAATAATTCTTTTAAAACCATGATTCATGGTTTATATGTAATGGCAAATTAAGAATCATGGGATGTGAAAATGAAATTGTAAGACTCTTCAGCTGATTGTATAGGAGGGAAGATGGAAGCACACATGCTTAGTGTGCTTTGCCATATGTGAATGTATCTAGTCCAAAGCCAGAGAGTCTTGCAGTACTGAGATGTTGCAGTGAAAGTCTGTGTATTGTGTTATGTGAACTGCATCTATGAACCGTGTACTCCACAGTTCACCATCAAATCAAGAAACACATTGACCCCCACTCATTTTAAAGAGGGCAACCTAGAAGGAGGCGAGTTTTCTTAAATATTGTGTTTTACCATTTTTGTATGTGTTTTGTACTTTCGTTTCTCTGGTTCATGTATTGTAATTAAAAGGAAAAGAGCTTGAAAAAAATGCCTTAGTGTTTATATGGGTTTCCCACCCCAAGCTAATAAGGAGTATGGGAGTTCTAGCTTGACATTCTCAACCTTTCCTAAAGATATATATGCCACCCCCAAAAGGTTTAATAGTAGTTAAAAGGAGTCCTTGAACACATTCCTCTTACGTTTTTGCTGCATTGTCTGTTCTTTCAAATTCTGTGTAGCAGAATTAAGGTTCCAATAACACCTTTGAAGTCTAACACTTAATTTCTGCTAGTTTCTTTCCTGGACGAATGAAGCTGTAGGCAAAGGTTTCTTTGAATCTTTCCCCCCCAGTGTAAACTGCAGCACAGACTTTGGCAGAGGCTCATTTCTGCACATCTCAGCTCCTCATTCTTCCAAGAAATAGCCGAGCTTTAATTTGAGTCAGGAATCTCTTAGAAACTGGGGAAATGCTGTAGGATGCTAGTTGCCTATCCCTGCTCTGGCGATGTTAGTAGAAGTAAGCTATTGTACTGGAACTCTTGGCGAAAGTACAGGAATGGAGTATTTGCATTGCAGAGTTAAAAGCAAAGAGTAGGCTGGTGAGGTTGATCACTTAATTCTTTCCTTCTTAGGCTTCTTAGAAATCAGCATGTGTAATGCTATTTCTTTCTGCCTGAAGAAAATGGAGTGGAGCACATAACTATAAATTCTAGAGAGCTGCAGGGTGCAGGCAACCTTAATATTTTCTGTTTGGCATTAAACCATATGCAAGTGCTCTCAATCTTTGCCTTTCTCAGTTTTGTGGGAAAGCTTATGCTCTGGTTTTTGAGTATCTAAAAGGATTACCTTTTAGTGCACCAGAAATTTCTTGCACTGAAGAGACTGTGAAGTCAGACTGTACACTGAACTACCACATAAGTACCCTTATTGTGATTATTGTGTTTTTTGGAACTTGAAAATGAAATTTTAAGTACAGATTAGTGAATAAAAACTTAATTTGTGCCTGAGACTTTGTACAGTGCTCAGTTATTCCATTATTATATTTCTGTCCTGCCTCTCTGCCAAAAAATGGCTCTCAAGGGAACTCAGAGTAATAAAATTCAAATAAAAACCAAACACAGTTATAACATAAAAAGAATCAAAACACAACTTAAAAATACCTAATTAATAATGACAGTAGCAATACCCAAACATTTAAAAGCCCTTTAGCAGAAACTCAATTTAAAGGTCAAAAGCTTGTTTGAATAAAAGGTTATTTGCCTGCCAGCAGGAGGATAGCTGGAGGGTGTGTGCATCAATCTATTCTTTCCTGGAAGGAGGTTCAGGAGCCCAGGACTGGTCAGTGAGAAAATGTTACCTCCATTCCTCTGCCCAGTAGTGGCAGGGCTAGTTGATGGGCTTGAGATTGAAAGACATTCATGCATGTGATGATCTTGTTTCTTCTTCCATTCCCCAAGATTTTATGGAGAAGAAGCTCAAAGATGGCTTTTTAGCCTAGTTTGTATTCAAAGGAGAAAGATACTTTCAATTTCATTGTGAAAACATAGTGGCTTAGATTTTTTTTAAACTGAAAGAGACATATAGCTGTAGATGTAAAAAAAAAAAAAGTAAAATGAAACTGAAGAGAGGCTACAATATATGTCAAGATATCTCTCAGTTCTAGATCTTTTGCTGTACTGATGGGATTGGTAATGGGGAATACTCTGTTCTCAAATTCCAAAATGGATAAAAGTAAATACTAGATACAGCTTCACTTACACAAAACACATATGTCAAGGTTTGATAATTTCTACCTCGGTTTAATTAAAAGGAATGTATCCAAATAAAAATTTTGGGGCAGTTTATAGTTCTTACAGGTTTTCTCTTGAAATAGGCTGAGAATGTCCTGCAGCAAGTTGTCCATCTCACTTGCTCTGAATATGCAAGCTCTTGAACAATGAGGAAGGAGCTACTCATCCCCCTTGAGCGAGAGATGATCCCATGATCCTCCAGATATAACAATTAATGGTTATATCTCAAGATAGAACAATTATTGGGTTATGCTGCCAGAGCTGGCCTTTCAAGAGCTTGTTTTGCTTGTCTTGTTCCATTTCCAAATGTGTAGGATAGCAATATCCGTAATGACAGTTCATGCCAGAATAAGTATCCCTCTCTTTGTTTTCTGGTCTGTTAAACTGTAGACCTGAAAACCTGTGGGGCCATGAGGCAGTCTAATAACCTGAAAATTTAACCTGAAGTTACATGTTGGAGTTTTAGGAATGGACAGTTGGTGTGCCACAATCTGTAACCTGACGTCTACCTGCTTGCCTAAAGTCAAGATGTACAAATTCTTGATCTTCCGTTTGCAGCTACCATAGGGGTGTTGTCTCATTTCAGTTTGTGATAAGCAGTGCTGTTAATTTCCATGCTATTGCTATATTGCCAATAATAATATTATCAACAGATATAAAAAAAACTTAACATGAAAAAGTACCTGCTTTTGTAAAACCATTTCCTTTCAGTTATCATGGCAATATAGATGGGAGTTCCTATATTAAGGTCAGAATATCATGGCCTAGAAATGCCCCACATCGCCAGTACCATGTAGTGAGACAGAATCTTCTAAGCTCCAATAAATCTAATGGAATAACCCCAAAGGCAAAGGAAACATGCACTGGAGAAACAGAACAGAAAAAGCATAACAATCTTTTGCTCCCTGAAATTATGGACTGTGTTAGCTGGCTGAGAAGACAGCTCTTCTAAGAAATGAAATTCCCCACAAAAATATGCTACTTGTTGCCATGCTTGTACATTTAGTCACCTGGCACATGAATGAACACTGCCTATCTTTATTATAGCTGATGGTAACACATTGTGCACTGCAGCAGGTTCAAATAATGGAAGCAATTCTCATTGGGACACAACTCCCACTGTGACTCTCCACATTATGGACATAATCCATGTATTAGATTATTCTTGCAATACTGAGTTACTGTTTCCATTTGTTGATTCCAGCTGTAGAACCAGATCTAAAAGGTGACCAAGATTGGAGAATAGTTCTCCTTAGAAGCAAGTCACTATAAAACTCAGAGCTCTGAAAGTTATATTTCAGAACAGTGGTTATAATGTCGTGTTGAAGCCACTGGTCACTGGAGGGCTTCAGGATGTCATATTCTTGCAAAAAGAACTTTCCAAGTTCTGTCTAGCCCAGAAGAAAATGGTCTTCTAAAACTATTCCTGAGCATTGGTACAAAATAACATTGCCTCACCTTCAACAAAAATGTTTTAGAAATGAATCTGATTGAGTTCTGGATGACTGTTGAACAGAGAATTTCTATGAACACTTCAGAGCAAAGGTGCAATTCATATTGTATCCAGATGGATCATCACATTCTTTAGCCTAATTGGATCACATAGCAAACATTGATGGGAAAAGTGACTGTGCTCATAAGCAAGGGCATGCAGTCACAGCTAGGCTGACCACATTTAAAAGTATTAGCATTTATGCTAAAGTAACTTTGACTGTCTCTGTAGGGGCTAATTGCATCTTTAAAGGAACTGGCTAAATTGCCCAGTGATTCACTTAATAGTTGAGTAGGCTCCATTAACAACCCTTTGAAATTCAAGTCAAGATACTACACAGACTGGGCAAAGCATTTTACACTCTCAGATCAAAGGTCAAAGTTAATATGTGGAGCATATATCCTAGGTGGGATTTTGTGTTAAATGTTAAATACTGTGACTGGGCAATGACTGCAGTTCATGCCTGACCAAAAATCTCTGATGCCCAGGGATCTCATAGTCATGAATCTGTCCTACACATAGAATAAGGTGCTTAATCTGTAGTTACATTTCTCTACAAATTTAGCAGAAAAACAATTTCTTTTGAGCATCCTGCAAGAGAAATTACTACAAGTATAACAATTATTCATGTTGACTAATTGATATTACTTTCTATATTTTATTTAATTGGCAGGTTAGCCTAGGGTACTTGCAGTGCTGAATATTCCTAAAAGTGCATACTTGGATCTTGATTTAACCTGTGCCTGCACAAACGTAGGTGCTGGTGCACACAGTTTGAGGCACTATATAGGCAATATGTTGATTAACTTACATTTATGCACAATGTCTATGTGAAAATTTAATGTCTATTGTGCTTTCCCATTCTGGGGTTGAAAATGACCCCAAAATGCCTTTCTTGAGTTCAGATCTTGAGTCACCTTTCTTGAGCTCAACGCTAAAATAATTGGTCCAAGCAAACAGTCTCTACTATGTTTTGTGGAAATGAAACTGCTCCCCTTGTTCAGAGTGACATGGGTTTTGTTACTCTCCTTAAACAGCAGTGAATAAATTCTGGTGGGTCAGGGGTGCATGGACTGCAATAAAATCCTTTTGTGGCTATTTGAGGTCAGAGGTGGGTAAAATCATTCTGTTTACCACAAACCCATTTCTTTCTCTCCCTCCCTCTCTCTCTGCTCTGCTCTTTTTCACTGTCCTGACCACTAGCAACCATCAGAATTGGTGGAGGGCTTGATGAAAGCATTTCTCATTCCCAAGATCATGATTGGTCAGTAGCTGGCTAGCTAAGATATGTGGATGAGATGCCCTACTGTGACTGATAAATGAATATGGCCTGTGGGTTGTGTATGATCCATACATTTGTGGTTGTTGTTAACTGCCCTTAAGTTGACTGTGACTTACAGCGACCCTACGAATGAGAGACCCATAAGTCACTCTATCCTCAACAGCCCTGCTCAGGTCTTGCAGACTCAGGGCCATGGCAACTTTGATTGAGTCAATTCATCTGGAATGCAATCTTCCTCTTTTCCTACTGCCTTTCTACCTTACCAAGCATTATTACCTTTTCTAGTGAGTCATGTCTTATTATATAGCCAAAGTACAACAGTCTCAATTTGGACATCTTGGCTTCTAGGGAGAGTTCAGGCCTGATTTGCTCTAGGAACCAATGATTTGTCTGTTTAGCAGTCCATGGTATCTGTAGAAGTCTTTTCCAGCACCACATTGACTCTCTTCCAGTGATACGCTTTCTTCACTGTCCAGTTTTCATAATCATATATAGAAATTACAAATATAATGGCATGGCCTATACTAACTTTAGTATTCAGTTATCTATCCTGACACTGGAGGATCTTGTCTAGTTCCTCCATAGCTGCCCTTCTTCTTCTGATTTCTTAACTTCAATCTCCATTCTGATTGGTGACTGAGTCAAGTTATGGAATATCTGGAACTGTTTCAATGTCTTTATTGTCTACTTTAAAGTTATGTAAATCATCATTATTTTTGTTTTCTTCATGTTGAACTATACTGACTTTGCATTTTCTTACTTTTTAAAGTAATAATTCCACATCTTTGCTTTTTTCTTCTAATAGTGTGCTATTATCTGCATATTTTAAATTGTTGATGCCTTTCTTCAATTTTCACACTTCCTAGTCTAATCCGATTTTATGTACAATATATTCAGCGTACAATTTAAACAGATACACGTCAGGACAATCAAACGTTGTGGCACACCCAATTCTTTAAGAGAGAATCAAAGTTTTTCATGAGTTACACAATCAAAGTCTTTGCTATAATTAATAAAGCACAGGCTGATTTTCTTCTGAAATTCTTTGGTGCACCTTGTATTCGATACATGGTTGCCTTTTTCTTTCCTGAACCCAGCATGAACATCTGCCATTTCTTGCTCCGTATATTGTAATGTATATGTGGAATATACATTGAGCATTTCCAATGTATGGGCCATTGTTTTGTTTTACATATTCGTTGACAGATTTTAGTTAAAACTAGAGTAGATTCTGTCTCTGTAGCTTGAAATACTCTGTTGGTATGCCATCTATTCCTGATCATTTATTTCTCCCAAGTACTCTGAGTAAAGCTTCTGCTTCATGTTCTAAAATTTGATGTTTGTTCTTCCTCAAATGAATCTGTTTTATATAGTTCTTTTATGTACTTTCCATTGTCTTTTTGTTTCTACTTGGCCATGTAATGTGTTCCACTGCTGATAGTAGAGTTTCTCCCTCTTGGTTTACATTTCTTTTTGATTTCTCGGATCTTGTGGAGGAGACTCTTGTTCATCCTTTTTTGTTGTCATCTTCTGTTTCCCTGTATTGATAATTTTACTAGTGCTCCTTGTCCTTGTGCCCATTTAACAGTTGTATTCAAGGTTCTGACTCTATTACTCTAACTTTTTTCTTTTGCTTATTGTCTGTCCTTAACTACCCTTCTACCTGAAGGGTTTTGTCTGTCATCCATCAAGGATTCTCTTTCATATTGGCTGCAGATAGTGTCTTTTTGCATTTCTCCCTGGTGATGTCTTTGGCTTCATTCAGTTTATTCTAATTCTGTTATAAGTAGTTCATGGTCTGTGCCACAATCTGCTCCTGGTCTTGTTTTTGTAGAGAGAATGGAGCTTCTCCATCTTCTGCTACTAGTTCTGCAGTCTATATGAATTCTGTATTGGCCATCTGATGATGTCCATATATACAGTCACTTCTTTGGTTGCTTGAAGAATGTGTTCTCAGTGAACAAATTGTTGGCCTTGCAAAATTCAGTCAGTTGTTTCCCTGTTTCATTTCTTGATCCTAGGCCAAATTTTCTTAAGTTCTTTGATTCTGCTCTGTTTCCCTATTTTTGCATTCCAGTTGCGTATGATTAACAATTGTTTTGGTGCGTGATCAATTTCCTCCTGAACTCCAGCACAGAATCTTTCAATTTCTTTTTCTTTTGCCTCTGTAGTTGTATAAACTTCTGGTTATATTGATGAGTTTTCCCAGAGGTCTTTTTGATATTTTTTGGTCAGACTTTGCATTACATTCTTGACTGCTTTTACTACATCTTTTCTAACTATTGATGCAACCCCATTTCTTGTTAGATTTTCATTTCCTGGGTAAAACACTGTGAAAATATCTGACTCAAAATGCCATACAGTTGGCCCTCCTTATCCACGTATTTTTTTATCCATGGATTCAAGCATCCACGGCTTGAAAATATTTTAAAAAAAGTATAAATTCCAAATAGCAAACCTTGATTTTGCCATTTTATACAAGGGACACCATTTTGCTATGCCACTGTATTTAATGGGACTTGAGCATCCACAGATTTTGTTATCCACGAGGGATCCTGGATTCAAACCCCAGCGGATAACAAGGGCCCACTGTATTCATGTCCACTTCAGCTTGCTCACACCAAGTACTGCATTGTTTATATGTTCCATTTCTTGTTTTACTATTTCAACCTTCCCCTGATTCATACTTCTCACATTCAATGTTATAGTATGTGAAGTAAGCTTTGGGCTTTTCTTTTACCTCTGAATGTATCAACAGCTGAATATCATTTTGGGCTTGAGTCCAATAGCATAATCGCAGAAAACAGTTTTCTGGGCTGGGGCAGTGTTTTCCGTGCAGAAATAAGTTTTTTGTGCAGGAAATGTGTGTGTGTTTGGGATTTTTTTGGGGGGGGGGCAGAAATTCCTCTGGAATGCTTTGGGGTGCTCAAATACAAGGCGAATAATACTGTACATTAATGTTTATTTTCTCCGCACCAGGGAGAAACTTGCAGTAATGATTCATCCTTATGTGTACAAACAAGATAATCAAGGGTTGACATCCCTGCTGGAGATTATATGATTTATCATAGTGGCTTTGATGCAGAGCTGGCTCTATCACTAGGCAGAGTGAGGTGGTTGCTTTAGACAACAAATATTGGTGGCCGTTCTCCCATGTTAGCGTGCAGAGATGAATTTTCCAGACAGCCTGCCCTGTACCCAGCAAGCTAGCACTGCTACTCTCACCTGTGCTGGGTTTGCTGTTCCTTCACCTGTGTTGAGGAAACCTTAATCTCTCAGCTCAGTAACCTTCTATAGGTGGATTGGGGCATATTGTAAATGAGGACTCAAAATTACATGAAGAATGAGCCATTTCTATGATCTGTTTACCTTAATTTAATCAATTGTTGAAAACATGGCATCAGCGTTTTTGCGTGGTGGGTTCAGTGGTGCTTACTTTCCTGTAAGTGTGCATTGATTTGCACCTCAAGTCTCACTTAAATTGATTCTAGTGTTATGAAATCAATTTTTTCTTATTGGCACTTAATAAGAACTCTTTGTGTATTCTGCTAGACATGAAATGAGTGGAGAAGCTCTTGCAGACAGACAAACTTTATGTTCATAAAGTTATTCTTGTGCTGTGTCCAAGGGATAAAATCCAGTCAACCTTAACCAATTTTAATGTTAAATATATATACAGTTGTCCCTCCCTGTTTGTGGATTTTGAGTCTGTGGTCTCGCTCTTCGTGGAAGGGACAAGGAGGTAGAGACAAAATGGCTATGTGCGCTTACATGCGGCTGCACATATGCACCATGGGCACACGTGCCATTATTTTCATGGGGCTCGAATATTTGTGAGCCACCATTTTAGCGGGGTGGTGGTGGTGGTCCGGAATGGATCCCCCATGAATTGAGAAGGGATACAGTATTTTCTTTTAGCCATGTCATCATCTCAAATGCTTGGACTTCCCCAGGTTTTTCATATGACTGTGTGTTAGTGTTTCAGAGTAAAACAGTGAAAATTATATTTATGAAGCAGTGGGCAAAGCTTATATGTTTGTTGAATGAAAAGTACGGGAAAGACGTATGAGTTACAGAGACATACTGCGCTTAATTAGGTTAAACTGGACTATGATAATCATGCATTAATTTAATAAATATAATTGCATATAACCAGCCTGAATAGCAAATGGAAAATTCAGGGCTCAAAATGCAATGTACAGCTGACTAGATTTTGTTCCTGTCTTGCATACAAAGCTACCACTGCTGCATTTCAAAAGCTCTTTGAAGTCTAAGTAATATTGTTTTCTGTTGGAATTTGTTGGAGACAATTTCCTGTCTTCATGCATCTAGCAATTTATGGATTATGTTTAGTTTGCTGAGGAACTTGTGTAATAACATCTATATAAATGTATGGTTTATCTCAATTTAGGTGTAACATAACATGTAGGCTTTGTAGCTCCCCACTGAACATTTTCTGTTGGTTACTTAAGTATCTGTACCGTGAGTATTTTCTGCTAGAGCAGAATAGGAATGAAGACTGCTGCCTTTAGGTCTAAATTTTATCTGGGGAATTGGAGCAGAACAGTTATCCGCTGAGACAAAGTCTCAGTCTTTCAAGGCATAACTTTAAGGGTTTTTTGTTGTTGTTGTTGTTGCTGTCGAAAAGAGGCCTAGTTTTCACAGAGGTGGTAAACTGGGGTCTCAAATGTATTACTTCAAGTCTGTGGGCACTACATGAGGAAACATTTCTTCATGAAGAAAGCATGAAGATACTAGTGAACTGAATGGTCAGGAAGAAAGCTAATCTCAGTATTTTCTCCCTATTATTCAGTGTTCAATATGCAGGATGTTCATCTTATTTTATTTGTATGGAGGAATATATGATAAGATGACTGCCCCTACCTGCTGTCTGACTACCTTGGATACAGATTGACCATTTTGTTGATAAATACAATAGAAGGAAGTCGACCCACGTATTTGGGGTCAATTTTTTGACTAAAAATTTTAGAATTATACAGTAATCTAAACCAGAGTGCCTTCATGAGTTCAGGGCTAAAATAGAGTTTGCTTTGGCTAGCTGATGTTAAACTTCAGAAAAAGCAGCATTTTGTTATAGAGAAGAATAACTAATGTTAAAGGAAAATCAATAAAGGGAGCATAGGTGGCCATGTGAGTGCCTGGCTGGCAGCCCACTATCTATAACATGTTTTTCAAAATAGGAAAAAATATATATCATGGTGATCTAAAGACGAAACAGAAAATAAGCAGGTTTCAGGCTGGCTTCAAGGCGGGGCATTTAGATGATGCACACATTGAAGCCAGCTGGAAAGTGCCTTCTAGCCATCTTATGGGGAGAAAAACCACTTCAAAAGGAAGATGCTTGTTTCCGCTTCTTCCCGGAAAGTGTGCACCTCCGGACGTATAAATGCACCAATGCCAGTGCGGTTCCAAAGAGGTGTTCTTTCCAAACCCTAACCCTAATTGTGCATGTAAACACCCCGTTGCAGGAGCACATTTAAAAGGAACACAGCTGCTGTACACAAGTGGTGGGGGTAGCAATGCTCAAAGGAGAAACCATGGAACCTCTTGTGGAGATGAATACAACATACACAAAACAGACGATTAAAGAGAGGGCATAGGGTGAAGGGGGGTGAAGGAAGGCATGATTATACTTTGCTGGCATCTGCATGGGCACACCTCTGCT
Source organism: Phrynosoma blainvillii (assembly GCA_026167975.1). Taxonomy (NCBI): domain Eukaryota; kingdom Metazoa; phylum Chordata; class Lepidosauria; order Squamata; family Phrynosomatidae; genus Phrynosoma; species Phrynosoma blainvillii. The sequence continues at coordinate 208,160,018 of JANUYF010000004.1, forward strand.
TTGATGCCCTGTCCTGGTGAAGTGCTACACATGTAAATGTGTGAAAGTTCACAGGGATGGCCATGCAATGGGATAGCAGTCGTCAACAGTTCTGCAAAGGTGTATAGGGATGATGGTGGGGACAGTAAAAAAAAAAAAAGTACTCAGCGGCGCAGGCTTCCTGACATGTAGTCATGACATGCACTCCAGTTGCTTTGGGAGCTGGCAGTGTGGTTGGTAGGGTTTCAATGTGGTTTCGGAAAAGGCAGCTTCAACCCACTTTTCCTTGCCCATCTGTTTTGCCCCTGAGTTAATCTGAATAGGTCAGACCAAGTCCTGATGCTAGGACCTTTTGCCATTGTCCCATTGCCTGCTATTCTCTACTGGTCCTTTCACACCACACAATTATAGCATTACTTTTGGCTTTATTTGCCTGCTTAACATCCAGTGGAATCCTGGGTTTGGCAATTTAGGGAGCGATATTTGGAATTTTTAGTGAGAGAGCTCTAGTTCTTTACCAAACTACGTACCCCATGATTCCATAGAAGGCAGCCATGGCAGTTAAAGTAGAATGTAGCGATTGATCTCAAAGGGGCAGGATATAAATAATAATAATAATAATAATAATAATAATAATAATGTGAAAGGGTCCTGAGAGTTCATTTGTGGAGCCTTTGGACTCCAACCCCAAAGTTCAGTTCTAGTTGCATCATTGGTTGCTTCCAGACATAGCTAATTGGGCAAGGAATCCTCTTTATGGGCAAGAGAGGCAACATAAATTGAAGCAAACTATTTCTTCTTTTTAATGTTCTTCATCTTTTCCAGGGAAGGAATGAAAAATGCAAGAGCAAAACAGGGACAAACTATGAGAACCTTTTTATAGATGTCCACTTCTGAGATCTGTCCATATGACTGATAGAACTAGAAATACATGGGTATATTGTACAAAAATAGCTCCTAGTAGAAGATGCTTTTAATATTGTAAGGCTGCAGTTAAAGACATATGAGAAGCAAATGAAAAGGTGACAGTAATAGTATCAGAACGCTGAATGAAACTGGTCAATGACTTGTGCACAGAGACAAGGGTCCAAAAGAGACTACAGAAATAATCTAGTTTGAGACCGCTTTAATTGCCCTGGCTCAGTGCTAGGGAATCCTGGGAATTGTAGTCTCTGACAAAGAAGGCTAAATGTCTCACAAAACTACAGTTTCCAGAATTCCATAGGATTGAGCCAAGGCAGTTAAAGCAGTCTCAAACTAGTTTATTTCTACAGTGTGTTTTGGACCAAAGAGAACTACTGAAGTGATCAAGGCAGAGAAATAGAAGATAACAAAAGAGGAAGAACAATAATAACTTTTATTCTTGTATCCCGCCTTTCTGCCATGACAATCAAGGTGGCTTACATAGAGTAAAATAAATTTAAATAAAACATACCTACAATAAAACGATAATAATAATAATTACTCCCCCCTTTAAAAGAATTAAATACAATACTAAAATAAGAACATAGTATTAAAATAGTGATTGTTCTGGGACAATAGTGGATGTATAAAGTGGGGAGAGCACAGAGTCAGTTGGATTGATCTATTTGGGGAAGGCCTGCCAGAAGAGATCCATCTTGACAGCTTTTTTAAAGCTGTCTAAGCTGGTTATTTGATGAATCTCTTCCGGCAAGGCGTTCCATAATCTGGGACCGGCAGCAGAAAATGTCCTCTGGGAGGTTACCGTTAATCTGGTTTTTATAGGTTGCAGTAAATTCCTCCCAGAGGACCTGAGGGTACAGGGCGGATTGTATGAAAGGAGGTGATCTCTTAGATAGGTTGGACCCAGGCCATGTAGGGCTTTAAAGGTAATCACCAACACCTTATACTGTGTTTGGAACCCAATAGGTAGCCAGTGAAGAGATTTCAAAATAGGTGTAATATGATCACTCCTAGATTTACCAGTGATCAACCTGGCTGCCATATATTGTACTAGTTGTAGTTTCTGAACTAGGTATAAGGGTAGCCCCAGGTAGAGTGCATTGCAGAAACCAAGTTGTGAGATTACCAGTGTATGCACTACAGTTTCTAGTTCCCTTGTTTCCAGGAAAGGGCACAGCTGGAGTATCAGCCGAAGCTGATAACAGGCACTCCTGACTGTCGCATTCACCTGATATATCATTTGAAGTGACGGGTCTAGGAGCACCCTCAGACTGCGAACACAGTCCTTAGAGGAGAGCGTGACCCCAGCCAGGACTGGAGATTGAAACCCAATATCTGGTTTAGGGGCCCCTACTGTGAGTACCTCCGTTTTGTCTGGATTCAGCTTGAGTTGGTTTTTTCTTCATCCAGTCCATTACCACCTCAAGACAATGATTGAGGGGAGAATTGTCATCTGCCGTCATGGCTGCTGACTGAGGACCTGAGGGTGTGGGGCATATTGTATGGGAGGACACCTCATCAGTCGATTCTGCTGTAATCCCGGCATCCAAGTCGGCTCTTATCAGAGAGATTTTATCTGCAAAGTAGTTGTTAAAGGTGTCACAGTAGGCTATTGTCAGGTTAAGTAAAGGGTTCTGCACAGGTAGAACCTGTGTCAATTCCCTTACCCTAAACAGTTCTGCTGAATGTGACTCTGCAGATGCAATACGTGCGGAGGAGAAAGATTTCTACACTTATTGACTCTCTAGAGATCTCTTCCACAAGATCCAAGAAATCAAAGGGAAATTTAAACCAAGAATGGGGATGCTATATGACCAGCAGAGACCAAGTAGAAATAATTTTTTTGTCCAGAAAGAGACCAACAGTCAGTGGAACTGTTGCAACAAGGACATTGTATGTTGGGTTCCTTGTAAGTAGCACCAGTTTAAAATCTGGCTGCAACTCTTTGTGCCGATTGACTAAAATGAGATGATTCTACTTTGGATGTATTATGAGACAACATGACAAAATGGAAAGCACAATAATGCTAGGAAAAGTGGAAGTAAGTAGGAAAAGAGGAAGACTACATTAGAAATGAATTGATTCAATAAAAGAAACCATGGCCTTGAGTTGGCAAGACCTGAGGAGGGCAGTTGATCTCTGCGGCTCTTGGCGGTCTCTCATTTGTAGGGTTGCCATACATTGAGTTCACAGCCATTAACAACAACAGTAAAGACATAGTTAGAGCTAAGGGACAGGGCTAAGAACAAGCTTCCTCTAGAATTTATTCATAGCCCCCTTTCACATGTATTCTCATTGTACATGTGGCATGTACTCTCATTGTCAATTTTGCTTCTACGCTTTCCTTGATTGGAAAGGCAGAGGGAGAGCATTTCCTTTTTTCCTGTTGAAAAAATAGGGAGTGAGAAATCCTAATGCATCTGAAGTATAACAGTGAAAGGCCTGCAAGTAGATCTGGATCTGCTCATGCCCTAACTGCAATATTGCATAGAGGCATGGCAGGGTAGTAATCCTGTATTCTTAACTTTTACAATTTGTGGTAGGCAAGAGTGGAAGGTTTCCCAGCACTGATAATACAAATTAAGCCCAATTAATTCATTTATGAAGTTTAGATATTGGGAAATGAACAGAGAAAGGATAAAACAACATTGCAGCAGAGTAGTAAATGAAATACATGCTTCAAAGTGGTATGAAATAGAAAAAGGGGTCAAGTGTGATTTTCTAGGAAGAAAAGCAAAACTGAGATACATGCCATTACTGTAGAAATCGCCATACCAAAACTTCTGAATAAAGGTTTTAGGGCAAACATATAAGAGTGAGGGAATATTGATGCTCACAGTAGTTTCACCCCAGCTTCCCTGAACTTGTTGGCTTCCTTGAACATGTTTCAACTTTCATATTGTGCAAGAAATCCTGAAGACTCATGTTTGGTTAAACACACTTAGAATCCTCCTTAAAGAACCCTGTTCTTCCTTATGGAGAGGATTCTAAGTGTGTTCAAGCCAAATGCTCTGCATTATCCCTGCAAGAAGGTCAAGGGTGAGGTTCACTATTGTGGACACACAACAGGGGAGGAATTAAATAGTGTGAGGAAACAACATTTTACTCCATTAATGTGAATTTAGATGGCTGGCTGTATTTTTATTTCAATACAGAACAGTATCTTGTTCAAGTATAAATGAGCTCCAGAAAGGGTGAATTCATTTTTAGCCACATGTGAGGGATAATCTAAATTACGTACAAACATAATTATTCATGTAGTATTGAAGATGAGAAGTTATGGATGTTTTTGCCACATATATTAGAAAAAACAGAGCTACTAAAATTGTGTTTTTTGGGATGATTACTCTTATGTACAACTACATTTGTTTTCTGGCACAGTATAATAAATGCAGGGAATGTCTTAATCATCTCGATTAGAAGTAGGAAAACAGCTTTGAAACATGTACATTCCATTTCACTTTCTTAAATGCTTTAGTTCAGGGGTAGGCAACTTACACAAGAAAACACCAACAAATCTCACAAGCTGTTACACTATGAATAAATCTCTCAGAATTATTTTTAATGAACCCATGGAGCAGATGATAGGTGATGCTCACTGGTGATACCAATAACAAGTGACTGGTTTATTTCTGGCATGCAGTGAGAATTAGGCAGTATGACAGATTACATTTTTGTATTTGGCTGGTACACTGCATCATCTGTCACATTCTGTTGGGTGCTGTTCCCTGTAGATTAGACCCAAAATCCTTTGGGCTCAGAGATGGCACACTTATCCAGATGTCCAGCATGGGTCATTTCAGAAGCGTCACCCTTTACCCAGTGTGTTCTGGAGGGTCATTCTGCATTGTCTCTCTTCCTTGCTGCCTCGAGTTCCTATGGGCTTTCAGACTGACATTTCATGCTCTTCTAATTCAGGTCCACACTGATTTTGGAATACTGTTTAGCAGGAATTCATGATCGGTTGTGTGAAAGATTATTCTTTGCAGTTGTGGGATGTCAAAGAAGAATCTTTTCCATCTCTATCATGCATAATAGTGTTTTCAGCTGGAATGTTTGTTTGTTTTTATGCTGTTGTATTACTTTATAATTAAAAAAAAATAAGAGTGTTTTTAGTTGTCAATGTTTCTCTATTTTATTTTGGCAGACTGTTTCCCCCTTGTTTTACCCCAACTGTTTCAATCCCTTTCTATATAAAGAACTATTAACTTCCTTAAGATTATGACTCAGCCCCACATGCCAGATGATCTCTCAAACTCTATTGAAACTAGATGTGCTGTATAATATCTTGTTTACCATATTTACATTTGAGAAAGTTTAATTACACTGGAGTATTACCTCTTACAGTCCTCTTGCATACATGCTCCCGGCAGTGTCTAACTCACTGCAAGTTGTGACCATGCTGATTTACTGTACTTCTGCAATTCATGAAAAAAAGCATTTGCCACCAGCCTCATCTATATGATACCTTTGTTCACATATCTGCTATTTGTTATGTAAATTATTCCCGCACAGCTGGAAGCACTTATGAAGGGATCTTATTTGCTGGATCTTAAAGCTGGTCAGCAGTAAAATAAGGATTTATTCTGGTAAATAGAGTGTTAATGGTTGCTGAAGCTGGAATGTATAAGCGATGTAATGATTAAGGACATTCATTATCTTCCTGCAGATCCAGATCTCCCTGGCAGCTTGATGCTATGATCTGAAACACAAGGCATTAAATAGTTAAGGCCACATCTTAGGACTCTTGTATTGGTTCAGCACATCTCTGAGAATGTTTCACTAGTGTGTCAGCCCTGGTGGCGCAGTGGTTAAATGCCTGTACTGCAGCCACTCACTCAAAGACCACAAGGTTGCGAGTTCAATACCAGCCAGGGCTGAGGCTCGACTCAGGCCTGCATCCTTCCGAGGTCACTAAAATGAGTACCTGGCTTGTTGGGGGGCAATCAGCTCACAGTTGTAAACCGCTTAGACATCCCATAGTGCTATATGAAGCGGTATATAAATGAAGCTGCTTTGCTTTGCACCATGTGTTAATGGTTGCACACTGAACTGCAGTGTGCAAGGTCTTATGCAGGTCAGAGGAAAAGGGGCAGTGCAGGAATAGAGTTGAGGATGCAAGATTATGTGTCATCCTGTAGTTAACAAGGATTCTGCTTGCGCACAAAGGATGACTATTATGTGCTTACAGCACAGGTGTTTGAACATCTAGAGAACTACCAATCTGTTATCAGGTTGCTCTGTCTAGTCTAGTCAAGATACTTAGTTGTAATGTTTTGAATAAATACATCATTGAATAATGTTTTGAGTAAACAGGCCATTTTAAAAAGTGTTTTAAAGCCCATTTCTCACATACTGGGCAAATTGTTGATAAGTGCAACTTTTTATTTTTTTTAAAGTCATTCATTGCAGTGTACTCTTTACTTTTGTCTTTATAAAATGCTGCAATTGACAAGAATGAAGTCTGATTTTTTTCCTCCTCTACGGCGAGGAAAACATGAACACTATACATTTATCTGCAGGGATAACTGAAGGATTAAACATTTGCACTTGGCATTTACTGAGGAATACCGTTAATCCCTACCTCATCATTTCTCACCTTTTCAATAGCGTACTGAATGAGGTTGATAAGCTTTCAGATTTTACTCCTTTTTTGTAAAATTGCTGTACAATAACCAGGGTCCCCTATTTGCAGCCTTTGCAAACTGCTTCACCAGGTGCCATTATGGGGTTTTGACATTTTTTGAATGACACAAGTAATAAAATTCTATCTGGTTCCCTGTATGAAGAACACTGCTGAACTGAATAGTATCCAAGCCTATGTTGCCTTATATTAATCACTAATCACCAAAATACCTTATTTTCCTGCGTATAAGACTACTTTTTTACCTGCAAAATCTGTGGCTAAAGTTGGGGGGGGTTGTCTTATACGCCGGATATAAGGATAATGGGGATGGAGGTGCTAAAACTCTATATTTTGACTGGAAAAATGAGGGGGTCGTCTTATACGTGGGTCGTCTTATACGCCGGAAAATACGGTACTTCCATCAGTGAAGGTGAAGGAAAGTCAGTTGTGGGGAAAGAGGTTATATTCCCTTTTTATAGGGATATTACATCCTAGATACATACTGTATTTTGTTGTTGTGTTTCTTCAAGTCATTTCTGACTTATGACAACTCTAAGGCAAATTTATCATGAGGTTTTCTGGGGCACAGAGTACGTGACTCACCAAAGGTTATCCAGTGGGTTTCCATGGCTGAGCAAGGAATCAAACCCTGGTCTCTAGGATTGTAGTCCAACACTCTACCACCACACCACACCGATGTTGTTACCTGTACCCCACATGTATTGTTTGGTAATCCAAAGTTTTAACACTCCTAGGTTCATATTTAGGAAAAGTATGGATTGCCATGTTATTAATTTCTGTGCCTGTGAACAGAAACCTGGGCTACACATAGTGTTTGGAATCATTTTCAGTTGGTGTGGCCTGAGGATAGAGGTAAGGTATGGTCTTCAGCGTTCAGGGGATGTCTCTATTTGGCGATTTGTCAGAAGCCCCCTTATACATTAGGTTCCAAGAGGTACAAGGCAACTGAACAGGGCTCCTGATAAACTATGAAAGTGCATGTATTCACAAGGGTCTTTATCATGGTTGAACACTAGGTGCCTTTTGCAAGTTATGCAAGTTATCCATTCATTTAGTAGTTATCAAATCTAAAATTAAGCAATACATCATCTGTTCTTTTGGGGAGGCGGGATGAATTCTGTTCCTTATTCTTAACATCATAATCTCCTTTTCATCAGAGTGAATCAGTGTGGTTTTGATAGATAATGTACTTTTCAAAGAACAATTATACTGAATTAGTTGAAACTTTGCAAAAAATAAAAGTTACTGGATTTGATGGAAATCTGTGTGAACATAGGGAGGAGGAAGAGGGTTACAGTTACCATAGCAACTGCTGGGAGGGGGAATCCTGGGTAAAAAGGTCTGAAAGTAGGAAAATGTGTCTGCAGAACACATATAAGCAAAGTGATTGTTTCACAGAATAGAACCTGAAATTATAACCATTCTGACTTTATTATTATTATTTCCTTTAGATACTTAATTAGAGTGTTGGACAGGGCAAGGACAACAGTAAAGTTCATATTGTAAATTACTGGATTACTTTGTCAAATAAGAGGCAGTGAATATGTATTGATGTATATACTTGAAGTACAGCTGACCTGAATTTTCATATTCCTATTGAAGTCTTGTGTGTTGGCTGTTCCTTCTCTTGGCTGGTTAGGCAAAGTACACAAAAATCAAAAGACTTGTTCTATGGTGTTTTTTTTCAAATTCAGTACACTAACAACCATATTTGGAAATTTAGTTTTCTACAGTAATTTAATATAACCTAGATGTGAAGGATTATTTATTGCTATAGCTGTAGTTTTAAAACTGTAACTCAGTGAGTACTGAATACTGATGTCATTTGTGTTTTGGTGGACTAGCTGGAAACCTGAGGCATTGTGCTGAGCCAAGTCCAACTTATATTTGGTTAGCTTCTTTCCTTTACTCTCTCACCTAATTTTCCTTGGCAATTTTTGTCGTATGTCATTTTGTTTAAAGTAAGCAGGACACAAGGATTCCCCATTCTGAATTCTATTTTTGAACAACATTTACATTTCTGTGGAGCTCCATGATCCCTGATAGCTGTTGAGCCAATTGTTCAATTGCCCAAATCATACCTGTGGCCAAGAGTCATACTGTCTTCAGATATAAGCCACTGTGTGAGTTGTGTCTCACATTGTGTTCCTCAGTGTGATCCAAATCAAAGTAAAAACTAATGGCTGAAGACTGATAAAAACCCATCCTAACTGAAGATTTCCAAACTATTGTAATAGCCAGGAAATGAGATGGCCTCAGACAAAGAAAATATACCCACAAAATTATTTTTTGCCTGGAATCAGTTTATCAGTTCTGGTCCTCATGTGGCCCACCCTTTGTCACTGATACCCATACTTAGTCATTGATACCCACAGTGCAGCCTTTCAAAGACCACCTCATCATTTTTTTAGCTCCATGTGCCTTATTTGATTAACCAACCCCCCTGCCTCTGTTTCTTCTTACTCTCTTGTTCATTGTTGTATGCCTTCAAGTCATTTTCAGCTTATAGCAACCCTAAGGCGAAGTTATCATGGGTTTTCTTGGTAAGATTTTTTTGCCTTTGCCTTCCTCTGAGCCTGAAAGAGTGTGTTTGCCCAAGATCACCCACTAGGTAGGGATTCAAACTGATCTCCAGAGTCCTAGTCCAATGCTTAAACCACCACACCAGGATCACTGTTGTTCTTACTGGAATCATTTACTGACTTAGGACAGTCATTTTCTTTCACCCCCAGACTGTGGAATGGCCTGCCGGATGAGATCCGTCAATTGACATCTTTAGATAGCTTTAAAAAGGCTGTCAAGATGGATCTCTTCCGGCAGGCCTTTCCAGAATAGACCATCTCGGCCTCAGGAACCTCTTAGGAGAATCCTCCAGAGTCCTCCTAGCTTAAAGATAATACCACTGTACTCCTATATTACTGTCGCAGATACTTGTGGCCATAGCTGCATATATTCTATGTTGTTGTTTTAATTTGTTTGTTTTAACTCTTATCTGATTTAATATTGTTTTAAGGGGAGGGAGGGAATGGGGTTTGGATATATTGTATTTTAACACTGTAAGCCGCCCTGATTGGTCTCAGAGGGGTGGGATATAAATACATTTTATTAATTTAATAATAATAATAATAATAATAATAATTCTGCAAACATTTGGAGTAAAATAAAACTTTGGCGTTTTCAGACATCAGTTTTCCCAAATTAATTTTCTTGTTCTATTGGAGAAGAGTATACAATCTACTGTGGGCCTTCCATGTGTCTCCAATATTTCTGGGTTCACTGAGTATACATGTATTAAAATGGATTTGCATACAGGCAGGAAATAAGGACATTCAGTAACACTGTGTACTTAGCCGCATGGCTGAGAGAGTGAAGCAGTGGAGTTTCATCTGTTCATTTTAAGAACTTCCTTTATACCAGTCAATGTATGTGACATCTTCTGCACAAAGGATGATGATTGTTCTCTTAATTTATTCATTGCATGGGTTTAAGAAGCATTAGTGCTGAATTAACTTAGAAAATACACCTGCAGAACTTGCTTTCTGCACTCAAGCATAGGAGAACATGTAGAATGTGCTTTGCCTTTTGAACATTTTGCTTAATCGGAGAATGCAAACGTGAGTTTGTTACTTTTCTGTCAGCTGCTCTGAACTTTTGTGTAACTAAAATACTGAAATCCTGCAGGCACTTTCAGGATTGTAGGTGACAGCATTATATTATTTGCCACCCCATCCCCACCCCCACCCCAATCACACTGGCAATTTCTGTTCCAACATTTTAGTACCACCTAATTAAGGAGAAAAATCATTTGGAAAATTATCTGATATATAAAAATGTTAAAATAATGAGACAGAGTTACCACTGGACTTGACCAATGTGAGACGAGATTGGAAAAAATATAGAGTGAATTAAGGTTACTGGAGACTAAATATATTACCTGTGCTGATCTACAGTCTTGGCTCATAATTAGCTATGTCTGCAAAAAACCATGTTGGCTGCTTTTGTCCTTTTAGTTGAAGTTGTCTGTCTTCTTATATCACTGAGTGTAGATTTGCTTGATTGTGGTTTTAATATCTTGTCCACTTAGCTATAAATAAGCATCTAATAATATTTGTGCAGATGGATGGGATGAGGAAAAGCAAATGTGGTTGATGATGACCTTATTATTGTCACATAGACTTTAGGGCATTGAAAATTTCTTCTTTGGCTCATGGGAGAAGGGCCAGGATGGAACTTTTGTCTGAAACGTGGGATTTACAAATGTTCCAGGGACCCATTCATTTACTGTATACAGTTACAGTGCTCTGATTCCACTTTAACAGCACATCCTGTGGAATCCTGGGATTTGTTGTTTGGTGAGGTGCTAGAATGCTCAGGCAGAGAATTCAAAGGACCCCCTTCCTAAACTGCAAATCCCCAGAGTCTATAGGATGTTAATAGGCCAGTTCAAGTGGAATATAGCGCTAAAATTGTATAGTGTAACAGGCCCTGGCACAAGAAGAGAACAAAAACAATGCAAGCACAGAAAAATGTGACTGGACTTTCAGTTCTGTACAAATCCCCCCAGCTGTCTTCTCCTTCTCCTTCTCCCAAACCTTGCCTCGTAATAGGAAGAAGCGGTAGCAGCAGATGGCTCCATTATACAAAAAAGAAAGAGCTCAGATTGTCCTACTGACTGAAAAAGATAGACTTTGGCCTCCTGTGTGTTATGAAATTATTTCCTTCCCATTGCCTTCTTTCCCAAGGTGAGACTTTCTTTGGGGGCAAGGAGAAAGACTAGGAATGGGAAGGGCAGCTATGAAAGAGCTAGAGAAGATCCTAAAGAGTAAAGATATACTGTACAACTGAGCATTAAAGTTAGAATCATCCACACCATGATATTCCCATTTACTGTGTATGGCTGTGAGAGATGGATAGTGAAGAAAACTGATAGGGAAGGAGTCAGTTTGAGATTTGGTGCTGGAGAAGAGTGCTGAGGATACTGTGGACAGCTAAAAAGGCAAACAAATGGGTCTTTGGACAGATCAAGCCTGAAATGCCTATAGAAACCAAGGTGATCAAATTGAAGTTGTCATACTTTGGCCCCATCATGAGAAGGCACGACTCATTAGAAAATACAATAATGCTGGGAGAGGTTGAAGGCAGAAGAAAGAGAAGAAGACTGCATGCCAGATGGCTAGACTCAACTAGGGAGGCCATGGGCATGAATTTGTAGGACCTGAGCAGAGTAGTGGAGGACAGGGAGTCATGGAGATGTCTCTCATCTACAGGTTACTATGAGTTGAGGCCAACTTGAGAGCAGTTAACAACAACAACAACAACAGAAAGGGTAGAACACAGCACAGCACTTGCAAATATTTGCTCCCTGTTGTCAAACCTCCTCAGGGATATTTGTCAGCAAATCATGCTGGAGGTAGTTGGTCTTTAACTGGAGAATGTTGTGTTCACTCACCACAAGGTGGAAGGCCATGATGATGTGTGTTTTAATACCACAGGCCACATGAGATTGATTTGTTTGTGGAGCTTGGGAAAGTTAAATTTTTTGAACTGCAGCTCCTAGAATCCACTGCCCAGCATGCTAGCTGGAACATTCTAGGAGTTGTAATAATAATAGAATTTTTTTGGTAGCTCTGTATTGTTTTTATATGCATATTAATCCTCTGGGTGAGTCTCCAGAGCACTGCCAGCTGCTACTAGGAATCTGCTATAGAAACTGCTTGCTGTGGTATAGTTTCTCATGGGCTTTTTAAACTCTCAGTTGCAGGTATCTTGTTAACAGCACCAACGTTTCAAAGGGAGAATGAGGCTTAGCCAGATCTGAGACACCATCATGATATGTGACACACTGAAATATGATTATGTTTTATAGGGATTTTGCTGGGATTATGTTATAAAATATTGCATTATACATAGATGTGATAAACCCAGTCACTCTGATAAAGTCATTTTGCACCTATTCTGTTGAACTTCACTGAGTTTTAAAATTAGATCTTCCAGTCGCAGCCACAGCCGTTCCTTGGGCTGATCCTGGAAGCGGAGGATTCCTCCACTTCCAGGATCAGCCCAAGGAATAGCTGAGGCTGAGGCTGGAAGGAGGCCTCCTTCCAGTCGGAGCCACAGCCGTTCCTTGGGCTGATCCTGGAAGCGGAGGATTCCTCCACTTCCAGGATCAGCCCAAGGAATAGCTGAGGCTGAGGCTGGAAGGAGGCCTCCTTCCAGTCGGAGCCACAGCCGTTCCTTGGGCTGATCCTGGAAGCGGAGGATTCCTCCACTTCCAGGATCAGCCCAAGGAATAGCTGAGGCTGAGGCTGGAAGGAGGCCTCCTTCCAGTCGGAGCCACAGCCGTTCCTTGGGCTGATCCTGGAAGTGGAGGAATCCTCCGCTTCCAGGATCAGCTCAAGGAATAGCCGAGGCTGCGGCTGGAAGGAGGCGGCCTTCCAGCCGCAGCCTCGGCTATTCTATGGGCTTGGAACGGATTAGGGCATTTCAATGTTAAATTTGCTTCTACTTACGAAATTTTCTACCTACGAAATGGGTTGTGGAATGAATTAATTTCGTAAGTAGAGGTACCACTGTACCTGCTTTTATAGATTTATATTGTCATCCAATACTGTACTTGATCCTAATTTAGTACTTGTTCAATTTTTTTATTTGAATAGAAACAATTTTACTTGCTGACAAAAATAACAGTAGCAATTGTTGTTGTTATTGTCTTCTTCTTCTTCTTCTTCTTCTTCTTCTTCTTCTTCTTCTTCTTCTTCTATGCTCATACTTTAGTGACAATTATAATATTTGAGGAAACAAATGAGTTAACCAAAGCAGAAACATATCAACTGTTCTCTTCTCCACTTTGAGTCATTATCCACAAGTTGGTACAAGCAAACATTCACATGTTTCTTTTTCCTCAAACCTATCAACCTGTTGTCTGGACGTCACAGTTGCTTCTCTTTGAATTCAAAACCCTGATGACTATTGTCAGAACAGCAGCTCACTCAAGGAAGAAACTCAGTTGGATACTTACTGTGGTCTTTTAGACTAAGAATGGACAGTGTCTTTTCAATGAAGGTCCATTAACGGGTAGGCATAACCAGCTTTCTCTCTTTCTAGAGGCCACTCCTACTGTGCACACTGGCAGGAACGGCAAGTTTATTTAGTCTCCCTGCTTTTTTCTCTGTACTGCATTATACCAGCTGACTAGTGTCTCTAGCTTTTCCCTCCACACCATCACCCATGGAAAGGTGGCACTGGCTGAATGGGGCCTTTTCTAACTTCTTCTCTTTCTCCATCTCCCAGGATGTTCTTCCCAGCTTTGTGTAGTGCCATCTGTGTTGTGCAAGCTTCCTTAAGAGGAGTAAAAGCAAGGTAGAATATGGAATTAGTATTGTTTTATATTTATATATTTCATTTATATGCTGCCTTTCTCCTGGAGTGGAACCCAAGGTGGCTCACAAAAAGAATAAATGAAACCCATTAATAAAATGTAAAAACAATTAAAATTGTCACATTAAAACAGTACAAAACTATTTTAAAAGGATACAAAAGTTAATAAAATATAAAGCACACTCCCCAATAAGAAATCTCCCTGCAAGTGTTTACATATTAAAAGCCTGTTTAAACAAAAGGTCTTTATCTGCTGGAAGAAGAGCAGGGAGGTGAGTTGCCTAGCTTCCCACAAAAGGGAATTTCAGAGCGTGGGAGCAACTACTAAGAAGCTTCTCTCTCCTCTCCTCACCAGACAAACCTGTGGCAGTGGTGGGACTGAGAAAAAACCCTCCTGTGTAGATCTTAAGATGCTGGTAGGTTAATATAGGGACTTACAGTCTTTCATATAGTCTGAACGTAAGCCATATTGAGCTTTATAGATCAAGATCAGCACTTTGAATTGTGCCCAGAAATGAAGCAGCAAAGGTGTTTTAACAAGGGAGTTACATTGTTCCTTTAACTGTTCCCAGTCAGCATTCTGGTTGCGGCATTTTGAACTAGTTGAAGTTTACAATTTCCAAAGGTGGCCCCATGTAGAATGCATTACAGTAGTCAAAATGGGATGTAATAAGGCATGTGTCACTGTAGTCAGATCTGATGTCTCAAAGAACAGGCTGGAGCATTAGTTTTAACTGCAGATGCACTGCCAAAACCTGGGCATCTCAGCTCAGAGTTGACTCCCAATCTGGGAGCCTAAGATTTCAGGGGGAGTGTAACCCCATCCAGCACAGGCAGAATCCTTATTCCTTGATCTGTCTTTCAAGAGACCAGAAGTACCTCTGTCTTGTCTGGATTAAGTTTCAATTTGTTTGCGTTTATGCACTCCATTATTGATAATGGATGTTGGTTCAGTAATGAAATAACTTCCTTAGAATTAGATTGGAATTAGATGGAAAAGAGAGATAGAGTGGGGTGTTATCAGCCTATTGGTAACACTGAACTCTGAAACTCCAGATGGCCCCTCCAAGTGGTTTCATGGAGATGTTAAATAATATGGGGGACAAAACTGAGCCATGAGGGACCCCACAGGCCAGTGGGCAGGGCATTGAACAGGAGTCCCCCAGCACTACCTTCTGAGTTTGCCACTCCAAGAAAGAATGAAACCACTGTAGGACGGTGTCCCCAAGTTCCATCCCAATGCCCAGTAACCAATAAATAAGCATCTGGCACTGGGATGCAAAATTGGTGTTTTGGGTTGAAGGGAAGTGCTACAGTTAGTTACTCCACCCTTGTAAAATGATTTTTTTTCATGAACTACATTCATGCTACATATGATAACTTATGGGAAATAAGCAGCATGCCCTTTATGCATAAATTTTGCATAGTGGCATATGTGGTATATATGTATGATAATGTATGATGTTGAAAACATGATATGAACTCTTGTAGTAGTATGTTTGTAAGGGATGCAATGGCTCAAGTGGTTAAGATGCTGGCCCTGTTAATTGCAAGATCGGCAGGTTGGCAGTTGAGGCCCAGGTGCTGCATGATGGGGTGAGCTCCTGTCACTAGTCCCAGCTTCTGCCAACCTAGCAGTCCGAAAGCATGCAAATGCAAGTAGATAAATAGGTACCACTTCAGAGGGAAGGTAAACAGTGTTCTGTGCAATCATGCTGGACACATGATCACAGAGTAGTCTCTGATAAAGCTGGCTCTTCCGCTTAGTAATGGAGATGAGCACCACCCCCTACGGTTGGACACGACTTGACAACCTTGTCAACGGAATATCTTTACCTTTACCTAGTAGTATGCGTACATAAAAGAATACATGTAGTATATGTATGATAACGTATGAACTCATATAGTGGTACATACAGCATACAGTATATGTGTACTATGTAATCCACAGAGACTGTATGATTACTTATTAATGCGCACAATGGAAAAGTTATGAATAAAGGACAAGCTGCTATTTTTCATATTGGACCTGCTCCGTAAAAAAGGACATTATATTATCGTTATCCAAACATTTTCTTATCATTATAAGAAATACTTCTATCTGCTGTAATCTTGTGTTATGTGTGAATAATATAAGTCAACCATATTTCTGTCACTAAGTCCCCTCCCAGCAAGTTGACATATGTTGTGCAGTCTGAGCCTGTGCCTTCCTCCCCTTTCCTTCCCAGAGCTGGTTGCAGGAGACTGGAAGCGTTTGATTATATTTTCAGCTTTCCACCGTTTGTTACCATGTCCAAATCAGGAAATGTGCTTTTAGCAATGATTAATCTAAACAACACAGAATCAAAAACCCACAGTTTGATATTCAGTTGTGCAAATGAACGTAAGTTAGATGCAATCACAGTTTTTTCCAATTTGAAGCAGTCATTTTGGTTTAAGCATTCTGAGAATGAATGTATACGAGTCTTGGATTTATCATATCCTTCTTCAGCCGCGAGGCTGTTTGGAGGAGTTTGGAAGCTTTTCTTTCTATCAGTTGGTTGTAGTCATGAATAGAGGGTGCACCTTTCCCCACTATTTTTGGACATGGCATGCCCTTTTTGCTTCTCTTTATGACTAACTGCAGGCTAGTATCATGTTTAAACTTGGTTCATGAAGCTGATTCATTTTACCCACCCAAAGTTAACTTAGCTAGAGTTTCAGTTTCAGATGCAACTGTGTTTGTGTGTGTATATGCCTTCAAGTCACCCATTGACTTATGGCATAAGCTGTAATTAATAAAAATAGATATGACAGCTTCTGATCTCTTTGTGGCCATGCTGGTGAAAAAAAATAAGAGGGACAAGCCCAAACTTCTTCAGTGAAGTTGTGGGCAAAATGCAGCCCATGGACTGCATGTGTCCCCAGGGATCCCATTCTCCCCTCCCCCCAAAAACTTCTTTTCAAACATTTTTTTTGCTCCAAAAAAAGTCCTTTAGCAGGTGTGTGGAGGGCATTCCTACAATGGACTGGGAAGTGGCATATGTTTACTTCCCTGTTGGTCAAAAAGATCTCTCCTGGGCTTGAATTGGTCCAAGAAACCCCAAAATGTGAAAATTCCTCTCATCCCTAGAGAGTGTTTGTGTACAAAATATTGTTGTTTCTTGCAGGAGCAGGTACAATGGGGGTATCTCCTGTTGGCTCTGAATTTGTAAAAACAAAAATAAAACTCTCTGGCCCACTTCAGATGCCAATTTACAGTGCAATCTGAGGACATGCACTCAGATGCAGCTTAATGTAGCAGAGTACAGAAGCAACAGCCCAGATTAAGGTATTGGCAGTGCACTGACCACATTCCACACTCAAACAAATAGACTTACAGACACAGTTGATATCTTCCACGTCCATGGAGGTTCTTTATCTTGAGCTGCAATATGTACAGATATTTACAAACTCCCCTCACAGACTTCTGTCAACTTCACCGTCTGTTGTAACTCAGCATACAGTTGCAACAATCCACAAGCCATCCAACCCAAATCATCAACTACAATCCAGTCCAATCCACATGTGACCTGTCTCCCGGTACACTTATATACTGTGATGGCTATGAGTTATCATTCTGTGATAACTGGCTTTAGGACGGGATTTGGAGTTGAGACTGCCATGGTTGCCTTGACCGACGACCTGCGTCTGAGCATCGACAGGGGTAGTGTGATCCTGTTGGTGCTTTTAGACCTCTCAGCAGCTTTTGATACAATAGATCATAGCATCCTCTTGGATCGCCTGAGGGGGTTAGGAATTGGATGCACTGCTTTGCAGTGGTTCCACTCCTTCCTCTCGGGCAGGTCCCAGAGGGTGCTGCTCAGGGACAGTTGCTCCAGTAAAAAGGAGTTTACTTGTGACATCCCGCGAGGCGCCATTCTGTCCCCGATGTTGTTTAATATCTATATAAACCCGCTGGGTGAGATTGTTCAAAGTTATGGGGTTGGGTGTTATCAGTACGCTGATGACAGCCAGACCTATTTCTCCCTGTCTCGATCATTGGCCTCGAATTCCAATGGCGTCTCTCCTCTCAATGCCTGTTTTAAGGCAGTAATGGGCTGGATGCGGAAAAACAGATTGAGATTAAATCCAGACAAAACGGAAGTGCTCACGGTAGCGGCCCCAAAACCAAGAATTGGGTTGCAACCTCCAGTCCTGGATGGGGTCACACTCTCCGCGAAGGACTGTGTTCGCAGTCTGGGGGTGCTCTTTGATTCGTTGCTTCAGATGATTAGTCAGGTGAATGTGATGGTCAGGAGTGCCTGTTACCAGCTTCGGCTGATATGCCAGCTGCGCCCTTTCCTGGAAGTAAGGGATCTTGAGACTGGTGCCTGCGCTGGTAACCTCTCGTTTGGATTTCTGTAATGCGCTCTACATGGGGCTACCCTCATGCTTGGTCTGGAAACTTCAGTTGGTACAAAATATGGCAGCCAGAGTGGCTTCAGGAACATCTCGGAGAGATCACATAACCCCTGTGTTAAAATCTCTTCGCTGGCTGCCTATCAGTTTCCGGGCCCAGTATAAGGTGTTGGTTATTACCTTTAAAGCCCTAAATTGCTTGGGTCCAATTTATCTTCGGAACCGCCTCCTCCCATATAATCCTCCCCACGCACTCCAGTCCTCTGGGAGGAATTTGCTTCAGCCACAAAAATCTAGGCTGTCTACTACCTCCCAGAGGGCCTTCTCGGTAATCACCCCCACATTATGGAATGGCCTGCCGGATGAGATCCATCAGATTACGAGCCTGAGTAGCTTTAAAAAGGTGGTAAAGACGAATCTCTTTTGGCAGGCCTTTCCTGATTGATCCTGGCCTTAGGAGCTATACCCTTGCCCTTTGTGTCTCTGATTGCCGCTGTCTGATTCTTTTTATTGTTTATTGTATGTTATTTATTATTTAGTTGGTTTTAATGGATGTTAGTTTAATACGTTTTTATGGGGGAGGGTGGGAGTTTGGGGTTTTTAGATTGTATTGATTTATTTTTAATTGCTGTAAGCTGCCCTGGTTGTTTTAACAGGGGGGGCGGGGTATAAATAAATTTTATTATTATTATTATTACTGTGTCACACAGTATGGTGCAACCTTTTGCAGTAAGTTGCATCATGCCATGTGCTCTGACTCAGCACCTTTAGGACAGTCTCACAGGATATGATGCATGCTGTTAGTCAAAATATTTTCACCACCATTTAAAGGAATATTATTTCAACATCTCCAAGGTCTCATGTTAGGCTAATGCAGCCCCCTGTCTTTCTGCAGTTGCCCATCCCTGGTTTAAACCATAGATAACCACAGAGTTTTTCACCATGCTTGGCTGATGGAATATTAGAGTTGCAGCGGTCTCAGTTCTAAGATGACAATAATTCTGAAGTTTACTATAGGTTTAGTTGTCATTATACTGATGGCTCACATCAGTATAACAATAGCACTTTACATTTGTATACCGGTTCATAGTGAACTAAGCACTGTCTAGGCAGTTTACAATCTATAAGCCAATTGCCCCTAACAAGCTGAGTACTCATTTTACTGCCCTACAAAAAGATGGAAGGCTGAGTCAACCTGGAGCCCTGTGGTATCGAACTCACAATATTGTGACTGCAGTACCAGCATTTAACCACTGCACCACCAGGGCTCCTTAAGTTATGATTAATAAAGTTACATGCATATTACTTCAGTATATAGGCCAGGTTTTTTTTAATTACATCCCAGTTACTTTGAAAATAAATCTTGGTAGTGTCGTCATTTTAAAAGCAAGAACAGACTTAACAGTATTGGAGAAAACATGTTAGTGGTGATACTCTGAGGATGTTTGTAGTGATACAAAATTTTTGGAAATTTTGAAGCCATGAAGGGGAGCCATTTCCCCCATGGGGGGGAATATAAATGTTCAGAAAAAGCAACATTTTTTTGTTTTTGTTTTTAGTACCCAATATGGTACTAACATATTGGTTTTAGTACCCAATTGGTTACTTTAGGAACATAAAATGTATTGTGTCATGTGGTTTGACATGATATGATCGTGTTAGGACTATTATCTTAGGAGTATCATCTTAGGATTCCACAGGAGGCAGCCATAGCAGTTAAAGTGAAGTAAGAGTCCTACAACAATGTGATGTGCTATTGGTCACAGTCTTTCCTTGAACCAGATCCTGCCTAAGCCCAGGTCATGACAGAATGAATAAGTACAAACAAAGGAATTCAACAAATGTACTGAATGATCTGAGACTTCTATTCAACACCAAACTAGAGGGAGGAAATTGTAGAGAGGTCCAGAAGCCAGTTGTCATCTACATACTGGGTGAACAGTTTTATGCTCCCTTCATGGACTGACAGGAGACATCTGCTGGGAAGAACCCATCCTTGTCCAACCCAGATTAAGTGCTCTTCCTATCAGCTTTAAAAGTCCACAAATACTACACAGGCCTTTGGGAAGAGGACACTGGCATTTCCAGAGAAAAGGTACGCCACTGTGCCCCCTCTGCGTCTTCAGAGGGCATAAATGGGATCCCAGGGTAAGCCCAAGGACCCTAGCTCACACATCTGTCTCTCTTTCTCACTCGCTCTTACATGCACACAAACAAACACAGCATAAATAAAGCACATAATGAGCTGTATGTTATTTTTCCAGCTTAGTGTTCATTTTCGGCTTGTGGTTGGCTCTAGAATGCCTTCATGCGCAGTGTCATAATTCAAGTCTACTAATGTACTTCTCTGTGGGTTGTAATCATATTAGGAAGAGAGCAGGGGATGCTGTCAGGAAAAAGATAAATGTTTAGTACTAATTGTACAGGAGGCAAGAACAGTTACAGTGAAGGGTTTGTGCCATTTCATATATTCTCAAGTCTCTCACTTGGGATGAAATGTTCTGTATTTCTACTGCTTGAAATATATTTGATCGCGGAGTGGGGCTGAGCTTCAGGAAATAAACAGTCAAGCTGTTTTCTGAGTGAGGGCAATACCAGAAAATTGATTCCCCCCCCCCCCCCCCCCCCCGTCTTTCTTTCTCTCTCTCTCTCTCAAAAATGTCTTTTTGTTTGAAGAGGCTGCTGCCTGGAAAGACTGAAGTCTGAATGTATATAATTTGGTCTGATCACTGTATTTAAGCAGGGTGTTTGGCTTAGTTCTGGATGCAACTACTCATGATTTTGCTGAGTCTGAATGTTCGGAAATTGCACACTGTGGCTTTATGGGTAGGTGTTCTTTAGATTGCTAAATGTTGTTTGTGCTTTTAAAAAAGTAATTCCTTCTGTGTATTGAAGATGTACATTCCAGAAAGGAAAGCATTTAAGCACAAAGCCCACACCAATGAATTCCGTAAACTTTTTGTCCATGTAATAATTTGTGCACTAGCACAGTATTGCATCTTGCTTGTAATCTTCTGTTTATTGATTTATGTGACCGCACATTTCTCATTCACCACACAAACTGGAAATCTCACTGTGCACTTAGGTTGCTTATGTATCTGGAGAGCCTAAAGGATTCCTAAAATCCAGTGGGTCTTATCACTTTGTTGTATTCAGATCTGTGTTTCACAACAGGCTGGACATACTAGCTTTCTTCTGTTAGACTTTCATATAATCAAACTCACATGCTGGCAGGCTGTGGGATGCAGGAGAACACTTGGAGGTGTGATTCTCATTTTTTAAAAAACAAATATTTTTGCCAGAACATGGGTGGGGGGGGGGTTGCAAAAAGAAAGCAAAACAAAACAAAACCTTGGAGGATGACATGTGGCTCACAGGTTATATTATTTTTGTTTCTGGATATACTGCACATCTTTGGCTGTCACAGAATGGGAGCTTGATTAGGTGAATGTGGAACATTCAAAGATGGGTGATTGTTAAATTGGTGATGCTGATATTCAATGCACTGACATGAAGGGCAGCTTCTACTGTATATATCTGACTATACATCGATGTCATGTATAAATCGAAGGCAAGCTTTGGGAGGAAATTATGGATTTTGATATGACCCATGGATAATTCGAGGGTAAAACATAGGGGCATGTAACAAAGACTCTGAAGGATGAAGCAAAGGAAAACAATGCCAAAGAATTTACAAATTTCTGGCAGACTTAACTATTTGTGCTCACACTAAAGGCTGGATGGATGAGAGAGTAGAGGGGAGTCAGTGCTCCCAGGACAGATTACACACTTGCCTTTCACCAGGGGATAGTTCCTTTTTAATATAAGAGTTAAAGTACAGTACTTACATTGACCTGTGGATAAGTCGACTCAGGGTCAATTTTTTGACTAAAATGTCTAAACTTATACATGAGTATATAGTAGTTTTTGTATATTTTAATTATATTGTAACCATTTTAGTTTGCAAGGTGCCTTGAAGCACAATTGTGAGGTAAAGGTGGGATATAAATAAAGTTCACCACCACCACCACATAATTTGTAATGGAGGAATAGCCCTTCCCCCAAATCTAAGAAATTTGAAATATTGGTAAAACATCTCTAAGTTTCCAATTAATGCTCTTTCTGCTTATTGATAGCAAAAATTGTAAGCTGTTTAGCATCAAGCACTCTGCTGTTTTCATTTTCAAATGAATTTAGCTGACTGACATGCCTGGACATCATGGGGTGGAAAATAAGTTGGTTCATATATTTAGGATTTTTTTAAAGGAGCAGCTTAATTTATGTTCTGAGAGAAACAAACAAACAAAAAGCAGATGTGTAGTAGTTCATATTTGGATATCAGGAGGTAGGTAAAAATAATTTGAATTCTTAAGTAGGACTCTGTTGAAAGCAGGGATTGGTCCACTCTTCAGCCTTAGTGAATCGATGAAGATGTCCATTGCAGTGTGTGTAGACTATGAATTAAATAGGATCCATAGTTATTGAGAAGTAAGCCCCACCAATTTAGATGGAACTTTCTCACATATATTTAGAAAGAATGAAAGCCTGAGTTAGTGGTCTGAGCAATCTTCAGTTCCATTTATAATAGGGGATTTTTCTTGTGCATATGCATCATATTCTGTTATTATTGTTGTGTTCATTCCAGTCCTTTCTGACTTAATTGCAATCCTAAGGCAACACAACATGGGGTTTCTTGGTAATATTTGTACAGATGAGGTTTGCCATTGCCTTCCCCGAGGCTGAGAGAGCATGAATCCTCTCAGTAGCAAGATATGTTGGAGTAGGGGAACTGCTCTTTCATATCTGCCTATCTTGTAGCTTTCAAGCATGCTAGGGCACATCTGGAGCAAGTAGTTATGCAACTGCACAGAGAAACAGATAGCCATGCTCTATTTGCTGCTGTTTGTCATGAATAGCCCACCCTGGTAGTTGGGATTGGCTGCAGACTGTGCTTTATTTGCTTCACTGATAGCCAAAATAACAGAAAAAGAGTAGCATGTAATGGTCAGAATAATAAATAATATTCTTACCCCCTCCTTTCCCCATAGATTGAGGCAGGGAACAAAAATTAACAAATAACATCAGTTAAAAAGGCCTCAGTTACCACACGTAAGTGACACATCAATTTGAAAGGACAAATGAGATGTACACATATTAAAACAATCCACATTTTAAATTCATCATGTAAAATTCACAATTTAAAAATCATCTGGATAAGCCTGCTAGAAGAGACCAGTCTTTAATGCTCTTTTAAATTCGGACAGCGTATTCAGCTCTCAAATCTCTTCCAGCAGGTCATTCCATAGTCTCGATGTGGTGAAGACAAGAGTTACGAAGCGATAGAAGAAAGTTGGTGATAATACCCGAGAACTCTTGTCATTGGATTTGCTTCAGCCTCCACTTTAACCCAAGGCATTGGAGTGTCATCTTCAGTGACTGAAATAATGCTTAGCTTCAGTAACACGATAGTCAGCTACAGGTACTCAGGCTGCAAGACAAAGGGGCCCATCAGCGTTTGACCAGCAAAGCAACAGATGAAGTGGAGCTAGTATTGTTTGCCAGTACCTGTATATGGGGATGCTTACTTGCCTTTGTGTCTCATACGTGGGAGACTGCTAATGGTTGGGCAACAAAGGTACTTTCACTGGTGCAGTTCATTGAATGCATGGCTTTCACCTATAAATAAGAGCATGGGGGATAATTAAGGCAGCTATACTTTAGAACAGGGATAGGCAACCTTTCCCCTTTAAGAGCTGAGGGACTTCAGCTCCCAGAAGCCTCAGCCATGTTGGCCAATAGTCTCATGTTGGCCAATAGCTCCTGGGATTCTGGGAGCTGAACTCCCTCGGCCCTTAAAGAGGAAAGGTTGCCTACCCCTGCTTTAGAACCTCTTTTCCTTGCTCATCTGTGTAGGTAACTACCAGGTGTGTGAGTAGGATAGGGGGAGGGTGCAGTTGCATTCAAGACCTGGCTTGGAATACTAACATCAGAAGGTGAAGGGCAGAGCAGGAGGCAGAATCTGTGTGCATTTTCCATTGTCTTCCTTCAATATTATGTGATTTGTATTTATGCCTGATGTACGGCTGGGGTAAATGTATGCTGTCATTTGGAATAGGAATGGATTCTGAAGGGGTGTTGGATGTTCTGTAAGCCCTCTCCTCTCCCCCGCCTCTCTGACTATGTCCCATTATCAGCCTTACACTGGTGGAACTTCATCAAGAGGAGACATAACACCACAGAAATTAATTGGTGTTTCTTACTGCTTTGTGGCCCAACCCATATTCTATAGCCTTATCTGAACTCTGAAACTTCTTTTTAAAAAAATATTGTCAAAATTGGGTATTGTTGGCGTGGGAAAACACTCCCCCCAATTCCAACAGCAAATTTCTTTTCTTTGTTAAATTAGTGGTGGTGATGGTGAGATATAAATTACTGATCATTACACTGATTTTCTTGCATGGCCCTTAAAAATTATGCTTATAATTTTGCAGAATTTGTGTGCAGTAGCCCTGAGGAGTGGAATCACAGAATCACAGAGTTAGAAGAGACCACAAGGGCCATCCAGTCCAACCCCCTGCCATGCAGGAATTCAAAATTAAACCATCCCCAACAGATGGCCATCCAGCCTCTGTTTAAAGACCTCCAAGGAAGGAGACTCCACCACACTCCGAGGGAGACAGCTCTTACTGTCAAGAAGTTCTTCCTAATGATAACCATGCCTTCTATTCCTTCATCCAAGTCATTGATAAAGATGTTGAATAGCACTGGGCCTCTGTGGCACCCACTGGTCACTCTGTGGCACCCACTGGTCACTTCTCTCCAGGATGAAGAAGAGCCATTGCTGAGCATCCTTTGAGTTTGGTCTGTCAAACAATTACTAATCCACCTAACTATGGCATTGTCTAGTCCACATTTTACCACATTGTCTGCAAGAATATCATGGGGGACCTTGTTAAAGGCCTTACTGAAATCAAGATATGCTATATCTACAACATTCCCTTTGTCTACCAAGCCAGTAATTTTATCAAAAAAGGAGATCAGATTAGTCTGGCATGACTTGTTTATCAGAAATCCATGTTGGCTTTTTGTGATAATGGCATTACTTTCCAAATGTTCACAGACTCCCTGTTTAATGATATGTTCTAGAATCTTCCCTACTATTGATGTCAGACTAACTGGACAATAGTTATTTGGATCCTCTTTTTTCCCTTTTTGAAGATGGGGACAATATTTGTCCTCCTCCAGTCTGCTGAGACTTCTCCTGTTCTCCAAGAGTTCTGAAAAATTATTGCCAATGGCTCAGATTTACATTTGCCAGTTCTTTTAATACCTTGGATGTATGTAGTTCTTCTGGTCCTGGAGACTTAAATTCATTTAGATTAACCAGGTATTCCTGTACTTCATCTTTACTGATTCTGTGCTGCATTTCTCCTATTGTGTCCTCTGCTCTATCCCCTCAGGTTGAGCACCCTTTTCCTTTTCTGAGTACACTGAAACAAAGAAGGTGTTGAATAATTCTGCTTTGTCTCTGTTCCCTGTTAGCATTTTGCCATCTGCTTCACGTAATGGTCCTACTATTTCCTTTTTCTTCCTTTGCTATGGACATACCCCAAAAAGCCCTTTTTATTGTTCTTAACCTCTTTAGCAAGCCTGAGCTCGTTCTGTGCTTTTGCTTTTCTGACTTTCCCCTTACATGTGCTAACTATTTGCTTGAATTCCTCCTTGGTTATTTCTCCCTTTTCCCATTTTTTATACATGCCCAATTTAAAACTTAGCTAAGTTGAAACTTCCTTAGTCATCCATCCCGGTTTCTTGAGACACTTTCCACTGTTCCTCCTTGTTGGAACAGTTTGAAATTGTGCCTTCAATATCTCCCTTTTGAGAAATTCCCATCCATCCTGAACTCCCCTCTCTTTTACTATTTCTGACCACAGGATCACTTCCAGTATTTCCCTAAGTTTACTGAAATCAGCTCTCCTAAAGCCTAGAATGCCTGCCTGACTATGTCTGACTTTCCCCCTTTCCACTGTATAAAACTCCAAGAGAGTATGATCATTCCCGCCTAAGGATCCCACCACTTGCACTCCATTAACAGGTCATTCTTGTTGGTTAGGATCGGATCTAAAATGGCTGATCCCCTTATTGTCTCTTCCACCTTTTAGACAATGAAATTGTCTTCTATACAAGTAAGGAATTTGCTAGACCTTAATGTTTTGGCTGCAGGTGAATTTATTTTTTACTGATGAAAATATGCTTTGGGGTTTTATAGTTTTCCACCATCTCTTGGTAGCTTGAGCTTGTTCAGGATAAACGAATTGGCAGAAATTAATCACTTGCAGTTCTCCAGGTAAGAAATTATTATAGGATTACAGAACATGGGATTGCATGCTCTGTCAGTCAGATTATTCAGGAAAGATTTGGAAAGGTCCTGTTTTATCCAGATTACAAAGCCATAGATTAGAGCTTGTAGCTTGTAAAAACATTAATAAATCCACTTTTAGTGAAAATTCTGGTAAGCGTTCCATTGTTTGGTTACTGAGAAATGCCTAGCTTCTGTACATATGAAAACACCAAGAAGAAATTGGAGAAAATTAATTCCCAGTGATCCAACAGCTGTTCACTGGTTGGGTAGTTTGTACTGGTAAGCATATTGAGAGGGGGGAAAGGCACAAACTGACTGAGACACTTTGCAAGTAGCACACCTGGCCGGGGGCGGGGGAAGAGGCAGTCCCAAGGAAGCCACTGTAATTTCCTCACGTTCCCTGTATGGGTTCCGCTTTTCTACAACTTCCAGTTTTTGACTGTGCTGAGTCCCCAAGCCATTGGATAAGTGGGGGCTTCTTGTACCTGAATGTATGTGAGAGTGCTCTGGACTATTCCATTACAGTTTTCTTGAGGACTCAAACCTTGTGCAATGAAAACAATAAAAACAGTATTGATTAAACAATCATTTTATTTATGAGATTAAAAAAAAAAAAAGCCAAGATAAAGGCCCAGCACAAAGAAAACACTATGCATTGTTAACAAATGAATGTCTTTAGGGCAGGAACAAAAGAGTGAGTGCCAGGCCAGAAGGAGCCCTATGTCATCTCCACACAAAGGTAACTTCAAAGACAAAAGACACCCTGGAGGGTCCTATTACATGTTTTCAGATGGCGGACATATACGTTATAACATTACTTAGACGCTAACATAATTTACTTTCATTTTAACCAATTTTTCCTGAAAATTAGTATGCAAACAGTGTTTACCTGTTTATATTGAAGTGATTTTAAACACCCTTGATGAGTGTTTTGAGGATGGTTTATAGCACACCATCCTACAAACAGAAATTGGTATGCTTGACTATTTATGGATCATAAAAGCATATATGGAGAAAATTAATCATGGCAACCATACCTCCAGCCTCTCTTCCTTTTTGAATATGCATTAATTGTTTGCCGATTAAGTCATGACTTTTAGGCTCCACCATAGCACCATAGCCGGGTTGCTGTCCCTCAGACAATTGGGGGGCTGAAGCACCATAAATAAATAAATAAATAAATAAATAAATAAATAAATAAATAAATATATTTTTTTAAAAAAAAAAGTTAAAATTTAAAAAACCATGTATGCACACTCTCAGCCCCAGAAAAGCCATGGCAAAACCTCTGTGGAGATTTTGCCAAGAAAACCCCCAAGAACAAGTAATAACAACAATAATATCATCATGGCGGGCGGCGGTGGCGGGGGGCTGCAGTGGCGGCGGCGGCAGGACCGGCCTGGGGCCGGTCCAAAGGCCTCAGGGGGCTGCATCCGGCCCCCAGGCCTTAGGTTGCCTACCCCTGTACAAGATAATAATCCAAGGTCACCTGAGGTAAGCTACCAGATGTCCTGTTTGTCATTCTACAGTGTCAGAAAGTGGCTAAAATTATTCTCTCACATATATGAAGCAGAATTCAAATTTTAAATTCTTAACCACTTTGGGAGGAATTGTAATTTTTTCAATATGAGTCTTTTTGATTTATCATTGTTGAGCTTCTTCTCTTTGTGGGTAGTACACTCATTTTCAAATATCTGTTAAACACAATTTTTATGATGGAATGATCCTCTTAGTTTTGTCATGAGTAAAGTGAACAAGCAGATTGTAGGTAAAAGTTAATACATCTTTTGGTATGGATGAGAATGGAGATTGGTAAGACTTTTCTTGGTATGAATTTTTCAGAACTAAGAATTTATGTGTATTTTTGCAATCTTAATACCTAGTTCTTTACTTCACATGTATTTATAGCAATACATTAAAGCCTAATCCCTCATCCCCTGTACATTTATAGGTGGTCAATTTTTAGTTTTTGCTTTATGGGAAAACCTGATGGCCTTTTATTATTTAGTGCTGTCATTTTGTTTTTATTTATATTAGGGAGAAAGTGGCATGCATGGATTTAATAAAGTAATAATTTCACTATTCCCTTTCCCCATATACTCTGAAAACTCTAAATATTGACATAAATAATCTCATTTCACCTACGACTGTAGCACTTAAACAGTCTTCCTTGTGTTTTACTGGACAGAGAAATTTTCCATTACAGCCAAACAAATAGGCCAGAATCTGTCATATTATAATCAATTTTTATGTATCTTATGTTAGTCTTGATTAGAATAGACTTATTCATTCATTGGGATCTACCTACATGCTAACTCATCATTCAACAATTGATTGAATAGGGCTACTCTAGTTGAAACTAACCAACCGGAGGCCAGTCTCTATTTGGAAAATCATATTTATTGGCTTACATAATCCATTGGAAAGAATTGTTTTGGTTTGCTTTTGACATGTGGGATCAGTGCACACATTACATTCCTAAATGCTTATTCATGACTAAATAGCTGTGAGTGAATTGTGCCTTGTATTTGATCTGCTTTCTTGTGCCTTGAATACTAACCACACCCTGCCAGCGTATTTTTCGCCATATAAGGCGCTCCGGCATATAAGGCGCACCCAATTTTAAAGGAAGAAAATCCAGAAAAAAGGATTCCTCCCTTTAGCCGGAGGCCGGTTGTTCAATGGGCTGGTGCTGGGATCGGAGAACTTCTCCGATCCCAGCACCAGCCCATTGAACTGAGGTCGCGGGGGGAAGGAGGGCTCCTTCCCCCTGCGACCTCAGTCTTTGAATGGGCTGGTGCTGGGATCGAAGCGATCCCAGCGCCAGCCCATTGAAAGACTGAGGCCGCCGGGAGAAGGAGCCCTCCTTCTCCCCGCGGCCTCAGTCTTTCAATGGGCTGGCGCTGGGATCGCTTCGATCCCAGCACCAGCCCATTCAAAGACTGAGGTCGCGGGGGAAAGAGGGCTCCTTCTCCCCGCGGCCTCAGTCTTTCAATGGGCTGGTGCTGGGATCGCTTCGATCCCAGCGCCAGCCGATTCAAAGACTGAGGCCGCGGGGGGAAGGAGCCCTCCTTCTCCCCGCGGCCTCAGTCTTTCAATGGGCTGGCGCTGGGATCGCTTCGATCCCAGCACCAGCCCATTCAAAGACTGAGGTCGCGGGGGGAAAGAGGGCTTCTTCTCCCCGCGGCCTCAGTCTTTCAATGGGCTGGCGCTGGGATCGCTTCGATCCCAGCGCCAGCCGATTCAAAGACTGAGGCCGCGGGGAGAAGGAGCCCTCCTTCTCCCCGCGGCCTCAGCCCTTCGCCCTATAAGGCACACTGACTTCCCCACGCACGTTTTGGGGAAGAAAAAGTGCGTGTTATAGGGCGAAAAATATGGTAATTGATCCATCAGTACCAGTGTTCACTGACGTTAAGGTTAAGCAAGTTTCCTCTTGGCCAGCTTGCCACCTAGTTTCAAAGTTTAGCTGAAGGAGAACCTTGATTAACCTTACCTGTTCTTAGCAGTAGAGCCAGTGTAAAGCTTTAGTGCAGTCACAGAAGAGAGAGTTTTGTGCTTAAGAAGAAAGTGGTGGGAGAAAGACCCACAGTGGCTAATCAGAAACTATATAGGTTCTGGCCGGTAGTGTTTTTACTTCTGTGTGCTGGTTTTACAGGAGCATTTGACTATGGGCAGAGCCAAAACTGCGTAAGTGGCATATATAGTGTATGGTTACAGTGCCGAACCTTCAAGCTAACAATGGGTTTTGCTACCATAATATACAGTGTATTCTTAGGCAGATGGTACAAATGTTGTGATGGATTTTCAATCATACCATTGGCCCTCTGTATTCATGTATTCTTAATCCACAGATTCAACCATCCACGGCTTGAAAATATTTATTTAATTGGGGGAAAAATACATTCCAAAAAGAAAACTTTAATTTTGCCATTTTATATAAGGGACACCATTTTACTATGCCATTATATTTAATGGGACTTGAGCATCCATGTATTTTGGTATTCATGGGGGGTCCTGGAACCAACCGTAGCACATACCAAGGGTCCACTGTATTCTCCCTTTTGTAGTAGCCACAGTGGCCATGCTTGTATTTAAAACTAGCATGAATGTGTCAAAGCCCAAAACAGATGGGCAGACGGGGTGGCTTCCGGCCACTCTGGGGGTGTGGCATTTACATATCCCCGGAGCACCTGGAAGCTCTCCAGGCCCACGCTGTGTTTCCTAAGATGGCCCAAAACTGTCTCTAAAAGGAGCAGCTTTTTTTTTCCTGCTCCTTTCTACAGTCCATTTGCCAAGAGGCACCCTTGGGATTGCGGTGTGTGTTCACCACGGCCCCAGGCGATTGGGCTGGGTGCAGCTTCTGGACATTCTTGGATGCCTCTTTGTTTCATCCCAAAATCTATTGTCTCACTTGCTACAGTTGCAGGACTTCTTATGCTTCCTTCTGTTTCCTATTGTTCTTCTGATTTATTGACTTCAACAATCTGACCCTACTCAAGAATGTTAGTTACAATACATTAGAAAGAAAATGTGAGGTGACATAATAGGTTGTACCTCACCAATTAAAAAAAACTTGTTATGCTGATACAAAATTCTAATCATGGTGCAAGTGTTTATATTTGCTAGGCAAATGGATTAAATTATAAGGGAAACAAATCAGTTTCATGAAATAATTTGCTTGCAGTGCATGCAAATTATTTATAGTGTCTGTTCTTAGGATAGTCCTGTATATGGTGTATAAGTTGACGTCATGTATATATTGAGGACGTTTGGGGGCCAAAATTATGAATTTTGTTATGACCCATGGATAAGACGAGAGCAAAACTTAGAGGCATGTAAGAGAGATGTAAAGGATGAAGCAAAAGAAAACAATGCCATAAGAACTTACAGAATTCCAGCAGGCATAACTGTTTGTGTTCACCTTAAAAGAGTGGTGGATGAGGAGGGAACTACAGTAAATGATGTTTGTGCTATATGTGGAGGAGGTGACCAGACATGAGTAGGGCTAAGAAAATGCACACATGTCAAAAAGGATGTATAGGAAAGAGTTGGTACACCATCCTCTTCTCTGAGAAGCTTTAACCCATGTTGGGAGAACCTAAATGAAGCACCGACCACCCCCCTTTACTCTCTCAGCACCAATGTTGGTGCCACCACTATTTTCCCGTCAAGGCATTCAATAAGGCCAGAAGTGATGCTGCGACAAAGTGGGATGCTTCTTTTAGGTTATCTTAGGACATAAAGCCAGGGGTAGGCAAACTGTCCCCTTTAAGGGCCGAAGGACTTCAGCTCCCAGAATCCCAGACTATTGGCCAACATCCCAGGCTATTGGCCAACATGGCTGAGGCTTCTGGGAGCTGAAGTCCCTCGGCCCTTAAAGGGGACAGTTTGCCTACCCCTGGACTGAGCTCTCTCCTTTTGCCAGTATATTCAGAGAAGGAGATGATTCCTTTTTAAAAAAAAAATAAGAGTTATGTTACAGTACTTAACATTGACCTGTGGATAAGTCGACCCAGGTTTTTTTGGTCAGTTTTTTGACTAAACTTTCTAGACTTATACATCAGTAAGTACTAAATTGTCCATTAAAGGCGCATATACATATTGTTCTGAATAGAATTGCATTCTCAGTTGGTTCATATATAACTGTCAAGCTATGGTTTGACCGCTGGGCAATGCTTTGGGCTTGCATATTTTCTTTCTTTCCTTCCTTCATTGTTCCTTCAATTTGCTCTGATTTTGTCCTATTCTTGTTTCCTGGTTTGAACAAACCATATTTTTCATCCAACGCAGCATTAAAAACCATGGTTTGAAGGGGATTTCTGATGTTGATTTGAAGCCAAATTATACTTTTTGTAAACCACAAGGGAGGAAATTTTAGTGTACTAAAGGAAAGAAAGCACACAAATCCAAGCGTGGGCCCTGATGGTCAAACCAGCCTGTGAGTCCCCACATGCTTTTTTGAGGGTAATGTGAGCCATCCAGATTAATTGAGCTGCTTTGTCACTAACATAACCATTTTAGAATTTATTTAACCTTTTCCAGTGCTCCATTGACTGTGGAAGTCCATGAAGAGCCTATGTTGCATAAAAGCAGGAAAGAAAGAATTCACTAGATAGACTAAAGATAGTCATACTTTTGGTCTTTAGCCTGCCCCTCCCCTGAAAGTATGAGGATAATAATCCTGACTTATCTTACATGCTTGTAACAAGAATGTTACAGGTTACTATAGATTTTAATAGGACAACTGCATAGTATAACTGTTATGTGTGTATAATAAACATATGACAGATCCAGCTTGTGTACCTTACTCAGTTGTTGATGAAGTGGCCAAGTCTCTTAAGTTATGAACTGGAAAATCCCTAGATTAATTCTTGGCTCTATCACAAGCTTGCTAGGTTTCTATAAGTAAGGCAGTATACCTTATCCTCAACCCTCCTTCCATGTGCAATAGTTGCCTGCCTTAGTTGCCTTTGTTTCTTTACACATTTTACCAGGGCTGCTTACATATATGATCATAAAAGAACTGAAAAGATTAAGATCAGACAGTCATGATAAAGTAATTAGTATGTAAAGCTCTTTGTACTCTCAGAAATAACAGAAATAACTGTACACATGCAGTAAAGTTGCTAATTATCTTTAATTAATGATGAACAGAACTGAAGCAATAAAATAGGTGCCTCCAGTTCTTGGGAGTTGGGGACTGTTGGAAAACCCCAATGTGACTCACCTGCTAAAGATATAGCACTGATGTTTGGAAATCTGAAATGTTACTCTGATGAAAACCAAATAATATAATACTGAATATCTGGAACAACCCAAAATCATGAATATTTTTCTTACATTCAATTAAGGATTTCTTGTTGAATTTGTTCCCCAAAATCCAGGTTTTCTATTTCCATTTTAAGCACCACCAGGGAGTAGCTCTGAAAGAATGTATTTTCATTTCTTTCTTCACTTTTCTTTCACTGAGATAATCTATTTAACCTTTAGATACTGAAGGTATCCTTTGCTACCATATCTCGGACAGCTGCTCAGCTGCTACTTAAACATTTCATGTTTAAGCTGTGATCCTGAGCATATTTACTTGAAAAATCAATCTTGGTGTTGTAATTTCCCATTAAAATCAATGGAGTTTGCATTCCATGTAAATGCATATAATGCTTACTAGAAATGAACTCAGTGTGACTTGATCTCCTGTCTAGAACTGAAGCCTCAGTTAGACTGCCTTGTTGTATTCCTACTACTTTTCTCTTCCCATAACTTGTCTTCTTAGCCATTTCCATTTCCTAGTTCAGGGTGGAAGATTAATGTTAATCGTATAATTGGAAGCTGAAAGACACGAGCTGTTGTTTTGTTATTGGGCATATTCTGATTAACATTGCACAGTTTGACTGTATTGTTATACCTTGGCATGCAGCCTTTTAATAGAATTCACTGTCTTTACTTAGGTTCAGACTTATAATTGATGTAGATGTATCTTAACCAATTACAGAACTGCCTTTAAGTAGCTGGGAAAGGTCCACTGGCCTTTACCCCTCTTTCTTTTTTCAACCTTTGGAGCAAAATGTGGTTTATTTCTATATTTTGTTGTTTGCTTATTGCATTTTTAAACAACTCATCACAGGTTTTCTGGGTTTCATTATAATGATCAGAACTGAAGCCATTCAAACCAACAATTATTATAAAATATAATAATAATAATAATAATAATACAATAAAACAATGACTGAAGAGAACCTAAAACCAAAATGAAACTGGCAGCAAAGAATAAAATATGGCAGCATATGAAATGGGAGCAGGTGTAAAGGTGTAGACACACTAAAGCAGTTCTTGAAATGCCTGAGAAAATGAAAAGTCTTCTCTTAATACTGAAAAAATGGTAATATATGACTTGTGTACCACTGTTTCTGTCTCGTATCATTAGCCTAAGCCATAGTTTGCAGTCCTACCCCTCCAGATACACAGTTTGTTACTTGGTTGCTCAGTGTTTTACTTTAATGAGGACAGACTACTGTTTGAAGGGCTGTCAGAGAATATGATTCTGCAGATGTTAATATTTGCAAGAAAATCCAGTCCAAGACCAGTTTGTATACAAGAAACCATTACAAGGGAGAGCCTTGAAGTTGTCCATAATCACCTGAACAGGTACACAGGTTTCCTGTTTACAGTCCTCCCCCAATATAATGAGCAGTCTTGTTTTGCCATTTAAATGATAACAGTTATTTCCAAATCTGGAACTAGACTTATAAATTCACATATGCAAACATTATGCAAACACGTCCTATTTTGTCTCATATTTGTGGCAAAGCATAATTGGCCAGCTCATGTCACTGATTTCTTTTAGCAAAAAGGCTAACCATAGCTAACCTCAAGATGAATAGGATGAGAAGAAAGTTAGCAGGAGGGGAAAAGATTTAAAGGGTGGAGGTGATTAGATGATTGGGCTGTGTTACTTCTACAGTCTGCCAAATGGACTTTGTAAATAGTGATCCTGTAGGTTATTTTTTTTTATTTAGCAGCAGAGATTTACTGCTGATTCTGTACAGCTGCTTAATACAAAACCAAATATATGAACAGTTGACATTTATGTCGGCTGTTCTCTATCCAACATACATTCAATTTAAAGCCAATTTCACAGATCCCTGATTAATGATAAAAAGAGGGAAACAAAGCTTGAATAGTGTCTCTTTGTGGAAGAGATACCCATACACCATACATCTGATGGAAGAGATACCCATACATCTGGTTCTTCAAGGGCTTTTGCAAACACTTCCCAAAAATATTCATGCTTATGAAGATGACAATGTCTTTATTTTGTTATTTTGTTTTAAACACAAACAGCTACTTTGTGTAGTCTCTTTCACAAAGTAACTTAATGGACATCAGATTCAGTCCTCTATTTTTATGTAAGAGACTTTTCTAGCTTTGTTTCCCTCTTTTTGTCATTAATCAGGGATCTGTGAAATTGGCTTTAAATTGAATGTATGTTGGGTAGAGAACAGCTGACAAATGTCAACTGTTCATATGTTTGGCAATTTTAACTAATCTCTGATGTTACCAAATCAAACAACTCAATATTATAAATGTTTCCTATATTAAAATAGATACAAAGAGCCCATATCACTTGCATGTTTGTTTCCATTGAACATAATATCCTAGCTGGCTTATAGCTCCCCTACAGTTACTTAGAAAAATAAGTTTACAACAATCTTTGATTAAATCACTCTGAAATTAATCAGAGAATGAAAGCAGCATGGGATTTGAAGAGTGTAGAAAAATGTTTATAATTCTACTGTTATAAATAACAACATTCATAATTCCGTTTGTGGGATTGCAAAGAAGCCTGTTAGTTGAGTGATCTATTTCAGAAATTTCACACAAAAAATATCCTTTACAAGTTTGTCCCTCCACTTTTTCTCCAGATAGATCTTGCACTAGAAAAATAACAACCATATAAAAATAGCCATAGAACCAGAAGTTGTGTCAAAGGCAGTTTGTAACAGTATTAATTGGTTTAAATAAAGACTGTTAAATCAACTGGAAATCCCTTAATTGGTTAACAGTTCTAATTTTGACAATAAAGTGTCAAAATGTATCAGGCAGTGACTGTTTACCAATGGTTACCTTCTGTTGTAATGCAGAAAGGGGATTTCTTCTTCTGGAATTTACAGAGATGGGTGACTTTATGTGAAAACTAACTTTCTCATCTTGCATTACGCACATTCAGTAATGAATGATATTAGCTGTAAATTCCCTGTAAGTCAGGGAAAAATTGCTTATTCAAAGATACTACAGAATGGCGCTCAACAGTCATGAGCTGAGAAGGGGAAACATATTTTTGGGGGGTGGGGGAAGCAATCAATTTTTAATAACTAATTCCCCTCTTTACCAGTGTAATTTAAATAGCAAACTAGAAAGTAGTAATTCTAAGGCAAAATCTAATAGTTTTTTGTGGGTTTTTCGGGCTGTGTGGCCATGTTCTAGAAGAGTTTCTTTCTGACGTTTCGCCAGCATCTGTGGCAGGCATCTAATCTAATAGTTGCAAAAAGCTGATAAGAACTTTTGCTACTAATAATTCATTAAGACTTTATATTGTTTTTGCAAAAGCTGTAAGTAAACAAGCATCACTTTGCCAAAATGCTATGCAGATTATTCACTAAGATATGGATGAGTGTATATCCTAAATAATTAAAATCAGTTATACTTGCCCAAATGAACAGTGTTAATGGTTCATTCATTCACTTGGAGTCCTTAAATTTTATAAACTCTCTGTGAGTCCCTTGGTTATTAGTGAGAATTTGTTACGCTGAAATGAACCTCTAGTGTGTTTTCAAATAGCATGATGAATGTTTGGGTTGTGTTTTTCATGCAGTTTTTAGGCAACAGATGCTCCTCTGAATTGGAAGTCTTGTGAGCTAGAAAGCAAAATAAAATGGTCACTAATCAATACAGTATTGCAGGTACTTGTGCTACGCGAATGACAACAGAAATTTTAAAAAGTTTCTGTGGACCTCACATTATAATGCATTTTGTTTTTCTCCAAGGCAATCATATGTATTGGTTCATGTTGAAACTGAATTGATTAGCTAAGTTGTAGGATGATGAGCAAAGATATGAACAGTAATAGCTGCGTCTAATGAATATGTGAAGTGCTCTTATCGTACTATTTAAAAGCTTGATTAAAATCTTCATTCTGATACAGTTCTTTATAAATATGTCTCTGTTTTGAAACTGAAACTTTAAAAAAATAAATATCCCCCACTTCCACATCTTAATAAGGATTATATTGCCAGCAGGTAAAAAGTGATTGACAATGCAGGGAGAAGGGGAAATGGGCTATGCTCCCAAATGCTGTCAATTCTACAAAGTAAATTGAAAGAAAGAAAGAAAGAAAATTTTCCCATTATGTTTCAGTTTATAGCAATTTTATGTGTTGCAGGCAACTGCAGCCAAGTGCAATTTTCAGAATGAGCTGTGAATCTCCCCCACCCGCCACTCCTAGTTTGTAGAGAAAACCTTTTAAAGATCACAGAAACATTGAGAGGTTGCTTTGCATATTCTCCCTAAGCATAGTGAGTGAAATATGAGATTTAAAAGTTGAATGTACATATCACCTGTTCCTGGGTAACTGATCCTGTAATTGGCTAGCAGTCATTCTAGGGGCTATTCAGATGATGAAAATAATCCAGGATGAATCTGGGCTGAATCTCCATTGTTCACATGCACCCCAAATGCACCCAATTAAATTTTGGGAGCGGCTCCTAACCCCCCCCCCCGGTATAATTGATATTGGGGTTTCCCCTGTTCCCCCCCCCCCCCCCCACGTGTGATCAACAGAACATGTAGAGATGTGAAAAGATACGTTTCTGATAAAAAATAGAGTGAACGACAAATCCAGAATGCATGAGTTGGCTTATTTGCACAATCCCACTAAAAAAAAAAAAAAATTACATCTGAATGACCCCTTAGGATCAGGCATGAACAACTAGAAAAGTTTTATCTTTATAATCTTAGCAATCTATATGAATGAAACATGAGCACAAACTGTTGCTCTGCTATTGCAAGACATTTCTGTTCTAATTGTGCACATCACTCCTTGGAGAGTTGTACATCGGAGTTTGCCTAAGAACTACAAATATACTTGTTTCTCCACATTTGTTGGGGTTAGGGGCACAGGACTCCCGTGAATGTGGAGAAGCCGCAAATAACAAAAACCCTATGTTTTTACCTGAGAGAACACCTCTGTCTAGTGGAGCGTTCTCTCTAGGAATCTCTAGGTCCTTCAGTGAGACTTTTGGTTAAAGTTGACCATAGAGTTGCACTAGAGGACCTAGATATTCCTAGAGAGAACTTAATAATATCTGTGAATAATCAAATCCGCAAAGTCAAGGCTGCAAATGTGGAGAGACGAGTGTAATCCAGTTTGATAACCACTTTAAATGCCATGGTGTAGTGCTATAGAATTCTGGGAACTATAGTTTGTTGTGGTACAAGAGCTCTTTAACAGAGAAGGCTAAATGTTTCACAGAACTACAGTTTCCCAGAATTCTTTTGTATTCAACCATGGCAATTAAAGTGGTGTCAAACTGGATAATTTCTGCAGTGTGGATGCAGCCCAGATCATTTTAAGATTACATCCATCTTATTTAAAGGGAAAGGTCAGAGCTCAGCCATGGAAACTCACTGGGTGATCTTGAGCGAATCACATTCTCTCATCCTCAG
Organism: Phrynosoma blainvillii; assembly: GCA_026167975.1. Lineage (NCBI taxonomy): Eukaryota > Metazoa > Chordata > Lepidosauria > Squamata > Phrynosomatidae > Phrynosoma > Phrynosoma blainvillii. The sequence goes on from JANUYF010000004.1 coordinate 208,198,909, forward strand.
ATGAAAATGATGGCAACCCCGCCCCCCCCGAACAAATCTTGCCAGGAAAACTCCATGATAGGTGCACCTTAAGGTCACTATAAGTTGGAAATTGACTTGAAGGCATACAACAACAACAACAACAACAACAACAACGATAGTAGTGAGCTGCTAAATGTCTGACTACTGCTTGACAATGCTAGCTAGGAATGGTGGGAGTTGGCCTCCCAACAGCATGTAGTGATCCAATGTTTCCCTACCTTGGGATAGTTCATACTGGGGATGGGGAGGCTTCTCTCCGATCTCCACCCTATACATGTTCATGATTTGTACTTCTGCCTTACCAGACAATTGTGGCTTTCATCTAGATGTTTTGGTTATTTTCAAATGACTTTAGTAAATGGATGCAGCATGTTGTGAGGGCAGCATTATTGTTGTAAGGATATAGCAGGTCTCCAAGTTTGAGGTAAATCCAATTGTGGCATTGAAATGATCTTAAGATCCTATAATTGGGTGTAATTGGATATGTTAGACATTGGCGGCCTTTTCCTGATAATAAGTAAGCGGTTATATGACCCTGAAATGTCAAAATGGTGATAGGACAGCATCCAAATGGCTGGAGTGCCGCTCAAAATAGCTATTTTGAGGGGAAACGAGGTATTTGGGCTTGCTAGGGAATGCTGCCTGTGGAGGTACCCATACAATTCCCACCTTGTTTTAAGTATAAGGATATAGGTATAAGGATAAGAATAATGGCATGTCAGTCCCCCTACCCTCCCACTGAGAAACCGTATGTTTTGAGCAATTAGGTTATGAGCTCTCATTATAGAAATTCTCAGATTATAGAAACTATATAGAAATCATCTCATACAGAATATGTCTGAGATGTTTGACTTTTACTCTAGGCTTAAAATATCGGATGTCCAGAATGTATTGTATCTTTACCACTTTTCCCTACCACCTACAGCTGTGGAAATTCATTATACTGTTGTTGAGAATGCCTGATTTACAGAATTACTCCACGGTTGTTTTTGAATAACTAAGCAAAATGCAGATCTTCTTACCTGGCAGGACAATAATGGCTGGCATCCAATCAGCATTGCAAGAATTTCTACAATGACTGAAGTTATTACCCCAAAATCACACAGTGGGTTACTCCTGTTACTCTGATTACTGCAATTCCTAAGACCTGGTTGGCTTCTGCATATAAAATTCATAGCTGGTCTTGATGAAGAAAATACCTTGGTGTCTCTTTTCTGAGAAAGCAGGGAAGTTCAAAACTGTACATGAGGAAAAGATGAAAATAGCACCCCAAGGCATTGAAGTTTGAGTGACAAACGGCTGGACAGAGAAATGCTCCACATTTGGGAGCATTCAAAGCGTGTATTACCTGTTCCTGTATCTGAGAGATTATGGGCCTTTACAGACTGCCAGAAATAATGCAGCTTGAGACCACTTTAACTGCCCTTGCTCAGTGCTAGGGAATCGTGGGACTATAGTTTATTGTGGCACGAGAGCTCTCTGACAGAGAAGGCTTAATGCCTCAGAAAAAACTACAATTCCCATGATTCCCTAGCACTGAGCCAGGGCAGTTAAAGTGGTCTCAAGCTGCATTATTTCTGGTAGTCTATAAAGGCCCTATGTCTCTCAGAAAATGAAGAAACTTTCATAATGTTTCCACAATTTAGAATTGTTCCTGGCCATTTCAGTCAATGAAAGAAAGCGAATGAACTGATCTTTTCTCCTTTTGAGCTATTATGTTATGGAGAGGTTTATGCTTTCGTTTAAGATACTTTAGTTGTTCAGTAGATAAACTAGATGTGACATCAGACATTTTTATTCAAAAAATGCTTATTTTTATTTGCAGAAAGCAGGCATAGGACCTGTTCAGAAACCTACATCGTCACCTTTAAAGCTTGTGTGCCAAATGTGCCCGTTTGTTGAGATTCTGGATCTGGCCACGATGGTACATGTCTTAGTTACATCCTGTTTGGACTACTGTAACACATGCTAGTTGGGACTGCCTTTGAAGATTGTTCAGAAACTTCAGTGGTTCAAAGAGCTGCAAGCAGACTGTTAACAGGGGCAGGTTACAGAGATAATAGAGCTCCACTGGCTGCCAGTTCATTTCCAGGCACAATTCAACGTACTGCTTGTGACCTATAAAGCCCTATATGGCTCATGTCCAGGCTATTTGGTAGGCTGTATCTCCCTCTATAAACCACCCCAGGCTCTAAGATCACCATGAGAGGCCCTTCTCTCTGTCCCACCACTATCACAAGCATGGATGGTGAGGACACAAGAGGGGGCCTTCTTGGTGGTTGCCCCTAGACTCTGGAACATCCTTCCCGGGGGTGGGGGTGTCACCATCCTTGCTTGTTTTGCGGTGGCAGGGTAAAATCTTTTTATTCTGTCAAGCTTTTAAAACAAAGTTTTTAAAGAATGGGCTAGGGGGTGCTGTAATGTTTTAACAACTATTTTGAAGAGCTTTTATCTTTTTAAATTGCATTTTATTCTTTTATTGTTTCTATACTGTAATAGTTTTAATGCTCACTTTTTGTATGGTTTTCATTGTATTGTTTTTTAAAGCTGAAGCAGGAAATTATTATTGTTGTTGTTGTTGTTATTGCAGAAAAACCTCCTGATTGCTTTTTGATAATTAAAGAGTTGATTACTGTAAATAGCACCATTAGCAGAAACTAGCACAATTAGTGGCTGTTTTCAGATGAAAACTAGCACAGGGGCCTGATTGAAAGTATATGTTAGATTGGAGGTCCTGTCTTTTTTTCAGTGTAATAGCAGCCAGACAGAGCAAATTTTAAACGTGATTAAAATCACCTGTGATTCAATCCCAATAATTCAGCCCTTGTGGTATTTTATGGCAGACATGTTTACCAATCTATCTTTTCTTATTTTCTCTAATTCCCACACCTAGCAAACATCTCTAATAAATTTGTTCTCTCTTAGATCACTTCTTCAGCAGTCTTGGTAACAAGACTTGGTGAAAAGGCAATTTTGAGTATATATGCACAACTTTTATGAAAGAAACTCTTGATATATATTTTAGTGTTGAAAACACAAAATACAATACTTTGAATTTCAGATACAGCCATATAAGTGTGTGTATGTGTGCAAATAATATAAATTTATGGTAAAACCTTTGTATGCCATTTCTTTCATTACCTTTCCTCAAATATCTGGGCTATTCAGAAGCCCTGGTATTTGCAAAGTTTTTAATGGACAGAAAGAATGAAAAAGTGGTATTTAAAACATGTTTAACAGAGGCATTGTTGGTGTTAGGAACTAAAAGCATTATGTAATATAAAGGCTGACAAAGTTGATGGCATTTAATTGAACCCATGAACCATTTTAAAATATTGTAATACTGAAAAAGTGAGGATTTGGTTGGGGACTTGTACATTTAAAGGCCAATGGTAAATACTGAATGTATCTTGTCCAATATTATCTCAGTTTCTTATTAAATTTTATTTCTTTTTTAGGCATGTGGAGGAGGAAATAGCAGTGGAGCCATTAAAGTATGCAGAACAGCTTCCAGTAGCACAAATAATACACCAGGTATTAACTTATAACTTTTTTCATATTTGCGTAAAGAATAAGTAAGCAGTTAAGTCATGGTAATAAAATACTTCTGGTAGCTTTTATTGGAAGATAAAAGGTTTACATAGTTGTAATTTGTATTCTGAAATAGTACAAGATAACATACGTCTGTCTAGGTTGCAACATTGCTGAAAGCATTACAACAGGAAGATCTTTCAGAAGTGATATTGTGTTATCCAGATTAGAGTTTCCACTGTTGTTAAGCACCATAGCAATCTAAGTACTGTAGCAAAGATAAAAAAAAGATTCAGTCTCTGACCTCAGGAATCAACCTGTTGGCATCTATGAAATTGCAGAGTTTGTGGCATACCTAGACAGGAATAGGAGGCATGGCATAAAACAGTGGTTCCCAAACTTTGATCCTTCAGGTGTTTTGGATTTCAGCTCCCAGAAGCTCCATCCAGTTTGTCCAGTAGTCTTGGAGCTAAAATCCAAAACATCTGGAAGAGCAATGTTTGGGAATCACTGGCATAGAATTAGGCTTACTGTCCTTCCTGCTTCTGTAGAACTGGCCTTCTGCATCTCTTGTAAAATGTCACTATGCAAGAGGCACCACTCCCTTCCAGGCACAGTTGGCTTTGCATACTGTGCATGGACTATAATGTAAGTTAACTTGTCCTTCCCCGTTTGCGGACTTGGAGTCCACGGTCTTGCTCCTTTGCGAACGTCAAGTGGGGAAGGACAAAATGATGCATGTGCAGCGTTGCGCACAGGAGCACACACCCATTTTAATCAATGGGCTTTGAATACTTGCAGTTTTGCTGACTCACAGGTGGAGGGTCTGGAATGGATCCCCCGTGAATTGGGAGGGACTACTCTACTGTATATATTAATTCTATGGCTTATTTGCCTTGTTAATCCACCATTTGCATCTTTAGCTCCATATTTAGAGAGGAAGAGAGTTTTTCAGTCCTGATCCAGATGTATTCCAAGCTAGATCATAGCAATTGTTGTTTACTCAGTGCGTTTTAAAAATTTCATTTAAGCAAAGCCGTCTTCTATAAAAAACAAGATTAAAAAGCAAGAGTGGGAAAGTGCCTTTGTGAATGCCACAAGGGGCAGCATATCCATATCCTACACAGCTGGATGGGGGAAATGAGATTAATGATTGCCACAAATATCCATCAACAAGACTCAACCCAGCCTCTGTTGGAAACCTAAATGACTGGTTTATTTATTATTTAAAACACTTTATACTCATCCTTTGTCAAGTCCAATCCAAAATGGTGTACAACATAGATAGGTAATCAATTATTTAAAATCTAATGCAATATAACAGAATACTAAAATACTAACAGCTGACAACCGCAACAGAAGATGGCAAATAAAAATCATGAGGCACACTGAGGGAGCATACAATTAAAATGTCTAGACAGATAAAAATATTTTGGCTTGGCACTGAACAGGGTCTAAAGAAGGCAGCATCATCTTTAGGTAAGACATTCCAAAACTGGAACCTTGGAACTCAAAAATGGATGGCTTCTGAACATGAATTATTTGAGAAGGCCTGTAGGTAGTACTAAAAAGCATGAAGAACAGATCCACAGAAGGCTTACAGGGGAAACTAGTTGTATTCTCAGTAAAGTGCAAGCAATTTCTAACATCACCAGTTCTAATTTCTTTTCAGCACAGTTATTCTCACTGCAAAAAGCAGGGTTTTATATGTAGGTATTTCATCCTAATTGTGACCACATTTAACTGCTGGCGTACTAGGCGGGATGCTGCCGCTGTTGTTTAAATTGTCCATTATCTACAGCTGCGGCCATCAGATGCAGCTGCCTTTGAACAAGGGTAGAGCAACAGGAAAAATGGAAGTCTACCAAGTGACAAAGTTGCTAGGAATATCCTATGGGCATTAATTATTATTGTAAGTCTGTTTCCAAATATCTTTGTCAATCAAAGTGGCTTCCTGCAGTTGAATTTGCTTGCTGGAGGCAATGCCAACTTTAGCTTAAAGGAAACACAGGATTTATTTTAAAACTTTCAAGCGTACAGGCCTTTCCTGCAAGATGTTAAGCCCAAAGGAAATTTAAAACTTTAGGCTGAAATCTGCACCTCCGGGAAGAATATCTGATGTGTTCAGAACATGGAAGATTGGAAATCAGGACCAGTTTGTATGTCAGGAGCTCCCTTGGTGTTGTCAGAGCTTCAGATGACCCAGCAGCCTGCAAATGTCACATTTAAAATTCTGTCTTCATGCCTGACTCTCAGCATAAATGAATTAAACAGCAGAGCAGGCAGTAAGTCAATATGTTCTTAACAGTGAGAGAGTGAGCAATGAAACAGTTTGAGGATCGTTTGGAATAGGTAAATAGGAACTACACAGAATGGCTCACCTAAAGGAATATGTGGTATAGGAAACAGAATTAACCTTTGAGATGGCTGACCAGATGAAATGTCACAGTAATATTTTTACAACACAAAGAAAGTAATCTAACTCTGCTGGGTTCATTTGGTTGTTTTGTACTGTATTGCAATGGAATACTTCATCAAACAGAATCAGAAATGTTTTGTGTGTGTGTGTGTGTGTTTTGACTATTTCATAGAGTAAACGCTTACTCGTATTATATACTTCTTTGGCTATACACCTAACTGGACATCAGTACTTTGGTATTCTGGCCCAGTTCAATGCAGAATTAACCTGAGCCTATTGCAAATGGAGTTAAGATCTTTGTTTTGTGTCAAATGTGGATTTTGAGCTTTGATGAGAAAAAGGGAGATTCATTACCAGCTTTTCTGTTTAGACCAGGGGTAGGCAACCTTTTTGAGCCAGGGGCCGGGTTGCTGTCCCTCAGACAATTGGGGTGCCGAAACACCAAAAATAAAAAAATAAATAAAAAAATAAAAAAATAAAATAAATAAAAATTAAAAAAATATGCATGCACATTCTCTCAGCCCCAGAAAAGCCATGGCAAAACTCCTGTGGAGATTTTGCCAAGAAAACCCCAAGAACAAGTAATAACAACAATAATCAATATTATCATGGCGGGCGGCGGTGGGAGGCGGCGGCAGTGGCAGGACCGGCCTGGGGCCGGTCCAAAGGCCTCGGGGGGCCGCATCCGGCCCCCGGGCCTTAGGTTGCCTACCCCTGGTTTAGACCATCTACTGCCCTTTAAAAAAAATTACAAATATTTTGTGATGAAAATCGACACAAACCAATGTCCATTAGTGGATCTATTATGTTCCTAGTTGTCTCATCTATATTGACATGGCAGTTGATAGTATAGTGAATATGAGAATAGTTTCTACATGGTTCTCTATGATCTGTAGCTGCCAGATTGTCACATCTCTGTTAAATAAGCAATAGCTGAAGGGTCAGAAACCACATGAGACTATGGCAAATCTTTTATATAAATGAATAAATTCCTTAAAAATATTTTAAATTAGAACCCAATAATGTGTCATTGCTTAGATTTAAAAAAAAATAGAATCTTAACATTTGGGGATTTCAAAAAATTAGATGGAGAAAAAATAATATTTTAGAATTAATGAAGAAACAAAGGATTGGTATATGATCCTTTTTACACATGGTATGGGAACATTTCCAAATCAAGAGTGGTTTTCCTTCAGCTTCAAATAAACACAACATAGCATGGATGTGGCCTGTGGCTTTAGATGCAATTTTTGGAACATATAAAATTCTGTTTCATGAATTTTGATACTGGGAGAACTCTGTTTCAGATTATTTATTTATTTATTTATTACCATCTCTCCCCCATGAATCATGGAGAGAACAACAAGAGATTAACAAATACACAACATCAATTAAAAATGCATAATCAGTTAAAATACACATCAGTTTAAAAGAAGAAATAACACACACATATATATATTAAAACAATCCATATTAAAAAATTCATTTAAAATTCACAATTTAAAAATTGCCCTACCAGAAGAGGCTGGTCCTTAATGCTGTTTTACCTTTGGACAGTGTACTCATCTAGCAAACCATTGCATGTTCTAGGGTTGACTGAAGAAAAATTCGTCTGGATGACAGTTGCTAACCTAGTAATGGCTGACTGGAATAAATGTTCCCCAGACAAGTTGAGTTTATGGGTTGGATTATACAAAAAACAAAAACAAAAAACAAACCAAGCACAGAATTGTAGTTAAGTCCATGCTCTTGCCCAACTTTTGAGCTGCATTTTGCTTAAGTGGAATCAAAATATGTTACAAGGTCTACAGCCATATAAGACAGCATTGCCATTAGGCATTGTTTTATTGATAACAGATATTTTAATCAGTGTCAGGTATACTAATTTTATTTTACCTGAAACTCTTGAAAATATAGGAACATATGAATGCTGTATTATATGGTGTTATATTGGTCAGTCTTGTCTCTAGTATTGTAAGTGCTACAGGGTTTCAGGCACGATGCTTTCTTAGGCCTACTTAAAGATCCCTAGTATTCTGTGTCCCATCCTAGCACTACCCAGGTGTAGCCTTGCCTGGCTTCTCAGACAGTATCAGGTGTTCAGAATAGGGGTTGAAAGAATATTTGAAAATATGAAAAATGGTTTTAAAAAAAGTGAGTGTCATGAACTTCTGACAAGGACAATCCTGGATGAGAATCTGCACAGTTCAGGATTTCTTATGTACAAGATTTAATGATGGATTTTTTTTTTTCGGGGGGCGGACGGCGGACATTTTCTGTGCAGGAAACAGCATTTTGTGCACAGAAAATATTATTTCTCCACAGAAATATTAGTCTGCAGAAAACATGCTGATTCTTTTGCAGAAAATGCTGTTTTTTGTGGGGGGAAATTGCAAAATTTGCACAGCATAGCCTTCGAAAACTGCAGTTTTAAAAAGCTTTCTTGCAACAGCAAAGAAATTGCTAAAATTACTCATTGCTTCCCTTGAGAATGAAATTAGGAAGGCATTATATCCCTTGTTCAAAATGGTATGGTAGTATAGGTTGAGCTTTTTTGCTTCAAGCCACCTGCTTCCACTTTCAAGATGGTGGCTGTGGTGCTCCTGCTCATTTGTATTTCAGATTCTCAGTCTCCCTCTATCCTCACATTTCATGTTTTTGGAGGTTTTCGTATTTCTTGGTTAGGGGTGCTCAACCTGTACTACCATACAGGCAGGAATCCAAGTGTAGCGCTTGGTGCAGATCCACACTTCCCGTCATTTCATAGATCTTAACACCTCTCTCCAGCCTTATGCCCCTGTAGTCTCACAAATATTATACAGTACAGGTATACACTACACTACTTGTGTCTTCCAAAATCCAAAGAAATTCCAACTCTGAACACTTCTGGTCCCAGCATTTTAGAGAAAGAATACTCAACCTGTTTTTGGAGATATATTGCATGGATACACTAATATCAAATTCCAACTCTGAAACACTTCTGGTCCCAGCATTTTAGAGAAAGAATACTCAACCTGTTTTTGGAGATATATTGCATGGATACACTAATATCAAGTGCTTTTTTCATCTCAAGAAATGGAGTATGAAATTGGGGTTTTTAAAATATATTTGGGAAATATATGGTATAAGTGTTATCACTCAGTGATTTGTATGTGTCACCAATTCTCCTCCACATTTGTTGTCTTCTTTATTATATTTTGTGGCATTACATACGACTTCAGTAATAGCTAGCTGGCACTTGATGGGATCTCCTGTGCTATTCCTTATTTAATTGTTATTTATTAATAACAACCTTGCAAGAGAAGTTTGATGTAGGGGGACTGTGAAACTGGGTTGGGATTCTGGTACAATGAAAGAAAATTGTAACACTTTGTTCCAATAATTTCTGATTTAGGTTGCCTACTCAAACTGCTTTTTCCTAGTAAAGCCCCTTTATTTTATTTCATTTCATTTTAGTCCTCCCTTCCTCACAGTAAAGGACCCAAGCAGCTCACAATATGTTAAAACAAAATGCAATTAAAACCATATATAATACCGACGTTTATTTTAAATAATTAAAAACATTGACAGTAGTTACAACACATCCTGATTAAAAGATCTTCTACATCAGAAAATTAACATTAAAAGGCCTGAGATGTCTTTGCTTGCAGGTGGAAAGAGGAGGCGGTGGGGAGGGCATGGACAAATGCACAGGGAATGGGACAGCATTAAAGCCCATATCTTCTTCCCCCAAGGATATGGTTTTAATCTGATTTCAAAACACATATCCTTTGGTTGCTATTCATTTTAAATAGCAGGATGTCCAAATTACAAATCTCCTAGATTATCTTTTTAAATCTGTTTTCCCCTCTGCATCTTTTACATTACTTCATCCACTAATAACTGTAACAACAATTTTTCTTCTTTTCTTCTTCAGCTGTAGATTCTATCCCATTCTCTTTGTTCTTCTAGTACAGTGGCTTCCGAGCTTGGGTCACCAGATGTTAATGGACTTCAGTTCCTAGAAGCACCATTCAGCATTGGCAGTGGTCGGGGACTGTGTGAATTATAGTCCAACAACATATGGAAACCTAAAGTTAACAACCACTGTTATAATACCTTTCTCATTGTTAAGTCATATTTTGCTTTTGCTTTTCCATTTACTCATACTTTCTTTTCTTGCTCTTTAAAAATATTTTTATACTTATATTTGTTATTTCAAATCTTTGTATGCTCAATAACTTTTAAGGCTTCAAATTCCCCCAGTATTAAATGCCCTCTTTCTTCCTTTCTAGCCCTCACTAGTGTTGTCATGTTTTATACTATGAAGCCACAGCCCAGGGTTTGCAAGGCCATTGATAAAAGGATGACTTGGAGGTCTCTCATTCATAAGGTCACCATAAGTTGAAATTGATTTGATAACAAATAACAACTGCATTATAGGTTGAGTCTCCCTGATCTGAAATACTTGGGACCAGATGTGTTTGGGATTTTGGATGTTTTTTTTTTTGGAAGAATTGCATATACTGTACATAAAGAGATATCTTGAACATGGGACGCAAGTTTAAACATGAAATTCGTTTACGTTTTGTATACACCTTATACACGTATCCTGGAAATAATTTTATACATAATATTTTTCATACTGTTGTGCATGAAACAAAGTTTGTGTACACTGAACTGTCAGAAAGCAATTATGTCATTATTTCAGCCACTCATGTGAACAGTTTTGGATTTTAGAATTCTGATATGGGATATTCAGCCTATATTATGAAGCCAGCCTGTTCACATTTCTGTCTCGAATTCTAAAATACCTAGCTATTCTTTATTTAATCTGTATCCTGTCTTTCCCTCCATATAGGACCCAAAGCTAGTATTTATGTTGTTTTAACTACTATTCCTCCTGCTGCTGCTGCTAAGATAGTTAGCATGACTGACTAGCAGCCTTAGGTATATCCAACACAATACATGCAGAGTGAAAATCTCCACAGACACAGTAACACTGGATTACACTGTTACACAGTAATGGCAGAAGAAGATGTACAATGAGTGGTGCAATGGCTTACATAGTCTCTTTCACAGTTGCTTGGACAACAAAAACTATTGGATACCTCCTTACTCTTGCTCACTAGCACAGGAAGCCTTGAGGAAGTTGGATACAGGCCTTAAAATGTAAGCCTTATTGGATAACTCCTCATTGTAGCAGCCATAGACTAAGCATGTGGTTCCCTCTCCTGATTCCCTCTTTGGAGAAATCAGGTATGATGACAAAGATTTCAGATGTTATAGATAAAATGTAAGCAAATTTATTCACCTTTTCATTCCAGAGGAGGACATTCTCTGTGTTTCTGGCTTCAGGGTATATCTTTTTTCAACTTTTAGATTATTTATTAATTTTAATATGTGCCCAGTATTTCCTCAGGGTTAACGGTAAACCATTTACAGAATGGTTTCTGATTTCAGCAGAATACATATTATTGATTGATATATAGAACATGATCTGCCAGTGTTCAAATTCCTAAAAGTAAAGCAACATTTAACCTAATTCAAAAAACCTTGAGCAAGCTTTTTCTTGCAGAGTTCGGAAAACAGCTTAATCAAATACCAAATTCCTTCACCAGAACTGGATAAGCCATTCTAGCATAAAAGCTGAAGGCTGACAAGGTTCCGGATGACAAATACTGTTGCATTAACTTTGAACAAAACCAAACTGCATTGAACGAATAATGCTTTCTTACTAGTAAGCTGTTTCTGTAGCTTCAATTCCAAGACCCATAACACATTTTAATATAAATGTCATGAATATATGGCAAGACATTCATGTATATTTAAAGTTTATGTTCCACACTTTCAGTGTTGATTGGCCTTTGCAAGTCAGCTCACAACTGAAGCAATTAAAAGGATAGAATTATGCTGTATTATTCCAAATTTATTCACCTACATGCCTGCCTGTATCTCTTATTCTTCCTCCAGGTATCTCAGGGCAATGTAGTTTGGATCCAAACAAATCCCTAATGTTGGAAAATGTTGCTCTCTGTAAACTAGCAGTTACACAGAGAATATATTTAGTATAAGCATATAAGCAAATGTGATCTGAAGAACACTGTCCTGAGTTTGTATATAAAAATGTTGCTTAATTTATTGTGGGAGTATGAGTGGTAAGTAGTTGTTAGGAACAGGAGGAGAATGGAGTGTTGCAGTGGATGCTGATTGATAGTATGTGTGAGGACATACTTAGTCTATGGCTGCTACAATGAGGAGTTATCCAACAAGGCTTACATTTTAAGGCCTGTATCCAACTTCCTCAAGGCTTCCTGTGCTAGTGAGCAAGAGTAAGGAGGTATCCAAATGGGACATGTGGTGAATGGCAATTACAGTTTGAGGGTTTAGTTTAGCCTGGTGTTTGAGAAGATTGCAACTGGAAAAGAGTTTGAGAGGGGTTTGAGTTAGACTAGGGTGGGAAGTTTGAGTTGAGTGCTTGGTAAAGGTCTGGTTTAGCCTGAGAGGAGAGAGTGTTGTTTTAAATGTTGCATATACATCTGTTGTGTTATGTTTAATAATAATAATATATTTTTTAATTTATATCCCGCCTTTAGCCAAGGCTATCCAGGCGGCTTAGAATCTAAAATACAATCCTATACAATACAGATATCATGAACATATCACCCCCCCACCTTAAAAATATATTAAATCAATGATACATTAAAATTAGCTTAAAAATACAGTACACATCAATACAATAAATCAAAGTCATTCTGAATATACAAGAAATAAAGATAGCCTCCCGCGGAGCGTCAGGGCCATGCCCCCAAGAGTCTTAAAGGGCTGAGGCTGAGGCTCCGCCGCCGCGTCCTCCACTCTTGTCCCCACCTCCGCTTCCTTGGGGCCAGGTGTTCCAAGGGAGGAGGGGGCGGGGGAAGACGCTCACCGCCCAGCTCCTCTTCCCAAGTCTCTGCTGTTGCCGACGGTCAGGGCTTGCAGAGGCTTTAAGGGCTCCCTTGGGGCCAGGTGTTCCGGGGGAGGAGGGGGCGGGGAAAGACGCTCACCGCCCGGCTCCTGAGTCTCTTCCCAGGTCTCTGCTGTTTAACTTCTGTAAATAGAGTTTGTTTTTTGTTTTTATACATGTTTAGCCTCTGGAATCACTATTGTTGTGGAATAAAAGTTGTATAAATCCTCATAGGAACTTTGGAGGCTCTACAGTTGATGTCACACAAGGTGGGGGGGGGGGACACAGGAGGCAGAGGCAGGGATCAGGGAGAGCCCTTACACTGCATGTTTGCAGTGAACACTGAGGAAGGCTGTGCATTTGGTGCGTTAAGGGTAAAGACCCCCCACATTTGGTGGTGGGATTACCTGAGGGGAATCCTCACAGTTGGTGGCACTAGTGGGATTCCCTGAGTGGAAAACCCCACCCTTGGTTTATGCAGTGGTGAGATAAGGGGTAGAACCCAAACATTTGGTGTAGGCAGTGGTGGAATATAAGCAGGAATACCCACAGACACCTTTTCCTGCATAGAGAGGGAGTTGATCAGCTTCCTACTCCATACCTATTGTTTTAGGCATGGAACAGTCCTCTTGATATGGCCATTAAAAAACACGAAACCACTACTCCACTTCAGAGTACAAAAGAGATATTGTCATGCCTAGCCAGCCTGAGGACACAGAGGAGGACAAGGAGGCTGAGCCAGAGCCTCAGTTTGAAACTGAGCCTGGCCCTAGTTCTGGCCTGCAAGCTCAAGCAGAGTCTGTGGCCTCCAAGGAGGCTCAGCAACCAAGCTCCCTGGCAGCAGAGCTTTCAGGCATGGGGGACAGGGAGGAGGACATACCTACCTTCAACCAGCAAAAAACTGAAAGGGCATGTCTCTGGCATTCAAGGAGGCTTTATGAGAAACGCTAGTTAATCAACAAACAGCTGAGCTCATGAGAGCTGGTAATATAAACAGGTGAGGGACACTAGACCAGTTGTCAGAGATTATCTGAGTTTGCTGGAGAAAGCACGCTTGATCCTGATCTTCCTTGTCTTCTCGGCCTGGACCTTTGACTATTGGAATGCCTAGCCATCTTGACTCTCTGGAACCCCTGACCTTGGACCGCCTGATCATCTTGCCTCGCTGGAACCCTTGACCTTGGACTGCTTGACTACTCTGTGGTTTGCACCTTGGATTTTGCTTTGTATCTTCTTTGCTTTAAACTGCGCAAAGCTCCGTGAACAGTTTCTTTTGTATTTTGTTTGGACTATCAGCATTCTTGGTCGCTTTCTCGGACAGATATATTTATATTTTCATACATATCTCTCTCCTACATATATCTCTTTCATACACCTCGCTTAAGGTGTGGTTAAGTTTGTCCGTGATGCATAGTGATTCCATGCGCATGCAAAGATTTTGCTTTCAATAGTGCAGGTGGGTTACTTTTAACACACACACACACACACACACACACACACTTTCTTGGTAATAATAGAAAGGATTTCTGTGTATAGAAACCTTTCTTTCAAGGATGAAGTACATGAATGGGAAGTGATGCCCATCAGCTTTGCATGAATGCATTAGTGCTTACCATTTAACCTTGTCAGCATTTGCTAGGTTTATCTGCTGGGAAGGCAATGTCAGCGGTGCAATATAGCGATGGAATTTACTCAATGTGGGACTGAGTATGAAAGGAGAAACAGATTTCTAAAGAAATTCTATCTTGCAGTTTCTTAACAGATGTTAATTTACATTAAATATAATCCACCTCTCTGATACTAGAATCAAGATTTTTGGCCTTCTGTGGGAGAAAAATACTTATGCTTCTTACCATTTTGTTAAACGACAACACACCAGATGGGTCAGAATACATTTGTTTACACATTAACAGGTTCATTTCACTTTAATTTGTTGAAAATAAAATGGTGATTAGCAGGCTATAGATTTTTATTCATCTCTTATAAAATCAGTTAAGAGTGTTTAAAACATTAATCAGGCATGCAAAGAGCTTAATAAGTGAACAAAAGCACTACAGGTTTCAGCTAGATGGAAGCACTGATATGTCTGACTTAGAACACTTCCCCTGTAGGTGAAAATGCACTAGAAACACTCTTAAAATGCTGAACTGATAAATTTCAAATCAGTGAATGTATTGTAACTTAGATTTATAGTATGTTTTTTTTTAATTTGCCCATCTTCATCTTTATGAGTATAATGATTAATAACTGGGATTTTTAAAAGAGCTAAACCTCTCTTTCTAAAAATAACAGAAACTTTTCTATTCCGAGATATGTAATTAAAAACACTGTTTTGCCACTGTATAAAAATTAAAAGAATAATAAATACAATCAAAGCAAATAGGTAAAAGTTGAATTAAGATAGCAAAAAAAAAAAAAAAAAAGCTTTAAAATTCTTTTGGTTGGTGGTTTTTTTGTTTGTTTTGTTTGTTTTTTGTTTTTAATTGCAAGGTTTGTAAAAGAGACCAGATTTAGCCAGGTCTACCTCCCTGGGGAAAGGCATACTGAAACTGAGGTGCCATCATCAAGATGTCCTGTCCGCATTGTAGTAACTATCTTGTGGACCAGGGCAATGGGACTTTCTTGTATAGACAGCACCCCTTAGTTATGGGTCTCAGAAGAAGCTAATGAAGTCCTGTTTTGCTTGGCAAGTTATCTTCAAAGGAAGCAGTACATGTTAAAATATCTCCTGTTGTATTATTTATTAACTACCGTTTCTGAATAGTTTTCAGAGGCAGATTATTTATAAATATCTATTAGAGAGAGAGAAGAGCCAGCCTCTGGGAGACACCTGTGCCTCACAAGAGATGCCCCTTCTCCACTTTGCCCAGAAAGCCTGAAATTGGAAGGCCAGCACTCACTTCAGCATCTTATTCAATAAAAGGATCCTTGCAGTAGGCTTCTTACCATTTTGTTAAACGACAATCATGGATACCAAAGTCTGTAGATGCTCAAGTCCCATTAAAAACAATGCACAGTAAAATGGTGCCCCTTATATACAATGGCAAAATCAAGGTTTGCCTTTTGGAATTTTTAAAAAATATATATTTTCAAGTCATGAATGGATGAATCTGTGATGCAGAATCCATGGATGTGGAGGGCTGACTGTGTGTGTATGTGTTGTGTCCTTTCAAGTTGTTTCTGACTTTGTCAACCCTAAAACGAACCTATCATGACATTTTCTCTGCAAGATTTGTTCAGAGGAGGTTTATCATTGCCTTCCCCTGAAGATGAGAGCATGTGACTTTCTCAAGGTCACACTGTAGGTTTCATGGCTGAGCTGGAAATCGAACCTTGGTCTCCAAAGTTGAAGTTCAGTTTGAAGATGAAATAAGTTTAGGGAGAACATAGTTACAGAAAAGTTAGTTCAGTCTTAAAACCATTGTTTACAATTTGAATCATCACAGAATGAAGAATTATAATGGTATGCAAGTAGGACTTATAACAAGCAGGGACAGTAAATATGCAGGATGGGGGCAGGAAAGGAGATCAGAATAATCAATATACAGGTATAGAAAATGTAAATACAATAATATCAGCAAGAGCCAGTTTACTTGGCACAAAACTCTTTGGCCCATTTTCCAAAAACAAGATACCAAGCTAGATTTCTAAAGGCTAGATGCATGCTGGTCAGTAAGCCTGAATTTCTTTTAGCCATATCTCTGTGGCAAGATGTAAGCAGACCTATGTCAGATTGGTTTTAGTTCTTAGACTTGAATGTGCAAAAACTGAGATGCTCTTGGTCTTGGGTTGAATACAGATGGACAGGCAGCCGTCTGCTGTCTTGCTTAATTCCATCTATCACTTCAGTATGCCACCACTTTTTCTCAAATTGTGTCCCTGATCTCTTTATCTAGAAAATTGGTTCCAGCTATATGCCTGAAGGATGACTTTTGGAAATAGCCACTCAAGTGAATGGTCTAGTTGTGTCAAATTTGTACATTCAAGCAGGGTCGGAGCTCCTTTCCTGTAAAAAGCAGATGATCATTGTCAGAAGCACTGGGACTTCAGTGTAGGTTTCTGAGCAAAGTCCTTGCTATCAAGGTGGTGTCCTTGTTATTCCTGAATCCTTGCCTCCTTTCATGAAATTATCGTATCCATCCTCAGGACCTTTTGATTGCTCCAGTGTGAATCATAACCTGATTGGCTGCAATCCAGTCTTCTATTACATTGCTGAATTATTGCTTAGATTTTGCTTAGATTTTTGTTTTTGCCCTGTTGTGCTTCAGTTTTGTTTTCTTCGATCATATTAGCTGTATCTGTTCCTGCCCTGGATGTAATTCTGGTTAGCTTCTGGGTGATATTTTCTTCTTATGACATTCACACCCACCTTTGACCCTCCAGTATAAATCACACATTGTTTGCTATTTTATCATGTTGGGAATGATCTATGACTTTTAATATTTTTATTAATTTGCCTTTGGTGGCCCTTTCTAACCTCTGGCCACTTTGTTAAACATACTGTACCATTTAAAGTTCTGTCCAAAAGAAATGTCCTGCATTACATGTCTCATTTTTTTTTAATCTTACATATCTGCTCTTGGAGCATTTCAGAAAGCCTGCTATGAAATGTACATCATCCTCAGTGTGTATTCTTCTTTTCCTTGCGTAATCATTGTCAGTGCTCACAGCCTCAGAAAACATATATACTAACATATTTCTGTGATAATTCAGTGACAATTATAACACTTAGTCATTGCAAATACCTGTATTAATAGTCAAAACATCTTAGAATCAGTAAATATACACTAAGGTTAAAGATATGTATATATATAATAATTTATAGTAAGAGCAAATAATAAAAATACAAACACCTTCTGAAACAGCAGCAAAAATAACAGAACTAAATAACCAAATGTAGCTTCTAGCAGACTGTACCCTGATTGTTTATGGCACCTTCAGAAGCAGGGATAGCTTTATAACTGGAATCAGTCGGGGTACTTGCTCTTTCAGGCCAGTTGGAAATGAGTCCATCAGAAAGCACAAATCAGGCATTTCAGGACAGGTTTTTCAAATTCAGTCATCTTTAAAAACTTGCAGCATCAGGAGCAGTTTTTGTAGCTAACAGCCTAATCCAACTGCTAGTCCCAATTTTCTTAAACCCAGCAAATCAGTGAGAAATTAGTAAAGCAACACTTTTGTAAATCCCATTGATTCATCGAGTCTGTTCTAGTTGGGACCAACTTGGATTAAGGCCAAAGAGAAATTTTCAGCCCAGAAACTTATATAAGATTATCTCCAGAGATGTTTTCACACATAAGAGTGTGCCTAGATATTTGGATAATATTGAGGCCCTTCTATTCAATCTGAAATGTGGTGGGTAGTCAAATGGTATAGTGTCTTTTCTTACAGTGACACTAAAATCATGGAGCTCTTCATTTAGAATGCTCAATCCTGTCTTTTTGTGTTTCCGACTCAGAGAGCTGCTCCAGAGAGGCTTTGGCCTATGAAATACATGCTTTCTATCTTGTTATGTTTTAGGATTCATCCTCCCCCCCCCACCCACCCCTTAGTCAATTGTTCAAGTATTGTGTGGTTTCTTGTATTTTATGTTTTAACTCAGTTGTATATGTTGGGGTAAGCAGACAGGTGGGATCCAATATACGCATATGCAGAGTTGATGCACTTAGGACGTTATCACACGTGGGCCAGTTTCGTTGTTAAAGAGATAATAAAGTGGAAATGAAGCATCCCGAAAAGAAAGCGAAAATAGAGCTTAATTGCGCAAAAGCTTTTCACACGTAATTACAGAAATAACAGAATTAAGTTAAAAGCGAAAAAAAGAAGTTTTTAACTTTCATACACAAGTGAAAAGAACCCGTACATGTACTGGAAATGGGTGTGTTTCGTGACCAGACTCCTCCTTTTTCCAGGGCGGGTCCTGCATTTCCCAGGAGGAAATGTCAGACTGTCCTACATTTGGGGTCATGTCCTCCTCCACAGGTCCTAACCCCCTTCCGTTGGCATTAGGACCTCTCAAGAGAGCAGAGGAGGAGGAGGAGGCTGGAAAGGCAAGGCAAGGCAAGCCGAGGCAAGGGAGGGATTGAGATGGCTCAGCCTCCCTTTTCTCTCTCTCCTTTCCTGGCATTGGAGGCTGTCAGCTGCTGGGGAGATGAGCAAGGAGGGTAGGATCACAGGCAGAGCTGGCAGGGAAGGAAGAGGAGGAGGAAAGGGAGGGAGGGAGGGAGGGAGGGAGGGCTGGGTGTTCCCTGGGGAGAGCCAGAGCCTTGGCTGATGCCCAGGAGAGGGGGAAACTGGAGGTAGCTCCCATGCCCCCCCCATAAGCCTTTCCCCTTTGTAGGACCTGCAGGGCAGAACGTCATGGTGAGATGGAGCTCCAAGTTGCTCCACAAGCACACCCCACACTTGCACCCACATCCACCCACAGCTGCTGTGAGGGAAGCCTTCTTTCCCCTCCTTTTCCCTCCATCCCAAATGCTAAACTTCTCCTCCGTCCCAAACTTCCCTCTCCTTGCCTTCCCTTCCCTTCCCTGCAAGGCAGGAGCCCGGGACTCTCCCTCCCTGGAGGCCCCTCCTCCTCCTCCTCTTGGCCTCCTCCAGGTTTTAAAAGAGAATTGTCTGTGCGTATTTGCTTTTCACTACAGTAAATGCGAAATTATTGTAATTTCGCAAATGCATTTCTAAACTCTAAATGCATCCTCTAAACTCCCGAAATTAAAATGATCTCGGATAATACCAGTTTCTGTCCAGTTTCTGACCAGTTTCTGTGCGACGTCGTGTGAAATCGTGAGGCACAAATTCAGTTTTTGTTTGGGATTTGTGTGGATTAACCAACAGATTTCCCCCATGTGATAACGTCCATAGACAGGAACGCCTAGAAGGTGGTCTCTGTGAAGAGTCTTGCTCCAGGCGGCACAGAAAAAATCCTCCTACACACAGTCTGCTGCTTTCAAATTGGATAAATGAATCGCTGGACAGCGAGACTTTGAGGGCTTTAATCTTTGTTGCAAATATTTACAAAGATACATAGAGTACCATACATCTGTCTTGAATACTCACAGCTGTACAGACCAACCAAGTGCTTTGCCAACCACCAACCACAACTAACCAACAATGGAGATTCTGACCCTTCCCCAGATATAGGTGTTCTTCTTGGGAACATGTGACAGCCATGCACTAATGAAACCTGGCTGGTTTCGTCCCCAATGCCTATTTCATCAGACCACCCATGATGCATACCTGGCTGGTCTCATCCACTGTGCATGTTGCATCAGACCTCCCATGATGCACAACTTACCAAATTCTGACTCATGAAATCTGCCACTTGAACTGTAGTAACCCTGTTAACATTGCTCCAGTTCCTTTCAGTGGCCATATCCATGCATTTTGCAGACCAGAGTGCAACATGGTCTTGACAGTATACCATCCAGTGATACTACAGTGAATGAGAGAACGGTATACTAATACTCTACATAAATGCATTACATGCATATGTAAAGGAGAACAGGTTACAAGGATGGATATGGTTCAGAAAGGAAGTGACCTTTCCTTTATGTTTTTGTTTTATGTTGATGCAAAGCAAGCATCAGGAGCATCTGAGCTGGAAAAATTGTGGAAAAGTTGCCTGATAAATGAAAGGTTATTTTTTAAATGTGCTTTATGCTTGATTTTGGATCAAATTATTTTTTCTTGTTGTTATTGTTAGCTGCCCTCTGGGCCTGTTGTAGAAAAAGGTAATGTAGAAAAGAAGAAAAATCCAGTTTGTCTGTAATTGCAGGAACACAACTGAAAAGCAGGCAACATAATATTTTCCTGAATGATGCTTTTAAAACATTTTTGTTTCTACTTCAGCTTGAGCTGTATTTTTTGCTTTTATTGATGTGTTTTATGTGACAATTTTTGTGACTTTTCCATCTACCAGATTTCTCAATTGCCTTGAAGCCTAATGTCTATTTATGTGTCCAAGAGCATCAAAACAAACTTCCTGTCAAAAGTAAAAAGCCAGTTCCATTTCTGGGGGTGAGGAGAATGCAAGAGGTTCTGTGACTGGATGGGAGGTGCCTGTGTGGGAATGATCGAGCAAGAAAAGTGATATCCATGTAGAAAATTATGCAAATACATTTGATAATATATCCTAGCATATTTTGAAGCATCACAAATGATGAACATTGTGAATACATACAACTTTCCTGAGTTTAGCAGCCTTGTTGTTGCCTTAGCATGGAAAGTAGAATGATGTGGTTTTGCATCTCACTTAAGTTGGTTATTTATGACTAGAACCTGGTACTACCAATGACACTATAAGTTGATAAAAGCCTTTGCTAATAGGAAGGAACATTTCTCAGATCTGAGTGAGATGGGGTGAGTGTGAAAGCCTTGAGTTCTGGAAGATCAATACCTTTTAGAGAACTGATTAGCTAATTATGATAATCAGGGCTATGGTCCATTTCCTTCTATAAAATGGAACATGGTTCTTTTGTTAATTGTTTCAAGCTTGGTAATGACCATGCATTGAGTTACCCTCATGTTAGTTTCCATATTGGTTTCAGAATTCTCAAAGTAAAATACACAGTTAGGTTTTATGTGTTTTGGAAAGTTAAGCTTTTATGATGCATTTTGCTTTCACATTGACTCCCGTTTTGGTGACCCTATCACAGGGTTTTCTAGGCAAGGTTTATTCCGAGGAGGTTTGCCATTTCCTTCCTCTAAGGCTGAGAGAGCATGACTTGCCTATGGTCATCCAGTCAGTTTTTATGGCTGGGCAAGGATTGGAACCCTAATTTTCTTATTTTTTTCCCTTATTCATACATTTTTTAGTAAATAAACTTTGATTCTCTAACTGGCAGTATTCTTTTTATATGCATTTATGTTCTTATTTTAATATTTTTTCCTCTTAGTAAATGGGTTGTGTATATATGTGTGTGTGTAAATCAGTAGGACTGCCTAGCTCTAAATCCAGCACCTTACTCCTCTAGTAATACTATGGAGAACAGAGTTGAGGCTTTTATCTTCTAACAACAGAGAGCTGCTGGATTCTTTTCTTGTTCTCAAGCATTTCCAAGGGCATCCCTAATAATCTTGCCCTCCCAAGTTCAGACTTGGAATTGGGATAGATATGCGGTGGTGCAGAATAAGGTTGATTTTTGAGGAAACGCCATCTTTCAGTTAAGATGGATCAATGGAATTGTGAGGTAGGGCATAAAAGGATGGGGAGTCTCTGCTAGCAACCAGTGAGACTTGGTCTGGGAAGTAAAAGTAAAAGGGCTGAGCAGAACACCACCTGTTCTTCATAGATATGATGACTCCAGTTTCATAGATATTAATACAGTATGACCCCCATATCTGTGGGGAAAATGTTCCTGGGCTTACCGTGGAAACCGAAACAATAGATAATAGTGAACCCTATTGAAATAACTTCCAGATAAAGTTGGCTATAGAGTCGCCTAGAAGACCTAGAGATTCTTAGAAAAAAAAAACACCTCTCTAAGCATTTCTAGGTCCTCCAGCACAACTCTATGGTCAGCATCTGCTGGAAGCATACCATAGAATCACACTGGAAGCCTAGAAAATGCCTAGAGAGAACATTTTTTCTTTTTTGGACATGGGTAAGTGAAACCATGGGCCCCGGTCCCGCAGTACTGCATGCAATCCTAGAAGTGTAGATCACTAGCAGCAGCTTGATCCATTATAACAGGGACCGGCAACCTACGGCCCGGGGGCCGGTTAAGCCCCTGGTCCCTGGACTTACCGGCCCAGGCCGAAGGTTGCCGCCGCCGCTGCGTGCCGCCGCGTGCCGCTGCGCGTTTTTGCCGCTCTGCGGCCGCGCTCGCCGTGACTGCCATTTTGGAAATCAAAATGGCGGCCGTGACGCGTTTGTGCATGCACAGTACTCTTGCGCATGCACAAACGCGTCGCAGCCTCCATTTTGATTTCCAAAATGGAGGCTGTGACATGCGCCATGGTGGTGGCGGCGGTGGCAGCGGAGGAGGGTGTGCGCGAGCGTGCGAGCGTGCGCGCTGCCATTCCCCCCACTTCTCGGCCCAGCTGAGACCTGGGCTACGGGAGACAGACCCAGGTCTTAAAAAGGTTGCCTTCCCCTGCATTATAACCTACAAATAGGATGCTTTTATGTTTTTTATAGCAGGTTGTTGATGTCCTATGGATGCTTTTGGTTCTTATGCATTAAGTGTTATGGTAGAAGGGGTTCTAATTTCTCTTTCTCTCAGCAAGAAGGATTCCAAACAGATAGATTCCTGCTTATAATAATTCAATGAAGACCGTTTTCTCCTCGTGCTTTGTTCCATATAAGCAATAAAGTTAAATAACTTTATCTCTATCTTTATCTTTATCTACAGATAGGGAGAGAGAGAGAGAGAGAGAGCGCCATTGCTGCCACTAGAGGGTTGTTGAAATGGTTGGTTAAGTCTTTCTAAAATCCTAGTCTGTCCACTCAGGATAAGGAGTTCTCAAGAGTCTCTGAAAATTTTTCATCCCCCCCCCCCCCCCCCCCGCCTCAGTATCTGTAAGAGTTTGGCCAGGCTTGGCAATTTCCATTCAGTTTACTCAATTAATATTATTTATATGCCACCATATAACTAAAGTTCTCTGAGTGGCTTGTCATTGTGGCATGATAAATGAGCAATTAGTTGGGAACATGTAAGGAGTAACGAGCATTGCACTTGCAAAATACCTGCTTCTCTTCTTGCTTTTATTGTGCTGCTTTTTTTCAGCCTGAAACCAAGCAAAAACCTTAAGATGAAATAGCAGGGGGATGAGGCCTTCTTATCCCTGATAAATGCCAAAACCTGCTCTGTATTGTTGTTTAAAATATAATTCAAAGGATTTTCAGTCATCATAGCAAGCACAGACAATCTGATCCCTGTACTGTGCACAAATTGCCAGGGTCACATTAACCATTGGTTTTTCTTTCTTTCTTGAATTAGATTCACTTGAGACTCTAGATTTCATCCTTTGTTCAAACATAATTTTGCAAAGATGAATCGGTTTCAGACATTATCCACATATGGAATGAAAGCCCATAAAAGTAGCTGGTATCAAAGTAGCAGGTTCTGCCCTAACCTGTGTGTAATGATTGACGGCTGAAACAACATTCAACACATATAATAATAATAATAATAATAATAATAATAATAATAATAATATATACAGAGGTTCTAACCAAATATTCAATGAATATTGAATTGAAAGGGAATATAATTGAAAGTTGTTTCAGCAGTCAATCATTATACATGTATGTTGAACATGTTGTACCCCATTGTGATGACAACAACAACAATAGAGGGTACATTGCATCTACATGTATAATAATTTCTGGGTTTAGAAATTATAGTAAACCAGAATTCTTGTTTATTGTGAACACATGGTAATGGTTCAACAAAACATGCATCCTTGGTTTGTTTTCTGTGCTATCCAAATCTGCCATATTTTTCTTCTGACAAGTCAAGAATATATCCTGGGATATTTCCCTGGATTTTTTACCCAGATTGATACTTTTTGATATCACAAGAAATGAACTACAGACTGAAGAGCCTTGGTTTGTTTAGACAATTCTGCTTGCATAATGCTCAAGAATTCTTTACCATAATCTTTAAATGCTCCCATTGTGTGAAATGATGTGTAATCAGTTGCCTTAGGCTCTTCTTTTGAAAAACTTGCAAGCAAATTCTTGAATGCATTGCTTTGTCACTACTTAAATTGAGGTCTTTTGTTTAGAAAATATAGTTGCCCCTCTGTTTTTGTAGACTTGGAGTCTGCATCCCTCGCCTGTTTATGAGCAGCAAATAGAGGGGGACAAAATGTGGGTACCCATGGGTACACACTGCCATTCAAGCCAATGGGGCTTGAATATTGGCAATTTTCCATTTTTGTGGGGGGTCTGTAATGGGTCCTCCACGAAAACGGAGGAGTGACTGTATAGTATCAAGTAATCTTACAGCTGAAGCTGGGATGACTTTGCTTTGACTTACTCCAGCTTTCTAAGGAGTTTAGGAGAGCAAGAAATGTTGGATGCACTTCTCATCCATCATTCCCAGGCCGTGCACTCCCAAGTTATATTGTTGCCTTTGCTCTTGCTTTGTTGTCTTCATTGGTGCCAAAAACAACAACAACAAAACCTGGAGTGTACATTGAAGATGACAAGCTAAACCTCTGATATAGTATGTACTGTAGGCATTGATCAATGTCAGTCACCAGTTGTTACACTTTATGTAGAAGGGCAAATGTGTTAATGCTAGAGAAGAAAATTGAAATGCTTGTCCTTCTAAGCTTCATTGTATAGTCATTGTTAGATGGTTAAAATTTCTACTTTACATGAGTTCCACGACATATAACAAGGGGTTTATCCTAAATCTTTTTAAGGTGCTGGTTCAATATTTAATGCTATTGTATATCTATTTCTAAAATATACTTTCATTTTCTGATAGGTATTTGATCTTCCTTCTACAGTTCATGTAGAATCTCAGAGCATGTGAATATTTAACAATGGTTTAATAGAATTTCTAGATTGTTATTGAGGAACTTGAGGCAAACTTAATTTAAAGTGGTTTGTTTACCTTGCCAAGGATTTACCTTTTAAAAAAATGAAAGATGATCCTTCTTATGGGAGTAGTATGGACCTGACTGATGAGAATTATAGGTCTCTGTTGTTCACCTGTGAAGTAAGCAATGGCTAAAGCCTTCAAAATTTCCCCTTTGTAACAGGTGACAGTCTTTAAACCTAGTGCTGGACAAGTCTACCAGTGCTATTCTCTGTGTTCCATACCATCCATCTATTGATCTATCGATTTATCTAGATTAGGGTTTGAGTTAAATGCTACATATATAAGTGTGTGTGTGTGTGGGGGGGGGGGTTCTGAAGAAGTGAAGTGTATGTGTGGTTAATCCTTTCACTGTTAGTAATATTACATTCAGAATTCCCCCATACACTGTTCTGTCTCTGGAAGGACAGGTATAAATCTTTTCTGAGTAAATTGAAATCTTGAATGGCTGGTAGTAAGAGGGTTAAATGTGGCTTCACCACAACTGGCACATTACAAGTTAAGTTCAAAGCTTTCCAAAATGCATTTTAATTTAAAAATGGAAGAAAGAAACTTACAGGAATTTTCATTTAATATCTAGTTCATCTCTCAATTACATATCCTATTTCCCAAGATATAGTCTGTGAGCTTCATTTTCTGTCCTATATCCCTTAGGTAGCAACCGCCATGGGTCCTTCCAGTATGGCGTCTGCGTGTGCCATTTTTGCGTTTGTGCACGGCGGCGCATGACGCTGGTGTGGTGGGCGTTCCAAAATGGCACCCGCCGCCACGGGCATGCGTGCGCAAGCACGGGTGCCATTTTGGACACAAAAATGGCGCTCACGCGTGGGGCACCAGCGGCGGTGGCGGCAGGACCGGCCATGGGTCGGTCCCAAGGCCTCCACGGGCCGCACCCTGCCCACAGGCCGTAGGTTGCCAACCCCTGATCCAGACCAATCCTCTGCTATGCAGGAATACACAGACAAAGCACTCCCAACATCCAGCCTCTGTTTAAAAACTGCCAAAGCAAAGAGACTCCACTATACTCTGAGGCAGCATATTCCACTGTCAAACAGCTCTTACCATCAGGAAGTTCTTCTTAATGTTTAGGTGAAATTTTTTCCTGTAATTTGCATCTGTTGCACCATGTCCTTAGTCTCTGGAGCATCACAGAACAAGCATACTCCATCCTCAATGTGACACTCCTTAAAATATTTAAAAATGGCTATTGTGTCACCTCTTGAACGTCTCTTCCCCAGGCTTAACATACCCAGTTCCCTAAACTCCCAGATTTCCAGACCTTTCACAATACACTCCAGCTTGTCAATATTCCTCTTGAATTGTGGTGCTCAGAACTGTACACGGTATTCCAGGTGAGATCTGACCAAAGCAGACTAGAGTGTCACTATTCCCTCAGTGTAGTCACTACACTCCTATTGATGCAGTTTAGAGTCATGCTGGCTTTTTAAGCTGCTGTATCATACTGTTGAGAAATATTTGCAGCATCAGAAATCTCTAGGAGTGACTTACCCATTCAGAACGTGTTCCATTCCAAAAGTTTGTAGAACGAATTCTGGAAACTGGAACCATTTGTAGAGCTTGGCTCTGGAATAATAAAATAGTAATATAGAAAGAATTTCCTTGAATAGGTCCAGAAGGCTTTGCTTTCACCACTGAGTCATCTCAGTTGGCTTGCATACATCTTGGATTTCAATTCTATTATTTCATCAGAAACTAGTTTCTAGTCAGATTTGGATTCTAGCATCTCAATAACTAAAATGAAACAATGCTGTCAGATTCTCACCATACAATAAGGTATAGCCAAAGTCAATGTGAGTTTTTCAGACCCCCGCCTTTTATGGAACTGATTTTGACTTATCAGAGCTGTTGTAGGGGAGGCTATATGTAACATTATCTGCAAGAACATTTAGGTCTTATCTCCTTTGCCCTGGAGATTGTGGCACCACTCTGGTTTAATATCTCATAGGTCTCCCTTCTTCTTCTCGGCTGTAATTGAACTTTCCCATTAGGTATATAATTTATCCCCCCTCCCCAATTTATTCTTTTTTCCTCTGAGACTCATTATGCTACATTTGTCTGCATTCATCAGCATTTGTCATTTATTAGCCCGAACTGTTGCTTAACAGTTCTCATAGTTACTGCATCTGTCCTGTATTCCCTCTCATTTATTTTGCTGCTGCTTCCTCTGTTGAGTCAGAATAGTGAATACTATGTAGGTCGTTCCTGTGATTCGTTTCCTGTGGGAATATGAGGAATAGGTTTGCTGGTGCATAATAGTATGCAAATAACGTCCTCTGAAATTGCTCAGCAATATGGTCAAATATATGTGCAAGTGTTAATGACCTTAATAGCTTTGACGGTGGCTTAATATACAATTGGCTGCTGTTAGTGAGGCATTGGAGAGATATATGCCTGCTGTAGTTGAGGGCTCCAGAATCGATTTCAAAATGTTACTTTCACATTGAGAATTTAGTATGTCAGCAGCATACTGTACCCTGTACAGATATGTTAAAGCCAGCAGTAGGTCTGATTTATCTTGCCAGCATAAGCCACAGGAATAACATTAGGCACCAATAATAAAGCTGAAGATGCCTATCACCTTAGCTTTTAGCACTTTAGTTGGCTTTTCTGGTGGTGTTACTCCTATGTGTAGAGAAGAAGATCAAACCTAAAAACCAAGTCCAATATGATAAATTCCATTTTGGATCATGCCAATAATTTCCTAGGGGTTTTTCGCACAGCAAAAACCCAACTTACCTTTTCCAGTTTGAATACTTTTCTGGGATGCAGCCAGGTATTATCATGCCAAAGTCTCTGCCAATTCCGCCAGCTGAGTACATACCGGTTGCATCCTGAGTCCCAGGCGCACTTCGGCGGCCATTTTTCCAAGCTGGGGGCTTTCAGACTTTGCAAAGTGGCTCCTGGGACCTGGGATGCAACCAGGCTGCACTCAGCTGGCGGAATCAGCAGCAACTTTGCCATGATAATACCCGGCTGCATCCTGGAAGAGAATTCAAACCGGGAAAGGTAAGTCAGGTTTTTTAGCTGTGCAAAAAACCCAAAACCAAAACAAAAAACCCCCAAAACAAACAAAACAAAATCAAGAAACCCTAGTGTTCAAAAGAAGGTATTTTTTTTTCTTTTAAAAACTATCCTTTTTATTCTATAAATTGCTCCGGATTTCTAAAGTTGTTTTTTGTCTATTGAAAAAACATACCACTGAAGTCCTGTTTCTAAAGATTCATTCTCAAATGAGCTCTTCTGGAACTTAATTTTCTTCAAATCACATCATATTTCTACTGAACTAGGATTATACTTAATTCAAAGACATTTTAGTGATTTGGACAAGCTGACAAATAAACCTGAATAAAATGAGCAAATTCCCACTGAGCCCTAGACTGGATTGTCCAGATCAGAGATGGTATTTATTTTTTGGACACAAAATCTTTGCTATTACTTCCTCCTCTTTCCAGAAGGAGACTCAGAACAGCTAAAGAAGTATAAAAGCAAGCACACAGATGAACAATAACAATGATCCATCATTACCACAAAATGATTTGGGCTGAAAGCAGTGCCAAGATAAAACCAACCAAGGTCCTCCACTCTCAGTAAGTTCCATTCAGCAATAACAGAACCAAAAGCTTGTTTAAGAAGAAAGTTTAAAATCGCCAATGGTGCAAAAAAGAATAACTAAAATAAAATTTAAAAAGAGCGAGCTAATCTAACCTCAGAACACAAGAACTACATATTGGTGCTACCAGTGGCTAAGTTGGCCAGGAGATGGTTCTAAGAGTTGTAGCCTAAAAAGTAACTTTTCCCAAAAAGGCAGCAGCAGATTATCTTGAAAGATGGACCATGTTACATGGTCGCTTGCCCAGAGCACATCCTCTTTGTCTCAAAAATGAGAAGTTAAAATTTAATCAGTGGCTGTAACTTCTCAGTTTTTAGTGTACTGTTCGAATATTTAAAAATAGTCCTAGAACAAACTTAATTGATGCTGTTTTTCCCCACAGTTCACCTAAACAAAAAAGTTTGGATGTACTAGGGAGTTTTTCATGTTAAATAGGTGTGCTAATTAAGTAGCTGAAATTGTTCATATCATGGAGTGAAAATTTGCCTAATGGCCTTGAATAATGCACTTCAGAACAGATTTGTTCTCTTGTTAATTACAGATATTTACAGATACCGGTATGAGGTGGTACACAAATTAAACATTATCGGAGTGCTTTTAAAAGTGTCTGTTAGTTCTGGAGGTGTCACCAGTACTATTTCAGTTTGCTTCTGCAGTTTCTGTTGATTGAGGAACTGCAGTGAAAAGGATATATGGTAGTGGCAGTCCAACATTTCTGATAACTGTTAGGTTTGGCTCTCACAAAGCAAAGGATCTAATCTTACAACCTCTTGTTCTAGTTTGTTACTGATCGACACCTTTTTTCTTTCTTTCCATGCCCAACAACATGCATACCTCATTCACTTCAAATGCCTTGTTTATTAATGGTTAATAAGTAGTTATGTAGTTCAGTACCAGGGCACTAATTCATTACAGGTGCAACAATAAGTGGTGAGCTACAGTGATTACTAGTGAATCAAGGGTGGACAAATATTTTGAGAAATTATGAGTATATCCAGAACATTTTTATGGACACCCTCATTTCAAATAATACTATACAAAATCGGATAGTATACAGCAGACCTAGACAAAAATATAATTAGTACAGAAGTGTTGATTTATTTATTTAATTTCCTGTATATACTCACATATAAGTAGAGAAATTTTAGTCAAGAAATTGAACCCCCTCCCAAAAAAAAAACAACAACAACCCTGGATTGACTTAGCTATGGGTCTGTGTAAGTATTGAACTTTAACTCTTACAAAAAGAAAAAAGCAAGAAAAGAAAAAAGAAAAAGAAAAAAGGAACCATCTACTTTTTTGATTAAAATGGTGAAAGTTGAGAGCTTACTCTGCAAGAACTAAGCTCCAAGAAGCCCCAGTCCCCTCTACTCTCTCCACCGTGGCACCACTTCTGACATTTTTGAATGCGTGGGTGGGAAGATGGCAACAGTGGTAGCTCTTTGGTGCTTCCACTCAAAAGAGTGCTGAGAGGAATCAGGATTTGAAGAATTTCCATAAGACATTTGTGGGGTGCAGTTTTAGTTTCCCAGGCTGTTTGCCCTTTTAAAGGGAAACAGAAATAAGCCAGTATGAAAGTTAAACTTATTTGAGTCTAGCTTTCATTAGCAAAAGCAACAGAAGTGTGGGTCAGACTGTATTTTAATATTCTTTCCTAAAGAAGGCTAACTCAGAAATGACAAACATGTAGTTTGTGGTTTAAAAAATAAACAATAATGACTTTAGTAAATATTTACATAAAATTACTAAAATCTAATCTAGCTGGGGATGGGTTGGGTAAAGAGAATAAATCCCACCATTTTATAGATAACAGGAAGAAACCACAACTAGTGCTTACTGACTGTTGACTGCAGTGACCAAAGTCACATAATAGTTAGAATGAGAGAGAGGGAGGGAGTCCCTATCTATATAATTAGGGATGAGAGAATGTAATGCATAATTATTCCAATCACATTTATGTATGTTTGTCACTTTTTCTGGGTTACAATCAGGCAAAGTTATCACATTAAAGTTAAAGACTATAGTCACTGCTAACATAGTTACCATTTGCTTTGCTTTGCCTTTTCATCCGTTTTGACATGAGACCCATACCTGGTCATCTCCCCCATGCATCACACAACCACCATTTACCGTAGTTCTCTATGTATCCATCCAGACTTTAGGGTGAGCACTAACAGTTATGCCTGCTGGATTTTGTTAAGTTCTTTGGCATGGTTTTCTTTTGCTTCTTGCTTTGCTTACTTTATTATATGCTCCTAAGTTTTACCCTCAACTTATCCATGGGACATATCAAAATCCTTAATTTTGGCCCCCAAACCTGCCCATGACATGAGGTTGACTTGTAGTTGAGTATACATGGCATATCCCTCATTTCTCCCAATATTGGGACTCATAGCAGCTAACAGTGTATTTAAAAACAATTACAGATTAAACCTATATAGTTATTACAAAGTGTATAAATGTAAGAGTTATTTAAAAAGCAATCAAAAAGTTTATAAAGTTAAAACATTAAACATTAAAAACTCATTAAACGACATATACAACCTTAAAAACAGCACTACACTGGATGAAAGTCCCACGCTGAGTCAGTTTTTAAAAGATTCATGATGTAAACCTGTTTTGACTTTCTGATGGAAGGAAAGGAAGGCCAGGACCATCCTGGCCTGGAGAGGGAATTCTAAAGTCTTGGAGCAGCCACCAAGAAGGCCCTGTCCATTGTTCTCACAAAACAAGCCTGGGAAAGTGGTGGAACAGAGAGGAGGGTCTCTCCAGATAAGCAATAAATATATCTCAAAAAGGGAGATATAATCCTTCAGATAACCTGTACCCAAGCCATATACATCAAAAGTTACACTTGGAATTGGGCCCAGAAATGGACCAGAAGCCAGTGGAGTTGCTACAACAAGGGAGTCGTGTGTTCCTTGTAGCCAGCACTAGTTAACAATCAGGCTGTTACTCTTTGGGGGAAGTGATGTTTCTGAGGACTTTTCAATGGCAACCCCACATAGAGTGTATTACAGTAATCCAAACAGGATGTATCTAAGGCTGTACCACTGTAATCAGATCTGACTTCTCCAGGAACAAGTGCAGTTGGTGCACTATCTTTAATAGTGTACATGCACTCCTGGTCACTGTGGAAACCTGGATCTCCAGGCTCAGAGTTGAATGCAGGAGTACCCCTAAATTGCAAACCTGCATTTTCATGGGGAGTGTAACCCTATCTAGAACAGGCTGAATCCCTGTTCACAGATCTTTCAACTGATCAGGAACACCACTGTCTTGTCTGGATTAAGATTCTCTTTTGAGCCAGATTGTGATAGACAGTTCAAAACTGCTTCACTGGATGTTTCTGAATGGATGCAATAGTGTTAAGCAGAAAAGCCTTTTTTGCTACCTTTATTGCTCCACCATAGGGGATTAAAATGGGAGAGTGCCAACCCATCAGTCTAACCCTCAATTAAATTGATGAATTGCAAATAAAATGGGCTTGTATTCATATCTAATTTGTTTCCAGGGGAGTGTCAGACATGAAATTCATGTAAGCTGGTACTCTTTCTCTAGTTGTGTCCAGCAAGATGTCCCGTGTTATTTACAAGCAAGGCGTGCTATTGATAATGATCCTTTCTCACTTTGCTCTTTTCATTTGGTATTCACAACATCCTGTCTCTGAACGTGTGTAACCATGTCTCTGTGTAAATGATAAATTTAGTAGTACAAAAACCTTTAAGAAGTCTGGTGTTTGTTAATGTTCTTTACATCATAAATGCCTTTATTTGTTTGGAGGAACCAGAAAATAAATTGTAATTGTTGCTTACAGATCTGTATTGAAGAGAGAATGCTGGTGCTACATCCATACGGTGTGTACAATGGACCCTTTGGATCTGCAGGCTCCTGATCTGGGAATTTGACTGAATGTGGATCATCGTGCCCCATACCTAAAATAGCAATGATGTGCACGTGTATGTGCTGAAGTGTCCATGTGCATGTTGCTGCCATTTCATAATATGGGATGTGATCATCCATGTTTTTTGGTATCTGCAAGGGATTGCGAAACTGAATCCCTACGGAACATACAGAGGGGTCACTGTATGTTAGTATTGGCTGTATATTTAATTTGCAGTTCACCAATTTAATTGAGGGTTATGCTGCTGGATTGGCACTTTACCATTTTCCCTACTACTAAGTGAAATGCAAAGCAGTCTACTTCCAATATGCACATTAATCACACTTTAACCATTGTGTGCTCTTAATGAGATGATATACTGGTCAGTTCTTGTTTTTATTTATCCTCCCATAGTCTGCTGTTAGGCTGTGGCAGTGCAACATGGAGGACCATCTCGACAGAGTTGATGAGTAGAGAGGGAGAAAGATATTGGCAGGCTGCTCACTGGGGCTGCTGCTTCTAGCATTGTTTTTTTAAATAATTCAAAGGCTGGTATTTTCATCAAATTATTTCTGTTTTTGGAGTGAACAGGAAGGAATAAATGAACAGAGGTGCCAGCAGTAAAGTGTATGCATTTGTGTTGTTGAACAGATAGAACAATATTGCACTATTGGTTGTATTAATGTCCTTAAATTTAAGCTATATTAACTTCATTTCTTCTTTTTCTTTTGGTGTATTTTTGTTGATCCTGAAGGGATGATACCTAAGGAGAAGGTTACAATAATTTATACTCTGTTGAATGCATAGTTGTTAGGCATTTCTTGTGGCATTTCAAAGACACAGTCTTTTATTTCAGATATGAAGAGATGTAAATAATGTTAACACACTAAGGAGGACAAGTTCTAATGATTTTTCATGTCTTATTGGCAACTTTAAAACTTTACTCTTTCCCAAAATGTGTTTGTGTGTGTGTTGAAAGGATACGGGAGTGGAATCAGGTATTCAGACTGGAGTTGGAGCGGCATGAAAAGGATATTTAGGAGTCAAGAAAAATTGAATATTTGTCAGGATATGGGCTGAGTTGCAAGAGGTATAGAGAAAAATTGGGTAGCTGGAGAATAACAGACACCAGAAGTATAAGAACTGTGGCAAGTATACCCAGTGAGGTTTTTTTTTTTTTTTATAATTGGTGATTATTTCCTAAAGTTTGATGGACATCCTGTTGGTTGTACATTTTATATCTTGTGCCCCAAATGCATGGGCCACATAAGGTGTCTTCCAGCTGCTTTGAGGGCATGGTGTTCAGATGATGCACACCCCCAAAGTGACCAGAAGCTGCTGTGGTGCTGCAATCCAGTACTTTGGACCGGATCAAAAAGGAGCAGATTAAATCTGACTTTGGAGACTTCAGCAGCAGGCTGCTTTGGGAATGGCCTCTGGCTGATCTTTACCGGCCGTGTACTTCGACCCTTGTGCAGCCAGAAGATTTCCATGTTAGTACTATGCTAAGGACCAGCTTAATTCACATGCTTCAAGCAGCTTGAGCACTTGTTATATTAATCCAAAGGCCACCAACAAATACACATGATGTCATTCTTACTTAATGAATTTCTGCATTTATTAATAGCCCCCTAAGTTATGGGCAAACAAGAAGTGAAAGTAAAAGGTGACAGAAATAGAATCAGAACCTTGAATGCAACTATTCAACAACATGTGTTCAAGGTGAATTCCTGTAATAATCAATGTAGCTAGATTAGAAGGTAATCACATAAAAAGCAGAACAAGAGACCTCTTCCACAAGATCAGAAAAACCAAAGGGAAATTTAAACCAAGAATGAGAACACTAAATGACCAGCAAGGAAACACCTTACATGACCAAGTACAAATATAAAGATGGTTAAAACCATATACGGAATAACGTTATAGTAGAGGTAAAGGGTGACAGGTTCATTTGAGGAAGAACCATATGAAGAAGAACCTCCAATTTTAGAAAATGAAGTGGCAACTGTGCTTAGAGCACTTGAGAGAAATAACTTGAGAGAAATACCAAGAGAGCTGTTTCAAGCTACAGAGACAGAATATACTCTGGTTCTAACTAAAATCTGTCAACAAATATGGAGTACATAGCAGTGGTCCACAGATTTGAAATGCTCAATATACATTCCAGCTCCCAAGAAAGAGAACATGAGGGATTGCAGTAACCACAGAATCATAGCATTAGTTTTCCATGCAAGCAAAGTGATGCTCAAAATTCTATAAGAAAGATTTTTATCATGTATGGAATGAGAAATGCCAGATGTCCAAGTTCAGTTGTAGAAAGGAAGTGGCATGACCGCTCATATTGCAAACATACATTGGATAATGGAGAGCACCAGATAATTTCAGAAGAAAATCAGCCTATTCTTTATTGATTATAGCAAAGGTTTTGAATATATAGGTCATGAAAAACCATGGATCATTCTTAAAGAAATGGGTGTGCCACAACATTTGATTGTCATGATGCATAACCTGTATTGCAGGGGTAGGCAACCTTTCCCCTTTAAGGGCCAAGGGATTTCAGCTCCCAGAAGCCTCAGCCATGTTGGCCAATAGTTCCATGTTGGCTAATAGCTCCTGGGATTCTGGGAGCTGAAGTCCCTTGGCCCTTAAAGGGGAAAGATTGCCTACCCCTGCTGTATTGTGTTAGGATAGAATATGGAGAAATAGAATGGTTTCCAATTGTCAAGGGGATTAGGGAAGGATGCATTTTATTACCCTGTCTGTTTAACATGTATACTGAACATAAGATAAGTAAAGCAGGGTAAGAATTGGAGGAAGGGGGCATGAAAATTGGAGGAAGGGACACCAACAATTTAAGATATGCAGATGATAGCAGGGAAATTATTGAGATTACTGAGGAAAGTCAAGGAAGGATATACAAATGCATGTTTACAGTTGAACATGCAGAGAATGAAAATAATAATTAGATATGATTTGCATATCTTTAATGGAGTCAATGAAAACATTGAAATAGTTCCAGACTTTACATACCTTGGCTCTGTTACTAATTAGAATGGGGACTGCAGTAAAGAAATCAGAAGTCTAAGACTTTGAAGGGCAGCTATGAAAGAACTAGCCAAGATCCTGAAGTGTCCAGATACATCATTGAATACTACAGTTAGGATTGTCCATGCCATTGTATTTCCCATTTCTATATATGGTTGTGAAAGCTGGACAGTGAAAAAAGCTGATGAAAAGAAAATTAACTCATTTGAAATGTGGTGTTGAAAAGAGTTCTACAAAAACCATAGAGGGCTACAAAGACAAATCAATGGGTCCTAGACAAAATCAGGCCTGAACTCTTCCTAAAAGCCAAGATACTAA
This sequence comes from Phrynosoma blainvillii, assembly GCA_026167975.1. NCBI lineage: Eukaryota > Metazoa > Chordata > Lepidosauria > Squamata > Phrynosomatidae > Phrynosoma > Phrynosoma blainvillii. Next base: position 208,235,239 of record JANUYF010000004.1, read on the forward strand.
ACTGAGACTGTTGTACTTTGGATATATCATGAGAAGATAACTCATTAAAAAACCTCAATAATGTTTGGTAATATAGAAGGCAGTAAGAAAAGAGGAAGACTGCATTACAGATGGATAGACTCAATCAAGGGAGCTACAACCCTGAGTCTGTAAGATCTGAGCAGAACTCTTGATGATAAGGTAACTTGGAGGTCTCTCATGCACAGCTTGCCGTAAGTCAAAGATGGCAGTTAAAAAAAATGAACATATCTGACAATATGAGATGACACCCAAATAAGGCTTTTCAGCAGGACCATAATGTCAAAGTAGTATTGTGATGACCCCTTCACAGTTATTACAGTACAAAAATTTATAAATCTTTACATAAATTTACCCTTAATTATTCTAATGCATGTAATTAGAAGCATGACTTCACGTGGAAACTTGCTAAGAGATACAAAGAACTGCAGTATACAAGGAATGCTACACACAAAATCTGAATGTTCATCTGATTATACAGTTGATGTGAGGGCCAGTAGGCAATCTCTCTTTGGCATCTCTCTCTGTTCTTATTCTTATAAATATACAAGAATCCCTGCAAATACGATGAGAAAAACACATGCCATTAAGTCACTCGTACAAAAATGGTATCAATCAAAATGAGAATGGTTTTTAGGAACCACATTATAAACTCAAATCAGAATTCTATGAGCCAAGCAGCACCTCCACCATATGGCCCCATCAAATAAAGCTGCTATTAACCTTTCCAGGAGAACTTATAGAATTAATTTTGAAAGCAAAGCTCTCCTATTTTATTTCAAAATCTCACTAAGACTGACATCATAGTCCACACATTTTGATACCTGGTATCACTTTCTTAATGGAATACGTTAATCCTCATGTTACCAAATGGGGCATTTTAGTTTTCTGAAGTCACATCTTGTTGAAGAATTCACACAGAGCTAAATCTATAAAGTAGGCATAGGCATTTTCCACATTGTACTTCAATAATTTTATATAATGTCCCCAAGTTTCAGATTTTTTTTTTTAAAAAAACCATCAAAATATCCCTAGAAATGTTGTCAATGTGGTACTTTCTCATCTTACACAATGTAATCCATCAGTAGACACTGCAGCCCTTTAAATGTTGTTCGAGTGCCATAGCTGAATATCCTCTATCCCTAGCCAACATGACCAATGATAAGGAATCCTGAGTTGCAGTTCAACGGCATCTGGAGGGTCACACAATTACCATCTCTGATGTGATACTTTAGGACACAAAATGTTCCATGCTATATTGTGGTTGAAATACAATGCAGAGGAGCTGCTGAGAGTGCTTGGATGGGGATACTCCATGGGTGTGTGGACCTGTCCTTCTGACTAAAGTGTATGCTCACCAGATCCAGTACAAAAAGGATCCAGTAGAGATGTTAATGTCATGAGAGGAAAGGATGGAAGGATCTAGTGCAGACATTGACAGGCAGTTAACCATAGGGGAGGCACCAACATCATTGAGGAATACACATGGCCAAAGGTCATCCTGACAATCATCCATGATCATTATTTTTGTTTTCTTCATGTTTAACTGTAAACACACTTTTGCACTTTCTTCCTTGACTTTCTTCAATAATCTTTCCAAGTCTTTGCTATTTTCTGCTAGTAGTATGCTGTCATTTTAAATTATTGATTTTCGTTCCTCGAATTTTCACCCTTTCTCTGTGTTTAATCATGCTTTACCTTTGGTATATTCAGCATATATGTTTAATAGATAGATAATTAAATGTAGTCTTGCCTGGCCTTCCCCCTTGTCAGTTGGAAACCTTTCCATATTACATATTCTGTCTTGACAGTAGGCTCTTGTCCTGAGTACAGATTACACATCACAACAACCAAATGTTGTGGCATACCTATTTCTTTAGGAGCATTCCATAGTTTTTCATAAACTGCCAAATCACTTTGTTATAATTGATAAAGCACAGTCTAATTTTCTTCTGAAATTCTTTGGTGTGCTCCATTATTCAAGGTATATATGCAATATGTTCCCTAGTGCCTCTTCTTTTCCAGAATGAGCTTGGACATTTGACATTTCTCGCTGCATATATAGTAAAAGCCTTAGATTTTTTTACCACCAGTTTGGTTGCATGGGAGATTAGCGCAATGGTCCTGTGGTTACGGCAATCCCTAGTGTCCCCTTTCTTAGGGATTTGAATGTATATTACGTGTTTCCAATCTGTGGGCCATTGTTTTGTTTTCTGTATTTGCTGAAAGATTTTAGTTAGAATTAGAGTACATTCTTTCTCTGTAGCTTGAAGCAGCTGTGTTGGTATGCCATCTGTTCCTGGTGATTTATTTCGCTCAAGTTTCTTACAGCTTCTACTTCACTTTCTAAAATGGAAGGTTCATCTTCAGTTGGTTCTTTCTGGAATGAACCAGTCATTCCTTCATCTTTTTATTATAATTCTTTAGTGTATTGTTTCCATTGGCTTTTTATTTGTATTTGGTCATGTATTTATTTGGTCATGTAAGATGTTCCCATGCTGGTCATTTAGTATTCCCACTCTTGGTTTAAATTTCCCTTTGATTTCTTAGATCTTTTGGAAGAGGCTTCTTGTTTTACCTTTTTTCTTGTCATCTTCTGTTTCTCCGCATTGCTTATTATAGTAGTTTTCCTTGTCACTGAATAGTTGCATTCAGAGTTATGATTCTATTTCTGTCACATTTTACTTTTTCTTCTTGTCTGTTTTTAACTGCCTGAAGAGTTTCATCTGCCCCTTTGATGATTTTTGTGTGCGTGCCAAAAATCTTCTTGGGGTCAGATTTTCAAGGAGGATTGCTAGGGATCTGCAGGAGTAAGTGAAATTTGCTGCATGATTGTACTTGTACTGCTCATTATAGAAGGACTCATTATAGAAGAACTATTGCACCACAGACCTACTCAGCTTGGGATCCTTAGTATCCCTTAGTATTGGGCTTCTTAGACTGTATAGTACAGTAGCACTTAAGTAGCTCCTCCATCCCTGGTACACATGAAGCCTCTGTATTCCCTGACTTTTATCAGCTGCTTTGGAGGTGGGAAGATGAGTATTGCAGCCTTGAAGAGTAAATGGTAGGGCTAAGAGTGTTTCCTTTCCCCATGTCAATTTTGCATATTTCTCCAGGCTTGGACGGAGGCGATCAGCTAAGCAGAAAGTGGAGTGAGGAAGTAGACAGTGGTCATGTAAAAAGATAGGAAAATAGGAAAAGAAAAAAAAATCTTACAAAGCTTGTGTGGAAGGGAAGAAGACTACAGCAAGCTGAGGTGCTGAATAAAGAAGGGAAATAACCAAGCACCTTATTTTGAATTGGCCTTATTTAAACCACAAAGACCAGTTGGTATATTCTGTCACAGTTTCTGAGATTAAAGGAAGATCTGCAATAGATGTTTCCCTTTCTCTGTATTTGCATGACATGGACCTGGACTACAACAAAATCTTCAGAATAAGAGTTATTATTACAGTGGGACCTCAACATCCATGGGGGATCCATTCCAGATTCCCCCCACCCACAGATACTGATATCCATGGTACCTCAAGTCCCATTGCCCCCAGTGGTGGTGCATACATGCAGCCACACTGCTAATAGGGACAATGGGATTTCAAATCTGGTTTGGGAGATATCTGGCAAAATACAGACACACATGCAATACAGAGGACAAGGAGGGGAAATGAAGGATCACCCTTTTCTATCTGTTATCCCTCCTCCACTTAGTCTGAATTATCTCAGTTCTTTGCATGTAGATTTTAATGGGAAAGCAATTTTAGTAATACTTAGGCATACCAAAATGGATTAAGCAGGCAGTATAACCAACAATATTTCACAACACATTCCCAATCTGCAGTCACTCAAAAAGGATTTTCATTCTCTTCCCTCCCCCAAACATTCAGATGCCTATGTGTAGCATTTTTTAAAATTTTCTTTAGTTCTGACGACATTATTTTGGACAGTATACTGGTGAAATTTGGCTTTCCATTACCTCTCTCCATCCACCTCAAGTAAATAAATAAATAAAGCCAATAGATGTCAATACTTTACACATTATGGTAATAAATGCAAGCTTACAATTTGTGTGGTTTTTAGGTCATGAGGGAAAAATTAATAATTCCAGCTATCTACTAATAACTTAATCCTCTTTCATATCCATAGAAAGATGACAGTCCTAACAGAATTCCACCATAAAAGATGCCTGTTAATCTATGAAACAATTTGGAGCACTTTTTTGTTTAATCCCTCTATTTCTGCATATTAACCAAAATGTTATAAAAATATCTTTTCGCTCAGGATGTATGCTGGACAGAGTCACCTAATTACATTGTATACAAACAGTGGGCATAATCCTCATAATTTGAAGTTCTAACAGTTTTCCTGGGAACATTTTATGCGTATGCTTGGCCTCCCAGTTTGTTTTTTTTCAGTGGAACTAAAAGTGCTTCAAAACCTATTTGGGCAAAATGATATAAAATACAATCAGTTTTAATTTGCGTTTTCATTATATCTCTCCCCCACCCCCTGAAGATGTTCCTATTGACCTTCGAACCATTTTCTGCTCCAGATGTATAAACTCAGTTTTACTTTATACTACACAAACTATTTCTTTGATGCTTCTTAGCACCTGTTTCTGAACATGCGCTGTTAACTATTCCCTCATGATTAACATATGTAGTGTTCAGTAATGATAAACCATTTATGTTTTACTTTGTAATTTAAATCTGAAGCGGGGGCATTTTAAACTTTCACCAGACAGAAATTAATTTTTACCAAAATGTCTGATAGAGGAGAAATAAATTGAACTTACATTTCAAATCAGCTTAATGAATGCAGTATTTAACAAACTTTCGTAAACTGAATTATTAATATCCCAAACATATCAAAGTTACATATTCAATGAGCAGAAATCATCGCTTTCACATGACTACATTAACATGGGTTTACATGGAAAGCTTATTGTTTTGATCCTATAGGCAACAATTGCATACTTAAAACTTCAGTAATCAGATTTCATATAATTCTGCTTTGCTCTTGTGAAGACCTTGGCATTTGCTTGGCATATCTTATCTGCCATTAAATAAAATGTGAATTTTCCCTTGCAGCATATTATCTGTAAATGTGTAATTCTTGTCAGTTCTTTTCAAAGAATTATTTGAATTATGTATACTAGATTCAGGTACCCATTAGATAGTTGGTTTGTAGTTCCAGAATGTAGCAGTGTAATTTACTGCAAGAGTACATACTACTCAGAGGTAAAGCCATTTGTGTTCAGTGGGACTTGCTTCTAAGTTAGTATAGCAAACCCATGGTATCTACTGGGTTTGGTTTCAGGACACTCCATGGATACAAAAGTTCATGGTGGGTCACTCATTTGCTGCTCCCTTTGCATGCTTGGAAGTAGTAGCTGAACCACTGGTCTTCCTTCCATCCTTTCTTTTGTTCTCACCTACAAGAGTGTGGCACCCGCCCCCAATAGAGCTGTACACAGCTTTGTGCAGCTGCCCCCCTTCTCTCCAAGGAAGGAGTGTCTGTCTCATCTCTCAACTGAAAAACATGGGCAGCCCACCTATAATCTTCATCCCACTACCAGTGAGGATAGAGAGGGATGCCTGGGGAACTTACCAAGTCCTTCCAGGAAGGAGCAAAGGAAGGAAGAAAGGTAGGCAGGCAGGCAGGTAGGTAAGAGGAGCTAGGCACTCATGCTGCTTCCTCCCTGTCTTGCTGCTTCACCTATCCTAGGGTTCGCTACTATCCATGATTTTGTGTTCCCACGCAATCTCAAGTAACGTATCCCCTGCAGATACAAGGGTCATACTGTAATGGTTCTTAGATTATGTTGGCAGTTGATAATTCTATCTTTTATGTTTTAGGACATGCATTTCCAATTGGATATATTCAGGAAGAAGATTCAAGGCTCTTCTGACCCTTCATATTGTATATTTATATAGTCGGGTAAACCTTTTATACAGGTTTCCACCCTGTTGTTTTCTTACTGGCTTCAAGGCCAGTGTTTTAAGAACTGTGTTCCTTTTGAATAGTTACATGCCTGTTGCTTTCAGAAGAGAAATGACTTTGAATGGCTCAAGATCCATGTCATATGACATATTTATAGAACGCTTCTGTGCAGTAGTTGCATATGCCATCTCTCAATGGAATGCTGTAAAATCTGAGGAAAACCAGATAAAGTCCCATTAACTACGATGAGAAAGTTATGTATACGTTTGACTAGATGGTGCTCTAAGTATTACAGATCATCATTGGTCTCCTTATCTTGTGCTGCAATAGCATGGCTGTATGGATTTTTTTTATTAATTGCGCTCATTAACCCAGAAATTTAGACCCTTATTTTTAGTCTATTTTAAGGCTATTTCTATAAAATCATTGGAATTAAAATCTAAATTGTTAGGACTCTGTTATATGTACAGTATAGTTTTTTCTGCCTGTAAAGTTTGAATGGAAAGGATTGTAATCTTAAACTTTTATCCTGAATTGCATTAAAAAAAATTAAGCAACTTAACATGTTTAATTGCCACTGTCTCTAGCATATTTTTTCTCATTCTTCTCACACAATGCCTTTTTTACATGTGCTGTGTGCTTTATACAAAGCCCTTGCTGGAAATCTTGGACATTTTTCATTGGGATCCCTATAGGCCCATCCAATTTGAAAATACTCTGTTTTATCCTCTCCTTAATTACAATACATAGAGCAGGGCTTTGCTAACTGTTTTGAAGTTCCACAGAATAATGATTCTATCCCAACTATAAAGAGTATGGCAAAAACACTATTCACAGTTGGAAGCCAGCTGTTGCTTAGCTACCTAGCTTTTTAATTCAGAATCTCTTCCAATTTAATAATAACCAGGCCTTAAGCTGCTAAATGTATTTGCTCAGGATGCATTGTACAATTTTGTGCATGCTTTTTCACCTGTTAACAGCAATTGTACTGGGACAAAGAGTACCTTTACCAAAGTATTAATCTGTGGTGTAAATACAGACTCTTTTTTTAAAAATGCATGCAAAGCCCAATAAAGTTACAACATTGAAATCACACCAATGAAATTGTCAAACAGAAAATAAGAAAAAAACAATGGTGAGTCCTGTCTAACAGGTGTCAATGAGGCTTGCTTAGTCTGCCTCAGTTTACCTAGCTTATCTCAAAAGTTAACATTTTCATTTTTTTTTTTTTAAAGGGAAGGTTTTGGTCACAGAGGTGAAAACTCCCTTCACTGATAAGGATATTGTGCAGACAAGCCAAAAACCAAAAAAGGGATCTTTGCAGTTTATGTGACAGCCATCTAGGATGCAGTTACCTTTCGGGTGGGTGGGGGGGGATCTTAACCTTCCTAATGAGGGAGATGCCATAACAAATTAAAAGTGAAATAAATCTGGAGGACTTTATTGTTATGACTAGGAAATAGTCATTTCTTGATGACTGCTTCATAAAATACAGTTTTGCTCCATTTAGGCACTCCTATCCTTCATTGGACTAATATACTCAGCAGCAATGTGACTCAAGTGTCAAATTTTCAGCTTCTGATAAGGGAGCAGTTGCTGACAATGATGTATTCATCTTTTACTCCAAGTGTCAAGTCACATCTCAAGACCTTGCAAGATACTTCCAAGTCAAGTCTCAAGTCTGGGAGCTCACTTTAACAGAAAAAAGGGAGGTGGAATGCTTTTCTCGAAGGTGAACAGCAGATGAGTTAGGCTAATGGGCATGAGACGGGGGTTGAGGTCTGCTGAGCAACTTGTCCCCACTGCATATTGGAGGAGCCTTCTAAAGCTTTTCAAAAGCTTGAGAAAGATACTTCCACATCAGTCCCATTGTTTAATGCATTTAACCCCTACAATAAATGTTCTCCATGCTTTGGAATAGGTCATGCCTGCTGCTCAAAGTGAATGATGCCAGCAGTTTAGTCACTAAGAATATATATGTCAGTTTGTCATTTATGGCCAAATTGAGTCCAAGTCATCATTGAAGCTGGTTGAATATTGCATAAAGACATGCTAGATCTAAAAGAATATTATATGTATAATTTTGCACAAGTGCATGCTGTGTTTATTAATTAACCTTCTTAGCGCAAACTAGATTACAGTTTGCACTAATTAGCTTACAATTGTAAACCACTTAGACCAGGGGTCGGCAACCTATGGCCCGCGGGCTGGAACCGGCCCGCTGAGGCCTTGGAACCAGCCCATGGCCAGTCGTGCTGCTGCCGCTGCCGCCACACCATGCGCAATGCGAGGTGCCATTTTTCTTTCCAAAATGGCGCCCGCACTCGCGCACGCATGCGCACTACGGTGGGTGCCATTTTGGAACGGCAAATAGTGCTGGCGCCATTTGGCCTTTCAAAACGGTGCCTGCCATAGTGCGCATGCGTATGCGAGCACAGGGTGCCATTTTGGATGGCACCCCGTGCTCTCGCGTGCATGCGCATGGCGCCGTGCGCCATTTGGCCTTCCAAAACGGCGCCTGCCGCCGTGCGCATGTGTGTGCTCATGCAGGGCGCCATTCAAAATGGTGCCCCACGCTCGCGTACGCAAGCGCACCATGGCAGGCGCCATTTTGGAAGGCCAAACGTCATGTTTGTTTCTGTGATCAGTAGTACCAGAGGATGACAAATATTGGAGAGAGTTCAAGGGTTGTGACCCACTGTGGAAGTAGTTTTTAGAGTTAGTAAAGACTTTGCTGGCTGGTTGTTAGATCTTATACACTAGGAAAAGGATAGAAGGGAAATTGCCATCATGCCCATCCAGTTACTCCTCCCGTTGACTGTTGCTATTCATCTTGCTTACAAGAATTATGTTACTCATCTCAAGAGCTAGTGGCATCAGCGTCCATTGGTGCAGTGCTTTTCTATTAGTATTATTGGAAAACAGTAAGTGTGTTCGATGCTAGATCAATGAACATATGAACAGTGCTAGAATATACAAAATAGATATGCAGTTACACAACCATTGATGCACTGCTGTTTAGACTTGGCGAACATCCTCAGAAGGAAAGGTCTTTCTGATTGTGGCTTGCAAAGTTGGAGAAAACACCAGTGGATGATGGCTAAGCAGAGACCAGCCAATCCATGTGTGCAATGAACAACAAGTTCTATGGGAATATATTAGCAGAAATAGTAGAAATCCAGCAAAATAGTGAAGAAGATGTGGAATTTTATACTTCCCCGTTTGTAAATGGCTCAGGAAGGGCACTAGTTATGATATAGTGAAGCAGTTTAGATGTCGTTGTGACAGACCCCACACCATTTCTTTACATAGTAGAAAATAAAGACAGTTGCCCTAGAGCAGGGACCAGCAACCTACGGGCCCCTGGCCGGTTCCGGCCCAGGTCACCGGACTTACCGGCCCAGGCAGACTCCTGCCGCTGCCGCGTGTTTCCCCGGCTGTGCGGCTGCGCATGCCGCGGCTGCCATTTTGAAAAACAAAATGGCGGCTGCGATGTGTTTGCGCATGCGCAGGAGTACTGCGCATGCGCAGGAGTACTGCGCATGCGCAAATGAGTTGTGGCCACCATTTTGAAAATCAAAATGGTGGCCGCGACTCGTTTGCGCATGCGCAATACTCCTGCGCATGCACAAACACATCGCAGCCACCATTTTGAAAATCAAAATGGCGGCCGCGACATGTGCTGTGGCGGCTGCGCCCGCTCGCACAGCGGCAGCGGCGGCACATGGGGGTCACGCTCTGCGGCGGAGGGTGCACATGCGTGCGTGAGAGAGCGCGCCGCCATTCCCCCCCCCTCGGCCCAGCAGAGACCGTCTCCAAAAGGTTGCCTACCCCTGCCCTAGAGCCTAAGAGAGCCTTATTTATTCAGATAGCATTGGGATATTTATGATGGTAGTCATTGCTTAGCAGCTGTTGCTTCCTTTAAATTCAACATGGCCTCAAAATAATTCAGATTTTTTTTCAGACACCCATGCAAAAAGGTGCCTACTTATGTAGATCTACCCCGAGACACCTTAGTTTCATATAACATTCAAATTTGATATCTGTTGAAAAGTATCTCTGCAAATAATAATGTTATATATCAAAAAATGAAAGGAATATATTAGGAATATAAAAACAAAGCTTGTATAATCAAAGCATTGGTGTTAATTGGGTGTCATAAAGAGCTAGGTAGTCCCAGAAACCCTGTGGCTGTAATATAATGGGGCTGTTTTGTTTGTTAACTGCCTTCACATCAATCTCGACCCATGATGACCCTATAGATGAGACGTTTCCAGTCCCCCCCATCCTCTACTGCTCTGGCCATCTCCTGCAAACTCATATTCATGGTATCTTTAATAAAGTCCATCTATCTAGCATGTGCCCTTCCTCTCTTTCAATTTCTCTCCACCTTTCCAACATTATTGTTTTTTCCAACGATTCATGCCTTCTCATGATGTGTCCAAAGTATGACAGTCTAAGTCTTGCCATCTTGGCTTCTAGGGATATCTCTAGCTTGATATGGACCATATGGAATCCTCAGCACTCTTTTCCAGCACCACAGCTCAGATGTGTTGATTTTCCTCCTATCTTCTTTCTTGACTGTCCAGCTCTCACAACCATACATGGTAATAGGGAATATAATGGCTTGTATGATTCTGACTTTTATGCTGAGTTGTATGTCTTTGCATTTTAGGATCTTTTCTAGTTCTTTCATAGCTGCCTTCCCCATTCTTAATCTTCTTCTGATTTCTTGGTGGCACTCCCCATTCCGATCAATGTTTGATGCCAGATATGAGAACTCTTTTACTATTCCTATTTCCTCATTGTCTATTTTGAATGTGTGTAAGTTCTCTATGGTCATTATTTTTGTTTTCTTTATGTTCAACAGTAAACCTGCCTTTGCACTTTCTTCTTTGATCTTCCTTAGTAGTTGTTCCAGGTCTGTGAGGTTCTCTGCTAGTATTATGGTGTCATCAGCATATCTCAGATTGTTAACATTTCTTCCTCCTATTTTCACTCCATGTCAATGCCTGCTTTCCTTACAATATGTTCTGCATATAGGTTGAATAGGTAGGGTGATAGGATGCAGCCTTGTCTGACTCCCTTGCCAATTGGGAGCCATTCTGTTTTTCTATGTTCTGTTCTGACAGTAGCCTCTTGTCCTGAGTACATTAGGACTATCATATGTGTTGGCACTCCCATGTCTTTAAGAGCATTCCATGATCTATGCAGTCAAAGGCTTTGGTACAGTCTATAAAGCACATGCTGATTTTCTTTTAGAATTCCCTACTGTACTCCATTAGCCATCATATGTTTGCAAAGTGGTCCCTCATGCCTCTTCCTTTCCTGAACCCCGCATGAACCACTGGGATTTCTCTCTCCAAGTATGGTTTCAGTCTGTTGCAGAATTTTGAGCATGATTTTGCTTGCGTGGGAGATCAGTGCTATGGTCCTATAGTTTCTGCAGTCTCTTGTGTCTCTGTTTTTGTGGTTGGGGATGTATATTGATCAATTCCAATCTGTTGGCCATCGTTTTGTTTTCTATAACTGTTGACATATGTTGGTTAGCACTAGAGTTGACTGTCAATGTGGATAGCAGCAGTTCAATTGGAATATCATCTGTTCCTGGTGATTTGTTTTTTGATATTTCTCTTATTGCAGTTTCCACCTCGCTTTTTAGAATTTGGGGTTCATCTTCGTATGGCTCTGCGTTCCATGTTTTCATTTTGTCATCTCTTTTGTATAGTTTTTCTGTGTATTGCATCCAATGTCTCTTTATTCCTTCCTGGTCTTGAATTATGTTATTTTTATTGCTGTAGGGTGTCCTGGTCCTTGGTTTGAACTTTCCCTTGATTACTCAAATTTTGTGGAATAGGTCTCTCATTCATCCCTTTTTGTTGTTGTCTGCCATTTCTCTGCATTTGTCGTTGTATAATTTTTATCTTTGTGCACTAGCCACTGTACTGTTGCGTTCATGGTTCTTAGTTATTCCTGTCTCCTTTTTGTTTTGTTTCTCTTCTTTCCTTTATTGCTTGTAGTATTTTATCTGTTATCCATGGTTTCTTCACTTTCCTTTTGTCTATTGGAAATGTCTTTGTGTATTCTTCTTTTATTATGTCACTGGCTTCAGATCAAAGATCTTCTGGTTCATGATCTATTATACTTAGTACTGCAAATCTGTTCCTTATATGGTTAGTGAATTCTGTGGAAATGTTGTTTAAATCATATTTTGGTACAATGACTGGTTTTGTTTTCCTTTTGAATTTTCCTTTTATTTTTGAAATGAGTAGTTTTTGATTTGTGCCACAATCAGCACCTAGTCTAGTCTTGGCCACCAGTATGGAGCTTCACCATCTTTTACTTCCAATTATGTAATCTATTTGGTTTTTGTGTTGGTCATCTGGTGATGGCCATGTGTATAACCTTTTCTCTGGTTGTATGAAAAATGGGTTTGCAATGAATAGGTTGTTGGCTTCACAAAAATCTGTCAGATGCTCACCTGCTTCATTCCTTTTGCCTAGTCCAAATCTGCATACCATTTTTGATTCTTCTTTATTTCCAACCTTTGCGTTCCAATCTCCAAAGGTTAATTTGATACCTTGTGTAAAGAGGGGTTACCTCTGTCAAAATTATAGCTTGCCTTTGGATGATCTATCATATTAAAAATTAAATAGGTAGTTTAAGACAGTCTAAAAAGCAAGTCAGCATCCAATGCAATCAAAAATAGTGGTATATGTAATGGAGAATGAGTAGTTTATTGTAATATCTCCTTTTCAAAAATCAAATTTGTTTCTCTTGTTGATGGAATAGTTTCTGTCATTACAATGGAAGCAGATTGACTCTTCCATGCAGTCCCATATCAGTTTTCTCAGAGTCTTGGAAAGGAACAGGCATCCACAGGGACATTGCTTGGCATCCAGCTACATGTTTGCTTCTCCCTCCACTCTGTATTGACCAGCTGCAGCAAGGGGTGATTGGTTGGATTTAGGTTGTGCATTGTTGACAGAGAACTCCAACCTCTGCAATGACAAAAAATATGACTTGTGAAGGTGTAAATCTGAATTATGCCATTGTAATTCACCAACATAATGTCATCCTACATAATCTATTAGAAAGTTCTCTTTCCCAGAACATTAGAAAAAGGACTCTCTAAAAATGGCAGTTATTTGGCAATCATTAAACACATAATAAACTTTGAAATTTATTACTAGAGTTGATCAAAAAGATTAGAAGAGAAATCATATCTCTAATTTGACTGTTTAGACATTTTTTAAAGGAACTACAGTACTTGGCAAACAGTTTAGTGATCAGAGCCTGTATATATTAGTTCTTAAAATATTTAAAGTAACAATTATAGCTTTAATTGATGAGTGGTTCTGAAGTCTTGGCAGACTTTGATGATAGAGTAAATGACTTGTTATGTAAGTCTGGGAAGAGAGATAGTCTACACTTTGGGATAGAAGGAAATAAATCTGTGTTGTCATGGAATAGAACAAAAACTCATGCATGGTTACATCAAGAAGTGTTGAATATGTTGCAGCCCCCCCCCCCCCGAGAGATACTAACTTTATATATATGTGGACATTTAGAGAGGCAGGTGGGCATACCTTCAATAAATTCTTAAATAGCAGAGCAGGAAAGCTTGTCAAAAACCACCCAAGATATTGCTAGTTCTGATGCACAGAGTGAACCTATTGTGGGATTTTTCTGGCAAGATTTGTTCAGATGAGCTTTGCCATTGCCATCCTGTGAGGCTGAGAGTATGTGACTTGCCCAAGGTCACCCAGTGGGTTTCATGGTTGAGCTGGGAATTGAACCCTGGTCTCCAGAATCGTAGTGTAACACTCAAATCACTATGCCATGTCGGTATTCTCTTCAAGCAACACCTTAACACTGTGTTGCAGCCAAGGAGCATGAAGCATTGGCACAGTGGTTAAATGCCTGTATTGCAGCCACTCACTCACTAACCATAAGGTTGTGACTTCAGTACCAGACAGGGGCTTCAGGTCGACTCAGCCTGCCATACTTTCCGAGGACACTAAAATGAGTACCCAGCTTGTTGGGGGCAATTAGCTTGTACTTTGTAAACCACTTAGTACATCGGTAAGTGGTATAGAAATGTCTTTGCTATTGCTATTGCTATGAAGCCTTGGGTTCCTCCAGTAGTGATCTGAAGTATAAAAATGAAGATATCACCAAAGCCCTTCTGAGGGAGTGAAAGAGTAAGGGAAGAATTAAGGGCAACTTCAGAGCGGATGTGTCAGAAGGAAAGTCGTGCATTTATTAATTCAAATATGTGGATTTTGACTTCGTGCTGAAAGCCCTTCAGGGCAACTGATAAGATTCAACAATTAAGAACAGTAAAGTCAAATAGATAAGTGGTAAAGCACTGTTAAAAACTGGAGAAAGAGAAAGCTCTATACCAAGGGTAGGCAACCTTTCCCCTTTAAGGGCCGAGGGACTTCAGTTCCCAGAAGCCTCAGCCATGTTGGCCAATAGTCCCATGTTGGCCAATAGCTCCTGGGATTCTGGGAGCTGAAGTCCCTCAGCCCTTAAAGGGGAAAGGTTGCCTACCCCTGTATTAAGGTAACCACTCTTTGCATGATGCTTTTACAAAGTCCTTGTTGAGATATTAACATAACCCATGCTTAAAACAACTGTAAAATACATATTTACAGTAAACTGCAATACCCCCAAAATGGCACTGAATCTTAATAGCTCTATGCAGTAGTTGAGGGAGAAGGAGGAAAAATCCCTCATACATTCAGAGACTTCAGATGTGCTCTGTGAGGAGACCTTTGCTTCTGTAAGGTTGTGGCCCACTCTGCAATTTTCCCTCTGTAAATCTCTGATCCCAGACATACTTGTTTCTTCAAAGGCAGCGTATTTACCTCTTCCAATTATTTCCTTTCTTTTGATTGCTTTTGTCTTTTTCTTTCTTTATCCATAATGTGAGTTTGAAAGCTCCACTGCTGGGTTTTGAACAGATTACTTGCATGCTCTTGAATTCAAATCTAAAAAGCATTCCTTTAGCCAGGCCTCCCTTGGAATTTCAGCAGGGCTGGAAGCTGTGGCGTGTTGTATGACAAGATGTAAAACCTTCCACCAAGGTCATCTTATAAATATTTATTCCTATAAATTTCTTTAAAGAAATTAAATTATGTGTTCTATAGAAAAGAGACGAGAAAGGCTTTTAGTGTCACTGACCGCAAATTGAAGTCATTTGTCTAGGCAGGTCAGGTGCCACTTTATGGTGAGGATTTGCCTGAGATCCAAGTGAAGGAAGATTGATAGCACAAAGAAATGGATGAAATGAGCAAGCCAATATGCATATGAAGTTCTGGGTTAATTAGGAAAATTTAAAACAGAAAGTTTCCTTTGTGGGAAGTAGGGGCTGTTACTTTCAGTAGGGGGTTGTGTTGGCAGCCTTGTATATCGAGGCTTGATGCCTTGTGATATTTTAGTGGGAAGTGAGTATCTGTGAATATCAATGAGGCAAGTGATCAGTGCTGCATACATTTTATTGTTAATGAGAGTTACTTAGCCATTTTTAATGTGAATATACAATTTTTGTTGTCAGCTTTGTTCTCATTAAAATACACTACAAGCTATCTGCATTTTTCATTGCTTGAAATACATTGTTTTAAGAGAAAGAGCATTTCACTGAATCACATTCCTCTTTTTGCAGGGGGTTCCATCCCCTTTCCCCAGTAACAACTGGATTTCTGACATACTCAGAAGACAAACTATTGCCATTTATATTACTCTGCCTTCTATGTAACACAAGAAAGTAACAAATTCTGCCCTTATCTCTATAGAATTCTGTGCAAAGCAATGTTTTTATAAATGCATTCAAATCAAAATAAACTATAGCATTTATTTTTGGCTCTTGTACTTTTAGGAGAGGATATGTTTCACTTTTCACATTTGAAAGGGAACCATTGAAGAAATGGGAGAGTGCCCATACTATTTGCGAACAAGATACCCAGAAGTCAAAGTTTTCCTCATTCGCTCTGAACAGGACAGAAATAATGTTTTGAAATGATACTATATGGCATTTAAGCATGATGCACATGGAAAAGAAAATTATAACTTGAAACAATTGATCAACAGAACTTGTACGGTACTGCCATATTACAACATGATTCAGATGCAATGCTAAACATAGAATAAGCCCCATTGAATACTGTGGGATTCGCTTCAGAATAAACATGCCTAAATTTTCATTTTTCTTCCCTTTTTTTGTGGAAACACAAAAACCTTCTCATAAGTTGTTTTTAACCTGCAATTTGTAACAAATGTTAACATTTTAAATTTTCTTTTCTTTTTACAGAAACCAAAACAAAAGGACTGGCATCCTCCAGGTGGCTTTATTTTGGGCCTCTGGGCACTCATTATCATGGTCTTCTTTAAAACCTATGGAATCAAACACATGAAACATATCTTCTAGGACTTTAGAGCAACCAAAATGCCTCCACCAAACTACATCCTTGAATGGAAAATACATTTTTAATGGATAAAGGGTGTTGAAGTCTTCTACCTGAAAGCTCTTCTTTTGTTGCCTTTTGGCTCCATTCCCTTTATGATCTTAACACAGTTTTATGTCTTATTTATGTTTTGGTTAAGATAATTGTTTAATACTTGTTTAGAACACAATTTCATAAGAATTCAGAGATGGTATGCTAAGATTCTGCCTAGAAGGTATACCATTGAAATGGACACTGAGGTACTGATGCACGGTAGACACAAGATGTTAGTAATGGGAAAAGGTGAGGTCACATTCTCTCTGTTGTTTATGTAGGCCTCTGGATCAGGCTATTTGAATGGGTACAGAGGACTCATTATTTTGTAGAAATAATGTTAAATGTTAAATCTTCTCAGTTCCAAGGAAAAAAAAAGTTTCTCTGCTAGCAATACTACTACTACTACTGCTAACTGCTACTACTTATAAAATTGTTTACCCTATCAGTGAAATGAAGGTCTAGGCAACATGCAGAACCTTATTTAAGATGCCATTTTATCAATATAAACTTAAGTCACTTTGTAGACTTTTGCTGTGACATATTAAACACTTGCTCAACAGAAACAAAAATACTGTAGGGAATATTGATCGCCTCTGTTAAATCCAGCCCTTTAGATCAATCCTTTTACCTAGGGCAATTTTGCTTCTTGGATTCCATGAATCATTTAGAACTGAAAACAACGAAGGACCCAAACACTGACCTATCTGAATCTGTATGATGAGTAAGCCCACCAATAGGCTGGAAATATGGTGTCTTCATGTTCAGCCACACTTTTAATCTTTCTGAAATCACATTATGTTCTGAAATGAGTGGTGCGTGAGATTAGCAGTGTTCTAATATCCTGGCTGTGTGTATAGAAGAACATGTTAATAATTTTAATAAGTACATTCTGTGTACTTAAAACTTGAGCTGTACTTTTTGCTGTATAATTTATGTGCTTGGAGTTGGTTTCTGTGGAATTAAATTTGTTCCCAGGGAAAATAAAGGTATGGGTAAGAGTGGCTTGCCTCAAAATAATTTTGGCGGGCTATAATAAGCTATGGCTATAGATGTGATGATGTTTATCAGACCTGAGCTTATATGGAATGGTCACATTATAGAAGGTGGCCACATATTATGCTGTTTCTAGAACTGCTGTTTGGTTGCTTTGGTTGCTCTTGTGTTGAAGGCATTGCAGTAAAGATGACAGACAAAAATCTGTATACCTGAAGTGAAACCTTCACTACATACTTCAGGGGCATGCAAGGAGTACGTTTCTCTACTCAATAGGTGTTCCTGTTCCAGAAGTACAAGAAATAGGTAAGCAGTCTACCTATTTTGTGGGATGAAATTGAAATACACAAAATGAGATTCACATCAAACATTGATTCTGACACGTGGGTGCTTAATATGGTATTGTTGAGTGAACCAGAGGTTCACAGGGGAGTTGAGGAGATGTATAGATAAAAGCAGACATCTACAGCCAACCTCTATTTAAGAAGCATTTAAGACTTCTCATCACAGAATGACTTTTTCAGATGTAGTAGAATTTTACAGCTACGTCTGTCAATGGGGAGTAATACCCTTTTTTCTCCACTTCTTGGTAATGTATGCATGAGTGGTTGCAGAGAATCAGCACTTGACCAGAAAAAACAACAACACTTCAATAAAACGGTACTTGCGACAGTCTAATTAAATTGAATACAGGTAGAACCTTTCCTTGGATCATCAATAAGTGTGACATAGGCTGAGACCCTGCATCACACTGGCAGATTGTAATGTTCTGCCTGATGTAGCTGCATGTCTTCTTTCCTCACTGCATGCTAGAACTTCCTGTTTTCTGGTTGAGCACCCAGCACACACACACACCAGCAGTTCACCAGGAGCAGAGGGTGGGCCAGGGAGAGGGGCAGTCATAGTTCTGTTCTTGTAGCTGGTAGAAAGAAGAAGATATAAACATCCTAGACCTCTTTCTTGAAGGACATCCAGGAGGATGTCTTGCTCTTCCTACAGGTGGCTGCAAGAATGAAGCCAGCTCATTCTCTCTCTTACTCCCCCTAGCCTCTAAATCAGGGATAGGCAACCTTTCCCCTTTAAGGGCTGAGGGACTTCAGCTCCCAGAATCCCAGGAGCTATTGGCCAACATGGGACTATTGGCCAACATGGCTGAGGCTTCTGGGAGCTGAAGTCCCTCGGCCTTTAAAGGGGAAAGGTTGCCTACCCCTGCTCTAAATGGTCATCTGGCTGCCCCTCATTCTCTCATCGTATTCTCAACTAAATAATTGGGGAGGTGTGTCCAGCCATAAAATAAATTGGTGGGTCAAGCAGGGCATTGTAGTCGATGTCAGTGTTGTGCTTCTCCGTCCATGATGACCAAAAAGGTTGCATACACAGGTGTAACTGTCACTAGTGGGGTGACAGCCATAGGTTTTAATATTTATTTTGGGTAAAATAACCCACCCCTTTATAGGTGGAGGCAGCTGCAATATTGTTAAGTTTCTGCACGAGGCATGTGGCCCCAAAGTATATGAAGTTATCTCACACTCAAATGGTTTAAAAATAGAAAGGTAGCCAGAAGTGTTATGTTTTAAAATAATATGTGTAATGTTTTAACATATATCAATATTCTATCCACTGTGCACTGAATTTCTTTAAAGGGACTTATATGAACTATTCCTTGTTTCAAGTAACTGTTTTTCTAATTTGCCTTCCCCATCTTCTATCAAACAATCATGTTCTTAAATCTAACAATAAATCTGATGTATGGGTGGAAACTATCACACTGAAAAAGATAGCTAAGGTAAAATTAGCAGGTCCTGTTTCTGTTTCAATTGTCATTCTCACTTTGTAGACCTCATAAAGATTTCCTGTTTGACCTAAAAACTATCCATCTGAGTAAAAGCAGCAGACTTTGGATGGATTCTGAGGAGACAGAGAGATACAAGTCAAGACGTCCTTCTGAAAAGATAATCTGCTTAGGGAAAAGAGGCAATTAGGTGGGTTATTAAAATGCAATTTATGAAACGGAAAAAGCAGTAAGTATGCCAGCAAAGCTGATTAACAGAGGTGAGGAAAGCAATTAGATTGAAATGCAGCAATCCATGCTCAATGAATTTGAGGGTTAGATTTCCTTATGCACTGAGAATGAAAAGCAATTGGATTGTAACATCCACTATCTCTTCAGATTCCAAAATGTCCATCAGCTTTTTAATAGTGAAGGGCATCTTAGAACCTGTTCATGGGAGCTCTCTGCAATAAAGTATGTGAAAGCACAGCCATGTAGCACAGCATGGTTCTGGTTGTGGTGACTGTGGTAGAGGAACTTGGTTCAGACTTCTCTAAAAGTCTTTAGTTCATTACCCATTTAGGAAAAGAGAACTTCAAAGAAGATTGGAGGAAATGCAAGATTTAGTTGAATGCTGCATCTTGGAAATTTTAAAAATAACAGGTACTGGTTAATCTTCTTCATGGTCTCTGTGATTCACATGTGCAGGGTTTTTGTTTGTTTGAAGGCTAGTCATGAGATAATTCACAAGGTTACTTTACATCAGGAATGATAATGTTGGACTACATTACCTAGCCAGCATAATCAATGGTGAGGAATACTTAGAGCAGAAGTACAACAACACCTGGAGGGCTGCATGATTCCTACCCATGATGTATATTCAGTATATATAACTGAGAAAGAAGTTTGTGTTCTAGATTGTATTTTTATTTCAGAAGCTCTACGCTCTAGTGTTATTTTCTTTGATAGTAAAGAAACTCCAAAAGGTCATCCAAGTCAACATAGTTCTATCATTGTCATTCCAGAAGATGTGGAATTAGCACCTGATGAATGAATAAATAAGCTGCCAGTACTTGAGAAAATGTGATTGACTATTTGGAGACATATTTTGTTGGTGAAAGCATATTTTGATTGTGAAATTTTACTGTGGAACTAATTATGTTCCATTAAGGGGTGGTGAGGTTGCTTCACTGGAAACCTTTGAGTAGAGGCAGGACAGCCATCCAATGGGAATATTCCTGGTCTGGAGTTTCTACATTCAGCAGTTGCATGCACCAGATAGCCTATAAAGTCCTCTCCACTTCAGATTCTGTGATCTTTTGACAAAAAAGCTTTTCTTTTCATCATATTCTCCAACCCTGTTTTTCACTCCATGTATCTTAAATGTCACACCAGAGCTTAGAAAAGTAATTATTTTGGACTATAGCAGCCAGAACTGTAGTTCAGAAAAGCAACATATCCAAATTGGCTTAAATAGATGTAAACTGGATAGCCCCCTGCCATACACAAACACCCACCCTCCCACTACTGTCAGTACCTCCCTTATGTTTTAATACTTGTGAGATCAAAATAGTTCTAAAATGGAATAAACAGAAAAATCTCAGCACAGTATGATGAAATTTCTTGAAACTTGTTCTTGAAACTTTTATGGACTGGTAAACACTTAGGGAATCTAACTTCTTTTACAATGGATATGATGCTGAGTTGTCAGAAGGATTATTCAGAAGTTGAATGGGGGGAAAACCCAGGAAAAATGCACTACAATGACTTTCAGTGTATCAAGATACCTCTTTATGCTGACTTTTTCAGACCTATTGCTTTTGCTCATCTAGATTCTAAAAGCTCACACTACATCTTTTCTGGGCTTTTAGAGTTGGAAGAGACCACAAGGGCCATCCAGTCCAACCTCCTGCCATGCAGGAATTCAAAATCAAAACATCCCTGACAGATGGCCATTCAGCCTCTGTTTAAAGACCTGCAAAGAAGGAGACTCCACCACACTCTGAGGGAGTGTGTTCCACTGTCGAACAGCCCTTACTGTCAGGAAGTTCTTCCTAATGTTGAGATGGAATCTCTTTTCCTGTAGTTGCATCCGTTGTTCCGAGTCCTGTTCTCTGGAGCTGCAGAAAACAAGCCTCCTCAATATGGCATCCCTTCAAATATTTAAACAGGGCTATCATATCCCCTCTTAACCGTCTCTTCTCCAGGCTAAACATACCCAGTTCCCTAAGTTGTTCCTCATAGGGCATAATGGTTTCCAGACTCTTCACCATTTTAGCTGTCCTCTGGATGCGCTCTAGTTTCTCCACATCCTTTTTGAATTGTGGTGCCCAGAACTGGACACAGTATTCCAGGTGGGGCCTGACCAAAGCAGAATATAGTGTCACTATTATTTCCCTTGATCTAGATACTACTATTAATGCAGCCTAAAATCGCAATGGCCTTTTTAGCTGTCGCATCACACTGTTCTCACATTCAGCCTGTGGTCTACTAGGACTCCTAGACCCCTTTCACACATAGTTTCGTTAAGCCAGGTGTCCCCCATCTTATATCTATGCATTTCAATTATTTGCCTTAGGTACAGTACCTTACATTTTTCTGTGTTGAAATTCATTTTGTTAGCTTTGGCCCAACTTTCTAATCTATTAAAGTCATTTTGAATTTCATCCCATCTTCTCTGGTATTAGCTATTCTTCCTGATAAAGTAACACACAAAGGTGTTTCCAAGGCTGTGCTGCAATGATTGTAAAAACTCAAGGTACCTAGAGAAAATCACGCATGCTTAACAATACAAACAGTAACAAAAAGCGGAGGAAAGAAAACTCCACATAGCTATGGAAATATGTATGTATCTCTCTCAGTATAAAATCCTTTCCCCTTTTCTACTGTCATGACCTTTACAGATCTCTGACAATAATCCAAGATCAGTGAAAACAAACAGTGTGACACTGCAGGGATTAATACTGTCACCATCTTTTGTCTGTTGAGGAAAAGTTGCCCTCATTTCAAAAGAATAAACGCCATCCCTCATGGCAGTAATCTGTGTTTTCAAGGATGAAATCCTTACATGTATTTGACTTTGAATTCCTCTGCATCCCACGGTGACTTGCCATATGTGGTAATTGTGCAGTTGACAACTAGCTTTGTTCTTCTTAGAGCATTTTGGTCTACCACAGTCAAAAGTACAAGTTCATATCATGAATTCCATGCATTCTGAAGATCCTGTTAAATTCATGAACCTTAATTGGATATAAAGTCTCTTCAAAAAAAGAAAAGATGCCTTTTAACAGCATCTAACTTGGCCTACATGTGCCTGTTCTTTTTCTTCAGATCACAGATTCTCTCATTATATTTCTTTAAAACAAAATCTTGATGCAAAAGTAGATGTGGTGTTGGATTTTCTGCATTTTTGTTCATATTAAGCATGAGTCGTGTAGACTCCTTTGAAGATTAGAAAAGTCCAATTCTGGAAGAGATACTTTCATGCTCTCTCCATGCCTCTCACAAGTTGCTATGAGTGCCATGTGAGAAGAAAGACAAATACAGATGTACCTGTATTTTCCCCTTTAGGACATCCATATGATTTTAGAAGGGGGAAGATGGATGGAAGGGGCAAACAAACTTGTTCCATGATGTCATATTTTCCAAATATTCAAAGCAGTTGAGTGAGTCTGATAATTACTCACACCCTGCAGATCACAATCACAAAAGACCCACAATCTGAAGTAGTAGTAATCTGTCCATTTGATTTTCCTTTTGGAGAAAGAAAAAATGGGGGGGGGGGAGGATTGGAAAAGCAAGGAAGCATATCCTGAATGAGTCCTGGAAGCATGGTTCCCTCTTCATTCCAGCATCTAGGTTTGTGCAGATAGAATGCCCTTCAGAAAGGAGTAATCCTTTGGATCCTTTTAACTGAAGGTAGAACTTGAGATTTAATCCTCCTACTCCTAACTGTATCAAATAGCTGCTCAACAAGATTACTCCTTTTTGAAGAAAAGCCTCTCTGTACAGCCTGGACTGCTGCAACTAGATTTTTATTTTGTTAACTTAAAATACAGGTCCAGCCCTTTAACTAACAAATGCAACTGCCATGGGACTGCCTAATAGGTCACTCTTGCTGTCAGTGTCATTTTCTTATTTAGTGCAGAGTCCCAGCAATCATGCTGAACATGCGTCATAATTCCTTGTATTAAACTAATGACTGAAATGCTAAGAGCTCGGCCATTATAGAAGCAGTAGCACCACTGCAATCTATAATTAAATCTTGCCCAGTGACATTAAAAATGACCTGTAAATCAGCTTGACAAGGTTCATCAATTGTTGCTTTATGGTGCAGGCTGTGGCCCCAGCTGGTATGTTGAGGAATGCTTCTAGTGACACTAGCTTCCATTTACATCAAGTCCATCTTTTTATGCTTGAAATTCATTCTTCATTCTTTAAAAGCAAGCAACCCTAGTGTTGCTGGTTTTAAAGTGTGAAGGAGCTAATGCAACCTCCCAGAAGATTCCACAGCAACACATTTGTACATTACTTTTACACAAAATCGCAGTTAATCGTAGTATCTCTCCTACTTCCTACAGCTCCCCAATTTCTTTCCAGTTCATAATATTTCATTCAGTAGTCAGGAGCAGACATCAGCACGAGATGTTTCTCCTCTAGATGTCCCAACCAAGGGCAGAAAGTGAACTGTTTCTCACAGGAGTGGATAAATATTTCCCATTTCTTCCACACACCTAACCTTGAAGGCAATGGTTTCAACTGAGGTCAACTTTGGAATTTTATAACAACAACATTCACTGATTTCTATAAATTCTCATGTTCAGGTCACACAGAAAGAAACTTCATATTACCTCAAGTCTGGACTGTTATGTATTGTGGGTTTTCTCTGTGATAAGCAATTTAAAATAATCTGTGTTATTAATGGTGATTTAACTCTAGTTATAATGTCGGTGATATGAAAGGGTGTTTTTTTTAATGTGAAATACTGATGTATGGCAGTGTGCAATAGGTCAGGTCATTCTTGGCAATTACTGTGAACAAGTCATTTAGCTTCTAGCATTTGTGAGGTGAAAGGACAAATACTGCAAATGAAATCCTCTTTATTCACAAGCCAGGTATAATCCCACAAAAAAACATAATGTGCAACTACCCATATACAGAACTATTAGTGCCATTCAGTCAACTTGGCAGGAATTAGATATCCTCAGTGCATCTCAAAGAAACTGGCACATTTTCTGGCCAGAGCCAATCTTAAGAGCCATATGATTTGTTGAATTTGAGAAGAGAACCACACAGTCTGCTTCCTCCAATTCAAAACACACACATTGTTGATCTGTGGGACAGAAATTGCCTTTGCATTTGCCTGCCTGTTTTCAACTGCTACTTAATTACACACAAACCCTGTATTTACATGCGACTGGGCTCTGCCATCCCCAGAAAAGGCTGGAGCCAGACTTCCTTAGTTTCATTGCAATTTCACTCCATCTTCCTTAGGCAGATCCATGTGGCTCATCCTCTCATATATTCACCTTTAAACAGTGCAATCCCACTCATGTCAACATGGGGTAAACTACCATTGGGTTCAATGGCATGTATTCCCATGTAATGCTTTAATAAATGTATTAGTCTTTTAAGGTGACACAGGACTCTTCATGTTTTGGGAAATTTTGGGAAATAGTCACATAAGTATGTATAGGATTGCAGCCTAATCTTTTGAAATCTAAAATTGGTGAAGCAAGCAACAATCCAGACAGCATGTGCAAAGCAACGCACCAAAACAACCTTGCAACTCACAGAGAAGTCTGACTTGCCTAGGGCACATTTTGATGAGGTGAACCAAGGGCTGTCTGGCCAGAATACGAAGCCCTTATTAGTTACTCTGAATACCAAAAGACTTAAAAACCATTGGGATATGGAAACTCCTCCATATTTCTGTTATCTGATGCCACAGACTACAGTTGTGGTCATCATTCTCTGCTACAGCATCACGTAAGGATGTGCTTGCTGTCAAATGGCTTGATGCTGGATCAGAGCCCAACAATAAAAAGTAAAAAAATAAAATACATCACTTCCAGATCAAATATTAATTACATGCTAGATAGAATCATCCTATATTTCAAAGAGAAAAATGTATAAACAAGAAGCTGGGCCTTAAACCAGCAGCAATATAAATCCTCATTTTTGGAGGGATTATGAAAGATAAATAACCATATCATTGTGAAATAGAAAAATACTGGATTGCATTAAAAACCTTCACTAAGTAAGGAACTGTTAAATGTCACTATGAAAACCCAGTGGCAACGTGCCTTAAAAACACGATGAATTAAAATCTCTTGGAACTATGCTCATAATACCATAGGTTTCTTCATTGTTTTCTTCTTAACAAAATCACATACATATATCTGTGTGTACAACAGACAGAAGTTAAAATATTTGCTTTAGATACAATTGGATACCAGGTGCCCTTTTTAGGTATTTCTTTGCAATAACTTCCTGAATATTGTAGCAATTTTGATCCGCAAACCCTGTTAACCCTTCTTCTTTAGGTTGGCTTGCTGCAATATGGTGTTCAGTCCTCTGAAGCCTGCTACAGTAGGTGATTGTGGTTACAGCCTTGTGCAGCCATTCCTCAGAATACCAGTTTAATCTTAGCATGATTCAGAGGAAGCGATTCTGGTTTCCAGTCTGGCTGAAAAAAGTGAATATTGAATGTCCGGGCCCAGTTCTCAAACACTCGTTTCTCCGTGATAAAACGATGGTGGCTGCCCTTTCTTCCCCGTTCATGTGAAAGGTACATCGTACATTCGTCAGGTCCCAAAGGTTCATAATAATGATAAGGTACCGAAGGATGCTTAGGATCCCTGCAAAAAGAAAGAGAAATTAGAGGGAAAACACAGACATACTGGTTTCACTGGCTGGAGAGAGAGACTATCCTTAGTAAGTCAAAGAACAAAGTCTTTTTGTTGTTACACTGAAATATGAATTTAGAATATTTTTCGAAAAGATTAGTTTGGAATGCTCTTATCTGGTCTAATTAAAACACTAGCAATCTACAAGGCAGATGAATGCACTGAAGTGCACCACATTGCTCCATTGAGCATATGAAGCTTGGTGCGTATCTATCTAGCTTGTGTTGAGAAAAGAACCTATAGAGAGACATTTAAGAGGAAGGAGGTTGAATAGGTTTGTCAAACCGAAAGCTGATCCCAGCTATTTGTTGCTGTGCCTCACACATGAAAATCCCGCCAGCATGGCATATCGGATAAAAGCACATCCCTTTGTAAAACCCCGAGCTATGGACTGTCAATCAACCATTGTATCATTTTCAACTGAAATGGAAGGGAATCACAAAGAAAATAATTTTATTTAACAATACTCACTTTAAATAATGCATTTAATATTTGAATATTAAAGCAAAGAAAAGTTGAAACCCTCAACCCATGTTATCCTGCAGGGTATATATAATTTAGTATTCAGCACACAGAAAATTAATCCTAAATAGTGCTAATTTTAGCCATGATTTGACGCAAATACTCTCCCTATCCATATCACTTGTATTTGGTTAGAAGCGGGTGTCTGCATTTAAATTCTGACAAATACTGGATGAATTGTGCTGAATCCTGATTCTTTCTTTTTTAAGCCTGTATTTGCCTGTGGTTCTGGAACAAAACAGAAGTCAATTTGACAGAACTGAACATGGACACATGACTACTGTGGAAAGGAAAACCAGCAAATCACAGTTTAAAAGTTCAAGGCTTGTATTTTCTTATAAAGCATAACATACACTTGTGTTTGTACCCATATGAAAATAATGCAAATATGAAAACAGTAGTGGTAAGAGGAGGAATTGAGAGTAAGAGACACAAAAGTCCATGGCTAGTATTCTAGATGTGTTACCTTATGCTGGCTGTTTGCTGTAATAAATGAAAGACATGCTAGCTTAGGGGCGAAACAGACAGGCAAAATAAGCAGGTTTCAGGCTGACTTCAAGGTGGGGCATTAAATGGCACATGTTTTGAAGCCGGCTGGAAAGCACCCTAGGTGTCTTATGGGAAGAAAAGCCGCTTTAAAAAGAAGCTGTTTTTTCCACTTCTTCCCAGAAAGTGCTCACCTTCGCACGTACGTCTAAATGCACAAATGCTAGTTGCTCTAAAAAGGGCACTCTTTCCTAACCCTAACCCTAACTGTGCATGTAAATTCCCCATCGCATTTAAAAGGAACAGAGCTGCCGTACACAAGTGGTGGGGGTGGCAATGCCCAAAAGAGAAACCATGGAACCTCTCATGGAGATGAATACAACATACACAAAACAGACAGTCAAAGAGGGGGCATAGCATGAAGGGTGTGTGTGTGAAGGGAGGCATGATTGTACCTTGCTGGCATCTGCATGAGCACACCAGTGAAGTGTTGCATATCTGTGCAGGTTCACAGGGATGACCATGCAATGGGATTGCAGTTCCCAGCACTGGGGGGAACAGTAAAAAACAAACAAACCCAAAAACAGTGGTGTGGCTTGAAGCCGTACCATGTGGTCATGACATGCACACTCCAGCTGCCTTGGGAACTGGTGGTGCGGTTGGTGGGGTTTCAATGTGGCTTCAAAAAAGGCAGCTTCAAGTCACTTTTTCCTGCCCATCTGTTTTGTTCTTTAGTTGTGCAGCTAAGCAGTGTCTCTGGGTCTGCATCTAAGCAGTGTCTCCCACCTGCAATCCTGACTTTCCCGGCAGTAAGTCATTGCTGCTAGTGATGGGGATCTGTCCTCCTGTTGATTGGGATGCAGCGGACTAACATTCCCTTCCCCGTTAACATCCACTGCGTAGGAAGCAAGATCCCTGTTGCAATTTCTCTGGACACCAGAGCTCACTCATGGGAGGAGTGGAAACATCAGTCTGCTGCATCCAGATCAACAGGAGAACAGACTCCTGTTGCTTACATTGGCTGCTGCCTTGTGAGTCAGGAATTGAGGGACTTTCATGATCCTACATATTTTCTACACTATTGAATACATAGGGATCATGAATATGAATCATTTATGCATGCATAACCCCAATTTATACATTCATAACTACAATAATGAATTCCAGTCCATATTCATAAGTCAACATTACTTTCATTGGTTACTAGTGTAACACCCAATTGTGCTTTTCACTTCCTTGTTTACTTGGTCACTCTCAATATTCAATGATTTTTTTTTTAGTGTCTTTTTTTAAAATGTCATTTTAAGATCAGAGTTAAGGGTAGCTCAGGCTCAGGCCCCTCAAGGCTTGCATAAAAGAAACTGAGATTGTTGCTCAACAACAATCTGTGGTTATGAATAAAGTAGCACCATGCCAGGAAGGATGCTTGATTATGACGTATCTCCTTTCTACATCTATGCACTTGCATTTTGTTGTGGTCTTTCAGGCCAGATGGGAGAAATTGTGAGGTAACATCAAGTAAATTTAACTCTGGTTTTAAACTGGCAGGATTTTTTAAAAATAATTTTCTGGTTTTCTCAAAAGGAGATCCATCATTACAGTGTTGGTAGTCTTCTCCTGTCCTCAGTGTACTTCTGTCTTATTCTTGGAAGTCAGAATATGAAACATAAGGTTATAAAGCAGGGGTAGGCAACCTTTCCCCTTTAAGGGCCGAGGGACTTCAGCTCCCAGAATCCCAGGAGCTATTGGCCAACATGGGACTATTGGCCAACATGGCTGAGGCTTCTGGGAGCTGAAGTCCCTCGGCCCTTAAAGGGGAAAGGTTGCCTAGCCCTGTTATAAAGACATAATTAACGGTAGGTCTGTTGGTTGCTAAGGTGGGTTGAAACTTCACAGTGAATATGGTGTAGTCATGGATCTGTAGCTCTAGGTTATGAATCTAGACCCCACAATCCATTATTTCCTTTCAAAGTGCATATTGGAACAAGATTCCTGTTAAATGCCAGCCAAATTTCTTTCTCCTAACTGCACTAAAGCAAACAAACCAAAATATTGGCTGGAATTCAGTATGGAACTTACATCTATTTGTGGACTTACATCTGCAGGAAATGGAACTGAGCAGTTTTGCAACATCCATATTCAGCAAAGGATTGCTGTGACATTATGACATAGAGAAACCAGCAATGTGACTGTTGTGCTTTGGGATTGTTGTGCATCAGGACCAATGTGCAATGGGCACTGATGCAGATCAGGCACTCCCAATGCTCATCCAGGGCAATGACTTGAGATTGCTGATGGACATTGGTAGAGCCTGCTGCTCACCAGGACCCTCTTGCTGGTGCTCTGAATCTTTGCAATGAATCTTTGCAATTCCCTAGGAGACTTCCCCATCTACCTCTGCTACATAGGTAAGTATGCATAATGCTACACAATGTAGACCATGCTATAAAACCACAGCCACTAGCTTTATAATGGGAAAATTGCACCAGTACAATAATCATGACAGTTTTTTTTAAATACTAAAATTGGAAATTACCAAGTCAACAAGTGTAGTTTTTTGCTTCTCTTGTACTGGCCTGGTCTGATTTTATGAGTTCCTGATCAGAACATTTTCCTAGTTTAACATGACTGACATAATTTTGTCAGTAGCTGCTGCTGTGGGGTTTAATTAGGCATGATATTCTTAGTAACTTTTGAACTACTGCTGAGAACTTCACCAAACCAATGAAGGATTTCCTTCCTTGACAAGTCTGAATTAGGTTTAAAATGTGTGATGTGTTTTTTCAAAATCTGGAGAAAAGAGGGTATGTGTGTTAACCTTCAGCATTCTTAAATTACAGTCCATTGGTTTATCAGAATAGGCACATTTGTAAATCTTTATAGGTAAACTGCAGATTCCACGTTTCAGGCCAATTCATTCAGGGGCTGATTCAGGGGATAGTCCAGGCCCAGTCAGGTCAGTCCCCAGGTCAGTGTGGGTGGGGATGGAGGGGTGTTTACACACCTGTCCCCACACAAACTCAGGACCACTTCCAGTGCATGCGCCTTGCCTTGCCTAATACCCCTGTCGCTGCATCTAATACGGAAACAGAGCACCTGGCTGCATCCACGTGGCCAGGCACCATTTCCATATCAGATGCAGTGATGGGGGACTTCTCAATACCAGTGATGGTGCAACAAAGTCAGGAGTAGGGGGGGGAGAGGTTCCATGTAAACAACTGGAGTTTGTCACAGAGTTTCCAGGAAACTACAGCAAACTGGGGTTAAATTTACCCAGGGTTAATTCCGTTTACTCTGAATCAAGCCAGAACCATTCGATACGTGTCTGGTCTGCAGGATTGGGCCCAATCCTACCCGGGGGTTTTGGCCTGTGTCCTCTGAACTAGACAACATCAGTCTGGGCTACACAGGCCATTTGACACATGCAGACAACCCTCAGTCTGGTTTTAATATTTAAATAATGTTATATACAACTTTGCTGCAAAATGTAGGATTTTTATCTGTAAAAGTTATGTCTTGCTATGGCCATGGATACACAGAACAGGCACACACGCACACACTGTAAACCATCAATATACAAAGGAAATACTTGGGAATCTATGTGTTTGGTTTTTCACATCTAGCAGATAGATGTGAAACCATGTAAGAAGTTTGACTCTTCAATTCTGACAGTTCTGGTTATCTGGCTGCCCTTATCTATGCTATCCTAGTTGATAAGCAGCATCCACATCCCACACATCATGGTATAATACGGTGATACAAGTCATACTAGAATGCCACTGGTTCATGTTTTTATCCTTCCCTTGCATCTCAGTGTCTAGTACAACCAGGTGTTTTGGACTTCAGCACCCATCAGTCCTAGCCAGCATATCCAGTTGTCAGGAATCCTTGGAGTTGTTGTTGTTAGCTGCCCTCGAGTTGGTTCCGACTCATGGCAACCCTGTGGATAAGACATCTCCAAGAATCCCTACCTTCCACTGCCTTGCCCGGATCCTGCAAGCCCTTGCCCATAACCCCCCTGATCAAGTCTATCCATCTGGTTTGTGGTCTTCTTCGCTTTCTTCTACCCTCTGCTTTTCCTAGCATTATTGTTTTTTAGTGATCTCTGCCTTCTCATTATGTGGCCAAAGTACGATAGTCTCAACTTGATTGTCTTTGCTTCCAAGGAGAGCCCTGGTCTGATCTGTTCAAGAACCCATTTGTTTGTCTTCTTGGCTGTCCATGGTATCCTAAGTACTCTTCTCCAGCACCAAATTTCAGATGAGTTGATTTTCTTTCTGTCTGCTTCCTTCACTGTCCAGCTTTCGCATCCATACATGGTGACTGGGAATACAGTGGCCTGGACGATTCTGACTTTAATGCTCACTTGTATGTCTTTTCTCTTCAGTATCTTTTCCAGTTCTTTCATAGTTGCCCTTCCCATTCCTGGTCTTCTTCTTTCTTGACTGCAGTCTCCATTCTGGTCAATGTTTGATCCTAGATAAGAGAATTCTTCAACTATTTCAATTTCCTCATTGTCTAGATTGAATTTGTGTATTTCTTTTGTGATTGTTATTTTTGTTTTCTTTATGTTCAGCCTCAGACCTACCTTTGCACTTTCATCTTTGACCTTTCTTACTAACTGTTCCAATTCCTGAATATCTTCTGCTAATATTATGGTGTCATCTGCATGTCTTAGGTTGTTATTGCTTCATCCTATCTTAACTCCTCCTTTTTCTGCTTCTAATTCTCCTTTTCTTATGATGTTTTAAGCATATAAGTAAACAAGTAGAGTGATAGGATGCAGCCTTGCCTGGCCCCTTTGCCTATTGGGAGCCTCTCTGTTTCCCCAAATTCTGTTCTGATGGTGGCCTCTTGTCCTTGGTACAGATTTCTCATCAGGACTATAAGATGTAGTGGCACCCCCATATCTTTGTACATTCCATAGTCTTTTGTGATCTATACAATCAAATGCTTTGCTGTAATAATAAATAATAAAATAATAAAATTTATTTATATCCCGCCCCTCTGCAGATCAATCAAGTCTATGAAACACATGCTGATTCTTTTTTGGAATTCTTTGGTGTGCTCCATTAGCCATCGTATTTTTGCAATGTGGTCCCTAGTGCCCCTTCCTTTTCTGAATCCTGCTTGCACCCCTGGAATTTCTCTCTCCATGTATGGTTGGAGTCTATGCTGCAGAATTTTGAGCATGATTTTGCTTGCATGTGCGATTGGTGCTATTGTCCTATAGTTGCTGCAGTCTTTTGTAACTTCTTTCTTGTGGATTGGTATGTATATCAAGCATTTCCAGTCTGTTGACCACTGCTTTGTTTTCCATATTTGTTGGCATAGTTCAGTTAGCACCAAAGTTGCATCTGTCTGTAGGTACTGTAGCAGTTCAATTGGGATATCGTCTGTTCCCGGTGACTTATTTTTTCCAATTTCCTTTATTGCAGATTCCACTTCACTTCTTAGAATTTGGGGTTCCTCTTCATATGGCTCCTCATTCCCAATATCATTCATTCCCTCATCTCTTTTGCATAACTCTTCTGTATATTGCCTCCAGCATCATTTTATTTTTTCTTGTTCCTGTATTACGTTCTTTTTGTTCTCCATAGAGCATCCCTGCCCTCAGTTTGAACTTGGCTTTAATTTCTTGGATTTTTTGATAGAGGGCTCTCATTCTTCCCTTTTTGTTGTTGTCTTCTATTTCTCTGCATTGGTCATTGTAGTATTTTTCCTTATCCCTGCATGTCAGACATTGGACAGTTGTGTTCATACTTCTAGCTTTGTTCCTATCTCCCTTTGCTTTTGCTTTTCTTCTTTCTTTTATTGCATGAAGTATTTCATCTGACATCCATTGCTTCTTATCTTTCTTTTTGGCCACTGTTAATGTTTTCTTGCATTCATCCTTAATTATGTCTTTAACTTCTGTCCACAGTTCTTCAGGTTCCCGGTCAATTATAGCAATAGCCCCCAAATCAGGAACACAACAGTTGGGGGAAACTGGTCTAGTACAAAATCTCTGGTACAAAATATGGCATTGTACTGTGTCCATCCTTGTCTCCACTGGCAACAGTTAGTGATATGGAAATGTACTGTATTATATTGTACATTCCAAGGAGGAAAAAACATATTTGATTGATTCTGGTGGCTTCTACGGGATGGTGAATCTTCTACATGTTTTTGTCTAAATTTTAAAAGAGCTATCCAAGGTGCTGAACTCTATTCCCCAAATGTGACTAGCACCCTGAGTTGTTACCAATTGCCTTCGAATCTACCTTGACCATGGTGACCCATGGTATGAGAGACCTCCAAGGCACCCTATCCCCAGTTGCCCTGCTCAGCTCCTGCAGACACATGGTTGTGGACTCTCTGAGTTTACCCATCTTGAGTGCTGTCTTCCTCTTTTTCTATTGCTATAGTCTTTTCTAGTGAATCCTTTCTTCTTGTGATAGAGCCAAAATACAACAACCTCTGTTTAGTCATATTCCAGGTTTTTCCAGGAAGATCATGTATCCAGGGAGATTTCAGACTTTATTTGTTCTAGGACACATTGATTTGTCTTTTTAGCAGTCCATGGTGTCCACAGAACTCTTCTCAACATCACATTTCAAATGAATTGATTTTCTTCCTATCAGCTTTCTTCATTTTCCAACTTTCACAACCATACATACAAATGGAAATACGATGCCATGGGCAATCCTAACTTGGGTACTTAAAGATAGATCTTTACAGTTCAGGATCTTGTCTAGTTCCTTCATAGTTGCCCTTCCAAGTCCTAGACTTCTTTTGATTTCTTCACTGCAGCTTCCACTCTGATTGATGAGCCCAGGTATGAAAAAACTAGAACTATTTTGATCTCTTCATCATCTACTTTAAAATTATGTAGATCATCTGTGGTACCCTAGACACTTCCTTTAAAGTTCAGAGTAGAATTCACAATCCCACTGACATTGAAGCCACCAGTTACTACTGGCGGAGGCAGAACTGTCTTGCTTATAACTGCATGAGTAGTGGTGGAAAGGAACTACATTTTCCCAGCTAACCTCAGCCTTCCCTGTAACAGAAGCAACATGTAGACAAAATGTGTTTTTACTGCACAAAGAAGCTATCCACTGAACAAAAAGGACCACTTTTGCTAACTTAGCAGTTAGCTATTAGAAGAGCTCTAACCTGTACTGTTGACCCACCTCCACCCATCTCGGAAACATAAGACTTGGCTCCTGTGTGTTGTGGACCAGGCAACAACTCTCTTCCTAAACAACTTCAAATACAGTTGGGATAAATTTAAGAATTTTTATCTCTCCAGTTTAAATAACCCAGATTAAGAATAGTGTGTTAACTCCCCACTTTGCAATTAAAATTTGATGCTAGCAAATGAAATGCATGAGCAATTTATATGAGGAAGTTGAAAGTCATCTCATTTATTAATATTAAAACAGATGCTCTTTTACTACTCTGTGATACTGGACATTAATCAGTACTTTGTCAGAGTTAACGTACTTATTAATATCACAGCTGGGAGGCATTTATAGTTTGTAAAATACACTACAGTTTTCTGAAGTGGTGCCATGCAATAATCAGTCCTTCCACTGCGAGTATACACATATACAACCGTGTTTACAGTGCCAGTAATGGGGGCAGAACAAAAGGGCAACTTGAGAGTCTCTTTCATTTATCTGACTGAGAAGACAACTTGTGCAGAAATGTGTGCACCACTCCTGGGAGGAAGCAATTGTGTCATCTCTGTGGAGGAAATAAATCCTGCCTCCTTATTATGATGATTAAATATGGGGGGTGGGGGGAGAATACTTATAAAAGATTTTGGGCTTCTATATTCTTCCTGCACAGCAGCTCATTCCCTATATCTCTATGAAACAGCACAGCATAGACATAGGATCCAGATTAACAGGAGAGTTAGTTGTTGACTATGGCTATCCTGTTCCTTTATTTGGAAATAGGAGAGAGTTGCTAACAGCAGATGAGATCTTCCTCCATTGGACACTTTCACCTGATGTTGTGCTAATATGCTGAGGTCACCTTCCTGACAAGCATCTAGATTTGTGTGTGTGTGCATCTGGTGACATTATCATGAAGATATTACTTCTTAACCCAGATCCACTCACCCTGTGACTTGGTTGTTTCATTCCTGTGCTGATAGAGGTGGTGCAGATTACTCCCAACTGACTGTGTTGGGAAAATATGAACATACGTATATTGAAGTTCCCCTTACCAGGATTTCATAGCTTCCATGACAATCAAGGGCTTGTTTCAGTTAATCTGGCCTTCTAAACACCCTGGCTGCTATTGCATACTTGGGACAAGAGGACTTGCACAAGGACATACAAGGTACCTCTTTTTACAACATCCAAAGAATACACATGCAGGCATGAATGGGGAGTTTGCAATGAGCGATCTTTTTGACTAGAGATAAAACATTTCTGGGAATTTTGAAGCCATGGGATGGGCGGGGAGATTGCATATCTTTTTGGGTTTTCTTGTGGAAAATATTGAAAATTTTCAGAGAAGTTGAAAAAATGCAATGCTAGTATGCTTTCTAGATTACAAATCACTTTTTAAACTTTAGGAACCAAAAAGAAATCCTTGCATATAACATGGTTTGACATACAGTTATGTCTGGGAAATTAAATGTTTAATGATTTAATTAGAAAATAATTGTAAATTGAATTATTTTTAATTTTATTTTTAAAAATCTAGCTGCAAGATTATCAATTGTCAGGGATACCTGAACTTCTTTGGTTTTGCCAGTTTATGAGGAACAGGCCAGAGAG
This sequence comes from Phrynosoma blainvillii, assembly GCA_026167975.1. Classification (NCBI taxonomy): domain Eukaryota; kingdom Metazoa; phylum Chordata; class Lepidosauria; order Squamata; family Phrynosomatidae; genus Phrynosoma; species Phrynosoma blainvillii. Next base: position 208,271,159 of record JANUYF010000004.1, read on the forward strand.
AGAGAAAGAGAAACAGAGAGAGAAACAGACAGACAAGAAAAACAATGGCTGCGATTCTAGACTATTGCATCTTTTTTTGTTTTGTTTTGTTTTAGCATTTCCTGGCCCAATCTCACCTTTCCCCAAACCCCTGCCTTACTGGGCAACAGATGCTGCAAGCACTAGAGGTCTCTTCTTCTATTGATCAAGACACAGTAGGCTGTCCTTTCCACCACCCTCCCACCAGAGATCTTAAAAACAGGTTCCCTATTACAATTCCCCCTTGCTAGCTTCCTTGCCAGAGCCTTTGGGGGTCTGCAAATCTTGCAACCACTGAAATTTTGCTAAACATACTTTCAATTGTGTTTAAATCTGCATTAATATAAATCTAATGTATATTTTAATATCGTTTCAATGGTTCTAACCCCAATGTAGCCTCTGTAATTCATGGAATGGGGGTGGGGGAGAGCTTCATTCCATAGAGCCTCCTCTTTGATACCAGTAGAAGTTTACTGTGGAAATTAAAAAGTTATGCATGGAAAACTGTTTGGAAAGATTGTCCACATGAAGTAGTTCCCTCTCCACTCCCCACATATCAGCCTGGTAACATGAACTATCCTAAAAGAGCAAAGAATCTTTTTATAAAATCATTTTAAATACTCCCCAATGCTTTCCCCCCATCAGATTATTTTCATGGCCACTGCAGCATTTTGTTTTAGTGGATAAATATTCAGAGCCCGAAAGGAACTAACAAGATGTGGATTAATTCTTTCACAGCACAAACAAAACCTTTTAATAATATATGCAACGTAATTAAATGCTGTTTGTTGTTTTCAGAACCCAATCATGGGACCTGCTAATTAAGAGCTTCAGAAAAGCCATAGACATGTTTTATGGACTGTATAAATAGATTCATGTATTTACCCGTAATGCTGAGTTTTGCCAGATAAATCCAGATTAAAATTTACCTGCAGAAATCTGGTGGTACCATTCCATAGACATTTATTCTGTCACAGAGTTCTAATGCGATACTCATTGTGAACCATCCGGTGCTCAGCCAAGTGTTGGATATCTTCCTGAAAGCAAAAACAATTCAGTTCTAAGGGTGACAAATAATACTTCAGATAAGTTAATGTTGGAGCATGAGATTTTTTGTTTTGTTTTTTTAGTTATCAAAATTCATAGAAAAAGTATAGATATTGGGCAGCCAACATTTATTGTACTCCCCCACCATGTAATAGGTTTAGCTATGTCCTCCTGGTTGTGGACACATGTATTTGGTACTTGCATTTTTCATTTTAATAACACAGACAGAAATAGTTATTATTTCTCCGAACCTTTTGTTGAATAAAAGTCAGCTTCAAGCCATGTACTTGCATTACTCCCACGGATTAAGGGAAAAGAGGTATCTATACCTGGTTAGTGGAAGAATTACTAGAAGAATACACACTTTATATCAGGAAAAGGCATGCTCAGGATGTAATATACTGATCCTGCAGCAGCAGAACCCATTGGACATCAGTGCCATATCAACGGGACTTGGACTATTCTGCCTAAGTATCTTTTAGGTTCTTTCTTGCAGTGAAGTCACCATTGCATCTGTTATAGGACTGGATTACCATTGGGCGGGGTATAAATAAAATTATTATTATTATATTATTATAGACCCATGGATGATATGCAGGGGTGCTGTGAGTATTACTAGAAGAGATAATCAGGACGAGTCAAGTGCCAGCCAATGAGAGTGGAGTTAGGAGTGGATATAAATAGAACAGGAGACAGACTAGGGAGTGGATTGGAGGTTAGGGACTTGGTTCGGAATAGAACTCAGAGTGAGAGTTGCTGTTTTAGTGTACCCTGAGGGGGATAAAGAGCCTTAGTGGCTAGTTTATAAAGGTAAAGGTAGTCCTTTGACATGAATTTCTAGTCATAACTGACTGTAGGGGGTGGTGCTCATCTCCATTACTAAGTCCAAGAGCCAGCCAAGAGGACTGCTCTAGTGGTCATGTGGCCAGCATGACTGCACTGAAACTGTTATCTTCCTACGGAAGTGGTGCCTATTCCTCATGCTTTCGAACTGCTAGGTTGGCAGAAGCTGGGACTAGTGACAGGAGCTCATCCCATCATGCAGCACCTGGGCCTCGAACTGCCAACCTAGAGTCAGAGAATCACAGAGTTAGAAGAGACCTAGGTATCTTTTAGGTTCTTTCTTGCAGTGGAGGGCCATCCAGTCCAACCCCCTGCCATGCAGGAACTCAAAATCAAACCATCCCTGACAGATGGCCATCCAGCCTCTGTTTAAAAACTTCCGAAGAAGGAGACTCCACCACACTCCAAAGGGGTGTGTTCCACTGTCGAACTGCTCTTACTGTCAGGAAGTTCCCCCTAATGTTCAGATGGAATCTCTTTTCCTGTAGCTTGCATCCATTGCTCTGGGTCCTATTCTCTGGAGCAGCAGAACACAAGCTTGCTCTCTCCTCAATATGTCATCCCTTCAAATATTTAAAGAGCGCTACCATATTCCCTCTTAACCTTCTCTTCTCCAGGCTAAACATACCCAGTTACCTAAGTCGTTCCTCATAGGGCATGCTTTCCAGACCCTTCACCATTTTAGACACCCTCCTCTGGACATTCTCCAGCTTATCAACATCCTTTTTGAATTGTGTTGCCCAGAACTGGACACAGTATTCTAGGTGAGGCCTGACCAAAGTGGCACTATTACTTCCCTTGATGTAGATACTATACTTCTATTAATGCAGCCTAAAATTGCATTGGCCTTTTTAACTGCTGCAACACACTGTTGACTCATGTTCAAATAATAATAATAATAATAATAATAATAATAAATTATTTATTTATAGCCCAACCAATCACAAGGAATCCAAGTCCATTCCTACTACACAAGTAAACACTATTATTCCACTGTAACTGTTGTGGTTCCTTTCCTTGGAATCTGGAAATAGTAGTCTGGTGAGGCAATAGAAAAATCTCTGGTTGAGAATTCTAAATACCCCATCCCTACAGTATAAATCCCAGGATTTGGAGCATTTGAAGGATTTCCCAATTCAAGAATAGGAAATATCCTGTTGCAGTATAAAGTGAATGCCTCATATTTAGATTTCACTTTAAGGAAAAAGAGAGAGAGAAGCCGAGGAAGAGAAAGAAAGTGGTCCTTTATGGGACCTTTCTAATACAGAATGAATCCAGATTGAAGACTTAGATTATGCCTTCCTGGAGAAGATGACCACACAATCAGAAAGAGAGATGTAGTACTGGTGGATTTTAACTATGCTCATATTTGTTGGAAGTCAAACTCTGCCAAAAATGTAAGGTCCAACAAATTCCTCAATTGCCTTGCAGACAATTTCATTATCCAGAAGGGGGTAGAAGCAACAAAGGGATCAGCTATTTTACATCTGATTCCAGCCAACAGGGACTATCTGGTTAATGGAATGGAAGTGATGGGATCCTTAGATGGGAATGACCATGGTCTCCTGGAGTTTGTTATACTGTGGTTTATACTTGTGGTCTACTAGATCTCTTTCTTCCAATCATCAGAACTGGTGTCTTAACCAGTAAGCCACCACATCCCTATGGGCTAGTTTATACTGCATAGGAAAGCAGTTGAAAGGTTGTAAAGCAGGGGTAGGCAACCTTTCCCCTTTAAGGGCCGAGGGACTTCAGCTCCCAGAATCCCAGGAGCTATTGGCCAACATGGCTGAGGCTTCTGGGAGCTGAAGTCCCTTGGCCCTTAAAGGGGAAAGGTTGCCTACCCCTGTTGTAAAGGTACCCAAGAGAGGACTAGGTGTGTTCTAGGGGAAAGTGAAGTGTTATTCTCTGAGGAGAATAGTAGTCAATGAAAAGTGAAGCACATTCAGTTAACAGTGTAAGAAACAAGAGTATATTTAAGAGCTTGAATAGTTTTGGGATTACTGTAACTGATCATAAGGACAAGAAACCACAAATGTAACATATTGTAACAAAGTATACTAGTGGCATATCAAGAGTGAAAAACATCCCACACAAGTGATACTGTATTTAAGTTAACTTGCAAATAAACATATAATGTTGTTTCAATAAATGACTGGTTGGAGTGCTTTCAAAGATACAGTTACATGCTACCAACATTGTGGAAAACAATTTGGGGGGTGGGGGAAATAGGTCTTTGTCATGGATTGGTGACAACTGTGGCATGAGGTGACACATGAGTAAAAGTGTTGTTAAAAAGGTTTTTAAAAGGTAATTTTGGCCAGTGCCAAGTTGTCATTATTTACAAATTGGTGGCAGCGGTGAGATAAATAAGTGCCATTGTTCTGCCATCTGAGAAAAGCAGTAAGGTGACTAGGTATCACCTTCACAGCTACCAAATGAACAATCACAGTTATATACACCATATGGATCACAATATTTGTTGTTGTTGTTGTTGTCATAAGCCTTCATTTCCAATTTATTGATTAATTCAGAGGGGGTTTGTCATTGCCTTCCTCTAAGGTTGAGAAAGTGTGACCTGCCCAAATCAACCCAGTGGGTTTCCAGGGTTGAGTGGGGATTTGAAATCAGGTTTCCTAGAGTGCTAGTGCAACGCTCATGCTACATATATATCCCACCTTTCCTCCAGTTAGCTTGAAGTGGTGGTACACAGATTTCCACCCTGCTTTTATCCTTCTAGAAAGTAGATCAAACTGCAGAAAGTGTGGGGTCAATGGCTGGGATTGTCCAGTGATTTTCATTGCTCCATACAGCATTGATCTGGATCTCTTAATCTCCAAATCAGCACACTATATTCACTGGCTTCCTTCTACAAAATGCTTCTTAAGGAACGAATTCCATCCTGAGATTAGTCATTGCAGGGTCTTGCCAAAGTAATCTATCTGAATCAAACTCAATTACATTCTGAACAGCAATATCCCACCCCCAAGTGTTTTTCCACAGAACACACATGCAATCCCACATAAACCTTATCACAGCATAACTGTGGCTGGCTGGGGTGGGAGAAGGGAGTCAGTTAGCAAGGACACAAGATGGAGATGGATCTTTTCTTCTGCTCTGTTGTGACAAATGTAAACATACTCTAACTTCTTATTCTCATTATCTTGCAATAATAAAGGGGTAATCTTAAGTGTAATAATAAATAATAAAGGGGTAATCAGAAGAAGACTAAGAATGGGGAGGGTAGCTATGAAAGAACTAGAAAAGATTCTAAAATGCAAAGATATACAACTCAGCACAAAAGTTAGAATCATACAAACCATTGTATTCCCTATGACCATGTATGCATGTGAGAGTTGGACAGTTAAGAAAGAGGATAGGAAGAAAATCAATGCATTTGAGATAATGTGATGCTGGAGCAGAGTGCTGAGGATCCCATGGACAGCCAAAAGGACAAACAAATGGGTCCTAGAGCAGATCAAGCTGGAAACCTCCCTGGAAGCCAAGAAGATCAAACTGAGGCTGTCGTACTTTGGACATGTCATGCGAAGAGGGGACTCTTTGGGAAAAACAATAATGCTGGGGAAGGTGGAGGGAAGTAGGAAGAGAGGAAGGCCACATGCCAAATGGATGGACTCTATTAAGGAGATCATGGGTATTAAGGGGTTGCTGGAACAAAGCAGAGCAATGGAGGAGAGAGGGTCTTGGTGATGTCTCATCCATAGGGTCACCATGAGTTGAGATCGACTCGAAGGCAGTTAACAACAAAAATGTTAAGTGTGATTCTAAGAAGTAATCTGTGGCTTTAAATGTTACAAAGGTAAATATATTTCCATAAAGCTAAATTTTATGTTCACAGCTGTCAAAATTTTCTGCAATTGTAAACAATGCTTTCAGTATTTTCAATACACTACACAAGATATTTTCTGTTACCCTGTCAAGAGGATAAGTGTCTACTTCTCAACAAAAAGAGACTTATGTAAGATTCTGCCCAGAACAGAAAACATATTAATGAAATGACTAATTCCAAAATTTATATAACACCTTCAAACAGGGGAGAGGGGTTGACGTTCTGAAGAAAAGGCAGGCATTCTATGTTCCCACTGAAAAGAGTCCAAGGACAAGTGTTAAGGATCACTACCAACAGAAACAAAATGAATTTGGTTAAATCAGTATTTTATTAAACTCTATATTCCTGTATGATAGGGTCAGCCCAAGACATCATACTACCTGAGGCAAAGAACAAAACAGAGTCCCCTCATTTTATGTACAAAGGCTGATCAAACTATAGCTGAATATTACCGCAACCCTCATGGTGGGATTGCATCCTCCACCAATATCATGCGGTGGGATGGAGTGGAACATGTCGTATGGGTCACACAACTTTATTTTTTCAACACCTAACTGCTACCTCAGCATGTGCCATTTGAGCCAGCTTCCTTGCTAATAATGGTTGGGCTGGCCTTGATGTGCAAATGCACAATATAGCTAACAAGCCTTAGATTCTGCCTAATTTGCTCTAATTCGGATCTACTTCTCAGTGGTAAGCTCTTGTTTGAGCTATGCTTGAAAAATCTATAATTTGAAAAGTAACTTTTCTGGACTGCAACTTTCAGCCAGGATCACCCCTTATTTACAGTCGACATAGATAATGAAGGCATGCATATCCCTTTGTGAGGGCCAATGTGGTGTAGTGGTTGAGCACTGGGTCACAACCGGGGACAACAGGGTTTAAATTCACACTCATCCATGAAAAATCCATTGGATGACCTTGAGCAAGTCACACTTTCTCCATGTCAGAGGAAGGCAAACCTCCCCTGAACAAATCTTGCAAGAAAACCCTGCGATAGGTTCACCTTAAAGTCACCATAAGTCAGAATCATCTTGAAGGCACACGACAACAGCACTCACATTCACTGGGTACAGAAGCACCACTCAGGAATCGACAGGGAGAATAGGAAGGGGAAGTTTCCCTTTCATACAACATTCAACTTTCATACAACCTACAACTTTCAAAGTAATCCAAACATCATTTTTAAAAGTCCAGAAACATAAAGAATCTAATGTGGAAGACAATTTAAGAACCTCTAAAAATTATTTCTTTCCAAAGATTCTGCCTCTTGAAGCCTAACAGCTAAGTAGTAGAGGTTATAGCATTTTGTATTTCTTTCTAAAAGAGCTGCAGAACTAGTTTTATACCATCTAGGCTGTAAAGAAAGAAAATGAAGCTATGCCATGTACTTATTAAAACAAATCATATACTTTTTCATGTGACAAAGTAACACACTGTCCTGATAATTCTACAGAGCATACTAAATTACAATTAAAGGCCTTTCTGTGCCATCACAATCTCATTTATAATCTCAATGGAAATGTTCTTCCTGCAAGTTGTTTCATTTATGCCTCTTTTTATTTAATTACTGTAATATTGGTTCTGAATCATATTTTCTTAATAGACCTTTATTCAATTATAACCTTATCCTCAAGAACAGTTACTTCGCAATATGAAAGTATATTGTTCTGAAGCCTGTGGCATTCACTATTCCGTTTAACTGTTGATAATTTCTAAACAGTGCCACCATTTTTAAAGTAAGCCTTTTTGACAGGATATAATGCATCAGTTACTTCTTTCACCCACAGTACTAAAGATTATTATACAAACTGAGGTGTCAGCTATTGTACCTCTGCACCTTGATGTTCGTAACATAAAGTGGCAATTAAGTACTTGGTAAATCTCATCCAGAAAGAACCTATTATATGTAGTATGGAATGTCACTAGCTTTTCTTCTTAATCTCACCTCCTTTAATTGCCCTCAGATAATTCTGTCTTTTCTCATTGAAATACTTCATGTAGGCCACATACCATTCTAAAGGCCTAGTTTCAATATAATTCATTACTATCTTTATATCATAGAGGTTCCTTGTCCTAAAAATATAATTATGCTTCCAACACAAGGGTGGGAAAAGTATACCTCATAAGCCACAAACAGCCTCCAAACGCCTTTTGTATGTGATCCACTTTCCTTCACCAGAAAACAAAAATCAGTGCTTTTTTCTGCTGCAGGGAACCTCCAGAAAGTTGCAAAGAAACAAGTCAGTCCACTCAACAAGACTCTCAAAATCAATATCAAAGCCCTTAATTGGGATGTTTCGGTTTTTTTTGCTTGCCTTTGGGCCTAGTGCAGTCCAAAAGACTGAGAATTGTTCCTCCCCCCACCTTGTAAGATACCCAACCCAATCTAAAAGCTAAATTCACTGCAGATGGATACGTGACTATAAGTCGACCTCATGTATAAGTCGAGGTCAACTTTTGGGGCCAAAATTCTGGGTTTTGGTATGACCCATGGATAAGTCGAGGGTCAGACTTCAGGAGGGAGCTCAGCTGCAGAAAGGCTGCAGGGCGGTCAGCAACCCTTTCCAACCTCTCTGCAGCTGGGCTTTCTCCTGGGGAGGGAGCCCAGCTGGAAAAAAGCCCTAGGGTGAGCCATTGCCCTCCCCAGCATCCTCCTAACTGGGCTTTCTCCCAGGGAGGGAGCCCAGCTGGGAAGAAGCCCAAGCAATCACCCTTCCTAGTCTCTCCTCAGCTGGGCTGTCCCTTGAAGAGGCAGCCCGGCTGGGGAGAGACTCAGATCAATTACTGTATGACCCATGTATAAGTCGACCCAGGTTATATGGGTCAATTTTTTGACCTAAATTTCTCGACTTACACATGGGTATATATGGTAAGAGGCAAAATCTATATGCCATCTAATTACCTTCTTGAGTGTTCATGCATGGCATAAAACATTTTACATGTATGGTGTGTGTGGTAGTCAGAGGTGGAATGTCTCTATAGAAAGGTGACAGAATGTATGCTATGAAATACACTCTCTATTCTAAAGAGTGCAGAAAATGTGATTGCTAAAGACGTCTGTGTATCAGTTAATTGGCAAATGTCTGAATAGCTACTTCATCTTTATCCATCAGTGGAAAAATATGATAAGGATTATTTACAGAGCCCTACACATCTTTTGTTCACACCTAATTCTGTGACATTCTTGCTCAGAGGCACCAAGAACATTGCACAGTTTAATCATTCCAGCTTTCATAAGCCTGGCTTGTTAATTGTCATCTCATCAAAATGTCTAATTTTTAATATAATGGGGAACTTTGTCTGGATAGATTTTTGCACCTAAGCCAGAACATGACAGGGGTAGCAAAGGCGAGCTTGTCACCAGGACTCATTACTGGCTCCATAAACCATGGTTATTGTCCTTAATGAATGGAATGATTGTCCAAGCTAAGCCACTATGCAGCAAGCTTAATATTGCAATGTCCATTGGCCACTGTTTTGGCTTTTGTGGTACTCTGCCTGGAATTCTTTAAAGAAGAACAATAGGAAGATGTTATAACTTTATGTTATAAAGTAACTGTTACAGGGATTTGTAATTGGTTGACTGGCCGAACCCAAAGGGTGCTCAACAATGGCTTCTTTTCAACCTGGAAAGAAGTGACCAGTGGGGTGCCACAGGGCTCTGTCCTGGGCCCAGTGCTATTCAACATCTTTATCAATGACTTGGATGACGGTATTGGGGGTATAGTTATCAAATTTGCAGATGACACCAAATTGGGAGGAGTACCTAATACCCCAGAAGACAGGATCAAAATTCAAAATGACTTGAACAGACTAGAAAGCTGGGCCAAAGCTAACAAAATGAAATTCAACACGGAGAAATATAAAGTACTGCACTTAGGGCGGAAAAATGAGAAGCACAGATATACAATAGGGGACACCTGGCTGAACGAGACTACGTGTGAAAGGGATCTAGGAGTCCAGGTAGACCACAAGTTGAACATGAGTCAACAGTGTGATGCAGCAGCTAAAAAGGCCAATGCAATTTTAGGCTGCATCAATAGAAGTATAGTGTCTAGATCAAGAGAAGTAATAGTGCCACTCTATTCTGCTTTGGTCAGGCCTCACCTGGAATACTGTGTCCAGTTCTGGGCACCACAATTCAAAAAGGATGTGGAGAAACTGGAGCGTGTCCAAAGGAGGGCCACTAAAATGGTGAAGGGTCTGGAAACCAAGCCCTATGAGGAACGACTTAGGGAGCTGGGGATGTTTAGCCTGGAGAAGAGAAGGCTGAGAGGTGATATGATAGCCGTGTTTAAATATTTGAAGGGATGTCATATCGAGGAGGGAACAAGCTTGTTTTCTGCTGCTCCAGAGACTAGGACCCGAAACAATGGATGCAAGCTGCAAGAAAAGAGATTCCACCTCAACATTAGGAGGAACTTCCTGACAGTAAGGGCAGTTCGACAGTGGAACACACTCCCTCGGAGTGTGGTGGAGTCTCCTTCTTTGGAGGTCTTTAAACAGAGGCTCGATGGCCATCTGTCGGGGATGCTTTGGTTGGGAGTTCCTGCATGGCAGGGCGTTGGACTAGATGGCCCTTGTGGTTTCTTCCAACTCTATGATTCTATGATTCTATGATTCTATAACATTTAAAATAAAATGGTTTCCCCTGAGTTGTTGAATACATGCTTTTACTTATCAGTAATACTTCACAGAACTTCAATTGAGGATAATGGCGCACTGAAATGAAAAGAGCATGTAACTGTATTAAATTTATTCTTCCCCAAAGTTAGGTCTTAATTTATACATAAATGTGTTAAATGATACTTATGTTGTCATCACATTTTAGTATGAAACACCAGAGGGTCCAGAGAAGGGCAACCAAATGATGAAGGGTCTGAAAACCATGCCTTATGAGGATAGACTTAGGATCCTGGCTATGTTTAGCCTGGAGAAGAGAAGGTTAAAAGGTGGTATGATAGTCCTGTTGAAGTATTTGAAAGGATGTCATCTTGAGGATGGAGCAAACTTGTTTTCTGCTGCTCCAGAGAACAGGACCTGGAGCAATGGATGGAAGCTACAGGAAAACAGAACTTCCTGACACTAAGGGCTGTTCGACAGTGGAACACACTCCCTCATTGTGTGGTGGAGTCTCCTTCTTTGGAGGTCTTTAAAGAAAGGCTGGATGGCCATTTGTTGGGAATGCTTTGATTGTGAGTTCCTGCATGGCAAGCAATTGGGACTGGATGGCCCTTGGGGTCTCTTCCAACTCTACGATTCTATGAATCTATGAATATATAAGAAATAAAAATAAATGGTTATTTTTGGAAGGAGGTGGAGGGGTAAATCTCAATTCCAACACTGCCTGTAGAAACATGTTAGTCATATAGAGGGTCACTTATTTTAAAAAAATGATCTGAAGATCTGTTTATAAGCTATAAATGGGCTCATAAAGAAGGTGAGTATCATAATGACTTGTCTTTTCCCAGTTCAAAGTGGAGGATGAGCACTTCAAAAGCCCCTAATGTATGAATAATGTGTATTTGTGTTACAAGCAGGTTTACTGCTGCAATGTTCTAAGAATGCTTATATTCAATAAGTAGCAATTATAATTCACAGAATGGCAACACTGGCTCCATAAAGCAAAACCCATCAATTCTAATTTTTCAGATGCGTTACATAAAGTGAAATTTATACTTGATGCCTACTTTTTTGCTATGTGGCTCTAAAATTCTGCAAGCTGAATATAGCACATACACCACTTTTTGTTATGAAAAGCTGGCATGCCAATACATTATTTTATTGTCCAATTGTCACTTACTTTGTAAAAGTTAACCATGAATATATGACAAAAAAATGAAGTAATATTACTAGTAGAAATAGAAGCAAAATAAGTATGTAGGGTGATCTCTCCAATGAACATATAGTTTAAACATATTAACCATTCAATTGAATTGCTGGAAATGGAGCTCAAATATATTCACATATACAGTTGTTTTCTTACCTGTCTTTTCCAGTTTCCCGTTTGAAGAGATCATCAAACTGAAGCATCTTGTGCCGTGATATCATGTACACTTTCAACTGAGGTAGTATCTGGTTCATCAGTTGCAAATTATTATAAATTAATCCTTTGCCATCTCTTCTCATGTAGATGCTGGGACCCCAGAATATAAATACAGTCCCTTGGCTCATATTTAAAAGTTCATTGCGATTTCTCAAAATTCTCTGGATACTGGAGTGAGCTATGACTCGCAGGCTTGTCTTGTTTCCAACATCTTTTCCAAAACCCCGTGTTGGTGCATCATTCATTCGAATTACGCACTCTGTCTGGTCGATCTTATTGCCTTGTTGGCTTCGCAAAAGGTGTCCAGAACTTGTTACTAGGGCACAGCTCGCACAATGCATTTTCAAAGGCTGCAATAGAAAGAGATGTCTCAGTACAACATGCACCCAAATCCTCTGAGAATTAAAACAAAATATGAGGAAACTCAGAATAGGCTATGAAGAGAAATGGTGGGATTCCAGTGCCATTAAGAACAATGAACTCTTCTTTACCCTCTTTTCCAAAGAATCAAAATGTAGCTTGTCAGATCAATCCCTGTCTTGTTAAACTAAGGGGGGAAGCAGACGAGAGGCTCTGGGACGCTGTGGGACGGTGCGCCGCGGGACCGAGGCATCCTCACCGCGGCGCACCACCGGCGTACCTGAAAGGAGCGCTAAATCAGCGCTCCTTTTATACGTCGCTGAAAGTGCACCCCGAAAGCGTGAGGCGCACTTTCGGTGACCCTTCCGCCGCAGCGTGTGCGGACACTGCGGCGGGAGGTTGTCCCCGGAGCGCCGGCTGTGTGGAGGGCCGGCGGCTCCGAGGACAACCTCGGGAGGAGGAAGGGGCGCCGAGCGTGCGGCTGCCCCTCCTCTTCCCTGCCGAGGCCCTAAGTTTTATTTGATCCAGGAAATGTGAACACAATGGGAGGCCATGGGAGTTGGATACAGAGTAGTGGCTGGCATTCAACTCAGGTTAGATCAGGGACAGAAATCATGTAGCCTACAGGTTAGACACAGCCTCCTGAGGCTTTTTTCTAGACCACAAGTTATTCCCAAACCCCCAAATTTTGGCTGAGAAAGAAAAAAAATGTTGTGATTGGGCAAAATTCAGCCCTCTAGATTTTGGACAGAAAATCCCATCAGCATAGTCACCATCACCATCAGTGAAGAAATGAACTTATGATCACTTATTGTTTTGGTAAAAAAAATGCAAATACATTGTAGGTTTTTGTGGGTTTTTTGGGCTGTGAGGCCATGTTCTAGAAGAATGTATTCCTGACGTTTCACCTGCATCTGTGGCTGGCATCTTCAGAAAAAGAAGATGCCATTCTCTGAAGATGCCAGCCACAGATGCAGGCGAAATGTCAGGAATACATTCTTCTAGAACACGGCCTTACAGCTTGAAAAACCCACAAAAACCTATGGATGCCAACCATGAAAGCCTTCGACTTCACAAATACATTGTGTTTGGGTTGGGCAAACTGACTTCTGGAACCCTGGAGCTTGCCCCCACCCAATATTAGGAAGGGGCCACTTTCTCCTGCAGCAACCTGTGTGTTTTAAACAGGCACTCTAGATTGTGAAAGAATGAAAAGCAAAAAAATCTGTCTGCATTCTCAGGGAGTGCCACAGCACTGCCACCAGATATCACTCTAGGATCCACAAACAACCCACTGGGGACATGAGGCTACAGTTGAGCCTTATTAACTTGAAAGATATGGGTTGATCCATTTGTATCCTGAAACTGCAAGGGCAACTCCTAGCGAAACAAATCACTGTCCTGTGGTCACACCAGTGACAAGAAGGCCCCTGATGCATATTCATCATTAAAAGCCTGGCGCTGAAAAGTACTGGAGATATTCAGTGTATGACAGCTCTTAATACTTTATGAAATTAGCTCCCATGATTTCCTGTAGTGGTGAATTATCTACGTGTCATTAGACACAAAGCTAGCATGTCTCCATATATTAATTTCATGTGTCCCTCACAGTTCTTAATAGAAAAAGAACTGAAGTCAGCGTGATGACATATAATTTTATTTAGCATGAGAGACATATATGTATGAATCTATTTATAAAATCAATGTCCATGGTGTAAATTAGCAACAATGTCTGGTTTTGCTTTATGGAGTAGAAAACAAGGAGACTTATCCTCTTAGGACAACACATTTACTATTTTCTGAAAGAGAACTTTTTTTTTTAAGTCAGGATTTTAAAAACCCACCTAACTATATATGCTATGTATAATATAACGGAATGCAAACTACAACTACAATTTAAACATAAATTTAAAGATTAAACTATAATTTAATAAAGATGGTTGTACAGAAATATTTAATATTTATTCAACTGTTTTAAGAAAGTCTTACACTGAATTAAATAAATCACGTGCTCACCAAGTAGGCTTTTAGTTTGAGCATTCTCACTGATCCAGGCCAAAACTAATAAAAAAGCATTCCTCTATTCCTGAGGGAGCTATTGCTGGGGATTGAAATATTCATGCTTTTGTGTACAGTATTTACATACTTTATGCCCTCACATGCCACACTGATAAATTACACACCAGAAGGGTAGAAAGATAAACTAGAAGCTTTATTATGATGCTTGGAAATGCAAGATGAAGTGCTCATCAGGTGAAGGAAAATGTAACTGGCACAACAATTAATGGGAGCAGGCCTAATTATGTTACAACATTTTTTTTGTCCTGAACAACTCCCTCTATACTTCTTTACCTACTCAGCTGTAATGTAACTCTGTAGAGACTTCAAAGGGCTGAAATTCACTAAGGCAGTTACAAATGCATAATCTACAGTTGCACATTCGTAAATGGTTTGTATTCACAATTCCTACGTAGTCACTAATTTAGGAATATGTAAGGATCCTGAAAGCAGCCCCTATCCTCACATATTGGGAAGCAGCCACTGAGAATGGCAGGGCTCTGTTCCTGTTGACTGAGAAGCAGGTGAATGATGTTTTCATACACACACATACACACACTCCCCACACAAGCAATCTTGGTGTGAGAAAGAATAATGACAGGGTCCCTGCCTCTGGCTGTCACACTGGAGATTGCTCACAGAAGGGGAGTGGAAATGCTAGTCAGCTGCTTCTCAATTGACAGGGGAACAGACCCCTGCATTATAACAGCTGCTGCCTAGTAAGTGAGGATAGGGATTGGAGTGGAACTCTACAAAGCTACATAATTAATGTGGTTATTCATTCATAACCGCCCTAGTGAATTCCAACCATCAGTTCTCGATATGACAAACTGAAATGCAGGCACTAAACCAAGGGTGAGGAACCTGATGCCCTCCAGTTGTTTTTGGAGACAGATCTCATAAACCCCAGCCAATGTGGCCAATGATTAGAGATTGTTAGAACTAGAATTGTGGTGCAAAACATCTGGATGACATGAAGTTCCTTACACTGAGAACACTTCCACTAGGCTATCAAGTAATGTGAACGACTGAACATATTGGCTGTAAATTCAGAAATATCAGAATTCCCTTTCAGCTGGTTTCCACCAGAGCTAGTTAAAATAATACTGGTTTTGACTTTTTAACCCACCAGACTGTGAATGCATGAGCATCCTGTTGCTGGCAGATTGAACCTTTGAAAGCATTCCAAAGTGTAGGTCTACACCAACTTACTTATAAGAAATGGATGAGGCATCTGCTCTGCCTGACTGCTTACCCCAGTTTACAGCAACAACTAGAGGGTAGGCCAGGGCTACTGGGTTTCTGCTCTTTTTCCCTTGCCACTCCTGAGCTTCATGGATGTTTCTGGCTGCTAACTGGAATATATGGAAGAAGGTGTGGCCTCTACCCTCAATGTAAGGCTGCTCCTTTGTCCCTCATTGGTAAAAAGCAGCCAAAATGGGGGTCAGAGAGATGGAGGTACACCTTGCAGCCTACCTGGCTGCTAATGCATACCAGGTTAGGAGCTTACTGAGGCAGGTACAAGATACTTCCTTTTGTCAGGTTTATACAAGTACATTCTGGTTTGCATGTACATACACAGATCCCTCCTCAAATGCAAATCATATGAATAATAGAAAGAGGGGAAGAAACCCTGCCTCCACAGAACAATGGTAGAGGGTGAACCTTCCCTCTTCTTTCCCAAAATCTCTTTAATGTTCCAGGACCTGCAGGAAAAGAGGTCCCCCAGGAAAGCAGGTCAAGCCATTAAGCCAGCCTATGAAAGTATCATAATTAGGCAACTGGGGAGGGAAGGATAGTTTGCAATTATGGAATGAATGAAGAAAGCAGGCATGGGATGAATTACTGTCACAAAGTAAACTTTCTATAATAATAATAATATAATAATAATAATAATAATAATAATAATAAATTTTTATTTGTAGCCCGCCCCTCTGCAGAGCAATCGGGGTGGGGGACAACAGCATTTAAAACAAAACAACATTAAAACATTCTCTCTCCCGAATCCCTGCCTCCCTCCACCCAACCCCTTAAAATAAAATTAAACCAAAGAAAATTAAAATACATATAATAAATTAAAACAGAGTATCACAAAGGGGTCAGACAAATGGGGGTCCCCTTTATTGGGCCAACAGCTATTCCGGGAAGGCCTGCCGGAAGAGATCCGTCTTTACTGCTTTCTTGAAAGCAGTAAGAGTGGTAATAAGACGGATCTCATCCGGCAGGCTATTCCAAAGTCTGGGAGCGGTTGAGGAGAAGGCTGATGTTTATAATTCACATTCTGGTTTAGCATAACTTTAATCAAGGACACCCTTTCCCTTCCTTACTTATTGGTCATATCCTGTGCCACTTATGTCTTCTCGTATTAGGTTTCTGATTATGATTTCTAACAACTATATGGTTAAGTATGGATAAATGTGTCATCAAATGTGATGCATAACATTTTCTCCTTTGTAGTAGTTGCACCCTCTGAATTTTTTTTTATCTTGATCTGATTTATTTGGTCCCTGAGTAAATTAATTTATGGACTTAATATCAAGCATTCAGTTCAAAATGCCTAGATTAATAAAAGAAATGTGACTTTTGGAGGACTCAGCAACTGTTCCCATTATACACAGAGCTTGCTAATTTTAATAACATCTGGAAATTCCCTGTTCGTAGCTCATTAGTAGCCTTAGGGACAGCTCATTTGTAGTTCATAGCTCATTCGTAGCCTTAGTCCTGTCTCCCTCCCCATAAAAGCAAGGGGTTTTTTTGTAAATGAGTCATCATGTGCATTTCCTAAATTGTTAGTCTGCACTCTTATGGGCTACAAATTGGCAAGCTTTTTAGAGAGGAGGAATTGCTCTGAAACACATAGAAGCAATCAGAAAAAATTTCACATAAAATTCACTTCTGTTGTAAAATTGATCACTCACAGATTTTCTTCATGCCATAATGAAAAGACCAAAATAACCATCCTATGTCCTTCAAGTAAAAATATTCAGAAATGAATTTACTTCCCTTGAAGGAGTAATACCTGCTGGTTGCCCAAGGTCATCTTTTTACGCTATGGAAGTTTGGATCAATATGCAACCAGGGATAAGAAGCAGAAAAGACTGAATATGCTATTTTGTCAGTATTTGAGAAGAAGAAAAAAGTATGAATGCTAACATGATGGAATTTTGATAGTTCATGGTACCAAACAGCATTCAGCTCTAGGAAATTTCTGCTCTTGGGATCCGTAGGGAAAGTCATTCGTGAATAGTTGATTTGGAAAGTTGATGTGGTAAAAAGAGCTAGGTGACATCTTGATATTCTATACTGTATGAGACTCAGAGTTTCAGACTGGGATTGGAAAGACCTAAATTCACATCTCAACTTGGTCCTGAGAATACATTTGGTGATATTGCCCTATATTCTAGTCTAATCCAACTCACAGGTTAGTAGTTTATCACTCAATGGTTTCATGTGGATGGTAAATGGCATGGGAATAAGAGGATCACATGTCAAGATGCATATTGGATTCTCTTAAGTACTAACTTATGGAACTATTCTTCCAAACACCCAGGTCCAAATAAATGGTTCTCAATGCCATTTTATATTCATACTGCCCCGTGAGGTGGGTTAGACTGAAATAAAGGCCAATATCACAAAGTGCATTTTTAGGACCAAGCTGAGATGTGAATTTAGGTCTTTCCAATCCTAGTCTGATGCTCTCACTGTCTGACACAGTGGTGGTTAGAACATTTTTCAGTGTCAGGAAAATACTTAAAATAAACATTCCCAGTTTCATGTTTCAGGCTCATCTGCTATTTTGTTAGAATAGTTTCATTTTATTGCTTTTGTTGAAAAATACAGTTATTCCTCTGCATTCGCAGCTTTGACACGAATTTAATTATTTGCAAGTGTCATGCTGCAAGTGCATACACCCCCGCTCCTCCTCCCTCCCAGGCTTTTCCCCTTGGGGTGGGAGAAAACCTGGAAGGGATGGAGCAGCTGGGAAGGGTGCGTGCACACTGCTCTCCCCATTCTCCATGCCTCAGAGACCTTGGGTCTTACCTTGGGTAAGCTCTCTGAGGCATTGGAGAAGGGGTGAGAGCAGTGCGTGTGAGTCCCCCAGCTTTCTTCCAATGCCTCAGACAGCTCAAGCAAGGTCTCTGAGACATCAGAAGGAAGCTGGGGGACTCACATGCTTCCCCCAAACCCTTTCCTTTCCTCCACCCCTCCCACCCTGGAAAGCATCCCTCAAGCCTTTCCTGGAAATGGCTGCCATGGCGGGGAGGAGGAAGGTTATTTGGGTTTTTTTTTCATATTCACTGGAGTCTTGATCCTCTAACCTCACAAATGTGGAGGGATGACTGTAGTTATTGCTAGTTAGTGGTAGCTATCTTGGAACATGCTTGTTATTGAAATAGGGAACAGAATATGTATATATTTATATGAATGATTTCTATTCCCACATAATTGATGACATATTCTATATACTTCCTACTGTTTAGTTCTCTCCCTTGAGAAAACTGATAATTATTAGCATTTCATGCTAATGCTTCATGAGACACATGAAAATGAATTCCTTTTCAACAGGCTGCTACTTATTTTTCTTAAGATGCAATCATAAACCTTACTATGATCTTTACATAAAAAATGGCAGATAGGATTAAATGATTTAAAATCTACTGAGTGTTCTTGTAACACGCAGGTGTGTTGTTGATACAGTTCCAAGGAAAACCAGCCTAGATGCTCTTCAGAAACACTGAGGACACCTTGTCAAACATTCCATTGCATATTCTAGGGGGCATAGGCTTCTATGAGCAAAATTTTCGATATATCAGTCAATCATACTTCTCTTTTGTTATGTCTTCGTAGATTTTGCTATGGAGAGCTAACTGTACATGTGCCACTATTTTTAGGGACTGTAGATTACATTTGTCATCACTAGTAGACTAAACATAACATGTTAAGAAGGAATACTTTTTTACTAATACTTTTTTCCAATATATAAATGCAGGGCTTTTTAATAAAAGCTCCATGGCTGTTTTGAAGAGATAAAATATGTAGCTAAATTCTCATGATTCCTTTGTGTTTTTGCAACTGCAAATTAAGCTGCAAATGCTAAAATAAGACCTGCTTCTCCTTTAGGGCTGAATGTCAATTAACACAATTGTACACTGATTTCATAATTTAACAATAAATGTGCTGATCACCTCCTCACTTAGCCCAGCAGTAATCCCAGCCTAATATTTTCACTTTCCCCTTTCTATGAGTGCCTTGAGGCACAGACTTATTATTACTCCACATTCTGAAGATACATCTTATTATCCTGACCACTTTGAACCAGTTATAAACGATGACCCTTATCTCAAAGTGATAAAGTTTTCCATGCAGTAATTTATTTATTTTAAAAGTATTGTTAAGCAAGGAGAAATCATTCACCTAAGAGAAAGTGTTTTCTGCCACATTAACTCCTTTTCAAGGATTTGCTTGCTAGTTAAAACAATAATTAAAATTCAGCTCCACTTTGGAAATGCATGCGCAATCTGGTTTCTAGGAAAGGCCACTGTTCCCAAATAGTTTGGAAAAATGTCATCAGAAACAAGAGGAGAAACAGCTGGTGGTCTAGTCGATCATGTTAGAAACAATATCTCCATACACAGGTAGTCATATGTAACAATCATTGGTCCTGATCCAATTTCATGTTACCATTTGCATTTAGCAAGATTAGTGAGGCTGTGATGAAAATCACAGTGTAAATATACAAAATGTCAGCAGTGTGTTCAGGTCTCCCCTTATTGAACCCAGACACATATATTCAATTATGGGAAGGGGGACTTAATTTATGGGACCCTTCACACTAGACAATTACAGTATTTTATTCCACTATATGCCATGGTAACATCCTAGAGAAACATGGGATTTGTAGACTGGTGAAGCACTAGAGTTCTTTGACTGACATTCTAAATGTCCCTCCCTAAACTGCAAATCCCAGGGATTCCATAGGATGTTGCCATGGCAATTAGAGTGGAAGATGACACTGTGTTGAATGGGTTCCAGTTGGAAGCATGGAAGTATGGCCCTGAACCAAAGTAAAATGGCTGCACAGCAAGGCAGTGAAAGCGAGAGATAGCAAGAAATGATGACTTGGCTGGAGAAAGAACTTGCAAAACAAGAAGGAATTTGTACAAACTGTCTGCTCCGAGCTGCATATGACGTAAATAAGATAGCAATGGACATGAGCCCTTGGTATGTTTTGGAACTATGGAAAACATGTTCTTCCTAAGAACTGGCAAGATATGAGTATAAAGAAAAGGGATTTTCAGCCTCTCCTTGGTTGGCACCTACGTGGGCAAGGTGTCATCCCATCTCCTTCGAGGATGAACTGATCCATCACCCAGCAAAGGGCCATGTTTTGTGAGTATGAATGTGTGTGTGCAAGAGCTCTTGATACTTAAAATAATTTTCTTATTTGTTATTTGTTATTGTCTTATTTCTCACTGTCTTATTGTCTTATTTATTATGTCTTAATAAATGTTACTTGCGTAATGTTTAAACACAGATCTGGTTCCCCACGTGTCTATATTGAAAATCCTATAGTTTAGGGTGGCTAAATTTCTCTTTGGATTAAAAGAACAACAGAGAACCTCGGTTCATGACAACATTATAATTAAGTAGCGAGATAGAGCCCTATGTTTTAAGAGAACATTCTATTAAAATAAGGAGGTTGTCATGGCAACACACAGCTTTAAAATATTTCAATAATTTTGAAAAACAATAATAAAGTATCATTAATAAAGAAACAATTAATTGGATGGAATGAAAGTAGCAGAATGAAAGACAAAACAGTTGCAATAAGTAATGACAGTTGATTAATATAGCAGAATGGGAATAATCAGTGCAATATAATACTTCTTTTGATAAATTAGCATGGCTGAACTGCATTGTAGAATATTTTTTTGATAAGTTTAGGGTGCTGGTGGGCATGTTTCTAGCTTCTACTTTGTTTATTGTTTTATTAAAAAATCCAGGTCCATCAACCAGAGACAAATGTAAAATATTGGCAGGAAGGGAGCAAATGTCCCTCAGTAGGTGACTTAAATCCAGAGCCCTTATGGACAAGGACTGGGAATCATGCTGCCCTCCAGATGTCAGATTACAAAGCCAATTCCTAATTACTGGCTATCCAACAACTTCCATAAGGATGTCTCAACCCATCCAATTTAGGAAAAAAAATCCTTTTGCTGTTTCCTTCAAGCATTCAACATTTAAACAGCCTAAATGACGGGGGAGCATTTTTCTAGTTGCTATGGTTAAATTATCCTTGCAGATCTATGGAACCTTAACAGTACCTTAACTGTAACAATCAACACAGAAGGAATGAGGGACGAGGAGAAAGTGAAAGAGAGTGTGAATTTTGTCCTGGGAGGGAGAGTCACAGCCAGTGACGTGAAAAGGGAGTGCAGAGATGGAGAAAGGATCTGTGGACCATGGAGTGGAGAAGGGAGAACACAGAAGGGAAAAAGCAGCCCACAATGCAGAGAAAGGAGACGCGGCTTGCAATATAGAGGAGGACAGAAGTAGAACAGTGGATGGAAAGCCTGGATGTGATTAGCAATGCAGAGGAGAGAAAACAAAGGCCCAGTTGTAATTTACAAAGCAGAGGAAGGTAAAAGGAGAATGGAACAGTGAAAAGAGAACAGAGGAACCATAGAAAACAGAGGAGGAAATCAAAACAAGGAGCAAGGAGAAGTACAAATTAAGAACTAGAGTGGGCAGAGTGTATGAGGGAAATCCACACTGCAGAAGACAGAAAGAGGAATGCCACCAAACTCAGGAACATGAGAAAGTACTAAGTAGATAAACAGAAAGGAAGAATTTAACTGTTTAAGTTAGATACAGAAACTTAAGAACCTAACACACAGACCAACTTTAAAGACCCATAAAGAAGAAATAAGATTTAAAAAGAACTGAACTGTTCTGGAATATTCCAAACAAGAATTAATAGTGAAGGTATCAAAGGGGAATAATATAAAGCTGTTAATAATTTCTTGGAATCTGAAATTTGCTCTGTTTGTAAAAATAGTGAAGATTATATTCTGTTGGTGAGTGGAATTTTTTTTGTAAAGTTGATGTAAAGTTTTTGTTGATAAAGAGAACAGAGATAATAAGAAATAAGAACTGTTATATCATATAACTGACAAGGAGACTATATGTATGTGGACAAAGGTATTAATTTTGTCTTGATGATTTGTTGATTAAATCTGTCTTGATGAATTGCTGACTAATTGCTCATTAATTAACTGTTGATTAATTCTTGATTAAGATCTTTAGAATAACTGTGGGCAACAACCAATATATATAATAATGGCAACAGGAAAGAAAAGTCAGGTAATCATACAAGCTCAAAGTACAATGCAAGGAAAATCATTAACAGAAATAGCAGAAAACACTGATCTGAATAGATTTTTGTTAGAGGAAATAAAAAAAAACTGAGAACGGACATACGAGCAGAAATATGTGCAGAAATATGATCAGAAATAAAGGAAATGAAAGAAGAAATCAAGGTAGAAATACAGAAAGAATTACATGATTTCCAAAGATAGTTTACAGAAGATAACAGGAGAAATGAAGGAAATAAATTAAAAAGTGTCAGAAATATATGAGAAAACAGAAAAACTAGAGAGGAAAACCAACATTTTTGGAAAAAAAAAAAAACAACAAGAAGAGGAAAATTATAAAGCATCCTTGAACTACGTTTAAAAGAGAAAGCATTGAAAATAAGAGGGCTACAAGAGAGATTTAATGAAG
The DNA here is from genome assembly GCA_026167975.1 of Phrynosoma blainvillii. Classification (NCBI taxonomy): domain Eukaryota; kingdom Metazoa; phylum Chordata; class Lepidosauria; order Squamata; family Phrynosomatidae; genus Phrynosoma; species Phrynosoma blainvillii. Next base: position 208,294,168 of record JANUYF010000004.1, read on the forward strand.
ATCTAAGTGTAAGGTTAATTCCACCATTGGCATAATATATTGAATGGCCCACAGAACAGCTTGACATTGAAAAAGACAAAGGGGGGATGCAGACGGGTGGCCATGGGCTGCCCTGGGATGGGGAGGATTCCCAAATACAAGGAGAAAAAAACATTAATAAACATATATGCCCACGAGACAATAAAACAATTTTTTATTAAAAAAATTACAACAAAAAAATGGAATATGATTATGAGAGATTAGTTATTGTAGTAACTGCCGTAGTAAATCCAGAAGAAGATAGAATCACATCAAAACCTGTAAAAAAAAACATCAAGGGAAACTCCCAATGACAGCATTTGAACTCATAAAAGATTTAAATCTGATAGATGCATGGGGGACAATGCATATAGGAGTTAAAGATTATACCTTCTTCTCAGATAGATTTAAATCTTGGTCTAGAATTGATTTACCATTTGTATCCAAAACAATATGTAAAGAAATCCTTCCAAGGTTATTATCAGACCACAGCTCAATCATATTAACAACAACTTAAAGGAAGAAAGAATATTCGTGGAAGCTGAAAGAGTATCTTTTATCAGACAAAGAGGTAGTATCTAAAATAAAACAAGAACCAGAATTATATTTCCAAGAAAACATAAATACAGAGACATCAATGCATGTAACTTGAGATGCATGTAAAGCCATTGCAAGGAACCTGCTGATACAACAAGAAATCAGAAAGAGGAAAATAAAAACTCAAAAAGAAAAAGAACTGATGGAGAAATTAGAAATTAAGGAAAAAGAACTTAAAATAAACCTAAGGATAAAAAGATATATCAAGAAACACAACCATTAAAGAATCAATTGAACCAAAATATGATGCAAGAAACAGCAAACAAAATTAAATGTATAAGACATTACCATTTTGAACATGCTAATAAAGTAGGAAAATGGCTGGCCTAAACAAAAAGAACAACTAAATGCTATGTTTACAGTGGGAGAAATAGATAAAGCTATAAACAATTTGAAAGAAAATAAGGCCCCAAGGCCAGACAGTCTAACAGCAAAGTATTAATATATATATATATATATATATATATATATATATAAAGAAGAACTATCACTACCTTTATATAAGACAATTCAGGAAATAGATTATGGCAAGTTTCCAGAAACCTGGGGTCAATCACTTACTACACTGATAGCTAAAGAAAACAAGGATCCTGAACTTATAAGTAATTATCATCCAATTTCATTGCTAAACCTGGACTACATGATATATATATATATATATATATATATATATATCAATCTTGGCAGAACATTTTAAAAAAAGCATTATTGACTTGGGTACACAAAGACCAAACTGGTTTTCTCCCTGGGAGACATTTTAAAAATAATATCAAAACAGAGGTGGATATACTGGAATTTTATGAAACCGATAAAGGACGGAAATTAGAATAGCTTTCTTAGATCTGGAAAAGGCGTTTGACAATGTTAACTGGGACTTCGTGAAAATAGTGCTGGAGGAGAGTGGAATATGCGGAAGATACTTGAATTGGATTAATAACATAACAAACAAAGTACACAAATAATTATCAATGGAGAAAAAACAAAAAGTTGCATTATTAATAAGGGAACACGCCAAGGCTGTTCTTTGTCCCACTTCTATTTATCATGGTGACTGAAGTTTTAAAAGGAATATAGGAAATGATAATTTAATACAAGGATTAAAGATTTATAAGTATGGTTATAAACTCTGTGCTTTTGTGGACAACCTAGTGGTCTTTTTGGAGAATGCAATACAAAATATTATAAGATTGGTGGAAGTATTAGAACAATTTGGCACACGAGCAGGATTTAAAGTCAATAAAGGTAAGTGACATTTTAACTAAAAATCTCTCAAAGAAAGCAAAAGAACTAAATAAAAAATATTTATTTCAAATAATAAATAAAGTTAAAAATTAAGGAATAATGATCACAAAAAAGAATTCAGATCCTTACAAGAACAACTATATCAAAACTTGGAAGAGAATAAAAGATCTCAAAAAATGGGACAAACAACAACTGTCACTACTTGGTAGAATTGCTACCATACAAATGAACAGCTTACCAAGAATGCTATATCTATTCCAGACAATATTTGTCTTATCTAATAAACACCCATTCAAGACATGGAAAAAAGACTTATCTGAATTTATATGGCAAGGGAAAAAGCCAAGAAAAAAAAAATCAGTTATGCCAGATTGGAAGGAAAAAGGCGGATTGGGACTCCTACATTTAGAAATTTATTATAATGCATATAATGCATGCACTTTAACATGGCTAAAGAATGGATAATATTAGAAAACCCAAAACTATTAGAACTAGAAAGTTATAATATGGAATATACTTATGCTGTGACAAAGCCAAAACAAATAAAAAATTAATGCACATTGCATAATCAAAGCTTTATTTATGGTCTGGAACAAATATAAAAGATACCTCTACAATAAAATCCCAGGATGGTCATCCACACAGGAAGCATTCCACAAAAAAGAAAACCTTTCTAAAGGAAAATGGATGAAATACGAAGATATCTTGTTTTTTAAAAAACGAAGGTTACAAAATTAAAAGAAGGGGAAAAATCCAGGAAAAAAGATATGAAATGCATTGGTTCTTGTAGCGACAAATCATAGAAGATTTTTAAAAAGACATGGAAACTCAAGGAATATAATACGAACTGAGGGAATTTGATAAAATACTAATGAAAGGAGAAAATCATATGATAACAGAGATCTACAAACTTCTATTAGACATAGAACTTAGTGGAGAGATAATTAAGACCAATATGATCAAGTAGATGCAGAGCAAGTTGGGAGAAAGTGTGGTAAAACAACCTAAAGTTTTTGAAATGCAAAAATTTAAAGGAAATTTATTTTAAATTTTTCCTTAGATGGTACATAACTCCAACCAGATTAGCAAAGATCTAGAAAAAAATAATAACAACTGTTGGGAACATAAGGATAAAATGGGGACACTATACCATATGTAGTGACATTGTAAAAAAGTAAAAAAAATTCTGGAAAAATATTCATGAAATAATGAAAGAAATATTACAGAAAAATTTGCCTCTAAAGCCAGAATTATTTTTGGTAAATATAACAGAGGTGATAGAAGACAGACTGAACCAAGATGATGTAAGTGTAATATTGCACATGGTAACAGCCACTTGTATGGTATATGCAAGCTACTGGAAAAGTAATACAATAATTACTATAGACGAATAGATAGTGAAATTAAATGATCTAGCTGTAATGGATAGTCTATCTATGTATGTTAATGGAAAGACAACTCAGCAATATAAAAGGAAAGGGGGGAAAGTAATAAAATTATGGATGGAGAGAGCAATAAAAATGCACACATAATATGTATGTAATGTGTAAATAAGATGTATATAAATATGGAGGAAGTAAGTATAATATATTTACTTTTGTTTTAGAAAAAAGTTGATGAAAGGGAATCTGTATATGACTGAATGTAAGAATCTAGATAAAGAAATAATAAATTTGAACAATTGTATTATATTACAAGGAAATTATATGTAAAATATGTAGAAAAGGAATGTATGAAGAGAAATGTACAATGGAAATAGTGCTTTATTTTTATTTTTTATGTTGGATTAAAATCACAATAAAAAATCTTTTAAAAAACCAAAACACCCAGAGATCCCTCATTAGATCCCCAGGAAGAATCTGGCTGATATCCTCTTAGTGAATGTTAATGACCTAAGCCAGACTTTGCCCATTGCAATTCATTTTTATTATCACTGCATAGACTGGAATTCTGTTCAGGCCACTCAATGAACAAAATCCCCCTGAGAAAAATTCACTTTGTAAGCAATACAATTGTACCCCCAATACAGCCACATTTCCATGTTGTTCGAAAACAGAGAGGTGAATGGGATGTAGCTGCATGTGCTACAAGGACATCATCTGAAGATGACTGATTCCTGGTCGTCTCTATAGCTGCTTCTTTCAGTGTGCCCAGCTACAGGAAAACAAATGGATATATCCTCACTCACAAACATATACCCAATGTTCTCTGGCAATACAAAAATGTCTGTGTTGGAGGGGATCTGCCATTTACAAGTTGAGCTTTTTTTCTGGTAGGGATTAGCATCAGCACACATAGCTATGGAGCATAGACCAATGCAAGATCTAACTGCATTTGCATAAACAGTGAAATATAAAAAACACTTTTTAAAAGGCAACTGTTTGTTTCCTATGCCACCTTTTATATACAAGCAGTATAATTGCAGTGAAGTAATGCTTGTCTTCCCCCCACCCACCTGTTGATAGTGTAGGGTGTAACCTTGTAAATTGTCAGTAGATATAATGCAAAGATTTAGAGAGTAGTTTCCATCCAGTATCCTATAAATGTATCCCACGAGGAAGATTAGTATCAATCACGAGCTTATTGGAGAGGGAGATAGGATGCAGTGATAACCTGAAGCTATCAACCAAGAGTAATGGTCTAAGGAGGAAAAGCAATCAGAGAAGAGAAAAGAATTTCTGCAATGAGCAAGAAAGAGAAGGGGGTGGATTCAGCGAGGAATGTATCATGCAGATGAAGATGAGCTGATATACAAGAGAGAGAATCATATGAACTGTATATAGGCTCTGAAGAAATGGTTATAGCCTAATGTTTATCTTTAAAAGACTAGAAATCGACATCAATATCATATAAAAAACTGCACTACTTTTGTTCTGCAGCTCAAATAAATAGTGCTGAAATGTATAAAGCTACCAACTGTCACCTAAGTATGCAAAAATCTTACAGTTCAGTCCTCTCACCAAGATTGGGAAAGATAGTAACCTAAAGAAATGAAAAATATCAGAACTGCTCTTGGATCAGCCCAAAAGGCTGTCTAGTCCAAGATCTGTTCCCAAAACAGCCAGATGGATGTCTACGAGAAATCCATAAGTGAGACGTGAATTCTATAGCAATCATTCACTTGTATTCCCCAGCAACCACTGCCTTTGATGCTGGGGGTAAAATATAGACATCATGACACTTGCTATTGATGGACTTTTCTCCCATGAATTTGTCTAATTCCCAATAAGGTGCCTTGTGAATTCCAGAGTACAACTGTGTGAGGCATGAATTCCCCTTGGTGTGTCCTGAATTTTCCGCCATTTATCAACATTAGATGACACTTGCTTTTAATACTGCAGTCACCCCTCTGTTGTCACGGACTTGAAGTCCACAGTTTTACATATTCACAGAGGGGTGACCTCCATTTAAATCAAGGGGGTGCAGCCCATTCAAGCCTTTATGGCTTGAATATTTGCGAATCTCTGTTTTCGTAGGGTGGTGGTGTCCGGAACGGATCCCCCACAAAAACAGAGGGCTGACTCTATTACAGAGGAAAAGCATATCTATCCAGTTTCTTCACACCATGGATCATTTTATATACATAGACATCTCTCTCTCTCTCTCTCTCATTCTCTCTAATTTGCCTGTTGACTTGCGGTGACCCCATGACTGTTATAGGGTTTTCTTTGGTAAGGGATACTCAAAGATGGTTCTTCTGGTTACTACCTCTAAAATGTTGCCTACAGCACCTGGTATTTCACTGGTGGTCTGCCATCTATGTACTAACCAGGCCTGACCCAGCTTAGCTTCCATGATCAGATGGGATCTGATACCTTTATGGTGTTTATTTTATATATCCTGATGATATTTCCTTATATGCCTTTTTTTTTCTAAGCTAAAATGTTCCAAACATTGAGTTTTGCAAACTTTAGCCCCTTCATCATTCTGGTTGCCCCTTTCTGCCTCCTTTCTATTTTTACAGATCTCTTTTTTGAAGTTCAAAGGCACTTAACCAGTTATAGTTGCCTATAATCTTTGACCAGAGGTGTCTTTGTTTTCTAATTCCACCATTCATTAAAAGAATTCAGAAACATTCTAAACTGCAAATGTGATCTCCCTCTCCCACCACAAACTGCTCAACAAATAGGATCAGATTCATAAATCTTCTGTGTCTGCCCATACTTAGCCAGATGGCTACTGAAGGACAGACCATTTTACTGGTACTCCTTAAACTGTGGAATTTCTTTTCCAGGCACTCTTCCCTGTTTTAGCTGAAGATCATCCTAATCACTCGTCAATATATAGGTTTCACTATTTCTGCATGTCTAAAGAATCAAGTGTATGTGGCCTTAAGAACATTTTAAAATCAAAATTCAGGGCACACATTTAATAAACAATATTTAATAAACAATATAAAGAGTGCCTTCCCTATTCTGTTCCAAGGGTGCTCTTATAATTTTGGGTAGCGTTTCATTTTTTAACCACATATAGGACCTTATTGCATGCTTTAAAAAGCCAGTTTACCTTTTCTGGCTCCAAACTTAATCTGGGATACACCTGGATGTTATCACATGGGCCAGCTCCTTAAATCACTGCCAAAGCTGCCACCCGAATCCAGACTGGGAAAACTGTGGGTCGAAGCCACGTTTAGCTGGCTGATTTTCAAATTCGGAAGCCTCCGACTTCGAAAATTGACTGGCTGAGCACTGCAGTTTACCTGGTCTGGATTACTTCTGCAGTGTGTTTTGGATTGAAGAAGTAATGTTCACCACAGAAGATAGCTGAAAAGGTCAATACTGTCCAGAGCAGATCATTAGCTTTTGAAGGCCTTGTATATCACTATTTCCAAAACACTGCCTGAAACAGTGACGTAGACAGTCTCCAGTCAATTTACTATTTCATAGGACTAGAAGAATTATCGCCAATACATTAACATTTTATAAATATTGCATACTCCTCATCAAAACTCTTTCAGAATATCAAATATACAGTGGGCCCCTGATATCAACTGGGGTTTGGTCCAGGACTCCCTGTGGATACCGAAATCTGTGGATGCTCAAATCCCACTACAAACAAGGGCATAGTAAAATGATGTCCTTCATTTTTCTTTTTGGAATTTTGTTGTTGTTGAATATTTTCAAGCTGTAGATGGTTGAATCTGTGGTTGCTGAATCTGTGGATATGGAGGACCAACCGTAACTGCATACAATTCAGTCTCTATGATCCTCTCAGATAAGAACTGATTAGTTTAACAAGATATTTGGTCTTTTTATTTTTTAAAAACTAGTTTTTTAATTATACTTTCTTTTCTTCATTCTGTAATTAATTTTATGGAATTTGGAAAGCCTGTTGCTTCCACTAACGTGAACACAGAAGAAAACATATTGTTCATCTTTCTGTCTTTCTTTCTTGCTGCTAAGAATTAAGGACATATTTTTCTTACTTGAATAAATCTTCCTTTGAAATAGCATATTTTATTTTTCCTAAAGCATTTCCTTCCAATTTTTTTTTGTCTTCCAAAAGCCTATAAGGGGCACCAAAAGAAGAGATAGGATGGCTCCATGCTACTGATGAAGCAATTCTGGTGACAAATCTTTCTGCTGTTTAAAGTTACTGCTATTTTTACATAGATTTACCTATTGTACTAAGAACAGCCTAAGCAGCATGTTCTTGTATTGCTTTTTCTAGCAGCTGTTACCAGCCTAGTATAGGGCCACCCTCCCCAATGTGTTACCTTCACTGTGGGCTATAATTCAGTCAGGATGGCAAACTTTTGACCCACCACTTGTTTTGGCCTATAACTCTCTCAATCTGTTATAACTGGCCCCTCTATAACTTATGGGATGCAGAGGCTAAACTATCTAGAAGGCTGAAAGTTCTCCAAGTCTGAACTAAATTTAAAACTATGCTATGAAAGAGATAAACAACATAAAAATGAATCAAATATGTTCTAAAATAATTGATCAGGCAAGACAAATCGTTGGACAGAAATTAAAAAGGGGGTACATTAATCAGAAGGGAACAAAAAACATTATCACAAGATAAAGCAATGTATGCCTTAAACCCTTCACTTAGAAAGCAGAAGGATATTACTGGAGAAACCTGGAAGCCAGTACAGGATAATACATATGGTATCTTTATTGCTTTAAAGGTCATCAGTAACACTTTCAGTTGTGTCTGAAAACAAACTGGCAACCACTACTAGTGTTGCAATAAGGCGTACTATGATCCCATGGGTAACTACCCAATAAGATCTTTCCTGCTGCATCCTTGTATGAATTATTTTTAGAATGGGAGTTATCCACCCTGCAGCACAGGCAATAGGTTATTACATGGAGCACACTGTGAGGGTCCTAGCAAGAAAGCTTAAGAGGAACAACTAGATTACAATCTATGTCCCAGAAGGATTGAATGTATGCTGCTTCCATACCATCATTTTTCTAGCACTTTTAACTCTACTATATTGTCCATTCTCAAGGTACTATTAAACAGATAAATTATCTGATGTAGCATGAACTTTTTTTGATTAATGAAAAGTATAGGAAGAAAACCTGTTTTTAATATCATCATGTTCTTTATTCATCACCCTTTGAAGGACTTTAATAAATCTACCAAGCCTCTTCAACTAATTGCCCATAAATCACCAAAAGGAACACATTCCACAAGACTATCCAAAAGGAAAGGTCTGACATATTCCAAAAACTCTAAGTGAGAATTCCTGCTATATTATGGCCGAACCTCTAATAGATGGGAAAGTAAATTATCTGTAATGACCATCAGGTTTAAAAATCACACCACAGCTTGGGGACAGTCTGAAATGGTTGGGCAATTATAGGACTACTCAGAAGCATCAATTGGAATAAGGATTAGTTACAACCTGTATTAAAAGATGCAAATATTCATTCATCAACATGAAAGAACCTGTTCTCTCACTGATGAGTATGGATTATACAACACAACAAAAGAAGCTTTTACCTGAGATGACTTGAAATGATCCAAATAAAATGATTCTACCTCCCAAATGGGCCAACTATTGACAGGAATGGTAGTGTGACCCATTTTTTATTTACTGTATGTGTGATTTCTATTGACTGATCTGCCAAATCTTTAGACTGAATAGTCACTTAAAGGTATGAGAATCAGATAACTTGCTTAACATCCTCAAGGCAATAATGACAATCGTTGTGAAGCTGTAGCTCTGATTGCTTCTTGTTCACTTATATATGGTCATAATGACCATGATTTCAGTAAGGCCTTTGACAAGGTTCCCCATGACATTCTTGCAAACAAGCTGGTAAAATGTGGGCTAGACAAAGTAACTGTTACATGGATTTGTGATTGGTTGACTGGCCAAACCCAAAGGGTGCTCAACAATGGCTCCTTTTCAACCTGGAAAGAAGTGACCAGTGGGGTGCCACAGGGCTCTGTCCTGGGCCCAGTGCTATTCAACATCTTTATCAATGACTTAGATGACTGTATTGGGGGTATAGTTATCAAATTTGCAGACAACACCAAATTGGGAGGAGCAGCTAATACCCCAGAAGACAGGATCAAAATTCAAAATGACTTGAACAGACTAGAAAGCTGGGCCAAAGCTAACAAAATAAAATTCAACATGGAGAAATGTAAAGTACTGCACTTAGGGCGGAAAAACGAAAAGCACAGATATACAATGGGGGACACCTGGCTGAACGAGACTACGTGTGAAAGGGATCTAGGAGTCCAGGTAGACCACAAGTTGAACATGAGTCAACAGTGTGATGCAGCAGCTAAAAAGGCCAATGCAATTTTAGGCTGCATCAATAGAAGTGTAGTGTCTAGATCAAGAGAAGTAATAGTACCACTCTATTCTGCTTTGGTCAGGCCTCACCTGGAATAATCCTGTGTCCAGTTCTGGGCACCACAATTCAAAAAGGATGTGGAGAAACTGGAGCATGTCCAAAGGAGGGCAACTAAAATGGTGAAGGGTCTGGAAACCAAGCCCTATGAGGAACGACTTAGGGAGCTGGGGATGTTTAGCCTGGAGAAGAGAAGGTTAAGAGGTGATATGGTAGCCTTGTTTAAATATTTAAAGGGATGTCATATTGAGGAGGGAACAAGCTTGTTTTCTGCCACCCCAGAAACTAGGACCTGGAACAATGGGTGCAAGCTCCAGGAAAAGAGATTCCACCTCAACATTAGGAGGAACTTCCTGACAGTAAGGGCTGTTTGACAGTGGAACACACTCCCTCGGAGTCTGGTGGAGTCTCCTTCCTTGGAGGTCTTTAAGCAGAGGCTGGATGGCCATCTGTCGGGGATGCCTTGATTGGGAGTTCCTGCATAGCAGGGGGTTGGACTGGATGGCCCTTGTGATCTCTTCCAACTCTATAATTCTATGATTCTATGAATTGTGCATGGAATAAAAAGTAAAACTCAGAAGTTCCAAATATGGTGCACTTTATGCAACATATATCTGATTTAAACAGTAGAATTATCTATCTCTATAACTACTGTCAACAATTCTATTTCTTGTATTATCTATTCTATTTCTTGTATTTCATAAATGTCTTATACTGAGTTGTGATGTAACACAAAACCATGGTTTGTTTTAATGAATGTATTTGGCATAACACTATAAACTGTTTAACATTTCATCCCCAAACTGCAAACTTGTCTGTTTCACCTTCTTCTCCTACTCCAGCATAGCCACCAACAAACCAGAGCCCTCTTGCATTTTAACTAACTAGAGTTTAACATTGTCTGAATCCCAGCAAACTGTGGTTAGTAGAACTGTCAGGTCCCCATCCCTGAGATTAGGGGCAACCACTGGTGATGTTACCACCATACTCATCAGTAAACACAGTTGCTTGGAGAACATAATTCAAATACAAACCAACGAGCTTATTGCACCACACTCTTAAAATGGGGCTACGTCATTTTAACTGCTCTGACTGCCTCCTGTTGCATTTTGGGGTTTGCAGTTCAGTTAAAGGCTCTCTGGCTGAATATTCTAAATGCCCCTTCCTAAACTACAAGTTCCAGAATGCAACAGGAGACAGCCAGAGCAGTTAAAATGATCTAGCCCCATTTTAAGAGTGTAAAGCGATAATCTGCCAGGTCGAACAAAAATAAGAAAATACTCATACAGTTAGAATTAATTTTTGGAGCTCTTCATTCAACAGGAAAAAACAACATACTTTTCAAACTTGTTTTTAACACCTTTCAAGTCCTGATTCTAAGACCACATGGAAGCTATAATCCATTCAAAGAGGATTTTCCAAGCTCTGCTTTGAACAGTATACAGCAGGGGTAGGCAACCTTTCCCCTTTAAGGGCCGAGGGACTTCAGCTCCCAGAAGCCTCAGCCATGTTGACCAATAGTCCCATGTTGGCCAATAGCTCCTGGGATTCTGGGAGCTAAAGTCCCTCGGCCCTTAAAGGGGAAAGGTTGCCTACCCCTGGTATACAGTGGCCACTCCAAACAGCCTTCAGCCTAAGACCTCATAGTATAACATACATGTAATTTTCAAGACTTGCCCTGAAATTCCACCTCCTAAAAATCCTACAGTTAAGCAACACAGAAAAATTCTGAACCAGGCCGATGATGCTTGAGAGATAACATATGAATCTGAGTGCTCACTAGATGGGAAACAAAAAAAGAATATCAACTTAAAGTTATGGAACTCTGGTAGTGCAGCCAAAGGCTCAAACCATGGTTTGGCTTCTTAAGTATACTTAGCACAAAATCATATTTATTAGCCCCAGGGTTAAATCTTCAAGACAACAGACACAAAGAAGCAGAGAAGACTGACATTATAATGAGTAATAAGAAATGCAAAGAATCATTCCAAATAGATTATATTTTGGTTTTGTTTTCAGCCATGAGTACTATGCTGTATACTGCATATGTTAGAAAGAAGTGGCTATATTACAACATATTACATAACAGAGAGTCTCTAGTCTTTAAATCAAATAACATATTTGGAATTTTAAGAAGCAACATGCCATAAAATGGTCCTGAGAGAGAGCCACAATAACTGGCATGGTGGACAGGGCCATTCACAAAAAATATATGTTTTACTAAAAGGTGAAGTGACAGTGTTAGAAGAACTTCCTAAGAAGCTAAAAAATAAGTGGTGTGTGACTGAGACTCAAAACATAAAATAATTCATGTGGATCCAGAATTTTCTGCTCTAACAAAAACCCATTTTGGAGTGTGCATCCTATAGCCCTAAACCTTTCTATGAGCCCAGAGGTTGTGTTTGTCAACTCAGCACCACAGTGCAACCTTCCATCCCTGGAATTTCTCAACTCTTGTGTTTTTGTACAGGAATGAGCCTTGGGATTATGCACTCCTCACTCCCTTTATGTAGCCACAACTTTTTGCTTCTGTTGTCAACAAATGATGACTTGTTTTATATCTGCATCAGGACAAGCTGTTTTATCTATGCTGGTATGAACAAACCAGTCTGAAAGTATGGCTTATGATCCTTCTAATATGGATAATTCACAGTTAAATCTAACCTTAGCTTCCAGTTTGGACTGGTTCAGTCCCTGAAAATAGAAACTAATGCTTCAAATACCCTCTTGGTGAAACAAGAGCAAAGGATACATATCTCATAGCTATGGTTAGAACTATGCCATTACCTGGCTGTCACATGGGTGTTTGCGTTGGTTAGAAAAAAGCATTTATTCATGCAGCCCATTTTAAATGGAAGTATGTACACAACTTATTATTAATTTAAAGTTTTGCATGCTAATTGATACAGATGTTACAATTCCACTGACCCCTTCTAGTTAATTCATCTTAATATTTAATCCACATTAATTCAAAATCATACAAATACTGGTCCATGCTTTATAGCATGATCATAATAGAAAGGGAAGGATCAAGTCTGACATACATTGACTTCCAGTGAAAAGCCTAACTACTAACTCTCTATTTCCTGAAGGAATACAAACTGTAAGTATTTTACAACTAAGGGGCAGAGGAGGGAAAATAATCTCTATTCCACATTCCCTTCTTCACCATGCCAATCCAGATTCCATCTGTCAAGCCATATTTAAATAGTGTTGCATAATCCTGATTATGGCATCTGTGAAACAACATCATGGGTATTGCTTTTGCCTGGAACTCTGCACCAAACAATACAAAAGAATACAAATGGCGTGTCAAGAAATATAAAGCCTATGACTCTGAAAGTCCTGTTTAAGACCATGTATGCCCTCCCCATTACTCTCCAATCATTGGTATGCCATGGATAAATGGCTCTTGCTCTGAGGTACTCCACTGTATGCAAAGTTAAAAAATAATGTTGCAAATGTTGTCTATAGTGGAGATCCTTTAGTCCTTGAGATATTTGGGATTTTTTTTATAAAGCCCCTGTGGGCATGGCCAGGGACAAGGGATGGTGGGAAATGTGGAATACTCTACCCCTTTAATAGTGGGGTTGTTGTTGTGTGCCTTCAAGTCATTTCTGACTTATGGTGACCCTAAAGGGAAACCTATCATGGAGTTTTTTTAACAGGATTTGTTCAGAGGAGGTTTGCCATTGCCTTCTCCTGAGTCTGAGAGTATGTATACCCTAAATCAAAGTCTGTAACACATATTCCTTAATGTATCTGCACAATAGCCAGGCACCCTGAAAACAGACACAACTTGTTAAATACCTCAAATCTACTGAGTTCACTTGGAAAATAAAAAGGTATTCCTGAACAAGCATTTGCCACCCAGTGTGATAGATAACTGGTTAGCCAGAACAGCACCTTCTGTTGTCCACCCCCCGCCCAGAGTCAGTATGTTTTTCCAGTCTAAAACCAAATATCATTCATTCACTTGCATAACAGAAAATAATGTGTTTTGCTTGAAGGCATAATTGGGGTGAGATATAAATCTGCTTCTTGCTCATTATGGACCTAGCTGTTAATATTCCTAGGAAAAGGATCATTAAGAGTAAAGCCTATTCATAATCAAATTATTTTCATGCCAGGTTTTGTTCCTTGGTCATACTAGACTGGAAAAGAATGTTGTGAGTAAGGAAAAGGTCCATGAACAATAAAACAATGAGCAGCTACTACATCATGGCTATTTATTACCTCCAGTATCAAAGACAGTATGGTTTGATGTGATCCATAGTTATTCCTATCTTCTTATTGGTAAATACCAATTTTATGTTCACACTGGATATGAGAACCAGCAAAACTGATGTCTGCTTAGATTATTCTTGACAGCAAAAGCTTTTCCAGACATGAAGCTGTTGTTTTTGCTGATAGAAAAAAAAGTATCCGAATATTACTCAACTTATTTCAAAGGAGCAAACCTGCCAAAAATGTTATATTTATTAAAATGATTGGTGAACATTCAATAGTGTTTATTAAGTAACATTCAGACAAGTCTTCTAGCCACCAGTGTAGGAAAATGCTGATTTCTGCCATGTCTCAAATAGAGCATACACAAATACTTGATACATGCACAATTTCTTTATAAAACAATATATAAATATCTATAATAAATTTTATTCTTGAATAATTTTACACATTAAATTCTTAGATGACTAGCACTGCTTTTCTTGTCTAATGGTTTTAATAACTACTGACAGTTTTTCATTTGGCTAAAGCTGTATATCATATGCTATAAAAATGACAACTGCTTAGCAGGATGATAAAATAGAATCCTGTGGATAAAGAAAAATCCAGGTATTTAACAAGATATCTACAGCTCAAGAAAAATTCTAAATGGATTTTCTAGAACAGAGATTTTCTTTCAGTGGGAAATCAGTAAAACATGACAAGGTAATATTTTACCATTTTTGCATGTCAACATTAACACAGGATAATCAGAGATTACTTTTATTCAAATAATATGGTTTCAAGCAGTGGAGCAAAAATGGTACTTATTCATCTATAGAGCTTGTTACAATCAACAACTTTCATGGTCTATCCTCCATCCCGTGCTTTCAGTATTTATGCATCACTTCCCTGTAGAATATTATCCATCTTGTCTAAAATATTCACAATTCCCTCTAATCAAAACAACAATGTCAACAAAAGATAGTTGAATCAAACAGGTACTAATGCATACAAATGTGTTTCCAGTTTGCAGAAGGGATGTTTTATATCTTGCTGTTGATCACTGTGTAGGAAAAGTAAAACAAAATCTGAATATGCAAAAGCAGGCAATGTGAGAATGCCTATATATCACATGTGTATGAATTTGGGGACCTGTTATTTTCCGTCTACTTGCAATTCTCTGCTATAAGTCTTCTTCGAATAGAAGAGCATCTAAGAAAGTTAGAGTGACCCCTAGGGTATCACATGAAAGGAAGAAAAAGGTCACCAAGAACGGAGGCAAAGGAGGGCAAAATTTGCACAAAACTTATATGATCTAATTTGTACTAATATAAGCCAATATCAAAGTAATCACAGTTTAATTAATTAAACTATTTTCTGTCCTGGGTTTTGTTCAGTCTGAAAGCCTGAGACAATTTAAAAAACAAACTTGCAATGTCGCAGAGATGAGTCTATAGACAGAAATTCTAGAACAGTGGTTCTAAGATGGTGGGGTGGGACCTTGGCGGGGGGACACAAGAGCTGCTCAGAGATGTGGAAGCCCTGATCCCCCCTCTTCCCAAACTTTTTTATGGGTAAAATTTACACATGCATAAGTTAAATATTGAATTTACTTAAATAAAGCTGTTCTAATTTGAATTATTTTATTTCCTTTAAAAATGTTAAAATATGAATATACGTGAATATGCAAATGAAAATACGGTATGTACATGGAAGAAAAAAATATTCTTATTGATATACTACATCAAGTGGGGGGGGTTGACTTCTGCATGTAGATGTAAAGGGGTTCACAAAGGTAAAAATTTTGAGAACCACTGCTCTAAAAGGATATATTTTTTCCATCCTAGTCTACAAGCCTAAACAAATCTACATAGTGCCACAGCAATAACATCATGTTGACCAAACTGGCATAAAATTCAGGATGCTTAATTTTAAATATCATGCTTTTGTTTTGCATGCTTCACATTTCTTCCTTTCATGCTAATCTGAAACAAACCACCAAATAAGATTCATTTGTCTCACTCTAAGGAACTCAGGGGTGGAACAGACTGCCACTTTGCGCTGGCTTCGAGGCGGCACCAGAGTGCGGCGTTTAGATGCTGCATGCTCCACTGCCAACCTGAAGCCAGTGTGACATCGCCTGCCCAACTACATGGGGGCTGGCTTTGTGGCACTCCAGAAGCATGGCGTAAAGCCGCTTCTTTTTGTGCCACCAAAAGGCCAGGTAGGGGCAGTGGCATGCAGTTGCCACAGCCCCAACCCAGCGTTCAAATAGGCGGCATCAAGCTCAGGCTTCTAAATGTGAGAAGGGTCCAGTGGTATGTACTTTAGGACAGCTGCTATAACGTTGTTTAAGTTGATATTTACCAAGGATAGCTCTGGTTTTTTGCCAGGAGAGAAGGGGAGTAAAATGGTAATGATAAAAAGGTTTTAAAATACGGATACAGGTTGAATCTCCTGTATTCAGAATTCCAAAATTCAAAATATTAAAAAAACAAAAACAAAATACCAAACCTTTTTTCAAAGGTAGCTGAGACATTGACCCCTTTACTTTCTGATGATTCAATGTACACAAACTTTTGTTTCAAGCACAAAAGTATTAAAAATATTGTATAAAATTACCTCCAGGCTATGTGCAAATGAAAGATAAATTAATTTTGTGTTTAGACTTCAGTCCCATCTCAAAGATATCTTATTACATATGTATATGCAACTATGGATATATAATAATAATAATAATAATAATAATAATAATAATAGTAACTGTGGAGCCAGCCCTGGTGACAACCAATCAGGACTGAGCTGGAGACAGCCAGAAAATGGGTAAAATAAAAGCTATATATGTATTACAATTATATACAATGTAAAATAACCATAAAAAAGAGTTGTAATCTGTTTAAAAAAGTATTACTTAATGTTGTGAATGGTTGGGATAAATATGGTAAGTATAGGGACTGATTTAAGATGTTTAGAGGGGAAAAATATGGTTTTCATTGATACACATAAAGGAGTTTATATGTGTCAATGAACTTTTAAAGGGGGGAGGTATGTGGAGAGAAGGCAGGTTAGAGCCAGCCCTGGTGACAACCAATCAGGACTGAGCTGGCGACAGCCAATAGAATGTTGGCCTGTAAGGGGAAAATTCCGTTAGGAACAGCTGGAAGTCAGTTAGGGTTTGGATTCCAGAGAGTGAGGGTCTGGTGGAGAAGGTTCCAGAATGGAAGAGAGTTAAGGTCCAGAAGAGAGGGGCCTCATATCCATACTAAGCTCCAAGTGAGGGAGTTAATAAGGAGAATATCCTGAGGGGTATTGATAGCCTTAGAGGATGGTTAAGAAATAGTGGTAAAAGTACCCAAAGAAGGGCTAAGAGTGTCCTGTGGGGGTGATTGAAAGTGTTCCAGGAAAGGAGTGTTTTAGAGTATTATTATTTGTACCTGTAGCCAGTTATAACAAGTGCAGCAAGACCAAGTGAAACATGGTTACTTGTATTGTAAATAAAGTTTTGTTGTTACTTTATGAAACACTTGTCTACAGTGTGAATGAATATCCATGCTACTAAACATGGAGTTTTAGAAGAGAAGGTTGGTGAAGGAGTGGCTCTTTGCAAAGGGTGGTGGCAGCTGTGGGATGAAAAGGGTCCATGGTGTGGCCACAAATGAAATAAAATAAAAAGTGCATGTGACAGTAAAAACAACAACAACTGAAATCCAAAACACTTCTCGTACCAAGCATTTCAAATAACAGAGACTCAACCTATATATATATATATATATATATATATATATATATATATATATTTGGCCATTAAAAGGGCAGTAGAGACAATGAGGATCCCATCTCCGAGATATCACCTTTAAAGTGTTTTACCGTCTGTGGCAAGAAATTCCCACCATGTTCTGAAGGGAAACCTAGGTATTCTTCTGCTATAATCCTTCTTCGACACACTTCAGATCAAGGATTTTAAATTTAGGATTTAGAGCCAGTGTGGTGTAGAGGTTTGAGGGTTGGACTATGACTCTGAAGATCAGGAATTGATTCCCTAACTCAGCCATGGAAACCCACTGGGTGACCTTCGGCAAGTCACACCCTTTCAGTCCCAGAAAAGCCCATGATAGGGTTACCGTAAATGAGAAACAACTTGAAGGCACACAATACAATTTGTTTAATATCTCTGTTAGACAAATAAGCAATCATATCAGATGTTGTATTTTTCTTTCAATGGCCATTTTAAAATTATATTGGCTTGCAGTACTCTGAATCTCTCTTTCAGATTATTCACACCTTAAGAGTAATTTTGTCTGCTTATGGTGAAGTGAGTCAGTTCACTTTGACTTCTGAATTACCTCTTAAAACTCCACTCTTGAGTAACTTTTATATAAGAAACACAGCAAGCCATGCATGTCTCATTCTAATCCAATTTCAATGTACTTGGAGCAAGGACTGAAATCTATAACAAAAATGTATTCTAAGAAACATAGACAATACCATGGTGATATTCACATGCTGGAACTCTGGCGGCATCCACTATATATGGGAATTGGCCCAAGTTTGAAAAGCTTTATCCTGTTCTGAAAGAGGCTAAAATCTAAATTCAGATCCACCACAAAATTCACTCCACTGAATACATGCAGTGTAGGGATATATGCAGATTTTCACTGAATGCTATCATCTGTGAACATATCAGCATTACACAAAAATTTAAGACACTGTTGAATAGGGAACAGATGTTGCACTAGACCCACTGCTGCCAAATACAGTGGTGAACCATGATCTGCAAACTTTGTATTTGCACCATAGCAACATGTACCCATTTCGTAGATTGTTTCATGTTGCTACTGTGCAAATACAAAGTTTGCAGGTCATGGTTCACCACTGTATTGGAAACTGCAAGTGGTCCAAAATACAGGCTAGACTGGTGGCTGAGAACAAGCATACAACACCCACCCCCAACATACCCCACTTGAATACTCTTTATCCAGAATTCCAAAATGCAAAATGTTTGAGCTACATACATGTACTGGTTGGAGAGAGGTTGGAGAGGGAGATGCATGGAGAAAGATGTGACGATCTGTGATATGGCAGGAGGCGTCAATTAGTGTCAAGTACTATGCTTGGATACCCATCACTTCACAAATCCTTAGTCTCTCTCCAGCCTTATTATGGGCCTTTGCAGACTGCCAGAAATAGTGCAAATTGAGTCCACTTTTAGGGTTAGGGTTAGGGAATCATGGGAACTGTATTTTATTGTGGCACCAGAGCTCTCTGACAGAGAAGGCTCAATGTCTCAGGAAAAAAAAACAAACAATTCTCATGACTCCCTAGCACTAACCCTAACCCTTAAAGTGGACTCAATTTGCACTATTTCTGGCAGTCTGCAAAGGCATGTCTCATTATGTGTATGCAAATACAGGTATGTCAAAATCCAAATACAGAACACATCTGATCCCAAGCATTTTGGATAAGGACTACTCAACCTGTATGCATGTATGTGTGTATACATATGTGTGTGGGTGTGTGGATGTACATTTATTTTTAAAAACAAAACAAAACAAAACAAAACCTTTCAAAGCAAAGGTGGGCAAATAACCTCCCAGAGTTTCCCAGCACCTTTTTTAAAAATTAAATTTCCTCCCCAAAATCTTAGGAGGTGATGGAGACCATTTTGGCAGGTTTTAGACATTCCGATTGTTTTAGGCACAGAAGAGGCCTTAAAGAAAAGGAGGTAAATTGATTTTGGTTTATATATCCATAGACTGTAAGGGGAATTTTGACTTGCATTTTTTTAAAAAAGAGTTTAAATTTTTTGGGTTGGAGCACTCTGAATTCTCATGGATGGGAGAACAATTATGCAGGTTTTTTGGAAAAAGTAGAACTGGAAAATTTTCCAGAAACTTTCCAGTGCTCTAAACAATGGGGGGTTGCAGACTGTCAGAAATAGTGTGAATTCAGTCCACTTTTAGGGTTAGGGTTAGGGTTAGGGAATCATGGGGACTGTATTTTATTGTGGCACTAGGGTTCTCTGACAAAGAAGGTTCAATGTCTCAGAAAAATAACAATTCCCATGATTCCCTAGCACTAACCCTAACCCTAAAAGTGGACTGAATTCACACTATTTTTGACAGTCTGCAACCCCCCAATGTTACCTGATTTAGTACATTTGGTTTAACTGTTATACATTCAAAGCTGTATGTGGATATTACTTGATTTGGACTATTTCTAATAATGTAAAGAGACCAGCATATACTTCCATTATGTTTAAATAATAATAATAATAATAATAATAATAATAATAAATGAGCACACCTGCAAGAACACTATTTTTTTTAAAGGTCAGATACCTAAAGAGAGCTGTACCTCATATATCTTATATCAATAGTTTAACTTTCTTATGCCGAAGTACACTCACACATTCTCTGCAATACTTATCCATTTCAAGTTGAGAAACTGAAAATTCTATTTCACTAAAAGATGGATGTGAATCTGTGGGCACAGGCAATGTAACAACATTTTGTCTTAACTACATGCAATTGTGACTGGTTGAGAAACAAGAGATTTTGCAAAATAAGAATAAGCTTAACTGTGTGAATTACTAGTTCATATTCTATATCCTTACATGAGTGCAGTACAACAGTCCAGACAACTAAATAAAGTCCAGTCTATCTAAATATAGACAAAAAAAATTTCCATGGAAAAATACAGCATTTGAACATGCTTGGTAGGAAATTGTTTACCCCACATCTCTGGTGGGAACAATGTCACTCTCCAGCCTCAGCAATTCCTACCCCTGTTTAATTACTTTAACAGATAGTTTAAAAACTGTCTCACCCCAGATGAAGCTGATGAGGTTTCACGGTCATCCTCATAGGCATTTTTCCATGTTAGAGAAGAGATAGCTAGTGATAAGGGAGAGGATATGTCTCTGAACCTTTTGAACAGCAAATGTATGACAGCTACTTTTACCAAGTGAGAATCACTACTCCAGTACACCTGAATCTCAATCCTAAATGTGCACATTTCTCTCTCACCCCCCCCCCCCCATTTTCAGTTCCATTTTCTTTTGCAGATTAGCCTCAGGACAACTGTGAATGAGGAGGTCCAGCAAAAACTCGGGATACACAAATCTGCCTCCATTCAGTCTCCTTATTATTAGCCATCCACAAAGGAAACTTCAATCTATGCATCCATTTTTGATCAAAAATTCTGGCCATTTCTCTCTCTCTCATCAATGTCTATACATTCTGTTTCAGGAATCAATGAACTGCTAGATTGATGTTCACATAGCATAGATAAGTATGCATTTGTGTGTGTACAAAAGTGTAATTAATATATGCATCCATATATGTTGTTGTGTGCCTTCAAGTCATTTCTGACTCACGCTGACTCTAAAGCAGACCTGAACAACTTAGCAGTAGGCAGGGGCCAAAATTAAAATAAATTGACCTCTTTGGGCCGCAGATAAGTGGTGGGGGGGGGATGCAGCTTCAGAGCCCCACCTGGCAGTCACCTCACAAGACTCAAAGGATATGGGATGTGTGTGAGGTGATGCCCCCTCTGAATGTAATCTTCTCAACTCCACTCTTGCAAACCCATTCTGAACATAATATTGCCAAGAAAATTCCATTATAGGGTCGCCGTAAGTCAGAAATAATTTTGAAGGTATATAAAAATAATGCATAGAATTGCCCTAAGTTGAAGTCAACTTAGAGGCAATGAACAACAACAAAGACCCAGCCTGGATCTAATACCTCTTGGGGCAGAAGGCTTGGGGTCTCATCCACCAGGGAGGGTACTGAAGGAAAAGGGGTGGGAAAGACCGTCAACCCTCTTTCTTTCCCCATTTTTTGCCACATTCGCAGCCTCTCCTCTCCTCTTCCCACCCATGGAGCTGCCAGCTGGGTCCCCCAATATTGCCATAGTGAGGTTGCTAATTTTTGTTATTACTCAACAGACCTCTTCTCCCGCTGCAGTTTCTTCCTGCCCAGGCTGCCCAAGGTTTCTGGGGTGGCAGCGGCGCGCCCATAGCAACCAAATGCCAGGCTAAAGTGGAGCCTGGCTGCCCACCCTCCTCCTCCTTCTCCTCCTTGTCCTCTCCCTGGGTGGTTGCTCAGGCACCCAGAGAGCTGTGGCTGGCTCTTGCTGGTGCTGCCATCGCCTCTGCCACTATTGGCTCTGGAGATCTGGGGAGGAAGAAGAGGAGGGGGGGCAGGAAAAGGGAAAGAGGGAAGAAAACTTGTATCCTCCACATTCCTTCAGGCCACACAAAATGCTTTTGGGGGCTGCCTGTGGGCCCCTGGGCCATATGTTGTGCAGGCCTGCCCTAAAGCGATCCTGTCACCGGATTTTCTTGATAAGATTTGTTCAATGGGGGTTTGTTTTCCTTTGAGGCTGAGAGACTGTGACTTGACCAAAATCACCCAGTGGGTTTCCATGGCTGAGTTGGGAGTCCCCAGAGTTGCAATCCAAGGCTCAAACCACCACTACACCACTACCTATAGATAATTCCTTTCTCAGTACTATCATAGATATTTCCCATTCTCCCTCTTCCCATTGTACCCCATATAAGAGGAATGCAATGAGAAGAAACTAATTGACTGGTCCTGGTTGTGATCTGGGATGTATGTTGCTGGCTGATTTATTAATTCAGTCACATAACCAGGATCTAGGGTGGCTACCCACCCAGTAGCATTTGAGACGACTGTCCTTCATTTCAAAGGCACCCAGTAACTGCTGCTGGGTGTGGGTGTCTGTATAAGTATGAAAATCTCTTCAGACCTTCTCAGTTCTCGAGTTTTTACTCTAGCATAATCCTCCCCCCATGTCCTACATTTTATTCGTCAGGGTGTGCTCACAAAAGATGTTCCCCCCTTTTGCCACAACCATCCGTTCCTGAACCCTTTCTCACCTTTCTACTGATCTCTCTAACGTAAGCATTCCCACCCTTCTTGGTCAAGCTCAAACTGGTTGGGGATATGCATCGATAGGATACAATATATATCCAACTGAGTTGCAATGTGCATAACTTTCTTTTTTTATTGTATTTTTTATTTCAATTTTAAAATTTCATTTACAAATAATACATACAATAATCATTTACATCCATATCCTTTTCTAACATACTCCTATCAACTAAATCATTCATTACTTTCATTGAAAAACAAAATGGCGCCCCAGAGTCTCGCGCAACCTTTCCCATGACGGTAAAGGTCACACGAGATTCCGGGCACCATTTTCTAATCCAAAATGGTGCGCCAGAGGATGCCCGCCGTGGCAGCGCGGCGGCAGGACCAGGTAGGGGCCAGTCTGAAGGCCTCCGTGGGCCACACCTGGCCCACGGGCCGTAGGTTGCCGACCCCTGTTCTAGTTGTTGGCACTTCAGCAACCACTCACTTCTTTCACTTGGGGGGCTGTTTATAGCAATTTTGGATCTGCATTAGAGCTTTTCCCAACTTTTTAAATTTAATGTGGCATGGTTTTCTGAGGTAGTCCTATGGCTTGAAGGGCAAACATTCTCTTCTCTGCTTTTTTCTTTAACCAAGAGTACAAAAATGCCATTTAACTTATGCACTGATATATTATACTAAAACTTGAAGGAAGGAAAGCAAAAGAAGAGAAGAGAAAACATACTGTTCTGATCTGTACTGGAATTAAAATGAAACTGATTCAGCTGGGAATAATAGGTTGCAGCTAGTGCCAGGAATTGGCAGAAAATAGTCCAAGATAGCAGAAATGTTATTTAGATTAAAAAACAAAAACAAAACCCAAAACAAAACACAACCCAATAGCAAAAAATACAACCTCCCAACACATTTGCCCCATGTGAAGGAGCCTTCTGAATAGCAACCCCATGCTTTTTGAAATTTGCATTTTTATCAAAATGTATATGCAAAGCAAATATGTATTATGACTGTTTGAAGGCCTCTGTCTCCTCATATTCACTTGAATGTGATGATCTTCAGGGAAGGGCTTTCTTTCAGTCCCATCTTCCTCACAGGTTCATCTGGTGAGAACACAAGGGACAGCTTTCACAGTGGCTGCTCTTAAGCTGTTGAACATCCTGCCAAGGGAGGATCGCTTGCCCCTCTGCTACACTCTTGGCCCCGGTAGCCAAAGTATTTTTCTTTAAATAGACCCTCAGCTTTTAAGTGGTTGGGGCAGAAGGAATTTTAAGGGGGTTTGCTTTATTTCTTACTGTGCTTTGAATGTTTTTTTTAACTGTTCTAAATTAATGTTCCAAATTTTAATTACCGTATTTTCCGGCATATAAGACGACCCCCCCATTTTCCAGTCAAAATATAGAGTTTTAGCACCTCTATCTTCATTATCCTTATACCCGGCGTATAAGACGACCCCCCCCCCACTTTAGCCACAGATTTTGCAGGTTAAAAGGTCGTCTTATACGCCGGAAAATACGTTATTTTTTTAAAAAATGTGTGCAATATATTGTTTTAGCCATATTTTGCTTTAACTTTTATTTTAATCTACCTTGAGTCTCAAAGTGGGAGAAAAGTGGGTTATAAAACTAACTAACCAACCAACTAACTAACTAAATAACCTGGAATTGGCACACTGGATTTCAAATCTACGTCATCTGTGACCATCACAAGTGCATGCAGATGCACACTGAATTATTTTCTGTGTGATTTGTTTAGCTGGAGGTTATTCTACCTACTTTATGGTTGAGGGATCATGATACTTTTAGGGATATGGAAGGAAAGAGGAAGTGTTGAAATGCTTGTGTATTTGTTCCTGATATATATATAATTTCATTTATAAATATATTTCTATATGCATTTGTTTACAACTTCTACATTATTTCAGCTGTAAATGTAATCCATTAATGTATCTCATGTAATGATAAAGTTTAATGTTAAAATGAGCATAATTTTGATGTAGTTCTTACACATTTTTACTTCAAATTGTATTCTTTTCTTACCAAATGTTGACTTTAACCACATATAACTATGTAAATGTAAATATATTTAGACTGCATATGATCTTGTAATTTAAAGGTATTTTAATTTTGCTACTATTGCCACTATGTTCAATGATATATGGGAATTACAATTTACAAGTCGCATTAGTATAAAAAACATTACTAAGGATTCTGTATGGTGTGGTATGGGAGGAGGTCAATGAGGCGGGGAGGTGACACCATGAGCGGCCGCACCAGTGACACCAAGCCTAGTGATGCCACTGACTTTCTCCCATGTTTTATCATCCCTTGAAATCAAATTATAACTTGCTTTTTTGACAATATATCCATTTCCATTATCTCAAAAAGTTTGAGTGTCCATTCTTCCACTTGGGGACGTTTTTCTATTTTCCAATATTGCGCAAAAAGTAACCTTGCTGATGTAAGCATATAAAAGATTCCTTTCCCTTCTTGTTTTTCTAACTTATTATCCAGATGATTTAATAACACAATTTCTGGTTTAAATCCTAAATTAATCTTTAGAATTTTGTTAATCTTATGATTAATTTGTTTCCAATATTTTCAATGTGCATAACTTTCTGACAGGAAAATCTGCCTTATTATTTTGTAAGCAGACCTTGGGGAAACAAGCAGCCACATGCACACATTTACGAACTGTGTGGTATTGATCTCATATTTGGGAAATGGAGCATCCTTTCAGTATTTGCACATTTGGGGTCTAGGACTCTTTAGAGAGGAATCCTTTTGTATGGCTGTCAAGTACCAAGTTATACTATTGGACAGTTTTGCAACGTGGCAAACAAGTCTATAAGGTGTACATATTTCTTATCATGAGTGTGCAATTTTATGTATGCAGATCATATGCATTAATATTGAGCGATGGACACTTCCTAAAGAAAAGGGGGTGTTTCAACCACAAATTAAAATAACTTGATTGGACATTCCCAAGTGAAGCCATTAATCTATGTCAGCTCCTGTTTTGCATAAACTCTGTCATCAGGAGCCTGACCTAAAAAAGTAAATAAGTGCTTGGCCATTCCTCTTTGATCCAAAGTTACTAACAGGGAATTAAAAATCTCCAGTCACTTTGGATATCAACCAAATGCATCACCAAGCAAAATATATCATCAATCACCTGTGTTTTATTTTTAATTTTTAAAAAAAAATATGCCTGGCTTAAATGCCAGCTGAAAATGTGATCTTGTTTCACAGACTGTGAATGATGTTTCAGCACTTATTGACTACGAATATCATCAGATACATATGGGAAGATGTGAATCTCTATAATCTCTCACCTGAAAATGAATTTGTTTAGAATCTACAGCCACAGGCAGTGCTTTGCTGTTTTCTCATTCTGCATATTACACTGTAAAATGTAAACACTTTTTAAACACTAAGAAATCACATTTATCAAAATATTTGTTCAAGCCTTCTTTCAAGGAGCTCAGGTCAGTATATATTGGATTTATTTTTTTATCTTCACAAGTTTGGCTTGTCTATGAGATTATGATTGGCTCATGATCACTCAATGAGCTTTCTGACAGCAAAAATATGAACCCTAATGTCCTAGTCCGATATGTTATCTATAACATGTTTCCTGACTCTACTATGTAGGATAAAATAAATCTGTACAGTTTTATTTCCCCACTATATTAGGGCCAAGAGTGTTGTGGTATGTTTTGAAGGGCACATTCTCATTATGAGAGCCCATACAACTCTGACCCCAGAGAGATCAAGAAGCAGTCAACAGCACTGACCCATTTCTAGCACTTTTATCTCCAACAGGACAGGTTCTGTTATATAGGTAAAAGGACCTAAACGTCCACTGAAGACCAAGCCACACCAAAATGCTTTGTATTCCAGCAGGGAAAACTCCTAACAATTGGAAAACCAATTCCTATCTATCTTTTACAGTGCTGTGAAGTTGTAGCTAATGTGACAGGAGATGGGGAAGTTTGATGCTATTGTCTCTGAGGGCACTGAGCAGCAAATACAGAAACACAACGTAGCAAGAGAAAATGAGGTCAGAATTTTATCAGTAACAACTGAATAGGCTTGGCCTAGCATGTGGAAGATAGGAGGATATAAGATATGGGAAGACAGGAGGAAAATCAACATGTTTGAGATAATTTGTTGCTGGAGAAGAGTGCTGAGGATTTCATGGACCGCCAAAAGGACAAACAGATCAAGCCAGAGATATCTCTAGAAGCCAAGATGACAAGACTTAGACTGTTGTACTTTGGACACATCATAAGAAGGCACGAATCATTGGAGAAGACAATAATGTTAGGAAAGGTGGAGGGAAGTAGAAAGACAGGAAGGCCACATGCTAGATGGATGGACTTCAATAAAGAGACTAGAAATATTAGTTTCAGGAGCTGGGCAGAGCAGTAGAGGATAGGGGGGCCTGGAGATGTCTCACCCATAGAGTCGCCATGGGTCGAGACCAACGTGAAGGCAGTTAACAACAACAACAACAACAAAACATGTGGCAATGAATCAACATATTGGACAATGCATATGCTGAAAATCAACAGACATCCACTGAATCCATATGCACACCCACAATGTGGTGTCCTTATCACTTGGGAGTAAGGCAAAACTGACAAACTCATAAAATCATAGAATCATAGATTTATAGAGTTGGAAGAGACCACAAGGGCCATCTAGTCCAACCCCCTGCCATGCAGGAATTCCCAATCAAGTCATCCCCGACAGATGGCCATCCAGCCTCTGCTTAAAGACCTCCAAGGAAGAAGACTCCACCATACTCCGAGGGAGTGTGTTCCACTGTCAAACAGCCCTTACTGTCAGGAAGTTCCTCCTAATGTTGAGGTGGAATCTCTTTTCCTGGAGCTTGCATCCATTGTTCCAGGTCCTAGTCTCTAGAGCAGCAGAAAACAAGCTTGTTCCCTCATCAATATGACATTCCTTCAAATATTTAAACACAGCTATCATATCACCACTTAACCTTCTCTTCTCCAGGCTAAACATCCCCAGCTCCCTAAGTTGTGCCTCATAGGGCTTGCTTTTCAGACCCTTCACCATTTTAGTTGCCCTCCTTTGGACACGCTCCAGTTTCTCCACATCCTTTTTGAATTGTGGTGCCCAGAACTGGACACAGTATTCCAGGTGAGGCCTGGCCGAAGCAGAATAGAGTGGCACTATTACTTCTCCTGATCTAGACACTATACTTCTATTGATGCAGCCTAAAATTGCATTGGCCTTTTTAGCTGCTGCATCGCACTGTTGACTCATGTTCAACTTGTGGTCTACCTGGACTCCTAGATCTCTTTCACATGTAGTCTCATTCAGCCAGGTGTCCCCCATCGTATATCTGTGCTTTTCGTTTTTCCGCCCTAATTGCAGTACCTTACATTTCTCCATGTTGAATTTCATTTTGTTAGCTTTGGCCCAGCTTTCTAGTCTGTTCAAGTCATTTTGAATTTTGATCCTGTCCTCTGGGGTATTAGCTACTCCTCCTAATTTGGTGTCGTTTGCAAATTTGATAACTATGCCCCTAATACCGTCATCCAAGTCATTAATAAAGATACTGAATAGCACTGGGCCCAGGACAGAGCCCCGTGGCGCCCCACTGGTCACTTCTTTCCAGGTTGAAAAGGAGCCATTGTTTGTTATGAGCCCTTTGGGTTTGGCCAGTCAACCAATTACAAATCCATGTAACAGTTACTTTGTCTAGCCCACATTTTACCAGCTTGTTTGCAAGAATGTCATGGGGAACCTTGTCAAAGGCCTTACTGAAATCAAGATATACTATATCCACAACATTCCCTTCATCTACCAAGCTGGTAATTTTATCAAAAAAAGAGATCAGATTTGTCTGGCATGACCTGTTTCTCTGAAACCCATGTTGACTTTTTGTGATTATGAAATTACCTTCCAGATGTTCACAGACTCTCTGTTTAATGATCTGCTCCAGAATCTTTCCGGGTATTGATGTCAGACTAACTGGACGATAATTGTTGGGATCCTCTTTTTCCCCCTTTTTGAAGATGGGGACAACATTTGCCCTCCTCCAGTCCCCTGGGACTTCTCCTGTTTTCCAGGAGTTCTCAAAGATTATTGCCAATGGTTCCGATATTACATTTGCCAGCTCTTTTAATACCCTTGGATGTAATTTTTGTTTGCAAAAATGTCATGGGGAACCTTGTCAAAGGCCTTACTGAAATCAAGATATACTATATCCACAGCGTTCCCTTCATCTACCAAGCTGGTAATTTTATCAAAAAAGAGATCAGATTTGTCTGGCATGACTTGTTTCTCTGAAATCCATGTTGTGATTTTTGTGATTATGGAATTACTGACTCAACCTGACTTGAAACTTGTATATTTGTAGTGACTGGCTTGCTGGTGCCATTCACTTCGAGCAACAGGCAAGACCTGCCCCCAAAGTGTGGGGCATATTTCTTGGAAGGGAACAGCAAATGCATTAGGCAATGGGTTTGAAGTGGGAGGATCCTCTGATGTGCAGCGTGGATAGGCTGCCAAAGCAGACCTAACCCCCATCTCAAGCCCACTGCCTAATGTGCTTTCAGTTCCCTCTGAGAAAAGCACCCTGCCTTCTTTTTTCTGTTAAATATTGGCTCCCAGACTTCCTCCCAGAGGAAGAAGCTGAGTAAGTGCTCCCAAATGGCCCACAGTTACTTACAACTGCCTTTGGATCTTATGGTTGACACTCATTAATAATATTCTTTGTAGAGTCTCCAAGCACAAGTTTAATTTGGGAGAGACCATGCAGAGACAATGATGACACCTCCATATAACAGGGTTATGTTTTAGACATATTGCATTCAGAACAGAAACAGGAAAAATGAGATTGTCAGATTATGTTAGACCCTTTGTTAATTGTTTGCTCATCATTTGATAGTTGCTTATAATTTCTCTCTTGCCCTACTAAAGTTTTCCAGGTGATGTCCATATTACCACTTTAGACAGCTTTAAAAAAGGCTGTTAAGATGGATCTCTTCCGGCAATAGATATCCGAACAGATATCCCGGCCATCAAAAGACAGCCATCCTGCTCATCCCTGATTCAGCTGTAGCTACTGTTATTTGTTTCTTGTTCTTTATGTTATTATTTTAAATGTGTTTTAAATAGTCATTATTTAATTGTATTTTAAGGGGGGTGGGGTTGTGGGATATGAATGTATATTTTAAAGCTGTAAGCCGCCCCAGTTGCATTACGCAGAGGGGCAGGATATATTATTATTATTATTATTATTATTATTATTATTATTATTATTTAGAACCGAACTGTCTGGCCACCTGATCCCTATAGTGCAGCAATAGCCCCTACCCTAACTTGACCATTGGTAGTCCCATCCTGCCTGTATCCATATAGATGGAACTAAGTGAGAAGCAGGCAGGAAGTGAAACCTAGTGATACAAAGGGAAGACACAGCTTCCAGGAAGTGACTTGGCACACACCAATACAAAAACTGAGCTGGAGAGAAGGAGACAGTTAGGAACTGCAGATTTGTTTGATTCCACGCTCAGCCATGAAACCCACTGGGTGACCTTGGGCAAGTAATATGCTCTCAGCCTTGGAGGAAGGCAATGACATACCACCTCTGAACAAACCTTGCCAAGAAAACCCCATGATGGGTTTGTCTTAGGGTCATCACAAGTTGGAAACGGCTTGTAGGCACACAACAACAAAAACTATTAACACACTGCTCAGTTGAAGAATTCTTAAATGAGCTGCTTCAGCTCATAGATTTTGCCACTGATTTCCAATGCCTCTTGGGGCTCTCTTGCCCCCTCACCTTGTTTGCATCTTTTCTCTTTCCCTCTGTGTCACTGTGTTACCCTGTCTCCCTTCTGCTACCACCTCTTCCATTCCACTGTTGCTCTTTTTCATCTATTTGTCACAAGCTCTACTCAAGTTACACACCACACTCCCAGTCAACTGTCGTTCTTTCATATCATCTTCTGCTGGTCAATTTTTTATTGTCCTCTTCTGCCACTGAACCTCTTATTCTCATTCTTGGATCTTCTTTTGGTGGGGAAACCAAATACCCAATGCCATTGAGTACAAGAGGCTCATTTAAATGTACCCCAGGCACTTCTTCCAGAGGCCATGAAAACAAAAGCACAGTGGCCAAGAAAGAGATGTAGCCAGTACTAGGGAAGATGGCAGTCCCCCATCACATCACCCACAGTCCCTCAAACCTGCCAGCACAGTAAGTCATGTGGCTCATGCTTGCATATTGACCCTGTAAACCCAGGCTCCACTAGATGGCTGGTCAAGGTCACCAATGCAGTAGTAGTTCTGACAACTGGGAATGCTATTTTAAGATAATGTATTCTAGGTATGTTCTGGTCTGCTACTTAGTAGTCTTTATTACAAGAAATGGATATTCCCTAGCGAAATAACAATAAAACATTAAATTAAACAAATTGCATTGTTACATAAATATAAGGAATTACAGAACTTTTTGGGTGTGTCAGAGGTGTACCAAGAGCATGTATTAGGGATGGGGTGCAAAACTGAAATTAGTTCCAAATAAAGCAAGTCTAGCATGAAGACACAATTATGCCACAATATAATTCATGGGGCCTAAACTGAAATATAGCAAGTGCTATAAACTGCTTGAATATAAAATGAAAATTCATGAACTGTTAATTAAGAAATAAATTTGGGATCTCTTGCTTCTTCTTCCATTATTGTTCAACAAAGCATTAATGTATACGTGAGGCTTGAGTCATAAAATAATATTAATGAAAAACATATGACCAATCAGAAAGTCTCTTGAATCTCATCACTTGCTAAGCAAGTCTGAATGGTTGCCTTAGATTTGCAGGCATTATTTCCTTTGGATGAGTCCAGATACATCTTCCATGCTAAGGTAATGATGGCTGTACAAGTCGCTATTACTTTGTGCGATTGAACCTGTGTCTGAACACAGAGCTCTGGCACAAACATTCAATTATGTCTCCTACTGACTTTTTTCAAGGGGGTGGAATATAGCATTATTGTAATTCCATAGCTTGTTTTCAGACCTTTTTACTGTCGCTCTAAAGCAGCTGTGGCTGAACAATGATTTACAATTTTCAGAATTCATATTCTATTAAAGTAAATGTAAATATTAATATAAAAATACTGAGAAAGGAATTGGTTATAGCTGAATAGCACTGAAATGCCCTTGTGATTTAAAGGGGGCATTCAAAAATGAAGAAATAGCATATTTGGAACTGTGATTCTCAAAACGTGACAGACAGGCATATAAATAAACCTGCTCATTTTTAAAAACAAAATTGTGTGGAAGAAAAATCTGCCAAAGGTAAACACATACTAAGTCATACCAGTTTGAAAGTAATGTTCTCAACTCTTTTCCACCAAAATAAAATGTCATCACCTTCAACAAGCTTGTAGACAAACTTAAGAAAACAACAGCATTCTAACATTCTTGGAAAGTAAGAAATGTTGGTTTAGGAGTTATGAAAGAATCACAGAAACATTTTTTCCCCATGGGAAATAGGTAGCAAAGATTAGATACCGTAAGACAGAGGTAAATGCTTACACTTGCTACACCAGCTGATACTGGAATGAATCATACTGAACATTGTGCAAAACAGGGCTAATGTCAATTATCAATCAACAGGCTCAGGAACCTGTCAGGCCCACAACTCACAGGGAAGCCATGATCAAGAGTTCCTGAATCTGCTGTTTCTCCTCAGCACTGCTGCTCCTTTAACTCAACTGTCTTCTTCTTCCAGCCCAGAAGGAGTCAAGCAATCAAACAATATTGGTGCTGATGACAAGGAGCAGCATGCACGACCACTTGCTTGCTTGCTGAGTCTCTGTTTAAGGAGGCAATCCAGAACAACAGCAAGGAGCAGCGGTGAAGTGGACTAGGAAGAGCTGATCTGCAGATACAACCTTCAACAAGGCATTAGTGTATATAAACCTGACTCCAATCCTCCACATATTTATTAGAGGACTGTGCCCCAGCACAGAGGGATGTTTGATGTCTGTCTCCATCTACCTAAGCCAGATAAATGTCATGAACTTTTAATTCTTGATCCTGGGATCTGATATGCTTTATTTAAAAAATCAAGTGCAGTTATTTCCCTATGCATTTATACATGGAGTGCAAGCAACCTATTATTTCATTTTATGTGCATCTGTGGCCATTCAGTAACCTACCATAAGCTGGTTTTCTAATGCTATAAAGCATCTGCTTCTGCATCTGCTTCTTCAAATGGTACTTGGTTTTGGGTGCTGGTGGTGAGGAATGTGCTTTCCCAGAGCTAAGAATATGGTATACATACTTTGTGGCAGCCAAAAATTATGCTTGGAAATAACAGCAGGACGTCATATTTGCATGTTATATAAATATAGTGTAAAATAGAACCACGTGGGTAGACATTTTTAAACATTCCTGGAATTATGTGGGTTAAAAAACAAATAATCAGTAGCAAATATGTCAAACACAGGCAAGGTGCTTTATGATGCACCAAAATGTTAAAGATTTACGCCAGGACATTTTTACAGTAGACATATGATATGAATGGCTTGGATGAGGGCAAACAAGTTGAAACTTAATCCAGACAAGACAGAGGTGCTCCTGGTCAGCTGGAAGGCAGATCAGGGAATAAGGATTCAGGCTCTGTTAGATGGGGTCACACTCCCCCTGAAGATGCATGTTCGCAGTTTGGGAGTACTCCTGGACTCACTTTGAACCTGGAAGCCCAGGTCTCTGCAGTGACCAGAAGAGCTTTTGCACATTTAAAACTTGTGCACCAACTGTGCCCTTTCCTTGAGATGCTGGATCTGACCTTGGTGGTATATTCCTTGGTTACATCCTGTTTGGACTACTGTAATGTGCTCTACTTGGGTTTGCCTTTGAAGAGTGTTCGGAAAGTTCAGCTGGTCCAAAGATCTGCAGCCAAGCTGCTAATGGGCAGGTTACAGAGATCATACAACACCCCTGTTGAAACACCTCCACTAGCTGCCAATTTGTTTCCAGGCACAATTCAAAGTGCTGGTGATGACCTTTAAAGCCCTATATAGCTCAGGTCCAGGATATTGGGCAGACTGTATCTCCTCTATGAGCCGGCAACAGCTCTGAGATCCTCAAGGGAGGCCCTTATCTCCATCCCAGCACCATCACAAACATGGTTGGCGGGGACATGAGAGAGGGCTTTTTCTGTAGCTACATCTAGACTCTGGAATTTCTTGCCCAGGGATACCAGAATGGCCCCTTCCTTAATAGCCTTCTGTCGACAGGTGAAAACCTTCCTTTTCAGATAGGCATTCAAAACAGAAAACTTTTAATGGCCTACATTATATTGTTTTAATGTATTTTAAACATTTTAACTTCTTTTTATTTTATTGTAGTAGTTTAATTCTATTTTAATGTATTATTTTTGTATGTTTTTAATTGTATTGTTCTTAATGTTGTAAGCTGCCCTGAGTCCCAGTCCTGGGAGAAAGGTGGAATATAAATAAATATAATAATATAATAAATAAGTAAGTAAATAAATACTGTCCAAGCCACTAAATTAGAATTTTGTCTAATACGAAGGGTGGCTTTCAGTCCTTATCCTTTCCTCATGTTAGAGACAAATGCTTTTGGCAGAACACAGAAATAACACATCTTTGAGGAACTGCTGTTAAATCTTCCCTTGCTCATCCCAATAGTTTGAGTTCTTAAATATCTCACAAACTGAGGGGGGTTGCAGACTGCCAGAAATAGTGTGAATTCAGTCCACTTTTAGGGTTAGGGTTAGTGCTAGGGAATCATGGGAACTGTTATTTTTCTGAGACATTGAGCCTTCTCTGTCAGACAACTCTGATGCCACAATAAAATACAGTTCCCATGGTTCCCTAACTCTAACCCTAACCCTAAAAGTGGACTGAATTCACACTATTTCTGGCAGTCTGCAACCCCCCTGAGTCTCTGTAGTTCAAGCCTATGCAAGTTTATCTAGAAACAAGTCCCACTGTTAAACGAGGCCAACTTTCAGGTACACCATCAAAGGACAGCAAGTACAGTTTGTGCACCAAACTCAACAGAAGCCACGGAGAATAATCTAGAATCTACCTGCACTAGAAAGCTAGGATCTAGCTGTTTAAGCACACAATGATGAAAGACAATGACAATAATACAGTCTACAGCTATTAGGCAGTTTTCCCATTTCAAGAGATAAATTGAAAGATAATAGATTTGGGTGTCTGGATAATAGCAAATAAGAATACAGTGGGAAATTAATTACAATCTGATTGTAGGTGTTTGTAAGAAGAGGCACAATCAAAACATTGACAACTTATCTGACTTTCCAAATAAAGAAGGTTTGCTCTAATCTAGTCACAAATTTGGCATGCCACAAAAAGTAATCAACATGTTTTGTAATTTCTGACATCTCTGTGTCAAAGTTATTGAATCCCAGCCATTGAGAGAGGTTACTCTAGCTCATACAGAGACTCAAGAAGGCATGTCACTCTGTTCACAGTTCTGACAGAAAAAAACAGACATGGCTTTAGGCTGCAGAAGAGCCAAGCTTTTAGTGTTCTGAAGTGAAATAGCTACAATTCTCTCAATTATTTCATAAGCTAAAGAGTAATGCTAGCAATAGAATATTCTTCTCCTCTTTAGGACGTTTAATATCTACCATTGCTTTTTATTTTCTTTCACTTTCTCTGTCCTATAGAAAACCAATAAATCCTTCTGTTCTTTAATCTAAATTTAATTGAGCTTTTGGCTGTTATCTTGGGAAATTATTTGCTGGCACTCATAAGGGAAACATAACAGAGTCTTGATCTCAGGAGAGTTGAACTTGAGAGTTGCATTGGTCAAGGACAAGGGATCAGAAGCCTATTAGTTTTCACTGTGGGGAGTACCTAAATTTACTATTCTGAAGATAAAGAAAAACAGAGTATCTAGTGAGGTTCTTGATAATAGGTGAATGCCTGAAAAATCATAACAGTTAAGAACATCTTATGAAGTTTTTTTTTATTAATATCTTTATTAGAAAATTTAAAACATCAAACATATAAACAAATGAACAATACAAACAATACTAACATAAAGACAAACAAATAAAATCATTTAAAAGACATAACTTCCATAATTTTGGAATGGCTCGCAAATGTCTTTCTTAACAGGACCTCTTAACTCATCCACTTTATATATGTACATTACTCTTACTCTTACATTATATCATAGTCAATTTCCCGTATGTGGCACTATATTTTTCAATCTTGCCCAGTAGCAGGAAGATCATTTTATATATTCTTTTAAGGTCTTCCAAGGCTTCTAACTCTAATATTCTAATATTATCACCGTGTCTGCACCCATTACCAAACATTAACATTTTACGCAATTTTCTTGACTAATAATTATATCATTGTATAGATTATATCATTATATATCAATATATCTCATTATATATATATATATATATATATATATATATATATATATAAAAAAAAACTCAAATCATTCAACTGATATACTATACGTCTTTAACTACTAAATCAAAATCTCTACCTCTTTACATTACCTATATAATCTTATGAAGTTTTTGATTTGGGTCAAAAGAATACTAGTGCTGTATGGAGTTTTTGCTTGCATAGATTAGAACTAAACTACTAATCTTGAGAAGTTACACCAGGGTACTGCAGAAACTGTGTGGCAAGAGTGTGAGACTGTGGAAATTATTTTCATCTCTTTCCAGAAACCATTCAATAGACAATACAATACCTTAATCATAACCACAGATGCTACAAAGGGACAGGAACAGATAAAGTAATTTAGTTTCCTTCTCAACAAAACGCAAACCAAAACACAGTTGAAAGATTAACTATACAGTTGTCCCTCCCGATTTGTGGGGGATCTGTTCTGGACCCCCCCTCCATGAATTGGAAAAACTGCGAATATTCAAAGCCCATTGGTTAAAATGGGTGTGCACACCATTTTGTCCC
Source organism: Phrynosoma blainvillii (assembly GCA_026167975.1). NCBI lineage: Eukaryota > Metazoa > Chordata > Lepidosauria > Squamata > Phrynosomatidae > Phrynosoma > Phrynosoma blainvillii. Next base: position 208,330,936 of record JANUYF010000004.1, read on the forward strand.
TTCCCACTTGCCATCTGCGAAGGAGCGAGACCATGGACTCCAAGTCTGCGAACAGGAAGGGATGAGTGTAGATTCATATAACCATAGAT